>OY796680.1:25164826-26364826 GCA_963680715.1 Tetragnatha montana
CCGGGACTCTACCTGCCACCGTACACCCTCGGGTTCGAGAGAGGAGGGCGGGGGGCATAAAGTTGGATTTTCGCGCGAAAATCCAACTTTATGCCCCCCGACCCCCTCGAGAATCCCAAGCACCGGGACTCTACCTGCCACCGTACACCCTCGGGTTCGAGAGAGGAGGGCGGGGGGCATAAAGTTGGATTTTCGCGCGAAAATCCAACTTTATGCCCCCCGACCCCCTCGAGAATCCCAAGCACCGGGACTCTACCTGCCACCGTACACCCTCGGGTTCGAGAGAGGAGGGCGGGGGGCATAAAGTTGGATTTTCGCGCGAAAATCCAACTTTATGCCCCCCGACCCCCTCGAGAATCCCAAGCACCGGGACTCTACCTGCCACCGTACACCCTCGGGTTCGAGAGAGGAGGGCGGGGGGCATAAAGTTGGATTTTCGCGCGAAAATCCAACTTTATGCCCCCCGACCCCCTCGAGAATCCCAAGCACCGGGACTCTACCTGCCACCGTACACCCTCGGGTTCGAGAGAGGAGGGCGGGGGGCATAAAGTTGGATTTTCGCGCGAAAATCCAACTTTATGCCCCCCGACCCCCTCGAGAATCCCAAGCACCGGGACTCTACCTGCCACCGTACACCCTCGGGTTCGAGAGAGGAGGGCGGGGGGCATAAAGTTGGATTTTCGCGCGAAAATCCAACTTTATGCCCCCCGACCCCCTCGAGAATCCCAAGCACCGGGACTCTACCTGCCACCGTACACCCTCGGGTTCGAGAGAGGAGGGCGGGGGGCATAAAGTTGGATTTTCGCGCGAAAATCCAACTTTATGCCCCCCGACCCCCTCGAGAATCCCAAGCACCGGGACTCTACCTGCCACCGTACACCCTCGGGTTCGAGAGAGGAGGGCGGGGGGCATAAAGTTGGATTTTCGCGCGAAAATCCAACTTTATGCCCCCCGACCCCCTCGAGAATCCCAAGCACCGGGACTCTACCTGCCACCGTACACCCTCGGGTTCGAGAGAGGAGGGCGGGGGGCATAAAGTTGGATTTTCGCGCGAAAATCCAACTTTATGCCCCCCGACCCCCTCGAGAATCCCAAGCACCGGGACTCTACCTGCCACCGTACACCCTCGGGTTCGAGAGAGGAGGGCGGGGGGCATAAAGTTGGATTTTCGCGCGAAAATCCAACTTTATGCCCCCCGACCCCCTCGAGAATCCCAAGCACCGGGACTCTACCTGCCACCGTACACCCTCGGGTTCGAGAGAGGAGGGCGGGGGGCATAAAGTTGGATTTTCGCGCGAAAATCCAACTTTATGCCCCCCGACCCCCTCGAGAATCCCAAGCACCGGGACTCTACCTGCCACCGTACACCCTCGGGTTCGAGAGAGGAGGGCGGGGGGCATAAAGTTGGATTTTCGCGCGAAAATCCAACTTTATGCCCCCCGACCCCCTCGAGAATCCCAAGCACCGGGACTCTACCTGCCACCGTACACCCTCGGGTTCGAGAGAGGAGGGCGGGGGGCATAAAGTTGGATTTTCGCGCGAAAATCCAACTTTATGCCCCCCGACCCCCTCGAGAATCCCAAGCACCGGGACTCTACCTGCCACCGTACACCCTCGGGTTCGAGAGAGGAGGGCGGGGGGCATAAAGTTGGATTTTCGCGCGAAAATCCAACTTTATGCCCCCCGACCCCCTCGAGAATCCCAAGCACCGGGACTCTACCTGCCACCGTACACCCTCGGGTTCGAGAGAGGAGGGCGGGGGGCATAAAGTTGGATTTTCGCGCGAAAATCCAACTTTATGCCCCCCGACCCCCTCGAGAATCCCAAGCACCGGGACTCTACCTGCCACCGTACACCCTCGGGTTCGAGAGAGGAGGGCGGGGGGCATAAAGTTGGATTTTCGCGCGAAAATCCAACTTTATGCCCCCCGACCCCCTCGAGAATCCCAAGCACCGGGACTCTACCTGCCACCGTACACCCTCGGGTTCGAGAGAGGAGGGCGGGGGGCATAAAGTTGGATTTTCGCGCGAAAATCCAACTTTATGCCCCCCGACCCCCTCGAGAATCCCAAGCACCGGGACTCTACCTGCCACCGTACACCCTCGGGTTCGAGAGAGGAGGGCGGGGGGCATAAAGTTGGATTTTCGCGCGAAAATCCAACTTTATGCCCCCCGACCCCCTCGAGAATCCCAAGCACCGGGACTCTACCTGCCACCGTACACCCTCGGGTTCGAGAGAGGAGGGCGGGGGGCATAAAGTTGGATTTTCGCGCGAAAATCCAACTTTATGCCCCCCGACCCCCTCGAGAATCCCAAGCACCGGGACTCTACCTGCCACCGTACACCCTCGGGTTCGAGAGAGGAGGGCGGGGGGCATAAAGTTGGATTTTCGCGCGAAAATCCAACTTTATGCCCCCCGACCCCCTCGAGAATCCCAAGCACCGGGACTCTACCTGCCACCGTACACCCTCGGGTTCGAGAGAGGAGGGCGGGGGGCATAAAGTTGGATTTTCGCGCGAAAATCCAACTTTATGCCCCCCGACCCCCTCGAGAATCCCAAGCACCGGGACTCTACCTGCCACCGTACACCCTCGGGTTCGAGAGAGGAGGGCGGGGGGCATAAAGTTGGATTTTCGCGCGAAAATCCAACTTTATGCCCCCCGACCCCCTCGAGAATCCCAAGCACCGGGACTCCACATGCCAAAGTACACGATCTCAGATCTCAGATCTCAGATCTCAGATCTCAGATCTCAGATCTCAGATCTCAGATCTCAGATCTCAGATCTCAGATCTCAGATCTCAGATCTCAGATCTCAGATCTCAGATCTCAGATCTCAGATCTCAGATCTCAGATCTCAGATCTCAGATCTCAGATCTCAGATCTCAGATCTCAGATCTCAGATCTCAGATCTCAGATCTCAGATCTCAGATCTCAGATCTCAGATCTCAGATCTCAGATCTCAGATCTCAGATCTCAGATCTCAGATCTCAGATCTCAGATCTCAGATCTCAGATCTCAGATCTCAGATCTCAGATCTCAGATCTCAGATCTCAGATCTCAGATCTCAGATCTCAGATCTCAGATCTCAGATCTCAGATCTCAGATCTCAGATCTCAGATCTCAGATCTCAGATCTCAGATCTCAGATCTCAGATCTCAGATCTCAGATCTCAGATCTCAGATCTCAGATCTCAGATCTCAGATCTCAGATCTCAGATCTCAGATCTCAGATCTCAGATCTCAGATCTCAGATCTCAGATCTCAGATCTCAGATCTCAGATCTCAGATCTCAGATCTCAGATCTCAGATCTCAGATCTCAGATCTCAGATCTCAGATCTCAGATCTCAGATCTCAGATCTCAGATCTCAGATCTCAGATCTCAGATCTCAGATCTCAGATCTCAGATCTCAGATCTCAGATCTCAGATCTCAGATCTCAGATCTCAGATCTCAGATCTCAGATCTCAGATCTCAGATCTCAGATCTCAGATCTCAGATCTCAGATCTCAGATCTCAGATCTCAGATCTCAGATCTCAGATCTCAGATCTCAGATCTCAGATCTCAGATCTCAGATCTCAGATCTCAGATCTCAGATCTCAGATCTCAGATCTCAGATCTCAGATCTCAGATCTCAGATCTCAGATCTCAGATCTCAGATCTCAGATCTCAGATCTCAGATCTCAGATCTCAGATCTCAGATCATCCGGTTCAAAAAAAAAATTTCAAAAAAAAATCGTAGTAATGAAAAATTTTTAATGCATATTAAAGGATATTTTTTTTTCAATACTAAAATCGAATATTTCATTTAAATTGAAAATATTTGAAATATCGAACGAAAAATTTTATAATTAAATTTTTCATTGGATATTTCTAATATTTTATATTTAAATGGAAAATTCGATTTTAGTATTGAAAAATAGCCTTCAACATGCATTATAAATTTTGATTACTACGATTTAATTTGAAGCCCGGTGGCGCAGTGGTAGCGCATAGCTCTTCCTTGCCATAGGTCAGGGGTTCGATTCCTGGGTCCCGGGCTTGGTAAGGTCCACTCAACCTTTCATCTTTACACTGGAGGGTCTTGCGTTAGACTGACCACCTAACCGGGACATATGCCTTGCACCAGAGGGCCCCACGGTCAAGAGAACGAAGATGGGCATCTTAGGCCTTGGCCCACTAAGGCTGTTGCGCCAATGAGTGTGGTTTATGATTTAATTTTGAAAATTTTACCCCATGTTATCTACTTTTACCTTCAGCCCTTTCCTGCGGACAAGTCTCAAAAAAAAATTCACTAACACATGATGAACACAATGTCCTAGCTTTCTTTTTATCTCCCTATGTTGCATTTTTACTCTGACCTACCCGTTCTTCAGAACATGAACTTTGACTTCCTGAGGAGGCAACATGGTGGTCAAATCCCTCAAAGCTTATTTAGAAACTGTTTCACTCAATATCATGGGTCGTAGCGATTTGTCTTTGCTGTAGCCATATTCGCGAAACGCAGCCAAAAAGATAACCTTACTTCGCTCTTAACGACCAGTCACCTGACTTATCATTAAAATTAAAATATTTGCTTTCTGTTTAAAAGCTTAATGTTTAAAATAGATCGGGAGCCAGCAACATATTTTGTCACCCATATGCTCTCAAGCGATATTAGGTGGAATATTTCAGGGAGTTGTATCATAAAGCCTGGTGAGCGTCAGCTGCTTGTCCGTGGTCGGGTTGAGCGGTGGGAGCCCCCCAAACAAAAAAAAAATTAAAATTTTCAGTCATTTTCTCCCAGCTAAAACTTTTATACATTATAGTAGACCTAATATCTAGAAGAAAAAAATTCGTCAGCTGGATGTAGGGCGGTGGAATAGACGTCAGCTGTCGTTTTAACATTTGGAGCGTCTTCCTCTAAGATTCTTATCAATGAATGAAGCGGTTGGGTTTCCACAATACCTATAAAATACCGCTAGTTTCATTGATAAGAATCTTTGAGGAAGACGCTCCAAATGTTAAAACGACCCGCTGACGTCTATTCCACCACCCTACAGCCAGCTGACGAATTTCTTTCTTCTAGATATTGGGTCTACTATAATGTATCAAAGTTTTAGCTGGAAGGAAATGACTGAAAATTTTAATTTTTTTTGTTTGGGGGGCTCCCACCGCTCAACCCACCCACGGACAAGCAGCTGACGCTCACCAAGCTTTATGATACATCTCCCTGAAATATTCCACCTAATATCGCTTGAGAGCATATGGGTGACAAAATATGTTGCTAGATCCCGATCTATTTTAAACATTAAGCTTTTAAACAGAAAGCAAATATTTTAATTTTAATGATAAGTCAGGTGACTGGTCGTTAGGAGCGAAGTAAGGTTATCTTTTTGGCTGCGTTTCACGAATATGGCTACAGCAAAGACAAATCGCTACGACCCATGATATTGAGTGAAAAAGTTTCTAAATGAGCTTTGAGGGATTTGACCACCATGTTGCCTCCTCAGGAAGTCAAAGTTCATGTTCTGAAGAACGGGTAGGTCAGAGTAAAAATGCAACATAGGGAGATAAAAAGAAAGCTAGGACATTGTGTTCATCATGTGTTAGTGAATTTTTTTTTTTTGAGACTTGTCCGCAGGAAAGGACTGAAGGTAAAGGTAGACAACATGGGGTAAAATTTTCAAAATTAAATCATAAACTACACTCATTGGCGCAACAGTCTTAGTGGGCCAAGGCCTAAGATGCCCATCTTCGTTCTCTTGACCGTGGGGCCCTCTGGTGCAAGGCATATGTCCCGGTTAGGTGGTCAGTCTAACGCAAGACCCTCCAGTGTTAAGATGAAAGGTTGAGTGGACCTTACCAAGCCCGGGACCCAGGAATCGAACCCCAGACCTATGGCACAGAAGAGCTATACGCTACCACTGCGCCACCGGGCTTCAAATTAAATCGTAGGAATCAAAATTTATAATGCATGTTGAAGGCTATTTTTCAATACTAAAATCGAATTTTCCATTTAAATATAAAATATTAGAAATATCCAATGAAAAATTTAATTATAAAATTTTTCGTTCGATATTTCAAATATTTTCAATTTAAATGAAATATTCGATTTTAGTATTGAAAAAAAATATCCTTTAATATGCATTAAAAGTTTTTCATTACTACGATTTTTTTTTTTAACCGAATGATCTGAGAGCTGGGAGAAAATGACTGAAAATTTTAATTTTTTTTGTTTGGGGGCTCCCACCGCTCAACCCACCCACGGACAAGTAGCTAACGCTCACCAGGCGTTATGATACAACTCCCTGAAATTTTCCACCAAATATCGTGTGAGGAAATGGGTGACAAAATATGTTGCTGGCTCCCGGTCTAAAAGCTTTGTTCCGGATTGAAGAAAATGTGGCGTACTTCGAGAGCTTGACACCCGCGCGCTCCTCACGCTTCGTCAAACCCCGGCGACGACTGGATCTGGCAACACTCCCACCTCAACGGGTATAGGGAAGTTCCAGCCCTGAGACTACCACTTCTACTCTGAACTCGACCGGTGGTCGCACGTCTCTTTCTCGCTCTCGACTAAATAGCGTGCCGACTAGGCCAAACATGATGCTTATAACATGATACTAGGGGGACGGATGGCCTGTTCGGTTTGCTCTTTGCCTTTCATGCCAGCAGTCTGCGCACTGCTCCGTCGTGAATTAGATTCTCACCTCGCCTTCGATTCTCACCTCGCCCCTGGGTGTATTTTCCTTCTTTGTGTCAGTAAAAATTCTGTTGTGTCTGTCTTACTTGACGAAGGTGTATAAGCGGATCCTTGAGATCAAGCACATATACCTGAAAATATATGCAACACCAACCAACATGATACTTATAAATGCACCACCTGTAATAATGCACCACCTGTAAAAACATGCGAAAATTGAGGTACAAAAATTACAAATACCTACGCTTACCAGCCCTGATCCTCCCGGCAGCCATGCGGTGGCCACGAGTTGATACACTGTGGACATTTTCGCTCCTTGAAGCGGGCAATTTACAAGATGATGGTCTCCACCGCACTTATACAACGCTGAAGCGGGCTCAGACAGTCCTTGGTGACATGTCCAAACCCACAACAACGGAAGCCAAGTGCGGTGGAGAATATGAAGTTTTTGTAGAGGGGAACCAATCTTCGCAATCACGGGAAGGTCTCGGGAACCTTTAAAAGTATCTATAATCTCATAATAAAATAAATGTTATAAGAACTTAAAATAGTCTCTTGTCAGCTACTAATTAAAAGGGAAAATGTTAGTACCTAATCGAGTAGAAATAACTAAACACAGACTGCAAAGAATAAAATTTATTAAATTAAAAACATCCTAGCATAAACGAACTATTCTTTTCATTTTAAAGATTAAAGACAAGATCCGACACCATTAAAACGCATCTGGTTACAACTTCAAAAGTACCGAAAACTTTTCTTCAGTCTCAATTATAAGTGCACAACTGAGTTGCCAAAAGTTCAACGTTCCATATTCACAAACCCATGTCTTCAATCTCAGTTTTCGCATCACATATAAACTGTCTTTACTACTAAAAAATCGTAACAAAAGTCAAACTTTAAAACTATTTTGGACCGCAGCCCAAAACTCATTCAATGCTGAGCATTATCCACAGCAGAACTATGGGTCATGTCCAGATTTCCTCCGTTCAGTTGCTTCCCCTCGAGTCCAGCTCAAGAGAAGATTTTAGCGGTCAGCATAACCCCTGGAGATCAGTTATCGGTCAAGCGCAGATTACACGGTGTCGTCACTCGCCGAATTCTTGCCGGACACTCGTCGCAAGAAGTAAGGCTCCAGGGCCCAGAGAAGCCCGACCACACAGATCCCATGACTCCGTTGATGTAGTCGTACGAGCCCAGAGTGTCACGGAAGTAGCCTGGAAAAATTAGATTTTTTAGTTACGATGGTTCTATTGCTCTTTTATAATCTCAGTAGTACATGTAACAATCAATCTACAATTGAAGATCTAAAGACTACCAGGAGATGGTAAAGACTTTTACCAAGAAGTTTAATTGCCTTTGTGACAGTAAATTTGATAACAGACTGAATTTTTTCTCAGAACGAAATATTTTCAGTTGACCTACAATGAACGGGGGATTTTTTCTCGACTTAAATACCATTTTAAAATTATTGCAAATGCAATTACACTTAATGTCTCTGATTTTTATCAGACTATGCCTTGTAAATAGGAGTTTCCCATGCTTTTAGAGAGACATTTTTAATACAGGCATTTTAAGTTTTTCCCCAACGTGTAATAGTTTTTAAATTTGTCAGCAGTCAGAGTAATGACGCTGGAGGCCAGTTTAACTCCCTTACTAAAATCAAAAGGACAAAGTTCGGTGCATACTCTGCAAGTTTTCCCAGGGGATACGCGCGATCTCCGATTCTGATTGAGTTTACATAACAGATACACATACACACTTCTGTGAAAGTGAGGGTTACTCGCACAATATAAACTTAAAACAAAATTAAATCAACAATGAGATAACGCGTGCAACTGCTTCGTATCCAAGAGAATAACGTCACGTCACGTCAACAGTAGAATGTCCCGAAAAAAACAAAATTTCTCTTATCCCTTTAGCGGTAGTGCGGAAAAATGTTGAACTACCATCACTATGAAAGGTGGGAAATCTTAAAACTGTGGGTTAACATTTTCCGTTGCCCCACGGGGCCTAAAGTTCTTAAAATTGGACTAAAATTGACCAAATTTCAAAAATTAATAGAAAATTCCAAATTTCAGTCATGATTCTGGGGTTGGGCTTAAAAGTTACTATTAATATACAACTACATCTGCAAAAAGTTTTAAACTTATAGGTTGCTTATCTACTCCCTCCTTATTTGCTTTAAAATTTGGAAAATTGACAAAAAAAACCATTTTCCTAATTTTGATGGAATAAAAAAACTTTATATTTCAGAGAAACAGAAATAACATCACCATTAGTTCTTGTATTGATTTTTGGTATTAAATTTTGACATTTGCTTTCTTGATTCTATTTTTTCAGCATTCTGTAGGCAAACCGTCCTGAACCATCTTCATAAGTTCTTGAGAACTAACCTCTCTGAGAACTCGCATAACAAGATGCCCAGTCAATGAGATCTACATAGTCTTTGACTTTAAAGTTAAGTGCAGGAACGACAAATGTGCGAACACCTTCCCTATCTTTGGTACCTTCTATAGCCTTGATAATACGCAGAGCTGCAAAAGTCCTAATGTGACATCTATCATCAGTTAACATGGCGATAAGCATGTTTTCTGGAGCAGAAAAGTAGGCGTTTTGAGAAATAACTGAATCGATTAAGTCACAATACTTTTTAGGCAAGTACCGGGATGAATTGATGAAGTGCCACAAAAGCCTAGCACCGTCTTTTATGGAATGAGGAATCTTTATACGGAACCATGAGGGTGCGTATAGACTCTTAGAATGAATCCAACTAACAAGGAGAGGATCCCAACGTGTCATCACCGATTTGGTTCATTTTTGGTGTGTAAGTAGTGCATGACTAGGACATCAATTTGTGAAAATATTAAGAAGCAACTTTCAGAAATTTTGGAGAAAATCGCGATTAAAAATTTTAACATGTACTTAACATTTAATAAGATTCTCACCTTGCAAGCAGATCGTGGTGTAGCGGTAAGAGCTACGATTCCCAACCCGAAGGTCCCGGGATCGAGTCTCGCTGCATACCATAATTTTAATTTTCCTCGCAATTAAGAACACAGATATGAAATAAAGTAGTACATTTATAATTATCAATTTTAAAACATTTTTTCTTGTGTATAATTTTTTTTTTGGTAAATATATAATATTTACAATAGGATCATAGAAAATTGGATTTAATAATTATTTTTTTGGGAAACAAGGAATGAAAAGATTTTTTTTATAAACAAAAAAAAATATTTTTATAGATGAAGTTTCACCTTAATTTATCCCTAAATATCCAAAAGAAAGTACGCAATTTTGTTATGCTAAAAGGGTTTGGTATGTGTCTGATTTGATAGTTAAATAAAAAAAAAATTGGGGTAAATATATAACATTTACAATAGGATCATAAAAAATTGGATTTATTAATTAATTTTTTGGGAAACAAGGAATGAAAAGATTTTTTCAAAACAATATAATAATAATATATTTATAAATATGATTCCATATTATCCGGTTATATTGAATTTTCCCACAAAAAAAAATATTTAAAAAATGTTTTAAAATTGATAATTATAAATGTACTACTTTATTTCAAATCAGTGTTCTTAATTGCGTGGAAAATTAAAATTAAAAATATGGTATGCAGCGAGACTCGATCCCGGGACCTTTGGGTTGGGAATCGTAGCTCTTACCGCTACACCACGATCTACTTGCAAGATACGAATCTTATTAAATTTATCAGTACATGTTAAAATTTTTAATCGCGATTTTCTCCAAAATTTCTGAAAGTTGCTTCTTAATATTTTCACAAATTGATGTCCTAGTCATGCACTACTTACACACCAAAAATGAACCAAATCGGTGATGACACGTTGGGATCCTCTCCTTGTAAGTAAGGAGCTCGTGTGATGGTGTTTTATTTCTCAAAACTCCTACTTTGCTGCTCCAGAAAACATGCTTTTGCCCATGTTAACTAATGATAGATGTCACATTAAGACCCTTGCAGCTCTGTATTATCAAGGCTAAAGAAGGTACCAAAGACAGGGAAGGTGTTCGCACATTTGTCGTTCCTGCACTTAACTTTAAAGTCAAAGACTATGTAGATCTCATTGACTGGGAATCTTGTTATGCGACATCCCCTCCAGTTCTCAGAGAGGTTAGTTCTCAAGAACTTATGAAGATGATTCAGGACGGTTTGCCTACAGAATGCTGAAAAAATAGAATCAAGAAAGCAAATGTCAAAATTTAATATCAAAAATAATTACAAGAACTAATGTTGATGTTATTTCTCTGTTTCCCTGAAAAATAAAGTTTTTGATTTCCAAATTTTAAAGCTAATAAGGAGGGAGTAGATAGTAACCTATAAGTTTAAAACTATTTGCAGTTGTAATTGTATATAAATAGTAACTTTTAAGCCTAACCCCAGAATGATGACTGAAACCTGGAATTTTCTATTAATTTTTGAAGTTTGGTCATTTTTCGTCCAATTATCAGAACTTTAGGCCCCGTGGGGAAACAGAAGATATTAACCCACAGTTTTAAGTTTTAAGATTTCACACCTTTCATATAGTGATGGTAGTTCGCAACTTTTCCACACTACCGCTATGGGATCAAAGAAATTTAGTTTTTTTTTTCGGGACACCCTAGCCAACAATTCTGCCAATAATTTGCTGCGGTCTACCCCCATTTAAAAAGGACCTGTCTGTTAGTATAGCAATCGACACACCCAGCGGGAGATCAACTTAGGGCCGTAGTCTGAAAGACAAACACGTCGAAGAAACGAGAACGGTATGGAAACTGAAAAACTCACGAAGCAAGAGATTTCAAACGTGAACTCCGAAGCTCTCGTCCGCCATATTGTTCCAAGATTCGAATCCATGCGGATTGCTTTTACACTTTTTGTGGTCCGTTCAACAGTTCCAAAAAAATCTAGAACAGCTACTAATTACCAAAAAAGTCCTCAGACATTAATACATTACGAAAATAATAGACATCTAGTGTTTGAAGGAATTTGTATTATCAGTCTTGTACAGCACACGGGAAGAAAAACGGCAATCTTAGTCCAACCATTTCAAATCTCTCGTTCCAGTCTCGTTTCTTCTGCGTGGTTTCAGTTTCTGAAATACAGCCCTTAAACTCACCGATGCAGTAGGTGATTCCGAATCCCAAGATGCCGGAGAGGAAGCTGACGCAGCCCATGCCGATGGCCTGTTCACTGGCGTGCATGTACTTGGCGACGAGCACGGAATGTCGCACGAAGAGCGAGCCCTGCAGGGCGCCGAAGATGGCGAAGGCAGCGAAGAGGGGCATGGCGCCCTCGACCAGCGGTAGGGCGTCCGTGCTGCAGCCCTGCATCACCATCACGGCCAGCATGTAGCGAGGGAGGGGCAGGTAGCCCAGGCACAGCCGGCCCAGAAGGTCGCCAACCGACAGAGCCGCGATGGCGTACTTGCCCTGCAGGAAAAAAAAAGCTTAATGAATGATCTGATCACAGAGCCTATCGCGATTCGCGAGGAAGGTCGACGAGACTGCAAATGGGGGATTTTACAATACAGGACTGCTGCAGAGTAGTCAAGATTCCTTATCTTGGCGACCATCTAGAAGTCATCAAAGTGTAGTTTTAACAACTATACCTTTGTATTTAGAAGTATAGGGGAGAGTGTTGTGCCTTCGGCCAAAAATCACGTTTGGATTTTTCTAAGACAGGAAAAATCATATTTTGATTATTTAAAGTGCCCAACCTATAGTCCTAACCTTTGTGAGTAGGAGGATATTTTTTATTAGCTAAAATCTTGAAAATTGGATTTTTTATTAATTTTAATAACTTGACGAAATTTGTGTCCATAGGTACAGCTGAGGAAAAAAAAAACGTTACAGTAGACTTTGCGGGGGAACGGGTGGGGTTAGAAAGATGCTTTTGGTGTCATTTTTCAGGATTTAGTGTATGCTTGAGAAAATTAATTGACTATTTTTCTCTCAGAGGTCGTCTTCTGGTGCAGCGCAATAAAAACTGCATCTTTTTTCATGGCGACCCTCAATTTTTATTCGATTTTATGAAAGATCATAGTAATTTAACCCTCATCACCGAGTTTCATTTAATTTGGACGTTAAACAAACCCATGGCAGACCGTCAAAATCTGAAAAATTCATATTAAAAGCTCTAAATTAATCGCCAACACCCGACTGCCAAACACGGATTTCTGACAACCTACCAGTACTAGTGAACCGATTTTCATTAATATTTCAGTTTTAAATTGTCGAAACATGAGATAAGGTTATTTTTAAAATTTTTAAGCTTTAATAAGCATATAAATATTATGATTAAATTATTTTAATTCTGTTTATTTATATTAGTTTATTAGTAATTTCAAAGTCAAAAATCGCACTGAGCTAATTTTCGTGTTGTTTGAAATCGCGTAAATAAAAACAAAAACGCAAGAAGCGCCAAATCATCGATAAATTGCCAAGCCTAAAAAATAACTGTAACGTTTTTTTTCCCTCAGCTGTACAACCACCGGCTCTCCCTATGGACAGACCCGGTTGTACCTGTGGACACCCTTTAAAAGGGAGGTTTTAATTGAAAAGAGCTAAAAATGAACATTTTTATTGATGCTTTACCTTTTAATAAACTATTTCAAGCATTTTTAAAATTGGAAATACATTTTTTAAAGTAATGTAGTTTTAGATCGTAAAATCATTGAAAAGATTGTGCAAATCATTGATCATTGAAAAGAAGTTGATTGATAAAAGTCTATTTTTTACCAAAAATACATAAATCACATGGGATTTTCAGATCCAAATTTAAGGTAAAAGTTTCATCAATCGTGCTGATCGATCTGATCACTTCACTAGTCCAAAAAATCAATTCGATCGACACTTAGTTGCGCAAGCATTTGGTAGTATTAACTTTCGCAAATCTTCGTCAGTGAAAATTTTAAGTTTTTGTAATCATCATACTGAAATGCGATAGGGTGCTTACTATTTTACATTATATTTAACATTAAATGCAAAGTAGAATCAAAAATTTAAAAAAGTAGTTCAGAACGCAAATTATTTGATTTTTCATCTAAAAATCTACTATTCTAATCGCCGACAAGTCGATAACCCTTTAGAATTAATTAAAGATGCATTAAAATGTATTCACTTTAATGAAAACCTGATTTAAAAGCAACGATTAGCTACAGCCACCCACAAGAACGTGTCCGTAGGTACAACCCTTACGGTGTCCGAAGGTACAACCTCAGGTGTTTTTGCCATTCAAAATTCTATAAAATATAAAAGAATTGAGATCTGATATCAATATCAAATTCTAATATCAAAACTAAAAAGTCAAAATCTCGGGGATTCACCCCATATATCCCATTTTATCACATAATTATCGGGGAAGAAAAGTATTAATGTAGTGATGCACTAAAAAAAGTAAATTTGTTACATAAAATTGAAAAAAAAATTTTAAAGAGCTGATTTCACGTTAGCAACTAGATAGCATCTGTTGCATTAGAAATCGACATAAATTCAAATTTACATTTTTTCCCGAATTTTAAAATGCGGTGGCTGAAAGAACAACCGACCATAGGTACAACACTCTCCCCTATACTAATATATAAAAAACAATTTTATTCAGAGAATGCGTAAGTTTGCCTAACGATCTTCCAACCGCGACTTTTCAAAGGGTTCATGCAGTGCAGTTTTTAGAAATACAGATGCCAACAGAATTGCAACTTTTTGTTGGGTGTTGAGGGGATTTTAAAATAGGATAATTATAGGGCATTTCCAGTTCCTAAAGAGATACCACTCCATTCCAGCAAGTTCCGCCTATCACAAATCCAAAAAGATAACAGAAAAACCTACCTGGTATTCGGGCAGTCCTTTATCCATGACAAAATCCACCACGGTGGTCATAACAGGAATGAAGTGCACAGCGCGACAGGCAAATCAGCATGAACAGCGGATTCGCGTGGAGCCTGAAAGCCGTCTTCACGTGGTCCAAGAACCCGTTATTCTCTTCCTCCTCGTCGAAGACTGCTTCTTCAGAAATGGAGCTGCTCTTGGTGGCAGGAGGACACAGACGCTGTTGCCGAAGCGGTCCGCGTTGCTGTTGTAGAGCTTGCGGACCTCCTTGAGGAGCCTGTACATCTTCCGCCTGTTCTCTTCGGGGAAGCAGGCCCACACTTGCGCCTTGTCCAGTGCGAGGAGGTCTCGCATCTTTTGTAGGACGCAACTGCTCGAGATGTCTTTGGAGACGTCGGGGGCGGAGCTGACTGCCGAAGCCGTGCTTGAATTTCGTGTCCGTGTGGGTACTCCGCTGGAAGAGATTTCAGAGTGTTCATAAGCGCTATCACCACTAGTCTCGGTACAATGTCAATCATTTGATCCCCCGACTTCCCATGTAATATAAGGACTTTGATTCTAGGGATCCCATGTAATAGGAATGGAAAGATGCATTTTTATAAAGATTAAAGATGCATTATTACGTCCTTGGGCTTTAAGATGCTATTCAATAAAAAGATTTAGCTCTACAAAAAATTTACAAAGTTTCCTTTATCAGGTCTAGTTAAACTATTATAGTTAAAATACTTTCAAAGACAATTTTCAAATCCGTTAGGCTATTTTGCATCGTCTATTTCGAAAAGATAGTCGAAACGTCGGAGATGGAGACAAGATTTTGAATTAGCATTACTTTTCAGTATTCTTGACCACAAGAATATTTGAAATGAAGAAGCAAGTTTTTAATGAAGTCTTAATACTAATGAGGCCAAAAACAAAATAGGTCGAGGCTACCTCAATTTGAGAACCACTGGTAAATATCCCGATTTATAACTATGATCTAAATCTCTAAAGGCGAGTATTTAATAACTCACGGAACTAGTAAAAAAAATAACAAACATAGTAAGGGTCTCATCCGTCTAGTTGAAAATCATACCTTTTGAAAGGACTCTGCAAGGGTTTCTCCACGTTGTCTCCACAACTGCAAACGAACTTGTTCCGTTGTCTACAGTTCTCTGGGGAACGCGACATGTCCTCTAGTTCTTCCGCAATGCAGACCTCCAGAACAGAGACTGGCTTTGAGTTGAAATCTTGCCAGGGTACAGCAAGGTGGGTCGGCTCGCCAGGAGGCCTATAAAAACAGGTCAAGTTAGATTACACATATAAGTACTACTTTCTTGTAAACCCGTGTACTCAACCCTATCTTTAGAGGGGTTCAAATCAGATGTTCCAATTACAAACAGTCAAAATACAAGATTCTTTTCCGAAGGGCTTTACAAAATTCTAACACAAGAGGCTCAACAAATCTTTTATAATTCAGACAGGGCCGTAACCAGACTTGTTTTGGGGTGGGGGTTGACTAAAATTTATTTCTAAAGTACCTCTTACTAGTACCTTTATGTATCAAGTTTTAGATCACCTACACAAAGATTTTAATTTTGGTGCATGTAATTTCAAAATCTTGCAAACAAGCGAATCTTAAGTAGATTTTGGGGGTCTGGAGGTCCTCTACCATAAAAATAAGAAATTAGCACCTCAAATTAGTGTTTTAGCTCATTTCGAGACTCTGGATTGCACCCAAAGAGCTCATATTAAGCGGTAGAATATTCACAGCATACCATATAAAAAGAAGAAATTTCGAGGGGGGGGGGTTTGAATCCTCCTCCACAAAAATATTTAGAAATCCCCCTAAGTAGTGTTTTAACTCATTTTGAGATCTGAGGTTACACCCAAAGAGGACCACTCTTTTTTTAAGTTCTAGAATTTCCAAGCAAACTAATTATATTTCAAAATTTTGAGGGGGGTTGGGGATCCTCCAAGAAAGGTTTCGGAACCACCTTTTCTCTTAAAAGTAGTTTGACTCATATCGGGACCCCCATTGAAGGAAACTCAACCCACTTCGCATATGAAACTTTTCATACTGCCACTTATACCTGCGCTTCTCACCCACCCATATGGTAGAAATTTCAAAAATCCAGAATACACTCACTTAACATTCAGCATCCGAACGACGAGATCCGTGTTATACCTCAAGAACCCCACATCGGGCCTTTCCCCGACTCCATAGAGCGGGCTGGACACACTGCCCTTGCCTTCACTCCCGCAGTCGGACACCTTGGCGTGATTGTTGTTTTTCTTCCAGGGCGGGCTGCGAAGGATCATGGCAGCGGGAATGGTGTTGGCGATTATGGCGGCCATCAGCAGGAAGGTCCCCTCGATCCCCGCCCCCTCCAGGAAGTGCTCGAGGAGGGAGGGGAATCTCCCGGAGGCGGTGGTGCGGTACACCTGGAAGTACTCCCCCCGATGGACACCTGGGGTAAGGCGGAACCCACACCTGAAAAAAAAGTTGATTATTGAGGTGAAGTAAATTGGTTAACATAGGTGGTTCGAAGATATAAACCTTGCTCTTATGCCCCAAAACCTGTCAACTCTTAATTTTTCATCTCCTATTTGAGAATCGCTGTTGTTTTAGTTATGATTCCCCTTTTACACACATCCAGGATTGTCCAAGGGAGATTTCGAGATGCAATCCCGAAAAATGATAATCCCCCCGTTTTAATCGTACAAAAAAAAGTTATCCTATATTTCTCGATTGAAGTTAATTCTATAAATTTTCTTCTGTCTATTCTAGCATTTGTCTAGGAGAAAAGTAAATATTAATGGAATTAAGGGAAAATCAACTCCATGAGCAAATT
Source organism: Tetragnatha montana (assembly GCA_963680715.1). NCBI lineage: Eukaryota > Metazoa > Arthropoda > Arachnida > Araneae > Tetragnathidae > Tetragnatha > Tetragnatha montana. The sequence continues at coordinate 25,182,173 of OY796680.1, forward strand.
AAGGGGGTAAAAAGGATAACTCCTTGAAAATGTTCAGTATGTTTTACTATTTTTATCGCAAATGATTCCAAAAGAATCGGAAACAATGAGCCTCAAAAATCTTTAAACAGCTCGCCCAAGTCTCTTACAACCTATAGATTGGGTTAGATTCGTCCACAGAGGTTATCTTAAAACGAAACTGCACGACTAAGAAATAGCCATTATCAAAATTCAAATTAAAGCAAAGTCAAGTTGTTTAGGAACAATCTTGTTCAAGTTTACGAAGCTCATATCGAAAATTACACCGATAGCCTCCATTAATTTCATTTTTGTGGTAGTCTAAATTAGTAATAAAACTACAATTCAAAATGATAAATTGGAACATTTATCTTAAGGCTGTTTCAATCAAAAGTGTGGTGTAATAAATGAGACCGTATTTACTTACCGAAAAGTGCCTTATCGGAAAGAAACTACTAGTCTAACACTGATTGTACACGTGTATAGGGATGATACTTGTTAAACAATTTTATTTAAGAGATCTGTTAACTAATTATTCAATATCTGAACAAATTTCCATACATAACTTGTACGTTGTAAAGAAAGTGTACTTAAGAGTTATAGACTATTTAAAAACTTTCACAATTGATTCTAATTAAAGTTTTCATTAACTTGGTTCAACTTTAACCACCAATTACTTGCATGATCAGTTGAGCTGTGTAAACAAGAAATGTACCTTCGAGGTACGTTAAAATACGCTCCGCTGAGGAGAAGAAAGTGATCCAGTTGATGTCGTCTGCAAAGAAGCAGCAGTAATGCTACCTGTCACTGCTCGGACTCCGTACTTTTGTCCCCCAACCACAGGACCTGAAACACATTGGTTTGTTACGTTTTTATTTAGCTACAAAAATTGGCTAGAATAGATTCAAACTAATATAGCAACTAAATATTTCAATGAGTTTTCAAACAAATGAACTTTGAACACAAAATAAAGGTATTTAATTAAAAATACTTTTTAGTAAAATCGTAGTTAATTTAATCTAACATTCAAAAAGTGAAAATGCATGAATTGTACTGAATGAAAAATCTAAAAAAACTAACATCTCTTTTTTAAAAAACCCACAAATTCCAGTATTTTTAAAATCTCCAAAAATACTCAGAAAATATTTTTAAGAGGGTTTTCCTGATAAAAAAAACTTAAAAAGATTCAAACGAGTTTAAAAAAAAGACTGGACGAAGCTTAGGTACTGTAAACGCGCGAGTGTGGGAAAGCCATTTTCTATTTATTTACTTGTGTTTGCTCAAGTAAATGTATTTCGACATTTATATTAATTCTCTACTCGATATAGGTGTTGTTCGGTGGTCTAGGGGTATGATTCTCACTTTGGGTGCGAGAGGTCCCAGGTTCAAATCCCCGCCGAACCCCCGTGTTTTTTTTATATACATCCATTTTAAATAAAAAAATAGGTTTGTTTTATCGCACAAGAAACAGATCTAAATCATGAAATAACCACAAGAAAGCATGATGCAAGATTAACTTTTAACTAACCAGAATCTTAAGCTTAAAAATTTCGAATAGGTACCCTTGCAAGAAGTGATCCAAGCTACTTTTTTATACTTCCTCTAGTATATTTTATCCGTACCCCCAATCACAATACCACTACAACCTTAGAAGTCAATCTTAATATTTTATAGCTATCCAACTCTAAATTTTACATCTTACATAGCTGCCAACCTGATGGAGAAAAAAATAGGAGTACTTTCGCGGACTACACATGAAAGCATAACCACCTATTTTTCAGGCACGATTTAAAATTTAAGCTGCTTTTTTAGTTAATTGAACTACTAAGCACAAATAATTAAGATAAAAAAACCCTAAAACCTATTAAGAAACAAAAACAACATCCCTCTTAAAGTAGATAAAAAAAAATCAAATAAGTTACAACTAAATGATCCAAAACTGTTTAAATATTAATCATGGTTGTTCTATTACCATAACAGATATTAATGCTTATTCTAGAAAAAATAACTTTAAAAAAGAAAATGTAATATTGAATTTAACTCATACTTTTAAGAACATTAGTTTTATTCAAATGATAGATTTCCCTCTTTGTTTTCTTTTACTATTTTAATTTGGCAGCTATTAGTGAACACTCTCCAAAAACAAGCTTTTAAAGCCAAAGACATCAACTCGAAGAAAGAAAAGCGCGATCGCGACAGTCAAGTTGTTTTTTCCGCCCACAATAGAAATATGAAAAGCCAACTTTACAGGCAAAAGTCCGGAAGCATAAATGAAAATTCGCAATCTTTCATTGAAATTTCGGACTGTAATACGATTTTAGGACTTTCACATAATCAGTAGACACCTTGAAATAACTTTAAAGGCTTTTAGAAATTAAAATTGGCTTTTACGATTGCAACAAAAGTATTTTTTTATTTTAGAAAAAACGGAGTTTTTAGGGAAAAATCTGATTATCGGAGAAGAATCCAAAAATAGGAGTAACTCCGATTAAATCGGAGTATACTTGGCAGCTATGCATCATATACTGAAACACTTTTTAAAAGAGTTAGTGAAAGTCCCTCTTACCCAGCAAGTTCTTTATCGATGATCGTACGCTGAAGGGCATGGAGCATGGAGGCGTTCTTCCGGTCAACGCCGTACTCTTGGATGAAGGAGACTTACAGGATGCAGGACATCAGTCCGGCCATGATGAAGTTGATGGCGCAGGCGGCCACGATCCACGCCAGCGTGCCGTCCGGACCCTCCATCTTCCGGCGGCCCCTGCAGAGAAATATTATATTAACAGTCGATATAGTTTGAAGTTACCAATTTAGTTATTAGGATCGATTTTTATAGAGTTGTTTGGGGTTGTTTTGAATCTGAAGACAGATTGGCGGGTCCAATGCGGCCTACCACTTCCAGTTTATTTTGGTTCAATAGGGACACTAAACTAGACAAACTATACTATTTCCCTTTTTCCAAGCAGTCAATCAACTATTATTAACCAATACTTGATCAACCAATTTTATAACAAAAAATATACAACTAATTAAAGGTAATATGCCACACTTAACATCAATACAGATTGGAGACTTAACGGGATGATTATCGCAATAACAAGAAAGACCAATAGATATAAACTGATCAATTTATGCCAGTTAAATAGGAAACTTGTAGAGTATGAAAATCCGAAGGCAGTATGAAGTCGTGGAATGGCTCGTGGGAAATAGAGGACCCAGTTCTAAAACTTCTCGGTAAACTCCCTCCTCAGTTTCAAGAAAAAAAAATCACCTCTAAAGATAAACTTTAAAAAACAGTTTCAATGAGAATAGGTTTTTGCTTTTCCCCTCAACTCTTAATAATTGATCTGGGAAAGAAGCTTTTTTAAATAATCTAATCTAATAATCTAATCTTTTTTAAATAATAATCTAATCTTTCTAATAATCTTTTTAAATAAGGGTCTTTAACAATAGTTGTTAACAAAAGGTTAGGTTGGTTGTTTCGGGTATAATGGCAGAAGAATAACAAAAGGTTAAGTCGATAATCAAAGATACTTAAAAGATAGTGGCAATCACTATATCTGTAAACCAATATTCTAAACAAAATAAAAGTTAGGAACAATACTCACACCGCTGGGATCCAGGCACCGCATTCGAAGGAGAGCTCACGGCGTTACTCGACTGATTTTTACTAGTTGTGGGTTTTTATAACCATAATTTGGTACCGTTGCCGTTTAGAGAAATTAAAAATGTACATACAGCTTCATGGCCTGTTTGGTCAAAGCCACAAATTATTAGAATAAAACAGAGAGAAAAAATAGTTGCTAGATAAAGGGAAAGATTTCTAAGTAGGAAAATAAAGAACTGACAGGGGGACGGGATGGCCTGTTCGGTTTGCTCCTCTGCCTTTCACGCCAGCAGTCTGCGCACTGCCCCGTTGTGAGTTCGATTCTCACCTCGCCCCTGGGTGTATTTTCCTTCTTTGTGCCAGTAAAAATTCTGTTGTGTCTGTCTTACTTGACGAAGGTGTATAAGCGGATCCTTGAGATCAAGCACACATACCGGAAAATATATGTAACCAAAGAACTGACAATCTGAGCTCCAAGGTGGCTTTCTTAGTTAGGAGATTCTTAACATGATTGAGCTCTATGTCAACCAGTGTTCGATACAGAAGTGAATCTAGATGTAGTAGTTTTGGGGGCTGATTTTTTGAAATCACGGGAAGGCAATGCCCCTTTACACTTTTAAAAAATTCCATTTTTTTTACTGTAAATGGTGTATCTGGGAAAATCAGGGACAGTATGTCCCCAGAGTCACTAGCTTATTTCCTTCGTGTCTTCTAAATTTGCCCCATAGTCCGAAGGGTTTGAATCGATTCCTCAGGTATTAAGTCCTTCAAAAGTATATTAATTGGTATCATGTTATTATTGATCTATTGATTACAAAAAGAATAGGAAATATGAACGATGCGATGGGTCCTAACCATTTTGGGCAGCACATTTTCTAATCCCACTTCGTAAGATTTAACCCCCCACTTAAGGACCCAATCAGAGCATTCGCAGAGACACTGACATCCCAAATCAGTCAGGCTCTAGCTCATATCTTATGAAATGGGATTAGAAAATATATTTTTGAGCCATGGACCATCCAGAAGTTCATCGTTGAGCTATATTAAGGATTTTCCCCTTTTCAGGAGAGAAAAATTTAGGAAATTAAATGTAATATTACGTTACATGATAACTTTATAATTAAGTAAAACTGGATATCAAGAATTTATACCACTGGGTAAAGAGCAATTTCTATTTATTTTTTTTAAAGTAACTTTATTAAGACACCTTTTGAACCTAAAGGACTTTCAGAATTCTCAACATTATTATAGATTTTAAAAATCTGTCTCATCGTTGTAGCATTCTGTTGCTCCAAGAAGGGGCTTCGTTTCCATATTCGAATCCCGTTTCAACCTCCTCAAAAATATCTCACTTACTCATAGTTATCCTGTTTGACATGATAAAATAATAAAGAAATAGTAGAAGCTTGCTGAGTATATTATGAATAGAATAATAAACATGTAAGTTAGTGCTGAATTTAAAACAAAAAAAAAAAAACTCTGCTACGGATCCAAAATTTATCGGTAGTATCGGGGCATTCGAGACCAATTTTTCCCCTACTATAGAAATCCATAATTTTTAAACAGCACTTCTCATTTTTTAATTTAAAAAACTGTACTGAAATTATTATATTTTGTCGCATTTAAAACAAATTCAACAAGGAGAAAAAACTTTACATAGTTTTTATAAATAGGTTAAAATTAAAACAATGACATTTGGCGTTCATATTTTACTACCCAGAATAACCGATTTTTCATTGCCCACCCAAACCAGAGAGATTCTGAATTCACTCAGAGTGGTTTTTCATTTTTTGCCCATTAGTTTCGAATCACCCTGTAGACGGGGATTACTTCTTCTTCAAAATTTTCAGATTCTTTACACTAGGAATATTAACAAAAATAAAATCTTTGTAACATTAACGTAACTAAAATGCTCTCACTAGCGACTAATTTTAAGTTAAAATCAAAGTTAATAACTTTCCACATACTATATTTCACAATTTTTCAATATTTGCTTTTACTTTAATTAAAATGTAAACATTAAAAAAGACAGAATATTGGTTTGTACTCAATACTCATGCCTCTTTTGAATAAACAGGATACATAGTAGTTGAATAAAACTAAAAACTCTGCGCATATAAAAATAAAGTCAAAAATTTTCTGCAAACTTTTCTTAACACAAAAACGACGCTCTTCAGGACAAATTAGAATAAACGCACACACATATTCCTCAATCCCATCCTCATCAAATACTTAAGATAATAGAAGTGAATAGTTTATTCATTTAACAAACGAATGATAAAGTTAAGTCTAAGATGCTTCGCGTACAGCATTCTATTACTAACGGCAAACTGATATATCCAGTAGTAGTACAAATTTGAAATACCCGCTCGATGGAGAAAATGATGAACGATCAGAATTTATCAAAGAATATAAATCTTGGAAGTATGTATAATTTCATTGGAGGAAATATATAACCTTGAGTAACGGTTTCTGTTTTTCAATGATTACCCGTTTCCGTTTTGATCTGGAGCTCGATACTTTGAGAAATGAGTGATGGGAAAAACTGTTGGCTGTTGGATTTCGTGAGCTAATATAAACCCATAAAAATGTTCTCAGCTCTTTAATTTATTATTTCTGCGGAAAGTTTCCCCAACAGCGGGAGGCCGCATTCAAACTAGGGATCATCTCTATCATTTTGTGATTTCTTGCGACAATTTGTTGAGCACAAAGTCCAAAAATGAGTAAATTCCCAGTTTTCTAGAGCATATTTTCAAAAATTTTTAAAAATTAAGATCAAGATGATTCAATTCAATTATTAATTTATAAAATTCTTAGCCCCTTCCAGAACAAAATCCTGGATTCGCCACTGCTCTTTTTTGCCCAGATAACTTAAAATTGGTTCATTGTTAAAATTATTCATTTTACACTTTAAAAACTCATATACATTTAGTACTGGGGGTAATCCCCAGAAAAATTGTGAAAATTTGCCCCTAAAAATAAAGTTTCAGCTCATTTGGAGACCTTGTAAACCAAAGAATTTTCAAGGATAAAATTATAAGTGGACTAAATTTTTGAGGCTGAGGGTGCTCCACAGAAAATCTTGTGAAATATGCCCTTTTAAAGTATTTCGTCTATTTTTAAACTCCTTTGGGGGACACCCAAAAGAGAACAGCTTCTAAGCGGCAGAATGTTCAAGGGGAAAACATTTTAAATGAATGATTTTGAAAAAATATTTCAAAATAATGTTTTATAACGGGGTGCAAGCATAGTCAAGTTTTTTTTTTTATTTCCAATGGCAGGGAATACATACAGATAACAAAGAACATAAAACACCAAAAGGTGAATTAAACAAAGAGACCGAGGTCATCTTCCCATGAGCTCTCTCGCACGCCAATATCTTGCGGTCTCGGACTTAAGAGTGTGGGAGCATCTTGCAGCAATGAAGATGCTTTCTGTTCATTGGTTCCTTTGCGTCACATATTATACAGTCAGGATGGTCATAAATGTGTAGACGATACAAGTGTTCGCCCAGGCAGTCGTGGACTACCAGGAGACGAAAGAGGGCTACAGCATCTAGACGAGGCTTATCTGGTATTGCCACAAGCTCCACCGCACTCCAATTCTTATTCTTTATACCTTCCTGAAGCCAAGAATAGGTTCTTAATTTCATTATGTTTTTATGTATAACTTTATGGAGTGGTAGGATAGGCCAGAGCAGTTTGGTTGGACTAACTGCGTTCCCTTTCGAGCGAGGAAGTCAGCCTGCTCGTTACCGTAAATGCCACAATGGCTGGGAATCCACTGTATGAACACACTTTTTTCCTTCTGTACCAAAAGCGTGATGAGCTCCCGACATTGCAGAACCGTATCAATCAGATAATGCTTTTCCCGGTGAGTCAACAGCCTGAATTGCAGCCTGGGAGTCTGAAAGTAGAACAACTCTTTCAAACTTATTGTGAATCGCCAACAGTTGCTTTAATGCAATCAATAAGGCATTTACCTCACCATCAAAGGCTGTTCTATATTTTCCGGCAGATGGCATAGAATGAAAAAAGATCGGAAAAAACTCCAGAACCTGCTGTCATGTTCGAGTTAGAATAGGAGCCATCTGTATATACATGTAGCCAATTTTGTTCTGGGTAATCCGTATGAATTGTTTCCAATGCAAGGGATTTCAAAATTTCAGGGGCTGTTTGACTCTTCACAACAACATCTTTAAGTTTTAGACCAGTTACAATCATAGAGTTACAGGATGGGGGAATTGTGGCGCTGGGATCGCACTAAACTCACTAGCGTCTGGATCCAGTCTGAATCGTTCGCCGGCTGCCTATGGAAGATCGAAAACACCTTTTTGCGCATGCGCTGTGTTCTAATTTGGCGAGAGATTTAAGCGGCCGGCATACGTTTCAGACTCTAGTGTGGCGCCCTCATATCAGTAACGCATTTGAAAATAGCCTCGTGGACCCTCTGTTAGGATATTTCTCTGTGGTCCGGGCATTCCTTTGGTGAATTTTTAAATTTAGAGTGAAAATGTTCAGTAGGTGATTAAGAGAGAGAGAGAGAGAGAGAGAGATAAATGGTCGAGACCGGGCCGGAAATTTCGAATAAAAGTAATGAATCGGAAATTTTGGATAAAAGAAAAATGGGTTCAATTCCGTTAGAGTCCCCGCTAAATATATCGCCCGGTTCTTTTGGACACATTATATCCAAATATCAACAAATTTTTCTGACTTTTATTAATAAACTGAATAGTTATTGATATTATTAAACATTTTAATTCAGGAGTTTGAAATTATTTATGAATATTTCTACTTTTTATACTACTATAGAACCAGGCGATATTTAGCGGGGACTCTAACGGAATTGAACCGAAAAAAGATTATCAATATTTAACTGGATTTGTAGAAGATTTTGAAGATTATACTTCGTATTTACAAATAACGAAAAATTTTTAATTACATAGTTGAATTCACATTTCACATATGTAATAAAAATCACGAAACTAATATATTTGAGGACTTAAATCTACTAAAGACAAAAAAAACTTAACCAAAAAGTAATATGAAACTTGTTTGCCATAGAAAGTTTATGACTGTAAGTAATCAATAACTCAGAAACAAGCATCAAACATATCTTATCAAGATGAAACAATCTAACAAGAAATAAAGGCAAAAATATCAGAAGTTCACGCGAATTTAAAACTTATAACTAATGTAATGTCGTAATTAATTTGAACTCGTTATCACCATCGAAAGTTTACGATCGTAATTTTAGAATCTAAGAAAAGTATTAAGCACCTTTAAATCAAAACTAGTAAAAATAGAAGTAAAAAGACAAAGATAATGTGAATTTTAACAAATTATATAAAAATTTACTTACTTTTGAATGTGACCCGCCGCAGTTTGTTTTGTATATATTTCAGTGCGGCGATTCCGGCAGCGGCGCGGGAGATTTTCAAGGCTTCCTATTGGTCTTTCCCGACAGTGCAAAAAATAGGAAAGAAATTCGCAATCATGTCAATAAAGTATCGACACTTTTTAGGGTATCGAATACACCCGATACCTTTAGGTATCAAGTACTTAAGTATTTGGTATCGATACCTGCCCATCACTACTAATTAATACAATAATTAAGATTAAATACTACTTTTTAATCTCCAGTTCGATTAAAAGTTCTCATCCAGTATTAAAAATATTTTTTTTCTTAAGTACAAAGGCCATCAAAAAACAATGTAAGAGTTTTTCTTTGAGATATCAGTAGCTACATATTGAAAAGGGGATCAGGGGGATTCTCCGCCAGAAAATTTTTGGAAATTTGATCATTAAAAGGAGTGTTTTAGCTCATTTTGAGACCCTTTGTGACAACAAAAGAGCACCGCTCCTTATAAAGCCAGATATTTTTCTTCACTCTTTTGAGGAAGATTTAACTATAAGTATTCAGGAGCACATTATAAGTTCGGTTGCTTTGATGATTCAAATTACAAATTAAACTAAAATACAAAAAAAATGCTTTTGCAATATTTTCATAGACTGTTTATTCATCGAAGTATCAATAAATTAACAAATTAAACTTAAGATATTATTTTACTTAAAAAAAGTGAATATTCAAAGATATGATTTCAAAATTCCACAGTTTTATAAAGACTAGTTATAAATAATTTTTTGTGACATAAAATTCTAATCTAACTCACGGAATAATTCAACATGAAATAAAAAATGCAACGAATTCAATGCCAATCCTTCAAAATAGCATGCTGTAAAGGGGAGATCGGGGGTTTACTCCCGGAAAATTTTAGATTCTTAACATGCAAAAGAGTGTTTTTCAGGCACTTTTAAGGGCCATAAACGCCCTCTCCTGAGTAGCCACTGATAACACCTAAAATAGGGTCTAAAACTTTTTGAGCATGGCCCAAGGGGGGGAGGTCCGGTCCCGGGGACCCCGCCTTGGCTACGCCCCCGTCTCAATGGATTCTCCATGTTCATCATTGACCCTATATGAGACGTTGTTCGTTGTTTCCAAACAAAAGCTGTGAAATGGACTTTGAAACACCCTGTATGTATATATTAATAAATTATACATTAAAAATAAAAATTGTTGGCGGATCTGTTCAAGAAAACTTTTCTTTTGTTAGATTAGAAGAGTTTTTCATTAGCGTGTATAGATGGCGCTTGAGTATAGAGTTTAGAGAGTTTAGTATAAATCCTACTAAACTTGATTCTAAATTCAAATTTCCAAGACATCAACATTCACTGTAATTCAGGGTTAGAATAGAAATTGGAAAAAAATCCGCTGGTCCTGCGGACCAGTATTACTAATTAATATTACTGGTCCTCAACCAATATGGCTGGTCTACAAAATTAAAAAGGACTACAATTTTAATTTTTTTTTAAAGTAACTTTGTTAAAGTTATTTTGCTTTGTAAAGTTAATAAGCTTTGTAAAGACGTTATCTGACCGTAGTGGTCCGAGCCGTTTCTCAGTGGTCTCGGACCAACGAACCACCGCCAATTTCGAACGCTGGTTATATTCAAATCCAAAATCATGTATATATAAGAGAAATAATATCAATCCACTAAGACCAAAAATGTAGTCTATTTTGTTCCAGAAACTAAAAAAACTATCTTCTGTAAAATTTTTTGTTATTTAGCAACTAAATTTTTCAATGTCTTACCTACAGAATTACAAAATAGCCGCCTAAATATTTATTTAAGAAGTTAAAGGATTTCTTCTTAAAAACTATTGAACACATCGAAATTTTCTTTCATTTGTAGCTATTACCTATCCCTGCGAAATGTTTATTTACTTTGTTACACTATAAAAAACTACTTATATACTCATAAGTTGTTCACGATAGTCAGTGTGTTTTAAATCATTTTCATATACACTTGCTAGTAAAATTTTGAGTTAAATTTAATGACTGTATAGAAATTATAATTTATTGGCGCCCTGTTTGCCACACTATTTCTTTATCTTTCCTTACTTTGTATTTCTTTTTCTATAAATTATTTTTCTTAAAACTTTATGTCTTTATGTGTATGTATATATGTAAAACGTTACGTCAAGATAAAACGTCATACGTTAATGTACTCACGTAATACGTACCTAATGTAAAAAACTCACTGGTCCTGCGGACCACTACTTTGTCAATCTTACTGGACCAAAATAACTGGTCCGCCAAATTAAAAGGACAGGTTTCAATATTTTTAAACTAACTACTGCACTTAAAGTGTATACCTACAGATAATTAATTTTAAAGTACTAAACTAAGCAAACAAGTTTGAAAATATCTTATTCATTAAGTAATTTTTTTATTAAATGTTAATATAGCTCTAATTGACATAAAACTTCTAATAAGTTTCGCAGCAAAAAAAAAAAAAAAAAACCCCGCGGCTGGAACTATAGAATGGGATATTTTTTCACTGGTCCGCCGGTGAAGGGTAAATAATCCTAAAGGGGGGTTGGAATTTAAAAATATCCATTTTCCGCTAAGTTTGAAATATGCGGGAGCCATTTTGAAAATTATTTTATTAGGTTCTAAATATCGCACAATCTTGGTTAATATACCATTTTATAGATAATTTAATGAAGAATAATTTATATTATGCAAAAAATATATGTATCTATCCGTAAAAACATAAAAAATAAAAATGTGTAAAATAAGCGGCCGCCATTTTGGAAAATCCGCCATATTGGCTAAAGGACACGTCGTAGCTCGGTAGACTTTTCATCATCGTTTTCTACGGAAAATTTCCTATAAGAATCAACCATCAAACTTTCTTTTACAATTAGTTCCGAAGGAAGCCCTTTTTTGAGCTAACTTTCTTGGACTACACAGCCAATTTCGAATCCAATTCGCCAATTTCTGGGTTCTTGTGTGTGGATCACACACAAGATCCCAGGTGACTATAAACTTTTGTATTTCTTATGTGATAAATAAATAAAATGAGCCTCGACGAATCTTGGGGCCTCGGGCATGCCTGACATTTGTCGGGTTGGTCCCCCCTTATGGGTGGCCCTGCAGGTCCCCTCTACCCACCCCCTTATATACGCCTCTGGTTGGAGTATAAAATTGGTCTAATTCGTTCTCTATCTTTAACGTTTAAAGCGTTATATTGTTGTAAGATTTGTAAATTATCATTCTATCTATCCTTAAAGAGGGTTCGGGGTATCCCTTTCAGAATTTCTTCTTATAAATTTGATTTTTGAAAACAGAGATTTAACTCTTTCGACCTGCCAAGAATACAAAATAGTTTTTAAAATATTAAAAATAAAATGTTTGACAAACGTAGGCCAATTTTTGGGAGGGGGACACACGCTCCTGACTAATGTATTTTAAAATTGCTTTCAATTTGAAAAGTTAACTTCTAATCAAGTAGAAAAACTATCTCGAAACTGAAAGGCAGTTCGGGTTCGGTGGATCTCCCCTAAAGTTTTTAGAAAATATAACCTCTATAAATTGAATTAAATAAATTTTTCAACCTGACAGGAACAAAGTTAGATTAAAAAAAAGAGTTGATTGCGACCCACAATCTTACTCATGCACAAAGAAAGCTCTCTCCTTGCGTGATTGACTTATACACGTCCTAAAACATTTATAATTAAACTATACTTTGTTTCAGTGAAATCAATATCAGGTTTTAAACGTTTATTTTGACTGGAACAAATGAATTGAGACAAGATGTTAATTGAAGGGTTTGGTGGATGAAGGGGTTAAGTAACAGAACTGGTAAATTCAGTAATCGAGATTTTCGCCAAATTTAGGCGATAACCATTTCTATGTGAAAATGGTTTCTACCAGCACAGCAGGGATTTAGATGTAAAACCTCGTTTATGGAATCTATCCCAAATGTAACATAGCCCCTTCATCCACCAAACCCTTCAATTGTTATTATAGTTGTTCATCTCATCATTCATCGAAATATAGTAAAAAACAGCATAGTCATAGATGAATAAGAGTTTTTATTCTGGAAGCAGAGAAATACAATTTGTTTGAATATGCGTGATTATATATATATACAATATAGTTCAAGAAAATTTGAAAAACCTCCAACTACATTTTAAACAAGATATAGGCAAAATATTTCCATTTGTTTTCGCAATATATATACACGCGACGCGGTTACTTCATACATATATAGTTAATCTGAATTATGTACATGTTCAAACAGTATAGTGGAGACTAGAAACATTTGATTTGAAAGCTTCTTATTAGAGTTAGCTCGTTTGACTCTTTCGTGTGGTTTCACTGCATATATTCCTTTACAACTAACAAATGGGGTTTGAAACGAAACACCTATTTGCTACAGCTTGTGTAAGATGAATGAAATGACGTATGTACATATAATGGTTAGAAAGTGATTACTCTCTGGGAGGAATGACTAGTCTATTTTTAAGTTCTCATTTTCTTCCTTTTTTTATTATTCGTTTATATAACATTTCTTCGTCTCTGTTGGTCATCGTGTAAAGAGCACTGACAAGAAAATCCATGAATGATCGACAAAAAGTTATTAGTGTGCAATATATCTCGAGAGACTGTTAGTTCTCTTAAATGATTTTCCTAGGGACTAAAACACAATTAAGATTTATTTGATTAATGTTCAAAATGTCTCAGAAGACTCTTTTCCAGGAAGGATTAGTTTGAAAACTCAGAAGGAAATTATGTTGAGAATATTTCAACAACAAGAAAAACCTTAAATATAATTTTAACAAAGATAAAAAAAACCTTAAAAACAATTTTATGAAAAAAGTAACAAAAAGTAAAAATATAGCGGTTATTAAAAATTAATTTATATTAATTTACTTAGGAAAAATAATGAAACGCAAGTGTCAAACTTACAAATCCTACTGTGCTTCCCTGAGATATAATTTTTCTATTGTTATCTGATATTAATTTGTATCAGATTAAAATTTTGCAGGACACATTTTTTTCTACATGATCTTGAAGTCAAGGCAACAAATTTTTTAGTTGAAAAATCTCCTTTTTTTTAACATTTAAAAAATATCTGGAATAGTAGTTACTTTTGTACAAACTTGTCTAACGAAATCCGTGTATCTTTCTACATAAATAATGGAACTCAATGTTTTTAGAGGTCCTTTTGCATTGATACATTCATCCGAAAAATAAGGCAAAAAAAAATCTTCAGTCTTTCTTTCAACTCATTTGAATTAAAAAATCATAACCTATCACTATGGATGGACTTCAATGATATTATTTTATCATTGCAAACAACTCTTTTTATTTTATTTTTATGAATGAAAATGAAATTTTTCTTTGTTATGTAGATAAAATAGTTTAGAATATTTTTATTGGTACGAAAATATATTTATTTCAAGTCACGATTCATAGATTACTTAAATGTTTGTTATCAGGCACCTTAACACAGAAGAAAAAAATACAACAACAATTAATTAATGTTTACACATTAATAGTATCTGCTCTAATCTAAACAACATGTCTTATTTATTAATTAACTAAATAGTTTTTTTTGTGTAACAATAAACCCAAGGAAAGGTTGAAATGAAACATTTATAATGTTATTGAAACATAGTACTATTGCATATTTTAAGGTAGTTTCACTCTGAGGTCTTATTAATTTTAAGCCTTTTTCTAAGGATAACTACTCTATTTCTGTTAAAGACAAAGTCAAGCACCTTTTATTTCCATATGGTTTACTCTAAAATTTCCAAGCAAACCTTTTAAACTTTTAAGTCCTTCAAGAATGTCTTTTCTAAACTATTAATAAAATTTCAATTAGGTATCCGATATTGCTAACATCCAAGAATGAAATCAAAAGCCTAATGTTAAAAAAGTTATTTCGGTAAAAATTAATAATTGTACCATTTTAAACTTTTTCTGGATAAGAGAAATTTCAAGGCAGACATTTTAGACTAGTTACAAACAAAAGTGTTAAATAATCATAAGTGAAACAAATTCAATGGCCTTCCAAAGTTTAAAGCCAATTTCAGCCCAGTAAATTTTTAACGTGGTGGTAATAAATTAGGTTTTTTTACCAATGATAAAGGTGAAGAATAACTAGTTTTATTTTATATTTCAAAATATCACTGTATTATTATGTCTTATAATAATTTTATAAAGGAAAATAATGGCCACTGTCGATAGAGCGTTGGTCACAAATAAAAATTAATATGTTTTGAAACAATAACAGTATAATTCCTTCCTCTCTTTCTAATGCTTTTTGACTTCTATAGAACTTTCTACGGCAGTAAAGTTTTTTTATAATCTTAAAATGTAGAAGAATCTTACCATGTTATATTTTTAGTCTCTTCTCCTATACTATAAGTCCTAATTTCCATGATTTCATATATAACGCATAAAGAGTCTTTACTAATTAAGTAAAACGATAACCAGAATTAAATCTTGATTGCATCATATAAGGACCTATCAAAATGGAATAAAATCTAAAACTAACAAACATGTTTATTATAAATTCGAAATAAAATATGGCGTATGGAAATATTTATAAAAAATCCATCAAGCAATGTGCATAAATTCTTCTAACGGCAGTGTCACAGAAGAAATTTACTTAGGATATTATTTAAAGTAAATTGGATGTAGTATTTTTTTTTTAGTGAGAACTGGCAATTTTACTGCTTGTAGAGATTTTATCACTCCTCACTGCCGCCGACGTTCAATGCCCTCTGTAATCATAGAGGGTATATGCACTTGCACATATTTCTTCATTGCTAAGGATTTCCTCATTGCTCAAGCAGAATTTAGTTGATTATATAGATTTAAGACAAACTAATGATATGTATGGATCACCAAAGGATTCTGGATGAACAAGAGTAGTGTTTGTCTCCTTGATAGGATGGCCCCGAAGGTTGATGTAAATAAGTCTAACTTACTAGCAACTATTCTCACACCGATTTCTAGAAATGAGTTGTTCATATGTTAGATGTATTATAACTTGGATTTCTCCTACACTTATCCACATACAATGTAATGCTTTGTACCAATTTTTAAATTTTAGTGTATGTGAAAAATTTCTAAAATTATTAGTTTTTGGGATTTAAACCCTTAAAACAAGTAACAAAATAGTAATTAGTGTAATTATATAGATCAAGTCAAGTTTATATTTGAGTAGTTAAACATAAGTTTTAACGTGTTTCCATTTTGAGTTAAAGGTTATAACTATCTAAAATCTATGAGTAAGGTGTAATTATAACATAAAAACCCAATCCGTCCTTCAATCTTCATGTTGATCAGAACATGATATTTCACAATAAGTTTTTTCCTAAATATTGTCTGAAAATGAGGTCTCGGGTCAAAGAAGTGGTACGTGGTACTCATCCTCATGAAAATGTTTTTTCCCACTAATATATTAGTACTACCAGATAAGAGTTCGTTTATCTAAGATTTTAGTGCAAAATCTTAGGGGTATTGTACTGTCTGAAGTGTACATGTATTGCAATAGTTTAAATTCAAGTGTAATTGTTTATTCTCGTGGAATTATTTTTTAGCATGCTTTTTACTTAGTTTTTCGAAGACTTTGAAACAAGTTAATCAAATAAAAAATAACATTTAAAACTTTTATGATGTTTATGGACAAGTTTCTGATGTGTTTGACTTATTATGATGATGATACCCTCCAGTTTTTGTAAGATTTATACTTAGATGTCTTGTTTAAAAAAACTCTTGAAAATTAAAAAAGGGTGCATACTTTGATTCGTTTCATAATTCATTTTTCTTTTTACTAGAGAACTTTAAATGTAATGAACAAATGTAACAATTGGTTTAGTAACTCAAATGCATCTAATTCAACTATTTGCCCTCGAAATGTGAAAGGGACCTACATAAATGATATTTTCTATTAAAATGATTCCAATATTAAAGGCTGAACTACTTGGAAAATTATGTATCCCAATGTTTATCTCTGAAGAAGATTTCTGGGTGAACTGTATTCAAAAATCTACGAGGATCATCGAATGTTGTGGTGAAAATTTTAGTGATTTCCATCATATTAAAGGTAATTCCATTAAGTACAAACTACTGTTTAGATATGTGATCTTTTTCGAGTCCATCAAACTAGATAATAAATATGAGATGTGGCGACTGTGAGGGAGGGTAATGGACGTTAAAGCACTTGCCACTATCTTACTATCCAAAAATACTCGTTTCCAGATCGTAGTTGATAAGGCAAGCCTTGTTTAGTAGGACGGCTATAACTAGATATAAACAGGCTTACCGAGTGATATTGTTTTCCCCGCTCGATGCATTGACTAAAAAAGGGGGAAAAGGCGTGGTCAGCGATTTGTTGTTTTATAAGCCTGTAGTTGGGGACGTCCTGTTTGTCCCCGATTCTCGGTAAGCCTGCGTATAGTCGAGTAAGCCGCGGCAGCTGCTATACTTCAGCAGCGGTGACTCCTCCGCAAGGCTGAGACCGAGCGGTCAGTCTTCATGGGTGAGTATAGTCCAGCCAGACGCACAAAGTCGCGAGTGGTCAGTCGGGGTAGCCGTTGCTGAGCAGCTCCCAGTTCTCGATGTGCGTGGGCTTGATGACGGCGTAGGTGAGGAAGTAGGCGGCCACGAAGAGGCCGAAGGAGAGCGGGAAGAGGATCTTGGAGACGTTGTCGATGTTCTTGGAGAGCCTCTGGCGGCTGTAGTTGGGCGGAAGGATGGGCTGCGGCCGTTTCAGCCAGCCGAACAGGCTGAGGGCCGCGGCGGCCCGCCGATCGCGGTCCTCGCTGATGCCGCCGCTCCCGCTTTCCGCCGCCAGGCTCGGCTCGTTGCTGTTGCTGTCCTTCAGCACACTCGCCTGCTGGATCTGGGGAAGACAAGACCAAGATCTAAACGCATGTTTCACACTTCGTGAAACTGATTGGGCGACATCCGTAAATTACGTGAGGTGTTTTTTTTTCCAAAATCTGGACCCCCCCCCTTGGTGAGATTTTGCTGGACCCCCCCCCTCACCCCCACGTGAGATTTACCAACAACTTTTTAAAAATGATTTTCTATCCTATTCATTTGCATTTAGTGCTTCATAGCACCTAAAACCTTCACATTATTAATAATGTGGGGGGAAGGACATTATGTTATCATCCGGTCGAAATTTGTAAAATGGCAGCAATAAATAGAAGTTAACTCTCTAAAATTTCTAACTTAAAAAGTTGACGTGAGATTTTAATCGACCTCCCCCTCCCCCCTTGGTGAGATTTGATGGTGAGATTTTTCCAAACCCATCCCCCCCTTTTTGACCTCGCGTAATTTATGGATGTACCCTTGGTTCCTAGGAATGATGTCAGTCTTCTGAATAGACTGCTGGACTAGTTTCACCGTAGCAACCACGAACTCGAGAGCGGCATCATTCTTAGGAACCAATCAGTTCAGGGTATGGATCGAGGAGGATGTGGGGTTCTTACGAAATGGTTTTGGAAAATATGCGATCTAGATGGAAAGTGTACCGGAAGGCTAGTCTGCAATTGAAGGTACAGTTTTAGTAAATATGCGTCGTTTAGGTCAGTTTTACTCAGTTTTGAAAATGCCATTTTAAGTAGTGTATTTGTATTGACGTTTCTTTTACATTTCATCTCTCTGACTATTTTAAAAGTATTTTTGAACACGAAACTCGAAGGAATAGAATAAATTATTTTAAGATAGAACACACCATACGCAGTTATAAAGGAAGAGATATTATCATATGCGTTTTGGTATTTACGTATTGACGGTATATAAAACAAAACTTAGGCCAGGTTAATCCGTTTGGTAAGGTCTAGTCCCTTAGGAATTCTAGTAAGTGTTTTTGAAATAAAAACGACGTTTATGGCACTCGAAAATCTCTGTATTGAATTCTACCTCTATATTTCTTTTGTTGAAAAATCTTTGTTATTCTTCTATCTTTAAAAAAAGGAAAATATACAAAATAAAAGAATTAAATTTTCTTTTTGAAGAAACCAATAAAACTGTATATTTCTAATTAATGTTCATACCAGGAAGTAGAAATATTTATAACTGTCAAAGTATTTATTTCACTCCCTGTCCAAACGGTCGCTGGCTTTAAACGGCAAGCTGACTGACGGGTAAATTTACCCTTCAGTTTTATTGGCGGAAGAGTAAGCGGGAAAATTGTCCTGCTCCTGATGGAAGAAGAAAACGGAGAAAAGCTTTCTCTCTCGCCAACCATAGTTTTCTAAGTTTTTTCTTTAGCCTTAGTTGTTTTGAATAAAAATCCAGGGTTTGACACATGATAAAAGACTGATTCAGGTCAATTCATTGAGGAGTTTTTATTACTCAAGCTCTCCACTTGTGGCACTCTTTACTTTAATTAAACACTGGCTATAGGTAACCATTTGTTATTTTATGTATTTTACTTTCTATATTTCACATACCTAAAACAAATAGATACGCAATTTGGCTTACTTTCTGTCAGTTTTTTTACTGTACAGTGTAACTAAAAAAAATCTGAAACTCATAATAAAAAAGTATTGAAATGTGCAGGGTGCCTCAACAAGTCCGCTCTCTCTGCACAGTAAAATAATTATTTTTGTTGTTGCGTGGAGTACATAAAAAATACCCAACGAACGCTTCACGCTTACTAATATCTTTCAAAAAACGTGACGTCATATCCGATAAAAATATAATTATGGCGACTCATGCATGCGCAGGGGATATTTTTAACATCTTAGTGTACAAATATGTTCAAATAATCTTGTTCAAGTTTTCCCATAAACCTTTTTTTAATAAAAAATAACGATATGTGAATTGCAGTTCAGATACTTCGCTTATTTTACCATGAAAGATTCGTTTTTAAAGATCCCAGGATTTTTAAGGTTGCATGTAAAAAGTGCATTTTTTTTTAAAACTTATGTTGTTTTTATTTAGGTAGTGTTTCATATTATTTTTAGTGACTTTAGAGCATCATAAATAAATTTTAAAAGTTTTTGAAATTTACTTTATTTCTTTAGACATTTAATTTTGGAAGAGTTGAGCTTTATACAACCGTTTGGAAAAGTCTAAGTTCATATTAATTAATTTTGATTTATTTATTGAATTGAGGGTTTGTAACACATAACTCAAATGCAATAGGTATTTAATTAATGAAAAAAAAAAGACAGTTAATGAAGAAAAAATATACGCAAAGTAGCCACATTTAAGCACCTTTTTAAGTGAATTTTCAAAATGAAATTCCTATATTTTATCATGGAAACGATGATGAATTGTTGTGAGCACCTAATGTTCCAGAAAAAAGTATTTATAGTTAAGAGAATATTGCACGTATTTTTTAAAATTCGAAACCCTTTTAGTCTAGAACTCCATTTGCGCTTAGATTGTTATTCTAATTCAAATATTATGATGCTTTTAAAATATTTTAATTCCAATTCTGCTTATTTAAAAGGCATATTTATCATTCAAAATTGTTTTCCCCATTAAAACTTATATGCAGTCTATGAAACTCAATTTTTCTAAGTGTCATCAAAATCTACTGGGTGCACGTCAATTCGTGTGTGTGTGTTTTCTAAAATTATTTTTTTTTTAAAGGAGCAAAGAGAGAATCTCTCTCGTCAACGTCTGGCGAATACCCGGGCAATGACGTCAGTGTCGCTATGGAAACGACAGAGCGTTGTTATGCCGATGGAGCGCATGCGTCGCTCCTCGGAGAGCAAACTCTTCGCTTATTTGGGAAAACGGAAAGAGCCGCAGATTTTTTTCGAATGTTTTTTGGGGCAGGAGGGAAGAAATAAAAATGTTTCAGCATGTGGGGATGTGCATTTTTGTCATGCTTTTGCAACAGCTTGTGTATCACTCTTTTGTTTTATTTAGGTGAAAGGAATTTTTATTACAAGAAGGCACTTGTTTGGAAGTTAATTAATTGAAAAACTAGTGCATGCCCTTTTATTTAACATTGAATCAGTGCGTTTTAAATTTGGTTTATCACCTGCTGATATTTTTTATCTTTATAACTTTAAATATAACTTTTTCTTACAAGTGTTAATGCTTACAGAAAGCACTTAAGAGTGAGTGCAGGCATTAATCCAAAGAGATCTCGCAAAGTCATTCAATATTTTCTCTTAGGTTCCCATGGTTTTTTATTTGAATTATTTTTTTTGCAACGTGATTTCCCTAATTTAAAACCCAAATAGTTGCATAAAAATGAGAAGCAGTACATTTTTGAACTAATATTACTTCATCTTTGGGTTGGAAATTGTTACAAAAAGTTTATTTATGAAAGAATCACCCTGCATAAATGGATCGGTAATTTTCCATTATCTATCCCGTTAAAAATTGCTAAGCTGTTTTAAATACCAAATATTCGAAGTAGTGTCAAAAAGTACTGTATTTACGTACTATCCGCACGGCACGGATTAATTGCCTAAGATTTTAATGTGTTGAGAAGTTTTTTGTTTAGATTGTGTTCTTTATCACCCTTACTTACCCTTACTTGGCTCAAATTGAATTGTTTACGATTTTCTTGTTTTCATTTTGTTTTGTTAAAGTTCACCAAGCAGACCAATTGCCTACAGATAACACCTAAGCACAACAATTTTTACTATACGGAAGCTTGTCGTCAAGACTTCTAGATTGGTTGCCAAGCCAAA
The DNA here is from genome assembly GCA_963680715.1 of Tetragnatha montana. Classification (NCBI taxonomy): domain Eukaryota; kingdom Metazoa; phylum Arthropoda; class Arachnida; order Araneae; family Tetragnathidae; genus Tetragnatha; species Tetragnatha montana. Next base: position 25,203,812 of record OY796680.1, read on the forward strand.
AGAGTCACGGTTCATTAATATTTTATTGGCGAAAAATCTAGAAGATTTGCTGCCAAGCTTCCGTATAGTAAAAAACTCCTCCATTTTGCAATTACGACGTTGCAGAGGCGATATGTTATGGTGAATACCGTTACACCTGGCTCGAAGACATACTAATTATTTTGGGGAGTGAAACACCCGCTTGAAGTAATCTCAGTCTCAGCACAGAGAGGAAGCAAAAGTATGAGGTAGTGGCCGTCGAAGGTTTTGACCATGACATACTACTAGCGTTTTGTTTGTAATTTTGGTGCTTATACGTATTATCCTTGTGCCATTGGTCTACTTGCTATTTTTCTCCTGACCATCTTTTCTACTGTCCTGCTATATGATTGGCCAAGCTCTTCAGTATGAACCTGGCTCCCTCGCATCAACTCCTCAATTCTTCGAGGGTTGTTGATGTTGCTGCGGCTGTGTCAGATACTTTCGGTCCTATTTGACTCCTCTGCACCAATTTCTTGGATAAGGCAACGACAGCAACAACATTGGTCTGTTTAGCAACGTTTTCAAAAATGAAAACAAGAAAACGTATCAATATACGTCAATATTTGCTGCTACGCCGTTTTTCCTTCGGCAATATTGTCCATCAAAACAGTTTGGACGCCAAATTTGACAATTTTTAACGGGATAGACAACAGAATTGTACCAATTGACGAAAGTGTCTCACCTCGAAGTTGCCACACCACCTTCCTAGGCTAGAGGACGCCGGCGGGGCGGCCGAGGCTGCGGCGGCGTCCCTGGCCCTGTGCGGGTACCGCCTGTACAGGTAGTTGACGATGATGAACTCCAGCATGGATGCGTAGATGAAGAACATGCAGACGCCGTCCCACAGATTCATGGCCGTCAGGTTGGACACCACCGGCAGGGTGGAGCGGAAGCTGTTGGTGGTGGTGCAGAAGTTGAGCATGGTGGTGACGCCGATCATGACGCGCGCCGGCACCGCGTTGATGTCCAGCCAGAAGCTGATGAAGCTGCTCGTCACCAAAACCACCCCTGGCCCGAACACCGTGCTGAAGTAGAAGATCTTGTCGCGCGTGAACACGAGCAGCACTCGCAGGCAGCTGTAGTCCCCTGGAAGAGTTCGTTACACCTTTGTATCAAGCACATGAATTTAACAACTATAGGAGATGCAACCGATAAGAAAGGCCTGATGACGATTATGTCTAGAATATTGTTCGAAAGTCGTCATGGATTTGTTATTCCTAACATTTCCTAACTTGCAAATACTGTTGTTGAGTAAAAGAGAAAAGGTTAAGAGGCGGGACGATTAGTGACAAATTATAATTTGTATATAGATCCTCGGTATCTTGAACCGGAAGAAATACTTCAAACATAAAATTACTTAGTACTTTATTTTAAGGGGAAAATATTTTTTCGAGTTATTAAAGTTTGAGATAACGAGGTTATAGTGAAGTTATAATTCCTTCAGTATAGATAGTGGCCTTGCTAAAGAATGACAGTTAAATTGTAAATGTAAGTTACAATTAGTATAAAATTAGAAAACATACATTCTTTGAAATTCTTCGTTCAGAAAATCCCTAATAGATTTTCAGTGTATTATGCAATGTGAAGCATAACACAGATGTTTATCATAATTTTAGTTTCTCTTTAATCCTTGCATTTCACTTTTGAATTACGAGAGTAGGAAGGGATAAGGATAAAGTGAATTGGATTTAGAGTTAGAGGGATCAAAAATTAAGAACAGAGCGCAACGAGGTCCAATATATAGAAATCGCATAGATGTAGAGTAAAATAGAGGATAATTGAGATGGAATGAAGAAGAGAAAGATAAATAGTGACGATAAGTGAGAAAAATAGAACATGAAAGTTGAGGCAATGGAGAGGAGTTGGAAATTTTTTGAAAGTGAATGAAAGAGTAAGCTAGATAAAGAAAAAATATAGACTATGCATGAAATTTCTCCCTTAAATATCTTGTGGAATGTCATTCTGGTTTAAATAAATCATTGTTTGTTAATGCATATTTCTATAAGTATAGAAATTGATTTTAAGTTAACGTAACATTTTCACCAACTTCTGAAATAGTAGTTAAACTTGGTCAAAATCCTTTAATGGGTAACTTTTCTTCAAGCATTTCCAGCTCTCCTTCAGAAAGATTAGCGTTGGTACACTAAATTCATTAGACAATTATTTTAAGTTTCAAATATGTGCATCTCTTTTATTTCAAAACCCTATCTTATTATGAACACCGTGAGCTCATTTTTATGATCTTTTGGGAGTGCGTTCTCTGAAAAATCTTTTCAGCTATTGCTCAGTCCAGCAGAGTGTGATGCTGAGATAGTGTATCGTAAAAGAACTTTCCTCGAAGCTTTCAGGAAGCTACTGTGTTGCAAAATCTTAAAAAAAACCTACCGTAAATCATGTGAGTTATTTGTGAAAAGAGGACTCTTTAAGTGGAGTGTAAAATTCAACAGACCTAGTTATCAACTGATTTCTTATGTTATTTAGGAACAGTTTTACATAAAAAAATGTCCTTTCTATTTAATTCTCTTTGAAAAATAAGGGTTTTCAATTTTAGTTTTGAGCACCTTATAGAATCATCTTTAATGAAAACTTTATTATTTATATCAGTTTTTAAAGTCTTTGTATTTCTTTCTGAATCTCACTATGATATGTAGTTTCAAGCTCTTAAAAATCCATTTAAAGGAATTTTTATTTCAATCATATTCACACAAGATTTAATCAACGCTATGAATTTTGTAAACTATTAATTCTTTAGTATTTGAGAAGCTATGTTATTAAAGAAAAAGCCATTAAATATGTTTTTGCGTAAATTGAGTACTTGCTTGTTTTAAAAACATTGGAATAAACTTTATATCGCTATTAAATTAAAATTACTGTTTTGCTCAACCAAACTGCGAGTTTTCCTATGTTAAACGATAGAAAACTAAACACATTGATAACTAAGCTATTCGAAATTATGACACTCTGAAATCTAAATTAATCTTTTGAGAGGATTATGCAGCTAATAATGAGTTTTGACTGAGAATGTATGAGAGTCTATTTTAGTAAACTAGTGGAAGAGAATGAGAGACAGTGAATTGTTCTTGGTCTTCTAATACACACTAATAAATTAGAGATTCATGGTAATGAGAGATGGAACCAGTCCAAATTTGTTGCACATAACAAGGCTAATTCTGTCTCTCCACTCCTCATTATTAAGTAATGAATTCCATCTAAAATTGAATGAAATTAATGAGTATGATTCTGGTACAAGTCATGAACATAGTGCTTTATATTTTAAGTGTAATATTGCAGTTTAATTTTTAAAATGTAATTAATTTCGGAAAGAATTTAATATTTTTTTCACTCATGAATTGGTTTACTTATGATGTAGTAGTATAAATTTGAAGCCTATTAGTTTTTATACCGTTTTATCAAAATATTTTAAAGCTTTACAATGATACTTATGACCAGTTAGTATATTTTTAATTGACTGGTAAGTCCTATTTGTGTTGGTAGAGTTTCATGATAAAGTAAACAATTTTGAAAAAAGTTTTGATGTTGTTTTCAATGTTTTACTTTTTATTTATGAGTTTTAAACTTAAAAATACACAAAAGTTTTAAGTATACTTCTGATTTGTTAAAATTTATTAGTGCAAAGAATAGGGGTGGACAACAGTTATAAATGCTATCTAGATTGAACCCAATAGTGTGATTTCTAGGAGGAATTATCATACTCCTCTCTGTACGCTGTATTAATATTTATCACAATTTAGTATAAAAAAAGTCATTTAAAAAAAAGTCATTTGAAAAAGAAAAGTAATTTCTCTCTCTCTCTGAACATCATATTCATCATATAGTAGTAAATTGAAGTGATCGATTATGGGTTTGAAAAATTTAGTTCATCGGTAAGTTCTTTTAGAGAAATGGGTGGTTTAAAACATCAAAGAGAAATATCTAAAGCCAGAGTTTCCGAGCTTTACGGAACATTTCACTGATTGAGTTATGAAGAAATGAACCCCCACTTAAGATCCTCTCTTCTCCTTCTTTTCAAAATGAGAATTTCAACTTCAAAAGAAAGACGATGCCCAAAGACTGAATGAATGGGATATATCATACATCAGGGAATTTTTATTGCTACTTTTTTTTATGTATTACAAAATTCAATTAAAATCAACGTTGTAATTTTGAAATAATGTTTTTTTTTTATGTTATTGGTATTCTTTGAATAACAACCAATCTCAACAACATTTATTATTCCAAAAAAGTTATTTAGTTTTTGCTTGAATTTATCACGGCTTACTAGATACTTAGGGCCACCGTAAACTTTTCCGCTGGATGTAATAAAACAATTTGCGGCCGGACCACCAGCAGTTTATCTCCCCTATCTCCCTCAATCTCTTTGTATCTCCCCTCGCACTCGCGCCTGAGAGCTGTCGAAAATTGACCACATGAAGACACCGGCGCCATAAACTCAGGTTTCTTCCTGGAGATAATTGTTTTATTACATCCAGTGGAAAAAGTCTACGGTGCACCTTATACTAGTATAAGTATCTAGTAAGCCGTGAATTTATCAACACAAGCAAAGAATATTAGACTGTTGCGACGATAACTTTTTTTTGCCTAAATAGAGTGTAAATGTTACGGGCAAAGTGATTAATCGGGCATTATTAATAATGCCCGAAGTGGAGGCGGGCAAAGTGATAAATTTCATTGATAAATTCCATTAAATTTATTACACTGCCCGGGCATTGTTAATAATGCCCGATTTTTCGCATTGCCCGTAACATAAATATACACACAGAGTAAGTTTCATAAGGATAAAACATTACATTGCTAGAACTAAAAATTGGGGGAGGGGGTTGATATCATTAAACCTCTTATCTCAACCTGAACTCAGGTGCTTGCTTTCATAGAATCTAGATATAAAAACAGACAAGGCAATTCAAAAAGCCAGATTAGTTTTTAAATCATGATTCAAGGAAATAATTAAAGGATGTCTCACCTCTCCATGTGTGGTGTGAATCACAGGGTCCCGTTTCGTTTTTCACTAGGTAGGCATTGTGGTATCGCAGAGAAGTGGCTCCGCTCACTCCCCCCTGACCCTCTCGCTCCCACTTCAGTTCCAGTTCGGACATCTCGTGAGACACTGTTGGAAACCATTAGATTCCATAAGCAGAATAAAACGTAAAACATACAAAAATTTTATGATAAACTAATCGAGTATAGACTGCAGATGTCTTATTTCTCGGTACTTAAAGATTAGACAGGCCAAGTGTTTGGGTAATTCCCCCCCCCCCCCAAAAAAAAAAATAAGCAATTATTGAAGTAAATAACAATTAAAATATCTCAACTAGGAGTGTTGCTTTTAATATTTTAAATGCTTTTATGTGTAATTTGTTAAACGTTTCCAATATAGTTCGATTGGCCAGATTTTCATCCAACTAATCTTAAAAAAAGTACCTATTTCTCTTATCACGATGACTGCATTGAGATTCCTTCTCTAAGTTGGAAGTAGTTAAGAAATGCTAAATAGTAAAATTAAAAAGGATTTATCCTTTTTTAAAATAATAAATGAAAGGTTTATAAAAGGTTTAGTTCAAATTCAATAAGGCAAAAAAATTATATCGAAATGAAAATTATATGAAGTTAATGAAGCATTGTTTTATTATTTATAGATTTTTAAGATAGGTTTTATAATAAAAATACTTCTAAAATAAAATGATGCAAATTTATAATACACGTGGAATGATCAAGGGAATGTGACACAATATAAAAAAAAGGTAAACGTGTTTTTACTTGTTCGCTTCTTTTTTTAAGGTTGATGATTAAATCGTTAAGGAAAACATTACAATGTGCTAATAAAAAAACAGGCCCAAAGATTGATAAGTTCATCGCATATTGAAAAAAATATCCAAAATAAGGTGAAACTCCCCACACAATTCCTGTTTACCTCTCCAAATTTATATTAAACAAAACCTGGTGGCATCTATAAAAATCTGATAGAATTGTGTACTTGTCAAGAAAAACGAATGACCTAATAAATCTTTTGGAAAGAGAAAAAAGGTTTCTTTTTTGGAGGTAAAATAAAATATTGTGGATTGGAATATTTGTAGACTTCGAGGAAGATGATGAATTGTTATTTTCCATCATCAACAGCATAGTTTAGAAAATAGTAAAGAATGGAATGTTTTTTAGGGTTATGAATTACGGAAAAATGAAAGAGTATTCTAACAAGATTTTATCGCAATCAATTGATTTATGATTCATCACTCTATTTTATACTCAGGCTATTGGCATCCATACTTTTAAACTTTATAGATATGAGATATAGTTTACTTCATTGGTGGCTAGAGTTGGTGATCAATCATTCTTCATAAGGAGTAGGTTTGGGATAATTTTCTCGTAAATGTTCTTCCTAATGCAGTGAAAACCACTGAGCTATATAATAACATGGAGTGCAAACTCAGCGTGCCAAAATGACACTGCATCATTACACCAAGGGGGTAAAGATTATTTTGAAGATCAAGTTCCCTGTATTGATTGTATGTTAACAGAATCTAACTTGACACGTGTATTTATTTGATGAGATGGAGCGGAAAAGCTTTAGAACGACATATTTACAATTTTCTTTTGAAAAACGATGAAAAACAACAGAGTTAAATAATTATTAGAGTTTTTTTTAGGGAACTAGTGAGCTACTGCCTTCACTCGCTATCGCTCACCAACCCCCGTTAGCTGCTAACGCAGAATCTTTCGGATCACTTCGCAATCCTTACATAACTCAGCTCGCTGCACTACTCTGTGGTTGCACTAACTCACTTTATAAAACATTCGTAAAAACAATGTTTCTAATTGAGGAACATTTTCTCTCATCTTTGGTCCTGATGATTTTGGTTTTTAAACCAGACAAACTATGACAACTACTTGCAAAAGCATCTCTTCACAGAAGTTAGTCACCCGTGTATAAATATTGGAGAATATTGATCTAAATAAACTCCTACCTGGTCGATTCATTACCAATTTTTAGTTCTTTACGATATAAAATTTTTTATAGGTAGAATAGAGTTAAGAATGGGGCTCTAAAATATATTTTAGTTTCCTTCGTTTTTTAAACAAATATGCAAAACACAAGTAATTCAGGAAAGAGTCATGAATTTATTTAAGAAAGAATTCAGAAGCAGCTTAAAACAGCCGAACATATGGGTTTGGAAAAGTTTACGGCTACAAAGCTATCAAAACAATTGTAAGCAAACTTTATTTTACTAAACAACTGAGTAATAATCTTGTTAAAGACACAAAAGATTACAGTTCAAGTATAATTAAAATTTATCCCAATTGAACGAATGTATCAATCTCCAACGACACAAAAAAAATCCCAATTAAATACTCACTCAGCCCAGAGCAGAAACTTCCTTTCCCCCTTAAACAATCATTACGCAATTGTTTGACTTTCGCACTGGCAGCTGATTAGAAACCCCTTTTCGTTCTTCTTTCGGCTCAACGCAGCTGCCCCACATTTCCATTTGCCTCACCCCATCAGAAAATCACTAGTTGCTGGTCCGTCGACTCGGAAGTATCGACAGTCGTGGCCATTTTTCTGACACTGCCTGTTCCGGGCCGTAAAACTTGTATCCTTGCTTTCGGAACTTATTTACAAGGACGGTTTTTATGTCCTGCCGAAACTGGGATGTTATGACACTTCGCGTATCTTTCTCTAGCGGATCTGATTCTTTCGCTGTGACATTTAATCACACGAAACGAGATTACTTTCAGTTTCGATACGAAGTTATGTAGTGGAAATTCGATGTGATCTTGAAATTTATGTCTTTTTATATATTAGTTTCATTGAGTCCCATTTAGGTATTATCATTGATCTAATGGGATTGACTTTCTATGTTGTGTTCATATTGTTCCCTTTTTTTACTCTTAGAATATAAATTTCTTGCTTCCTTGAAGAATTTTAATTTAAGCAAAACCTTGCAATCAAAACTATGAACTCTCCGGAACAGAACTTAAAAAAAAAATAATTTGAATTTAAGTACTTCAATACGATATTTATATAACTTAAGACAAAATTGCCTTTCCGAAAAATATATAGTACCTACTTAAATCCATAATTTCCATTTAAGATGGGAAAGTATATGAATGAAAATGTTTTAAGAGCCTTCCTGCCTCCTCTTGTTTACTAATTGTTTTTAAGTTAAAGGTAAAGGACAGTTTGCGTTTAAGATAATGATTTCCAATATGAAATGGGTAAAAAATTTTAAATCAAATTTTGTTGCGAATACATATTTTTTATTTCAACTATGAATAATTCGTATTCCTCTCTGCTTACCGCTCTCAACTGCAAAAGGACACTTGGGATTATCAAAAGGAAATATTTGTAGATTTCCTTGGCAATTTAAAATCATACTTCTCCTGAAAGAAAAAAATATTAAGAATAATGCAGGACATATATAATACTAGAGTTGAAAAGGCTACATAGTAAAAGTAGAAGGATAACAAACACAACCTTATTTTCGTGAAAATCCACAACTGTCAAATAATATTTATGTAAATAGAGAAAACTTTAAAAATAAATTCAGTAGAGTTACATTGATAATGAATTATTTTAAACAACTTTATTTCACGAAAATCGAAAATGGATAATTACTCTTTGCAAAAGTAAAGTAATTAAACTTTTTGCATCAAATACAAAAATTACATTTGGCAATGATTTCAGATAACAAAAAAATTATAAGCACTAATAAACAGAAGAATGGATCATACCCACAGTCTTATAGGATCATATCTCAGTATCAGAATATATCCTCAGCCTTATCTCTTAAGTTTTATTCGTTCATTGAATGAAGTTCATTAAACTAATAGTAGAGTGTTTCATGAAGAATTTCTAGATCCCCTTTTAAAATTATCTCAATAAGCACCGAACCAATCCACCGAAAACTTCCCGTCATATCTTCCCTATCTGTTTCTTATTACGCTTTTCCTTCTCACTTTCAGAGAGGCTCCTCTGTCATTTCTCTCAGGGGGGAAGGTCCGTCTCTCTCTCTCTCTTTGATTGGTCAGCGGAGTCTCATAGGTCGTCAAGAATTCGAAGACGGTGATCGGAATCAAGGGGGGGTAGGAAATGCACAGCATCCCGGTAAAGTGGGGCAGTAATAGCCAGCAGGCAAGTTATTTGGGGGAAGGTGTCAAAAGAACACGCTAATATGTTGGAGAAGAAACGCATGGGGATACTGAATTCCTCTAGCGTGCGAAATTAATGGAATTGAAACTTGTAGCAAAACATGGTTTCATACTGATTATCAAGGCTTTTTGAAATTTTCAAGTTGTAATTCTGTAAAGTAGCTTTTCCGGCATTTTTTTTTAGTTTAATTAGTTTGAGTTCTTTATTATTCTTATAAGTTTTTGTCTAATTTTACTGGTTCGGGAAGCATTCAAGTTTATGATAGAAAAGGAGGGGATTTGTGAGTTAAAATGTTTTTAAAATATGTTTTAAAAAAGGTTCAAGCCTTGTTGGTATTTTTATTTTTTGTTCATTGAATGGAATCATGATGTTCATTAATTATGTATGCCTAGTAATTAACCCACTAAATTACCATGTATTTGAATAGTATCTTTAATAGGAGACTCATTAATCTTTCGTGGGGTAATCCAAATTTGATACTTATTATACTTTTCATAAATGTATTTTTAATAAGGATCCTTACTTAACCAATTAGGATAAATCTTAGTCTTCTTAATGATCCGATAGAGAGAAAGTTTATAAAAGTGTATTATTCTGTGCAGTTCATAATTTGAAGTTTTAGGATAAATACCTTTAATGCTTTAATGGTTAGGGCATAGTTACCTTTAATAAAAATAACCAAGCTCCAAAGGACTTTTGAATTAAGAATAAATTTTACCAAAAAATAAAATGGTCCAAATATTAAAACCTAAAGCACAAAAAATAAAATTTTTTCCACAACAGCCTTCTCCGTAAGATAGAAGTAACTTTTAACTACTTAAAAGAGAACTAAAGCTTAATTTGTACACGTTTTGTACAATCATTTTTAAAAAAAACCATTTCTTCAAAAATTATCACTAAAAGAGTTGAGATGATCGATATAACTCAGCAATAAGACATTACACAATTAGGCCTTTACCTAGTGATGTATCGGACGGATCCGTTGTTGAATATCTTGAGCGCCATGTGCACCTGTGCGAGCGGAGCCTTGAACTCCCCGTGCTTGATGAAGTAGATGTCGGGCGTCCAGAGAACCTGCTGGTGCGAGATGGCATTCAGGTACTTGTACTTCCCTCGGTCTTCGTACCGCAGCCGAGGGTCCTCCCAGCTCTGGTGAAGGAGGAACTCCACCTCGTACTTCTGTCGGAAACCATCACACACCTCAACACAAATAGCGACTGGATTTCTTAGGTACTGTTCCATCATCTATAACGCTTATACTCACCAAGAATTTGAAATATACAGTTATAACAGCGAGTAAAGTTTGAATATTTAGCGTCCGAAAATATTTTGGTGATTTTATTCTGGATAGAGAATGGAATTGTACCCTTTTATTATCTAATAAAGTGAATATTTAAGGTTTAATAAGCATAACCTTTGGGAATTTTATAATTTAGGTCAATTTCGTGGTTCAATCATTGGTCATTGGGTGAAAAACAAATCTTCAAAAAGCTTCGAAAATTTCATTTTTGTAATAAACTAAGGCCAGGTGGGGTAAAATGCTTATAGCGGGTTGAAATGGATATAGGGATTTTAACAGTTTATATGTATACAATTTAATGTTTTTTCGGCATGCTGATTTTTCTTGAGCCTCGATAAAAATCAGCAATCTAAAAAACATTAAATTGTACGTATAAATATAAACTGATAAAATCTCTATATCCATTTCACCCCTTTATAACCCGTTTACACAACCTGACCCTATTCATATTAATGCAACTTTTAAAGAACAGATTTAGCTTCAACTAAGGCCACGCAGATTTCACAGTGTTATCTTATTCTTAGCTGAAGAATTGCCTTATTTAAGATTTTCATGAGAAGATATTTACAAATACATTCAAAATCGATATTTATTTAAATTCTAGTTCTAAAAGGTACTGACTAGATCAAAATTTGTACTGGATTGAGGCACTTATCTGTTTGATTTAAAAAACAACATTTTAAAAAACAAAATTTACTTGCTAGCCTTAAATATTTGCTTGGAGCGGAAATTTCGCTCTCTGAATAACTTATTGTGAGAAGTTAAATAAAATTGATTCATCGAGGTTTAGATAACTAAATTAAGGTATCACTACGCTCAAATAAGGTTCCAACTTGTTAATACAATATTTATCTTGATTATCAGTAAAATATAGTTAGCTGTCATTTATGTGGCCATTACTTAATATTAAGTAGGTATATCTTGTAAACAAAGCCCATAGAAATTTAATAATTTGTTAAATTTATAGTAATTAATGGGGTATTCTTAAATTTTAACGGATTGTTAACGCACGAGTGAAATTATTTAATGCATGATGGATGATTAACGAATGTATATCTATTGAAAGATATTTCCTGTGTTCATAATACATTTCCCTAAACGAAATAATCTAAAAGGTAAGTTAGATTATTTATTTTAGATATTGTGTTAACTAACTCACAAGGTGTTTCGAGCGAGAGCTTATAAGGATTCCAAAATGGAAGCCAGTAGATGCAATTTGCGAAGCACTCTAAATAATACCGAAGCATTTTATTATTTGCAAATTTTAATAAAATATAGATATTTAAAATTTAAATTATGGAACCTAAATTTCTTTTATACATTTCTTATAATTTAATTTTACTTTTATAATGTTTTACTTATAACAAAAGCCACTCATAAATCATGTAAAGAAAATTTTAATAAATCGTACCCATTTTTAGATCCATATTCTGTAAATTAAATGCAGCTATCTAAACGTACATAAAATTAACCGGGTTTTAAGGCAAATATCACTAAATTCATGGGTGTATAAAATTTAGTTGAAATTATCTTTACAGTAAATAAATAAATTATCTATCGTGTTGTCACACTTATCGTGTTGTCGAATTGCATTGTTGATATCAAGTATGAACCTTTGCTCTTACAAACATTAATTAAATGTAATTAAATAGGATTTAACTTTTTTCCGGCTTTATTATCGTTTATAAAATCTAATTTGTACACCATCTTTCTAAAGATACACAAATTCTAAATTTTTAATGAGAAAAAAAGATTAAAAATATTTTAAAATAATTCTCTTGATGGCAGGACAGGTTTCGAAAAGTCTGATTCACAAAAGGTGAAATACCTGGTATAGTTTTATTTATCTGAAGTTTGTAGATGAGAATTTATTGCTGTATTCCTTTTAATTAATTACAGAAATATATTTTTAATAAATTAAAAAAAAAGTAATAAGGTAAAATTTATAAAGTTTGAAGTATAGGAAAATATAGAAGAGTTTTAATCTTCTGAATATGGGGGAAAAATATGAAACACATAAATATCTTACAAGACTCGATTCATCTGGTGAAGATAAAGATAATATGAGGACGGTAACGTTCACTTGAGTTTTATCTGAAAGTAGAGATCTAAAATTAAAATTTACAGAACACGTGTAAAAATTGTTATTCATTTTTGTACGCACGAAATACATTTATTCTCTGATAGATTCAAAAGAGACCTAATAAATTTATATAGATATATTTATTTTTATTCAAGAGCAATGTCCAGTTATTCTAGTCATAAGTTCAGCTATTCATTAATCTCAATAGGTATAGTCAGTACATCGTTTCAGACGATTTTTAATTAAATATTTAAATTGTGTTCTATAAATAATTTAATTTATTTAAATTGAGAGTAAAATATACAAAAAAAAGTTATATACCTGTTAAAGATAAGATTAGCTTACAAACAAAATCTACCTTTTCAATAAAAATGGTAATTGTTACATACAGGGTGTTTCAAAAGTCCATTTGACGGCTTTTATTTGGAAGCAACGTCTCCAAAGGTCATGGAAGTAAGGTCTACACCCAGGTAAATGACCATGGATATTCCATTAAGATGACTTACAGAACCCCTAGCGGTAAAGTTAAAAAGTTTAAAATTTTAATAAAGGAGATAAAGTAACACATCAAAAGGAATATTGCTGCCAAAAAAATTGGGGAAAAAAATTAATGAAAATATTGTGAAGATTCAAGGTGATATTAGCATGAGAAAATAACTTCTTTTTCAAGCCCCCAAAAAATACATTTTTTTTATTTTTCATTAATTTTGTCTTTACTTAACTAACGAAACCCAAAACTACATCATAGCACTTAAAAACTTGCAAAGCTGTGACCTTTTTAGTTTTTGAGACCTGAAAAAAAATGCTTATATCTTTTTATTTATTTTTTTTTATTTTCTTATTTTGGCGCTAGGGACGCTATAAGTCATCTCCATAGTCACTACTTACCTTGGGATGGACCTTACTTCCTTGACCTAGCCCTTTCAAATAAAAGCTGTTAAACGGACTTTTGAAACACCCTGATATTTTTCTACCTTTTAAAACTCCAAATGTTTATATCTTCCTGTTTAATTGATTTTTATGGTTTTTATAAATGGTCAAATTCAATTAGAAATAAGGAGGATAATCACTTACTACTAGGTCTTACTCTGTAGTCGTATCTCTGTTGATCCAAAATAATATCTAGGATTTGTTTATCAGTTTCAGAACCTTCGAACCTTTTGAGAAAAGGTATTCAGAAGATTACTGCGGATGTGTATGTAGTTTTTAAAGAATAATAATAAGAGATAAAGAATAAGATTTTTTGTGAATTGAATATAGTAATATAATTCTCTAAAGCTTCTCTTTTATTAGGAAACTCATCCTGCAACTAGTACGTATAATGTATATAATTTAACTCTATAATTAAAATAAATAAGTTTAGATTTTTAGGAAGTTTTTAGTTTTAACTCATCCTGAAATCAGTACGTATAAATGTATATAATTTAACTCTATAATTAAAATAAACAAGTTTAGAATTTAAGAAAGTTATAAGTTTTTCAAGTAATAATTATTAATCTTAAAATATGAAGTAATTAAGTCTAAAAATAATTATAATAAGAGAAAAGTATTATCATCTAGTTGGTGTACAAATACTTAATGCAAACTTATACTTGAGTAAATATTTAATAACTATTAAAGATTAAAAATATCTAAGTATTTTTTATAGAATTATGTTGATAATCTTAGCGTTATTAGGAATACAATTACACATCTGATGTATGTATCTGATGGATTTATAATACATAGTTCTTGTACGACTCAACCCCCCACAATCTCCACATATAAATTTGTTCAGCAGTGTTATTTAACATTAGCTTCACTGCATATAATAAACGCTCAAGGAAAAGATACTTTTACAGATCCTTTGAGCTAGTCGTAGAAAACAACTTCACATCTTTCTTTGATAAACTTTTATGCAAGAAAAAAAATATACAGGGTAATGGCAGTTATAACACTCTTATAATTCGGTTCAGGCCTTAAGATTTAAAAAAAAGGTTTCCTAGGGTGAAGTAATGCGAGACTGTAGAAAAGGGAAAATTTTGAATCCCTTGAAGTAAATTACAGCGCTCCTAACGATGAACGAATTAGTTAAAAGAGGAAAGGAGATAGAAGTAAAAATTTAACTATATAAAAATGTATGCAATTTCAAAATAAAAACTAATAAAGTTTCATGAAATCATCTCAAATATTATCCGAGATATTTGGTACTGATCATCGAATTATTTTATATCTAAAAAAGGGTTGTTCAAAAAACTTCTTAAGTGTTCTAATATATATATTTTTTTTAACAAAATGGCAACGAATATGAATTCAAATATTTAAAGAAACCTTATTATAAAACCCCGGAAAAGTTTAAGTAAAACCTTTTTTAGGTGAAGAATCGTTCGAATTTCAATTCATATAATTTCCTAATGATTCTTGTGTTTTTAGTATTATATTGCATAATTATTAAATTGAATAATTTTATCTATCTCCCTTAATTATTTAAGTTCTTCATTTTACAACTAGGATTTTTAACCCTTTCAGTCTTAGAACGCCTAAAATCACCATTGAATCTATTAGTAAATTTGGGAAGGTTAAGGGTAAAAGGGTTAAACTGCTGTCATGAGTTCATCATAGTCATTTACTCTTGTAGTGTACAAATTTACGAGACATTGTTTTAATTTTAAAGGCTTGAAACAAACATTTTAGTGATTATCCTACGCACAAATGGCTAACTACTGAGGCAAAATTTATCATTACCTAATTAAAATGAGTAAATAGATGTATTGGGCATGTATAAAAGACTCAGAACATACCTAGGTATGTCGTCAGTGTTCATTTGTAGTTGTGCCTTTGAAGACGTCATTAAAAGTGAAATACCTGCTAATAGGCAAAACAACCAGCTCCACATTCTTGGAACCTAAAACGAATCAAGTTTCATTTTGCGCTTTTTTGTTTAATTTATTCAGAAAAAAATATAGTTTTACCTTCACGAAACTAATTAGGGGACTAATTAAACTTTGTTTGAGTTTATTCATAAACTACTCAAGATCAAGGTTTCTTAGAGAGATGATTAATTTGTACACAGTCAACTAAAATATTCGTATGCATTTAATACAAAAACTGAGCTGCCACATTTTTAAAAGATAAACTAGAGCTTTGATGTTTACAAGCTCGTTTAAATTCAATTTAGTTACATTCATACCTTTAGAGACAGCTAACTAGAATTAACTTCTTAAGTCCGGAATTTACCAAACATGTTTACTTCTTAACAAATATAATTAATTTCATTTGCTTATGTTTAATTAATACTTATGCATTTTTTCAGATTTATGAAATAGGGGTTAAAGACTTGGTTTGATAAATATAAAAAATTAATACAATTATTTAAGGGGCGATTGCAAAATTTCATACTAGATATTTTAAGGAACCTTGCTGTACAAAATTTCAATCGGATGAATTCGATCTGGAACTTCGGATGACTTCTGAACTTCAATGAACATTTAAGTTCTTCAAGATGTATTATGAAGTAAATCTCTTATTTTGCTGCTATTAACTATAAAATAATTGCAAACTAAAATTCGTCTAAGTTTAACATTACGTACTAAAATATTATCAAAATTAACCGACTACTTTTAACTACTACAGCAAAGCTACACAATACTGATTCTACAACCTCCAATATTCACGTATAATAAAGACCAGTTCAATGCATAATTTTGTAATGCTTGTACAATGCTATGATTGAGTGCGATCTGTGGAGTAATCATTATCCCAAATTTAAAATTTTACTTCATTACCTTAATCAAGTTAATGGGATACCCGATCCTTTTTACTTTCTTCCATCTAAAACCATGTATGCAGATAAGTACTAATAGTTTGGTTGGGTTAAAAATTAGTTAACAGGTTCCTGTAATTACTCTTCTCAATTAATGTATTGAAAAGATAGGAATTGTGCAGTTTCAGCATTAATTCTTTTTCTGTCCAGAAAATCGTTAATTACTGGTTCAAAATTGTGGGGTAAAGTAAACCACACCCAAAACGTGGAAGAACCTGAAAATGTTCCGAATTTTCATTTTTTGTGGCTTTGGAGAGTTTTTCACGCATTAGGCAGTTTTCCAAGAAGTGTTAATCAATCTGGATAATCGTTGATATGATTAACACAAGGTAGAAATACCTTCTTAGCTCACTGCTTTAAATTCCTTAATATCTGGACTTCTTCCATTTTTGGATTGGGCGGAACGGACTAAGGGTGTGTCTCTCATACTTTTCCCAACTCTTTAATCTATGCGAGCGATTTGTAAGAGGGTTCATTGAAAGAATAGATTGGGATGTAAATCGTTGTGTTACAATATCATTAATGTTTTTGAATGAGTCTGAAAATAGATCTGTGCTATTGAAGATTCGTTACATAGTCAGTTTTTCCTTTCCTTAATTTTCTTTAAAAAAAAAGTCAGTGCCTCTCTGCTGATAAGGTTTAAGGAGAAACGTGAAAAGGCGACGTTTCACAAATTGTGGGATACATTCAAAATCAATCCCGACAGCTCAAATTCCCGAGGTTGTTTGCCCGATAGGTATGTTTACCCGACATGTCAATTGCCCGACAACTAATTTGTCCTATATTGGAATGAATCTATTATTGTTGAAAAATGAGGGCGGTTAATATACTTTAGGTTTGGGTGGTTGTATGAAGCTGCGTCCCAGGATCGCCGGGCCATATGACAAAAGGGGGCTATAAAAAAAATAGAAGTTTGAAAATGGAAGTGGTAATATACTTTCACCCAAACCTAAAATATTATACCCTCCCATGTTTCAACAATGTAACATATTCTTATCCAGAGCAAATGAATTGTCGGCCAAATGTAGTCGGGAATATGAGTTTTTGAACCAGACCCGTTTGAACCGTCAATAAATAACGTTAATACTTTTTTAATTCACTCCAGAACAGGGTCTTATAAAGTTATGTGCTTGTTCTCTTACATTTTTTTTTTTTGTAATTCAAAATTACTTTTATTGGTATCTTCGATTGAATTTTTTAAAACTTATTCCACTCTCTCCATCTTATCATAAAGTGGTTATTGTTAAGTAATTCAATCAAATCTCCATTAACTTGTAATATGAATTTTAAGGAATTTGTTTACAAAAGGGTGATATGGATATTGCTTTGTAGTTCAGATCCGGGGTATCCAATGCTAACATAAACTACATGGAATTCGGTTTATCATGCCGAATTATATTTTAAGTATAGTAGTATAATTTATTTAATTTGAATTGCAGTAGTACTGATATAAGTGACCAATGCAGAACACGACCTAGATATCTTAATCGCGATGAATCCTCTTTAGCTGCATACTTTTCTGAACCTCACCCGAATCCTATTTAGCTACCTTCGTTCGAATATTCACATAAACTCCACCTCAGTCACCACCCTGTCACTCTTCAATCGGCGTTACTTGCAAAATATGTACCATTACCTCCCCCAGCAAAAAGTCAAGCATCGGTCTGGCGGCCGCTCAACAAAAGAAAGCCCTGCTATGATGGATGGATGCAAAATGTTGGTGGCTAAATCGAGCAAAGCGCTCGCCGATGCAATTTCTCTCTCTCTCTCCCACTTCCGTGATGGATGAACCCCTTTTTTATTCCAACTCTTATTGTTCCAGGGCAAATAATCTCTTCGAATCTGATGGGAGGCGGGGTCTCGAAGAAAGTGTCGGGAATATTCTGACCCTTTTAGTCGATGCGTGATAAAATCTTTCGCGGTGTTTTTATTTTGGTTGGTTGGTTTGGTGGGAAATGCGTTGCTTGAGGAGTTATTGATGGGGGAGGCTGATCTATTGTCTTATTGGCCCTGGGTTTTGGAGGTGGAAATTGGGAAAACTCGTCTGCGTTGGAGAAGCGGAGAGGTATGAAATGGAAAATTGGTTTGGAGTTACATTTCGGTGAGTTCGGTGAGTTCGATTTCGTATTGCGAAGTTAATAGGGATTTCACAATAGCTTTCTGTGTTTGCTATATAGTGAACAACAGATGATGCCATTAATTTAGTTTGTATAAAGATTCTTTTTTCATGTATTATCTTATGTTATCTCTGTTTAAATACTTTCATCTTCTGAAAGGGTCATTAAATGAGTGTTATTTATATTTTCCTCTTTTAACATTTCCTTCTTTTAAAAATAAATTAGTCAGTGACTCAGTTTTTTTTGAGCTCCGGAGTCAACAAAAGGTTAAAACATCTGCATACCTCTTCCTTAAACAATGGAACTTTTAATTCGCCTTGGGGTTGAGAAGATCTTTTTGCGTTTTTATAAACAAACATATAGTTAGGAATAAAGTTAATAAGTTCGCGACTTAGGCCTAATTTTGTGTAAAAGTCGAATATTTAGTTTTATTACTTTTATGTAAGGGGCCATTTACAAACAATTTTACGTGTTTAGGTTGAGCAGTGGTTCTGTATGTATGCATGTATGACAAAAAGGGAGTTTCGAACATTTGTGACATTACACTTTTAAATAAAATGGGGTTTTCCCTCACTGCTGATGTTAAATGCTAAAATGCAGAATGATGCATATCTTACTCTTCTAGTCTTTATTTAAAATTAATGAGTGAGTGTAACATTACAATGAGGGTGTCACTGAAATGTGAGGAATTATATATGTAAGGAATTGGAGGGGTAAAGTAAACCTTAATATCATGTGGTGCATTTTGTGAGTAAATAATACAGTTCCTCCTATAATGCTTTCCATTAAAAGTTGTTATTTTTATCTCTCTGTATTTTATTATTATTTTTATTTTTTTGGATGCATATAACCTACTTATGGGAAAACATGATGAAATAAACTAGAAATAGATATTTATGATAAATATTCTATTTAAAAGTGATTTATAAGTGATATCATGAAATATTTTACAATCACCCTACAGATTTTTACCATCCTCTATGTTAATTAATTAATTTACTTTAAAAATTGTTTTTACTGGAAATCTTTATCAGCATCTTTACTTTAATAGCTCTTTAGCCTTTTTAGTTTCATGTTAAAGACAATTTCATACTGTAAAAATCTAGCCATGAATGAATGAATTGTGATGCGGTGGCTACAAGAGCCATATAGCACTACGACCAAGGGTCTACTGTACTTTAAAAAAAAATCTAGCCATACAATGAAAGTATTTTTTGCTTAAATGTCACAAAATCAGTTAAACGGTGTCTCGTACGTTTCCCCAACTCTGAAATTTGAACAAGTAAAAATAAATTCAAGCAATTTGGCTTTCTTTTTTCCGAAACCGTCGTACAATATTTTCTATCCTATCACCAGCACATAAAACGCGGAGGTAATTCAAAACAATGGATTTCAGCGAATTAAGTCGATCATAGACGATCACGCCAGAGGTGTAAATCCTAATAAACTCAGCAATAAAAGAAATGACTCGACTCGGTTATTCTTTCAGCCAAAAACTGAAAAATTCCAAACATGAATAAATAACACTGGAGAAAAAGAAACTGCGCTTCTTTTCCCCCCAGAACCACGAAGCTTGCTTCTGAGTATTATCCACTTAAGCCTTCTCTTTCTTTTGTTCCGACTTTTCTTTCGAATTAATGAAAAAAGCGGGAAAACATTTTACGGGGGTCATCTTTAAAATATGGCTTCCATTTCCATGAGTGCACTCTTTTAATGGCTCCTCGTTTATCGTTTTCGCTTTTCGTATTTTTGTCTTAGCATTTATCAGGTTATGATTTATGCCGCCAGGTTTGATTAAGGAATAAGTAAGAACAGGTTTGAGGGACCTGCAGATGGGAGAAAGGTCAGCGAGCAGATTATGCTGCTGACGTTAATTAAGTTCTTTTATGTGATTTATAGTATATGATTGTAGAAATAAATAATTCTTTATTATGGGGATATATTTTACTAAAATTTCCATTTTATGTTTCTGAAAACCAAGTAAATTTATAAGAAATTCATATATTTTTTACCATGTAGATATTTTTTTGAATCAACAAATTCTTAATGAAATATTATATCAAGATTTAAAATAATTTAACTTGTTTTTAACTTGTTGAAAGGGTGATTAGACTCAAAATTGGGGGGGGGGGTTTAATGCAGTTATTTTATTCCGAATATTTATGTCGAATTTTCTTTTGTATAGTCATCTTCACCTAAAACATAGTGAGTCTTAATTGTACTTGATATAAAAATATCCTATTACCTGGTTCTTCACACAATGATAAAATTTAACTAGTAAGTATAGTATTTGAGAAAGTAAACGCAGTCAACATTTTGAAAGTTGTTTTTATGCACTCCTATTTATTCATGAATAGTTTTTACTAATTTTGATATAAATAATACTACTTAATATCAGCGTAATACAATTTTTATACTTCGGTTTTAAAGAATTTTTAATTCAGTGCTTACAATTAAACATAATTATCAGGGATTTGTTAAATGTTACACTCAAATGACAGAAGATATCATAAAAATAGTATTTTTTTTGGTTATCTAAATGAGTTTTAACACCCCAGATGACTCATATATTTTCCTTTCAAATTTTCTCCTAATGTACTGACAGAAATGGAAATATATTATTATTATTATTATTATTATTATTAAATAAGAGAATTCAAACTAAGATATGTTAAATTCAGTGAAAACTAAGATAATTACATCTTTATAAAACTCTTCAATGTTCTTTTAACAAGTGTAATTTTTACGATTGAAGAAAAAAAATGATAAGTCATAAGTTCTAAGTGGTTTTTTTATTAGTATAAAGGTTTTTTTTAAAAATTAGAATGTAAAATGTTTCATTTAGTAATTAAAAAAAATACGATTGTAATTTCTAAAAAGTTATAGGAACATAACATAGGTAACTAGAAAAAATATAATGATAATAATATGAAAATGATAATAATATGAAATTACATTGGAAAAGTGAGTCGAGGTGAAACTTGCCTGGTTGATGGTCAATCAACGATCGTTGATTTCTGCGGCTTCCTTTCAGTGGGAGATCGCATCTCTTGGCTATTTACCTAAAAGAAAATGAGGTATTAGTTTTAAATATGGGCAACACAAAACGCAATAAAAAATAAAGAAAAGCCTATAATTTTGATAATTTCAAAAAGGTGTAAATCAATACAGTAGAATTCGAGACCACCAATATTTAAAAAACGTTTTGAAAGGTTCCTTTTTCGAGTCAGTTTATTAAACCTTTTAATCCTGGCTGCTCTAAGTTTACTATAGGATTCAATGGCATTTTCTGGACAAGGATTGGAAGGTTTAAATTCTTTTTCATACGTATAGAGATTGTTTTTATGACGTTACATTCACTAAAACATTTTAGGAATTTAAACCTGATTAAGGAATTTTTATATATATAATGAACTAGCTGATTTGCCCGGCCTTGCACGGGTGAAGTACATAAAATTATTTTTTATGCTCTCTCAAGTTGCGAATCTAATTTTCTGTATCAGCAATTACCAATCATCCCGGTGTCCCTGGTGCCTTTTTCCTCCCAGTTTCCCAGTACTTTTCCTCCCGGTGTTCCCGGTACGTTTTCCATCCCGATGTTCCTGGTACAATTTTTATCCCAGTGTTCCCGGTATCTTTTTCATCTCCGTACTCCTGGTACCTTTTTCAACCCGGTGTTCCTGGCACCATTTCATCTAGGTGTTCCCGGTGCAGTGCATCACGAAAAAATTCTTGGAAAGGAATTCATTCAACAACTTCCGAAAATATAGATACTACTCCCATTTGTCTATTTTGACGAATTTCCCAGTAATTAATAAAAAACAACTGCATAAATAAAAATATTTAACATTCCCCTGTTTAAATTGAAAAAAAAAATATCGTTAAGCTATCATGGAAAAAATAATGATGGAGAATAAAACTTGATCTAGTTTTTATTACCAACTTTTTTAAAAGCTACACTAAAATAATTCAAGTTTAAAGATTAATTTCAACATTTCAACAATCTAAACTTTCAGTTTCAACATAAAATTTCAAGGAAAATGAAGTTTTTAATATGAAAATACTGTCATAAAGTTTTTTATAAGGACAGTTTTCAATTTCTTTAATTATTAATAACGTTCTTAAAAAAATTTCAGTCCAGTTGTATCTTTAAATACTTTGTTTATGTTTAAAATTGTTTTTGTTGTATTATTTGCAACAATGCGAGTTAAACAGATCTTCTTAAGTGGAGAAATAAGGCGAATTTTACAAAAAGGCCTAAAAGGGGGTGAAGGGGTGGTTTTAGGAATTAGAAATTGATGTCATTGTCTTTCCCCCGTCCCCATACCTATGTGTACCAAGTTTGGTTCGATTCGGACGGGTAGTTTTGGAGAAATTGAGCCAAATCTGTTCCGGACAAACCCAGGCAGGAGCCCAGGCAGGAACCCAGGGACACCTTCATTATATATAGAGAGATTATATTTTAATTTGTAGATCATATTGATTTTTCATTATTTATTATAATTTTTTTAACATTTGATGTTCAACATTTCATGAATAAAACTTACTTTGAAATAAAAAACCATAAATAATACTAATTACTTTAGGATAATAAGTTTTATGCGTATTTAATTATAATATTGAGGCCAGAGAGTAACAAAAACAAAAAAAATTACCAAATTAAAAAATTGTTTTTAAGTCGCATATATATTTTAAAGGCAATTTTTTTTCCTTACTAAGGATAATGTTTTGTCTCAAAGTTATGCAATATGTTATGTCGCTATTATTTTAATTAACTGTATGTTATAAAAAGGCTTCGGAATTGAAAAATGAAATTTTAAAAACATAAGGATTTGAAAATTCTAAAATTGGAATTAGACTGACTTAGTTCAACAAAAATTTAATGAAATACCTTAAGGATTGATATAAATATCCCATGAGGAATTCCTTATTTAAGTACACTAACTTGCTGAGAAATTCAGTAAATCGCTGAAGTTTTTCGGTTCTATTCAAACTTACTACTCTATAAATATCTCGAAACTTAGTGTTATGAATTTCTATTCGGGAAATAAGTGGTCATTAAAAAAGCTCTCCCCTGGAGCACATGTTTGACTACTCGGCAAACAAGAAAAAAATGCGCATCCGATAAATTCAAACCCTCATCCTCGGATCCCCTCATCTAATTTACTAATGCTCCCCTTCCCCACGAAAACTTCGGAAATCGGGCATTTCGAAGGGCCGAACTCGTTAAACCAACTTGTTACAAAACCCCAACTCGACCCGAACGCAAAAAAATGGCGGCCGCGAATCCGTTTTCCTAAGTGCAAACAAATTGGTCATTCATCTTAATAAAGCGGAACGTGCCCCGCATCGCCCCTTCAGAAATGGCTGCTGCAGCTCTCGGAAAGAAAGGGTGGAAAGAAATGAATGAATTCCTAATGATCGATTCCGAATCCCCCGCTCAAATGTTCCGGAAGCGTGCTCGGCGGCCATTTTAAAACACGAGTTTTTGGAGAAGTAATGTCGGGTGCATTGGAATAATAATGCAATGAAATAAAGTCGGAATAAAGACTGTGACAGCATTGGATTCCCACTTATATTTCGTCAAAACAAACTACATTCAATGATGAACTTCAAAAAATAGAATATTTCCCTAAACTGATGAACAAATTCCATTAATACACCGTAAGTATTTAAGTCAATAGCTTAGAATCATCAGAGAATTGCGGTTAGGTCGTGCCATTTAAAAAATAAATGCGTTTATCTATATACCATTAAAAAAAGTTGAAGCAATGTATCTAAAAATAATATTTTGGACTTTCCAATTTGTTTACATTCACTTGACGTTATTATTGTGAGAATAATGCTTTTGAAGCTTTCAGAAAGCCATTCAAAATAAATTTAATCATTTTTCACCAACCTGCAATCTATAGTAACGTACAGTGTAAATAAAACTGTGCAATCTTCATTAGTGGTTTACTTTCATAGTAGGGGAAGGTAGTGTACCTCGAACCTTTTTGTAATTTCTACCCAGTAACTTTTCATTTATTGAAAATAAATTAATGAAACAATTACGTTAAACCGCCAATGGGTAATTTTGAACTTCTTGAGTAAACCTTAATTAAATGAAGAAATTAAAATTTTTTGCATAACAGTTCTTTAAAAAGACATACTATGTTATTCCATTTATATTTAAGAAGCACTGGTGACAGTTTTTCATCAGCTTGTACCAAGTTTCTGAAGCGAGATTAACTGCCAGTTTTTCAGCAAGTGCTCTTCATGTCAATATTTGTGAAAATGTGTACGTTTTCTTTATCGTTTATTAACTCAACTAGAACGTATTTATGCCCAGGTCATCCCTTTTTAAATAGAAACAGGAAAAGAAAAAAAATTACTGATACTTGGAAGATTTTATAGTCTGGGTCAAAATGACCCTTTTGGCTATTCCAGATAATTCATTTATTATTAAATTATACATAATTTCAATAAAAGCATGGAAACTTTTGAACCTTATCCTCAGATGATTTTTTCAGGAACTTGATGAATAAGACTAAAATCCATTTTACGCAGAACTACAGCTTGATAAACTATCAATTCATTTTATGCAGAGCTTGATACAAAATTGTAAAAATGACTCCTTTGTCACCTCTAGTGTTAAAACAAATGCTTCTCCTACAAAATTGCAACACTCATCACTACTGGAGAAAATCCATTATGTAGTAATTAACGCGCAAATAACAACGAAAGCTTCATCCGTTCAACAGAAGCTACCGTAATAAAATAAGACTCTATTAATAAACGCCACTTAAAGAGTACCTCCCAGCCATACCCAATCATCGTCCGTGGTCATAAATGCCTCTCGCAGCCAGCCTCCCCAACGTGAGGTGGTCACGTCCTCTGCGCGAGGCTCGAGTATCCTCTCGCATGCATTATGCAGCATGGGATGGAGACGCGCGGTTGACATCCATCCGAATTAAAAAGGACGTGCTCCTCTCTCCTTCCTCAGATGATTATTCTGGAGAGGAGGACCACCTGCCCGGATGGGGATGAGGGATGGAGGGATTTTTTTTAGGGGAAGGTATCTTTATGAGGAAGGGATGTGTGGATTTGAGTTTCATGAAGATTGTGGTAATGGAGGATGTTTGAGTTGCGTAATTTTTTCCTTATGGTTAGGATGATAGGAATATGATCTGTGAAAAGATGTTAGTCACTTCGAGTGAGGTGAGTTATTACACTGAGAATCATTTATATGAAAAGACACGTTTCGAGTTGTGTAGTCAATAGACTTAAAAGGTGGGTACTATAAATAGGATATGATAGATGTGGGGAAAACGTTTCAGAATCTTATTACATATGTTGATAGTACAAAAACTTGTAAGAAAGACTAAAAATATTTTCTCTACCCCGATACAAAAGGAAGAGGATAATTTTCGAATCATGTTATTTTTTATTTGATTTGAAAATTCCATATTAAACAAGCTATCCATAATTTTTTTACTTTGTTTTTTTAAGTTCAACTCTTTTTTTCAAACCTTCTTTCTAAAATTTGCACTTATGTTCTAATAGCGCAATTATCATACATTTTTTATTTTTCCCATAAAGGTTCAAAATACTAACAAGTCCAAATAGGTGCCTTGATTGGTATAGAATCCGCTCGGATCGTTTTAAGTAACGATAAACTGTATACTTGCTGTGATATGTATACAACATTGTAATTCAACCTCCTTTGTTAAGTACTGGATATTTAATAAAGTTTAATTTTGTGTATAAAATATAAGAAGATGGAGTATAAAAAGTAAATATAAGTTAATTTCACAAATTCTTTCATTAATGTGAGGATTTTTTATTGTTATAAAAATCGTTTTGTAGAACTTAAAAATCTTAATTTTGGTAGTACAAGTTTTTTATTGATTGAACCTTGTTGAAAACTTCTATAATGTTTTTACTAACAACTCAAAACCCGATTTAAGAATAACGGTCTCTCTCTTTCTTGATTAATTATGAAACAACTGGCTCAAGCGTTAGTAGCGCCTTCCTAAAATTTTATTTATTCAAAAAGACGTTCGTATAAGTTTTACTCCCACTTTAAACAACATCACGACACAGAAAGCATCATTTACTTCTCTCGGACACAGTGTGTCTCAATCCTCCATTTTCATATACTCCACTCAACTGAGGTCCGCACGCACAGACAGCATTCACGCGTAAACCACTTTCATTCATCTCTGCTCTTTTTACCGCCGGACTTGGGCTCCGCACGAACCCGTCCTCTGATTCCGCGCAACATAAAAGGAGCCTTCATTAGAGGACGACTCGCACGGCGGTTTAAACAAGTTGGTCCTCTTTTTCCCTCGGATGTTAATGAACTTCTTTCGACCTCCAATTAAGGCGGAGGAAAGGCGCTTTTAACGAGATTGCCTCGGAATCGGAAGGTTTAATTTCTTTCACTCGATTGGCAACGCCGGGATGCGAGAGTTTTCACCCCAAAAGAATTTTGGTAGTTTTCTGTTTGGAGTTCCTTTGCTCACTTGGTTTTAATTCTCAGTGATTTATATTACTAATAGACAGAACACATGGTTTGCGATAAAGGGGTCCTTGTTACGTGTGTGAAGTTGATGTTGGAATGATAAATGGTTCAGTTTTAATTTTAACATAACACTGATATGAATTTAATAAAAGTTCGTATTTAACTTGTAAGATTTAGTACTTATCTTAAATTTGTTCTTGCCTGAATTTGTTCTTTTAAATTTGTCGGGAAGCAGTGAAAAATTAAGGAAGTTAAATCTTTCCAACACAAAGTAAATGCAGACCCCCTACTTATTACTACGGTACTTAATGGACTCTATAAATCCTATTAAAGTTTTTATAGTTAGTTACTATTTTGGATGGTTATGAGTTATAAAGTGGTATTCTACTGCTGATTATGTACTTATATAGGCTCTATATGGCCTATAAAGAGCTAATTTTATGTAAAAAGAAGTCCTATCATTGTAAAAGAAAAATGATCAACAAAATAGTTTGTTGTGACTGAGAAAAACTCTTGAGAGCGAAAAAGTTCAGTAATGACTCTCGAGGCTGTTTCGAACCATTTGTCTTAATAACCAAGAAGAGTACGAGTATTCTGTGGATAAGAGAATCTAGTATGAGTATATATGTTGTTTTTTTTACCCTTAACTTGTGATATTAGCCAATCGGGAAGAATCATTTGCAGATTGGTTCTAAAAACAATGTAATATCCACTCAATTTTCAAAACAGGAATAGAATACTAAAAGTGATAATCTATTCTCACAAAAACGTAAAAAAAACTCCTACACGACATGATTGTATACTATACAGAAAATCTTAAGAATAAAACTATAAACTCAACCAGCTCTTTTCTGTCCCCAAAATCCATTACCTCTAAATCACAACCAAAAGCCGAAAACATCAGAAAAAACATCCAAGTGCCACTATTATTCAACCCATACTGTCTACCGCAACTCAATCCAACCCCCTCGATAAACCTAAATAAATAATAAAAAAAAATCCAAAGTTCTCGAGATCAATCGGTAGAGACCTAAAGAATCGAGTCGATCTGTATCGTACCGGGCAGCACTCACTTTGTCACCCGATCCGTCGCCTTGCACTTGTCGATTTCTTTTCTCAACCCTTTCGGAGGGACCGATTCTGCTGCAGATAAAGAGAGTCCCCCTTTTTGTTCCTGATTTGTAACCTCTGACTGCGATTCGATTACATTCGATGGCCTCGGACTCCCATATGAGTTGGTCGAGTCTTTTTATATCTTTTGCAGAAGTTCTCGTAAATGAATAATTCATCGAGAATTATGTAGGCAGTGTCTTGTATGTTTGGCTTGGAGAGGAATTTTTAGGGTACGTAGAAAGTAGTGAAATTTTTAAGATACTATTTATGTGTATGACTATAAGAAAGACTACAAAACTAACTCCATTAAAACGCACAACAGTTAAAATGTGAAAATTTTCTTTTTTAAAATTAATTGACATTGTTCTTGTGTTAACATAGAGGTTTGGTATATTAAACCGGGAGAAATATCAATTCTCTTATTGTACTCAATGAAGCTTTTTTTCTAGTTTTTACCTTACTAACATAATTTTCGTAAAGTTAGAAAGGTTATTTTTGATAAGGAACAAGAAAATGTTTAAAAAATCCTCCTTGACATGATTGATAATTGTGTATATATGAACCAAAACCATAAAAAAGAATGAAAGGGTTTGTTAGTGTATTTAGTAGATAATATATAATATAGTTGTAAGTTTAAAATAAATAATTGTAAGTTTGTATTGTAAGTTTAAAAATGAAATAAAAATTTAATTTGAATTCAGAAGTAAAAAATCTACCCAAGAGAAATTTGAAAAGCATTATAATGTATTCTTCAGTTGTTAATACAAACAGGACTTTTATCTCGAGTAGAGGGGGCTTATAAATCCTTAACATATCATATCGTCGGCTTACAGGAAAAAAAACAAATCTGATTAATGAGATTCAACCACAAAAGAAAACGATCAGATATTGCCATATTTGGCTTAACCTCGTACAGAGTAGTTGAGTCAGAAGTGACTTAATGTCTTTCTCCTGTAAGTCGATGATGTTTTCATGGAATCCCAAAAATTCATCAAGAAGTGAACGTGCAAATATAATGTTTTCTTAAAATTTCTTATTACTATTATAAACACTCTTTTTACCGTATTTTTTATAAACAGAAGTAGATAAATGACTACGGTTGTACTATTTTAAGGGGGTCCGGGACACAAAAATCGTCAGATTTTCTAAAATATTTTTTTGCTCTTAAAAGTTAATCCATTTTCTTCTGCTTAAAATGATGTTTGAATTATGTTTCTATATTAAGTAGAACCAGAGATACAATCCTTTATTGCCGGCTGCTTTGGTTAATCTAGCATTCTACGTTCTGCATTCAAATGCGTTTTTCTCAATGATGCATTTTTACACTGTTTCTCAACTTCAAATTGATATAAGTCAAGAACCGTTCAAGATAAAGACTTGAAATTTGAAACACATGTATTTTGAACACTTTACTTTAATCGTGATTCAGCAAATTTGAAAACATTGTTTACTTTTTAAAATAGGAATTTTTAAAAATAATTAACATGAAAATTTTAAGAAGTTTTTACTTAATTGCTCATATTTTTTAAGAATATTAATATTTCTTAAAATGCTGAATCATAATTAAAGATAATATGTTTCTGTTTGATTTGGTAAAAAAATTTTAAAAATTGATTATTAATATTTTGAGTTATATCAATTTTAAACTACCCCTCTTTTTTCAACAAAAATTGAATTTAAAATTTTTCAAAACATTTGAGAAAAGTTTTGAGTAGTAATTTTTTCAAATCATTTTATTCTTAATCTTCGAAAAAATTTCTGAAATTTTAAACTTAAAAATAAATTTTTTTTTCTTAAGTGTCCCGGACCCCCTTAAAAGGGATGAATAGTTCCAATTTAGCTATGAAGAAGGGTCTGAAGCCTCATACCACTCGTCTAGATTCGCCACTGATTTTCTTATAAGAAAGAAGATTTAAGTACATCTTCATGAAATTTAAAGTGCTTAAAATATTGTGATCTCAGTGCATTATTTGTTGACTATTTTCTTTTGAGTTTAGAAGAATGGGTGAGGACAAAAGGTGATACAAAAATAGGAAAACTCCGATCATGACTGGAGCTGATAGAGTTGCCAGCTATTGTTTGAAGAGCTTTCATTTAATTATTTCCAATCTTAAATTCTCAGACGTTCAAAATGGTACCGATTGATGGTACCAATAACCAGGCAAATATGTCACAATAGCATTAAAAGCGAAATCTTTGTTTTAATATCTACATGTACCCCTTTTTAAGATTTATTACTACTATAACTCCTATAGTTTAAAATATTAGTTCAATTCTCATCAATTCAACATTTCAGAGTTTCCAAGAAATTCCTACCTATTCCCTTGAGTGTCTGAATTTTCGTAAACGTAAACCTCTTTTCTCTCCTTCTAATTCCCTGATTAATTTCCAATCCATCACGATTGGGTCGTAAAGGATCGAATGAAAGAGACATTAAAACTCGATTATCAAAAATCGATCAATCCGCGAATCCGGTGAATGGGTCTAATAATTCTTAATAATCGGGTGTTTGGCGAAGGGTCCTTTTTTCCGTGAGGAAGAGGAACTTTTCCATCATTAATCACAAATCTAATCGTACGGGGTATGGGATGGTAGCTGGTTTCTTGACTCGACCTAGGCTGGTGAATATGAAATGAAGCAAATTGTTGAATATCGGATCAGCCAGTGGCGCGGAAGTGGCCGTAATTTTGATAGAGTGTGGCTTTCAGCAGTGCTTGGTTGGATATGGGGGCGCTGAATGAGGGAAATTCTTTGTGTTTTTGGATTTAAGGAAGACTATGATTCGTTTAAAGTTTGTTTTGCCTAAGAAATTCGATTTGTATTTTTATGTTTGGTAGATACACGATTTTGAAGGTGGTATAATAAAGTTCAGGGGAAAGGATTAGTTTTTGTTTTGAAAATAATGCACTTCGTGCATAAGTTTAGTTTACGGAAGTTACAAATGCGCCAAACGATTATTATAAGAATGCAGTTTAAGATGACAGTATAAATAAATAGTGTATGAGATACCTTCATTTTTATGGGGAAGTTAGATTTCGGGTTGGATAAAAGATTTGAATCATTACCAAATAAGAACCATTGCATAATTGAGTATAATAAGAGCGATTTATATCAAATATGTGCTTCATGTGATTTTTGGTTTAGTATAGGTATAATCAAATATTAGAGGACTAAATAAAAGAAAAAAAGCTTTCGAAAAGAATAAAGTTTTCATCCGACTTTTCCACATTTGTATTTCTGTGACATTGACGTTTAATTTGAATTTAGAATGTGAGTTCATAAATGAAAATACAGTAAAGAATTTACATTACATTTAAATTAATACATTTAAAAGAATTGTCAACATTTTATCAACAATAAATTTTAAGAAAGTAAATTACTACCATTGCGGTAATTTATAATTTAAAAAACAGGAAATTTTGAAATCTTCCCAAATGATATTTATTTTAACTCTCTAAGTAAAAGATATCATATTCACCTACTCTGTAAATATTTACCGAAAGAGATATTTAACACATAAAAGCGCAAAAGATGCAATGAATTGCTAGCATAAAAATGAAGAAAACATCTCATGTAAACAATACGAATATAGCTTCACTCCCTCCATCTTCTTGATAAACAGATAACACTAACAGCTAAGATATTCAGCTCATTCCAAACAACCTGAGTTCCCCCAAATTCCATTATCATAAACTACAAGTGATTCTCCCTCCTTCATTTACGTGATGCAATTTCCAAGGCAATGTTGTCTGTTTTAGAAAATCCAGCTCACGGAAATGACCCCAGGATAGTGTTGTTTGGGAAGCTTGTTTCTGTGCAAAGGAAGCTCTTTTTTTCTGTTAAAAGAGCGATCGATTTTTGAAGCCGGAGAATGGTTACGTAAGAGGCTGTCGTACACATTCTGGAACAAAGAACAAACTCTTTTATGGAATGTTTGCTTCTCCGAGTGTGCTCAAGCACAATGGCAAAGTCTCCGGCAAGTTGGGAAACAGCTTGCGCTGAGCAGTGAGAGAATATTGGCCATAAACCTATCTCTCTCGTTTAAGATTTCACAGTGCTTTTACCTTTGAAAAACTGAGGTCTGAAGAGTTTTGCATGGTTAGTAAGGACAGTTTAGTTTTATTTTTTTACATGTGAAGTGATTAAAATCAAAGTAGTCTAGTCAAAAAAATTTTTTTTGCTTGTTTGGTGTTAATTTGTATTGTTTACCATAGAAAAAAAACTTATCATACCCCCTAAGATTCCAAAATTACCAGTCGAAAATATTTTATTCTGACTACCTGCACTACTAGATATGTCCATAGTAAACCTTTTGCTTCAAAATCAAGCTTAGGATTTTCCCCATTCATATGAAGTTTAAGTTCCATAGGTAATAAGTTCTATGATTTGCATATAAGGGCTTTAATTTTGGAAGAGGTTTAAATAAACGTCAACAACTTTTAAAGTAATCTAATGCTTTAAAGTCATTTGTAAAACAAAAAAGGGATTTAATACTTGGCCTGAAAAAACATCATCCCCTGAAATGGATTTCAATTGGTTTAACTTCTTTACAACTCAACGCTATGCATCGTCTTAAGAGAGAGTCATTTTCTTTTCCATGTTGAAAAAATGTAAAAAAAAAGTGTTCCATCAATACTTTTAGATGTCTATCTTCAACAACTCTGTTTTATTAACTTCAGAAAATTTATAAGGTTTTCATTTGATCCTCACTCTTCTACGTTTTGTTCATGCACTTTGCAGTTTATAATTACTGGCAGTATTGCATTAAATGCTTTGTTACAAATGTACAAAAAGTACTTCTCTAGGAAATTAGATTGTGAAACACTTTATTATATTTATAAACGTACAAGAAATTTTACTATTTAAAAAAGTGTCATAATTCGGCTGCAAAAAACATTTCGCTCAAAGATAACTTCTTCATATGACAAATCTAGTAAACACAGTATATGTTACGGGCAAAGTGATTAATCGGGCATTATTAATAATGCCCTAAGAAGAGGCGGGCAAAGTGATAAATTTTATTCATAAATTCCATTGAATTTATCACATTGCCCGAAACATATTATATACACTCATATCACATACACGGCTTGAAACAGTCTTTAATCTTCTCATGCAACCGAAAATTGTTACTTTTTTCTTAACTTGGCCGAAACATTAGAAACACCAGTAACCTAATAAGGCAAAGAATCCCGTTCTCGCCACAGCATACGGCACCCGAATCAAATCCCCTTCAGACAACGTGGGGCTGACAGCAGCTGAAGAATCCACTTTCTCACTTCATTACCCCCTTCCCCCAAATTTATTTCAACTTTCATTAAGTGGTATCCCATTGCATTTAATTCCCTTCGCCACGGATCATTAAAGGCGGCGCATTCGTCAGGAAATGTTAAAAAGCCCCCGGAAAACCACCCCGAAAGGGAGAGAGGATGGAGGTTTGTTAATTGAATGGGTTAAGCGAATTGGGGCCGGCTGGAAATGGAATCCGAGTCTTGGAGAAGTGCTGGAGGAATCGGTTTGATTTATATGGTTTAAGGATGAATGCCGTAGTGATTCATTTTCTTTGTGGGCCGTAGGTACAGATTTATGGTTTCCCCGGATAGTGTTGTTTTCTTCGTTGAGAATCATCACATCTTAGAGAAAATATTTTCAATGGTTTAGTATCTTTACCCGAGAAACTATAAGAGAATGGAGTGTATTTTTACTGTAATACTATTATTGTATTGTTACATTTGTTGCAGTATGTGTAATAAAATACAGTAGAGGAGCTTTTATAAAAACCAGATAGTCTTACCTTTTAAAAGAGTTAACTTTGGTGATAACGGTAGCTAAGTCGGCGCTATTTTACAGCCAATATGTTGTTCAAACAAAACGAATTTCAAATACTCTTTCTTAAAAAACATTGCTAAATTGGCAACCACTAGGGACTTTCGCCAAAGTTAACTTTTTCAAAAGGTTGGATAACAGCTTCTACTATAATAGTTACTGATATTACGCTTATTTACGTGGAAAAAAAGAAATTAGCAAAATAAAGACATAATTTGAAAGGGAAACAAAGAAAGATAACATTTTTAAAGTTATTTTTTATTATCATATACTATTTCTTTAGGACGGCCTAAAGTTAGCAATAGTCATATAAATTCCCTGTCTGTGCGAGTGCGACTCTTCTAAATTCTGAACTCGTTCCTTTAAATGGGATCTTAATACACTGCATAAATCCCCTTTTATTTCCAAAAATATCTTTGAAACTTAGGCATTCCGCACATAATCCTACTCCTCTGAGCACATTAGAAAACAAAAGGAATAAAAACAAAAGCGATAAGGTACAATTCCGAAGCAGGACACTGTTACAATCAAAACGCTGCGGCTCAACCAAGCCTCACGTCTGTGGACATATAAAAAGGATCCGGTAATCTCTTGAGTAATCTGGCAACGCGGAAACTACATGTTAACAGAGGAGAGCACGTGATCCCGCATACCCAATCAGCGAGGAGGTCCGATCTGAAGAAAGAAAGTAAAGGATACTCACAAAAAGAAAGAATAGAAAAATGTTTGTTTCCGAAGTTAAGGATTAGGACCTAGTAGAGACCGGTCAAGAGTTGACAAGGAGACACGAAAAGAAATCACAGACTGCGTTTTTAGAAGTCAATAGTTCGTCAAGTGAAAGAAATAAATACGTGGAAGAGTTCAGAGATGGATTGCATTCTCTATTCTTTATTTTTTTATTTTTTGCAAAAAGGGCTTAGTCAGTTTATTGGAAAGGTGATAAAAAATATTTGAGTTGCGTTACTTAGGATAAATATTGTTTTGACAAGTTTCAGCTTCAAACAGCTGTCTCTTGTCGAAGAACTTATCTCCAGGTATTACTTAAAAACGCATCTTTATTAAAAATCACTTTCGCAAAAGCAAATTGTAGCATATCATTTATCTTTTTTTTAAAGAGATCATCATTAAATATTATTTAGAGATTGTACCCCAAATCCTTCTTAGTTATATTAATCAATACAAACAATTAGATATGATTAGTATTGAAAAAAGTCAACATTAACCTCATTACAAATTTATTAAATTTACTACTTTTATAGAAGATTATTTTAATTCAAAAATAGATGTTACTCTGAAGAGAATTCTTTTCCAACTTAGATTAAATCAAGAGTCTATATTTTTCGAAGGAAATTTTTTAAGGTACACCCCAATCAAAACTGTAAATTTTGTAATTTAGGAAAACCGGAATCCTGGGAGCACGTTTTCCTTTATTACCCAACGTATAAATTTTACAGATTAAAACATCTTTCACCTTTTTCCATGTTTCCAAAATAATTTCAATTGTTTTTTAACATACAATCATAAAACTTTTTTTTAATAGTGAATTGTATTACATCAGCATAAAAGTTGAAAAAGTTCCTTTTGGAGAATTGGTTTTGAATTTATTGTATTTTTGTCTATTTATAAATTGTTATTGTATTTTTTCTTCATAATTATGATTATTGAGGGATGTTTGTTAATATATTTCTGATTAAGATGTATTTTTTCTGTCATGTATT
The DNA here is from genome assembly GCA_963680715.1 of Tetragnatha montana. Taxonomy (NCBI): domain Eukaryota; kingdom Metazoa; phylum Arthropoda; class Arachnida; order Araneae; family Tetragnathidae; genus Tetragnatha; species Tetragnatha montana. The sequence goes on from OY796680.1 coordinate 25,239,464, forward strand.
GTAATGTATTTTTCGTGAACGGGCTACGGCCTGATACGAAAATAAATTTCTTCTATTTTAAGATTGTTTAATTTTTTTCATATCAAAGCTACAAAGAATATGTAGAAGCATTCAAATTTTTTGGTCTAAACATGCTACATCCTACAACGTAATCAATATTCCTCTTTTCTGGTTTAAACTTGCACATAAACTGTTCAATTATACGTCTTATCTATTGTCCTATTGGCATCTCTATCGAGTCCATTAAGATCCAATAAGGGTGTTTATGATGGCATTGTGTATCCATAGTTGAGAACGACGCATTTGCTCTCAGTCAGTCAACATTGTGTTTTTCTTGGCCTTTCCTGAGTCATTCGCAGAAGCAATTACCCCTTGCTTGAAGATCTGCGCCAAAATGGCTGGAAGCCATTTTTTCATCTCTGGTCACGAGAATCCTTCTCTCACTCTCTTCCGAGCACATTTTTTTTTCCTCTCTCAAACACAACAGTTTTTTATAGATAGAATTTGTCTATGACTCGTGTTTTGCTTCATTGAAGCCTCTAGCAACTGCTACTACAACTCTGGTTTCGTGAGATGTAGTGTGGTACCCAGCTTGCTATCAACTCTGTAATACTGTGCTTCTCAATGATTGAAGCACCATAACACATATGGAATCAAGAATGGCATATTGATGTTCCGTGGTTTACTCACTTTATAAAACATTCCTAAAAACAATGTTCCTTTAATATTATGAGATATTATAAACATATGTTACCGATCAAGTTTGAAATCCGGCATTCGATAGAATGTCTGGGCTATATAATTTCAATTTGAATCATTGATTAAATATATAATTGAACTTTGAAATACAAATAGGCTTAAGATACTTTAAAGGAAAATTTAAATTCACGTTCTTCACTTGACTCACACTCATACACTCCTTGTGTTAGAATCGTATGAAAATTGACAGGATAATTGATTTCGAAACTATTTATGCGGCATGTATCCTTGCCCTTGAGAATCCACTTCATATCCAGTTACCTGATGGTTTTGATTGAAATAAAAAACACCTGGTGTGTGTGTCTGTCTCTCAAAGGAATACTGACAACTCAATGCATATTGATCTAGTATATGCTTTATAAGTGAGTAAGCTGAATCCTCAGTTTGGAGAAGAGAATAAGTCCAAAAACTGAGAAAATTGAAATAAAAAATTGTATTATTGGAATTTATTTATAACCACAAAATTTGTACTGGAAATTCAGGACAGGACCCTATTTAGAGTACAGAATACTAATAATCGAAAAAATATAAGTACAACGTATTATACAGTTAAAAAAAGTTGATGGATTTATTCCCTTTTATTCAACCTTATGAAACTTCAGATGAAAAAATTTTAAAAAGCACTTTAATTGAAAATTCAATTATATTTCTGCTTAGTTCACAGCACAAAAGGGAAAAATAAAAAGACTAAGACGAATAAAATTTTAAAAAAATATGAAATTGAGTCATTAAGACACTATTAATGGAGTGAGTGAATAGAGTCAAACAGTCATTGGATAAAAAAAGGAAAAAATAAATGAAAATAAACTTTTATTTTGGGTAAGTTTACAGTACATAGAATAAGAAAAGAAAGACAAATTAACTTATATATGCATATTTAATAGAAAAAATACAATGAATGGACATTTATTTTACCAAATTCAAGGGGATTTATATGCTGATAGGGGGTAGTTATTTTTTCCCTGCTTAACACTCATCTGTAGAGTGAAGCTTGCAGATTTTTTTGCGCACAAAAAGTCAATTTGCCATTTTTTGGCCGTATTTTTTTTTCAAACTGGCAATTCAATTTTTCCAAGATGACTGCGATAGGAAGAAAACGAACCAAAATAAAATTTTACAGTTGTTATATTTCTGTATAAAAACTTTCAAAGAGGTTATATGTAAAATTAAGTAATAGAAATATGCTTTAGAGGTCAAGGCTGAAGTGTTTTGGTACCAATTTATAAAAATCCATAACGGCTATGCAGAATGTAAAGGCTGAATTAAGGAAAACAAGAAATGAAATAATTTTTCAATTACAAACCTAGTAGTTGTGGGGAATGGTTTTACATATTTGTTGCTTTCATTAAATCTAAGGGTTTTTTTTCTCCAAAATATAGGTGTTTTTTTCTTAATAAGTATGACATAAACATAACGTAAAAGTAAGACATAAGCGCAGCAAAGTCGTACACCCGATTGCATTTCTTCGTAAGACAAAATGAACACTAAATCGATGAAAGATCGAAGATAAACATCCCATACTTTTCTTACTTTTGAGCCCATTTTTTCTCTACTGCGTATATAGAGAAATTGAAAATTTTTCTTTCCATTTTACATGAAAAAAAAATCATTTCCAAGCTTAAAATAAACCCATTCAAAATAAATTGATATCTTGACATGAATATTGATTACATCTCTAAAATGTCATTTCAAAAACACATATCAAGTTCTTCATTCCCTTCATGGTACCTCATACAAAAGTCCACAGCCAGATAGAATCAAGGTTCTCTGTCTTTATCAAAGAAAACCTGTGGGTGTGTATTTTGAATCAGATAAATCAATTATATATTAACCATCAAGGTGAGCAAAGCGAGTGCATCTCATCACAGCAGTGAAGCGGGTCGATAAGTCAATTATTGTTTGGACACAAATGTTCGCATTTCAAGCATCTCTTATACAAAGGTGGTCTGTTTGTTTAGTGGAACAAAGACACAAAAATGAAAAAAAAAATCACTTCATAATTCAATATAAATGTCTTTTGTCATATCTTTACGAGATAAGTTTTTAAGAACTAATTTTGGTTTGAATTCAAGAATTTATAGATAATAATAACGTTTAGCTCTCATGAGAAATGTGTAACATGCGAAATCATGTAATATATTCATAACTAGCTTGAAAATAAAATAAAGGTTTACTTTATTATAATTGTTTACTTACAAAGGTTACTTAGTTACTTAGTTTACTACTTTAAGGTTTACTTACAATATAAAGGTTATAATTACTTTCTCTTTAAGATAAATAATGCAATTTTCATTTGGTTATAATTTTATTGAATTTTAATTAAACATAGACATAATTTATATTATAAGAAAGAAAATATATAAATAAATAAAAGTTATAAAATAATCTTTATGCAATACCTATTTTAAGTTCAAACTGGGTGTTTGAATAATGACTGACTCGAAGACTGATATTTATAAAAAAAGAGTTATTTTAGTATTATTTAATCTCAAAAATCAAATATACAAGTTTTTCAAAGGTTAAATTATTGGCTTGTTTTAAAAATTCATTTTTCACTCCCTGAAAAAACAACAACTAAATCTTAAAATTTAAAAGCCAGGTATATATTATCTGATATCCGTTACCAATTCCGATTTTTACTATTGATGCTTCTTCTCCCCCGAGAGCTGTCCGACATTCATGGTTGAAGAAGCCATTGAGAATGAGGGATCATGTCTGAAGCTTTATTGAAGAAGGATGAATGACTTCGTTCGTATGCCAGTCCCTGACCGTATTTCAGAACTCATTGAATTATTTTTCTTCCTAATACTTCTGAATTTCAAGACGGTGTCTGGGAAAGAGTGAGTAAAGTTAAGGGAATAGGATTGTTAAAGTTAAATTTTTTTTTCTAGAAATAAGAAAATACTATCACCTTTTAAAAACATTACTGAAAATATGTTACTGTTTTGCAACATCAACTTCTAAAAGAGTTGTTTATTTTGAATGATACCGGAAAAATCCATACTCTTTTTATGTTAAAAAATATTGTAACCTTTTAAATATTTATCATTATGACGTAGCAGTTAATTTTAAAAATCAATCGAAAGAACCTTTCAACTCTTTGGATTGAATTTTTAAGAATAAACTCAGAAAGGAAATAAAAAAAGTCTACACAAAAATAAGTATTTGTTTAAGAGATAGATTTATTGAATGAAAGATTTTCTTCTGAAATTTAATGATGATAATAAAAACTTTAGTAATTAACAGAAATTAGAAAAATAAAGTAACTGTGTTGAAAGTTTATGTTATATGTTTTAACTAAGTGCATGACTACGTAAAGAAAATACTTATAGTTATAAACTTAAGAATACATTTTTAAAAATTAAAACTATTTTGTAAAAAGAATGAAAAGTTAATTACATATGTATATTAAATACAACTTTTTTGCAAATGATTTGGAAACTTTGAATAAATTTGTACCGTGTGAGAGTAACAAATGTATGTAGAATATAAAATTAATAGTTTTCACTTAGAACTATATTACTTATAGATGCTTAATAGCATGGTAAGTTTTCAATTACTTGTCTGCAAAGCATTTCAAGAAAAAAAAGGTTTGTAATGAACCAGTTCCTGCTAACCTGCAATAAATGATACCAAAGCTCCAATAGACCTATCACAAAATCATACAACAAACGTCTGTTAAAAGAGCACGAGGACAATGAATCAGCAAAAAGACTGAATGATCCAAAAGCCATCGGGAATGAGAAGCTGAAGTGTTTTGAAGTTGTGCAGTTTTATGCCCTTCTCCAGTAGACGTGAAGCATCGGAGTTGTTTAGTTTAGTCCCATTCTCTGCAGTGGGCACATGGGAAGAGTAACACCGAGTTGTTTGGAGATGCTCCAGCCGAAGGTCTTTCCCTCTATTTCGGTTGCCTTCCGGAATCCTTGCTCCTTCGGACCCCAATAAAAGGGGGAATTGCATTCCGACCGCAAGCTCTTTAATGTCTTTCTTTTACGACATGGCAGACGGCCCAGTTCCTTTCACTCAACTTCCTCCGTTTTCTAAATGAAAGTTTAATCAGAGGGACCCCGTGCTCCGAGATGGGTGCTTCACATACATTTTAGAAGAGGATGAGGTATTGTTCAAGACATTGATTTGGATCGATTGTGTTTGGAAATATAGTTAGATTGCTTGGATCGATTTCAGACGGATAAATTACTATTGGAATATTTGACTTGTAGGGCATTTCTAAATTAATAAGTTCTTTACACAAATCGATTAAGACACATTATAAGGCCCGGATTTCAAAACTTAAATAAAAATGTTAAGGAGTAGTAAAGTATTTTTTCCTTATTGACAGTAATATTCAAAATAAAATAACATTAACTTATAATTAGTATACGGGGCATTTTCACCATACGCTTACATTTTATAATTAAATTTTTTTTAAAGAACTTCCTTAGGGTCATGAAAGTAAGGTGTACCCCTCCTCCAGAAAAGTAGCCATGGGGAATCCATTGAAATGACTTACAGCGCTCCTAGCGGTGAAGTGAGAAAGTAAAAAACTTAATTAAGAAACTAAAGGAGGTAGAATAAAAACTTCAACTAGAAAATTGTTGGCAATATCATGAAAAACGCGCAGAAAAAAAAAATCTTAAATATTCGAAAAATTAAATTTCATGAAAAAAAAAATCTTATATATTCGAGGAGATATGAGCAAGTGAAAATAGCACTTTTATAGGACTCAAAAAAGAAAAAGTTGGAAAATTTGCAAGTTTCCTTGATTTTTTAGTTAAAATTTGTCTTTATATTTAGCTTTTTTTTTATTTATAAAAATATAAAACTCGATAATATATTCCCTCAGTTCTCATATTTCTCCTTCAGTAGCTCATATTTTTACTAATAATTATTTTCTTTCAAAAAGTAAAATTAAATATAGATAAACGACTTTTATTTCCTAAAACTCGCTAGGGACAAACGTTTTCGGCTAGTTTAATATATTTAAAGAGCATTATAACAAATTTTCCTGGGTCTTTTTTTTTTCAAATTTATGTACTAAAAATATTAAAAATATTTCATTCATTCTTTTTTACTTAAATTAAAAATTTTTAATAACGATTTATGGTTTAATTTTCATGTTTTACCTTCGGAACAGCATATGTAAGCAAATTTTGAAAATGACCAAAAAACTACGTATTTAATTTACTGAAGATAGACATTTGTATAACTAATTGTATTTCTTAGCAGCTTAAAATTGCATCAATTTTAAAACCATTAATTTTAGTAGATGTTCTTAATGATTAAGTGTTAAATAAGAACTAGGGCATAATGCCAACAAAGGGAACAAAGTCTTCAATTTAACACCACATTCTATAGCCTAATTGTTTAATACCAGACTAAAAGAGAAAAAACCTAATCTTCAAAAACTTACACTTTAAACTCTCATAAATTTTATTAATGAAAAGAGGACTACACTTTTTATATATTCCCAGATGGGTAATTATGTTTGATTAATATAAAACCTGTCTACCTAAATTGCTTTGAACTCCATGTATTTACAAGTAGCTTTCATAAAATTCAATTACAACAGAAGAATAGTTCATAATAAGGTTTTTTTAACCATAAGCTATAAAGTTCATATTTTTTCATAAAAAGTTGAAAAAGGGGGCATTAGCTATATTTTCAGTATTTCTTACATTGGAATGTCGTTAAAAAACTTCTTTTTTATATGAAATTTTTTATTTAGAATAAGCAATTAGTAAAATGTCTTTTGAGATGAAAAATCTGATTTCTGAATTTTTTCTTTGAGAGAAAAGATAATCATGACAGGTGGTAATTTCTAGATAGTAAGTTACGAACTGGATAATGTAGGGATTACCATCAAAAATATTAATTATGATTTTCTCACCCTATGATTGAATCTATAGAAATATTTCTAATATTTCCAAAGTGATTCAAATAACATTTTTGTGGATAGTGTTATCGTAGTGTTGTAATGTGAAAATTTATCGTTGTCACTTGCCGTTAACTTAATGAAAAGAACTAATTAACTGTTTCCTAATTTACAGAACAGTGCTTGATGTAAAAACAAAATGCATATTAAATAGACCAATGATTATTAATTTATATGCTAAAAATACCTGTCATAGTAAGTAGTACATTCACAATACCGACAGTTCTACTCAGAACCTAGATACCTAATCCTCTTTTTGCTTTCCGCTGTTCTTTCATCATGAGTTCAAATATTCAAATATGAATAAATATCTAATATAACTTCTTTACTTCCAAATAAGTATACCATCCCTGCCCCACATATGCTGACCGAAAATATTATTCTAGGACGTTATTTATAACATGCAAATCCCCAAAATACATCCATCTTTCGTGCTCATAACACTGAGATTAAGCGCACTTGGCTAAAACTTCTCGTTACTTCGGATTTATCCAAAGCAGGGCAGCAGACACTTGCAAAACCCCACCCGAAACAAAGAAAGATTTTCCCTTTTGTCACTCGGGCCACATCCAATTAATTTCCGTAAAATCGCGGCCAGCCCATTACGCTGGTGCTTAATCCTCGGCCGGCACTTAAGCCCCTCGTTACACTCTTTCTCTGCTGGCGCAATTAATCATATGCATCTGCCGCCCCGCATCGCCAAGATCTATGGCTCTACGCCCAGAAGACCAGTAATGCGATGGGCGATTCTTATTCCGATGATATCGGTTAAGAGAATGGACAATTGGCGTTTCTCCTACTACTACGTTCTATAATGTTGAAAAAGATTAGTAACTAAAACAGGTTTATTTAAATATAAATCGGGATAAGGAAACACAGCGTGTAAAGCAGGCAAAGACACATTTGTAACATTCGAGTTTAGGTCTAAAATTCTATGTTAAGGTTAACAGTGAAACCCAAACCTATTCACTAGTAAAACCTAAAATGTAGTTAACAATGTAGCCTATGTAACCATATTTAACATATTATAGTATTAATGAGGAGAATGAAGGGTTTGATAGTCTATTGACGTTTTTTATGTGGTAGAGCAAAGGATTAAAAAGTGTTCCTTTTCGTTGGTTCGTTTTGATTATTAAATATATCCTGTTTCCCTGTTATTTGACTGTTAATAATCTAGTTCTTAGATTTTATAACTAATTTTCAACAAATTAAAAATGTAAAAATCGGTTTCATACCCATACCTAGCCTCTTTCATAAAAGAAAAAAAAAGCAAAGCATCTCAATCTATCAAAACAATCATACATATCAATTAAATAGTGAAACTGTTTTGTTCATCCGATGGGCATCGTAGGACTTGGCCCACTATAGGGCTGTTGCGCCGATAAGTTTAGTTTTAGTTTAGTTGTTCATACTTGAGATATTTTAAGAACGCATCAAATTATTCTATATACTAGCACCGAGTTACATCCTCAGAAAATATGCTCTCAGAAAATAAATATTATCAATTGGTTATTTATATGCTATGCGTTGTTCAATTAAGCAATTATCACTCTCAGTTTTTTTACGTCAGTATATCTATCATAAATTCCAGCACAGTATCAATATAATCTATTAAAAAAATTAAGTGAATAACCGGATTTATTTCCTCACGCTCAAAAAGTCATCAAAATAATTAAATCTTCCTTTTGAAAATGGGAATAAGTCCAAAAAGTTTTGAGAAAATAGAGGGAAAAAAACTGTAGGTATAAGTAATGGAATTTAGGGGTAAGTTATTTCATTTCTCTCTCTTTTTTCTCAGAGAGCTTTTCTTTTTCATAGAGCTAAGCTTGGAGATTCTTTCGAGCATAAAAAGTCAATTTGCCAGTTTTTGGACTTATTCCCTTTTTCAAACTGATGATTCAATTCTTATTAATGATACGTAAACGGTAAAGATGGTTTTTATTAAATAAAAATTGTTATTTTAGACCTGAAAAACTTTCAAGACTATGTATAAAGCCTAGTGTATTTTTCTAGTATTGATGAAATTTTTACACGCTTTTCTTAAAATACCAAGAAATTCACTGTGCTTATGATGACGCCAAAGAAAATAATTATCTCTTACTTAGTTTAAAGTTTCGAACACATAGAAATTTAAAGTAGAACTGATCGATTTTGAAGAAAAATCAAGGTCAGAATTCCAAAAAAAAGTCATAAAAAGTTTTCTTTATGGAGCAATCAAAAATAAATGTGATTTGATCTTAGAAAGACTTCCCTCGGTCATTTTTTTTTTCAAATTAAGATTAGCCCATTCCGTGGTTCCCCGGCAACCATTTGAATGTAAAATTGACTTTTCCTTCTAGCATTAGAGTTAGATGTCATTAAAATTTCGGGAAAGGAATTTCATTTTTTCCTTGTTCATTGAAGAATGACACTGCTTCAAAGTATTGCGAAGTAAAAAAATGTTTCGAACAAATGTTGAATTACAATCTATTCTTAAATTACGAACAATGGAATAAGAAATGTTAGATTTTCTTTTTTTTTTTTCAGAATTGCTCTTCATTAAAATGGAAATTCTCATCATTTTTAATGTACTATAAATACACTTCTTTCCAACTAATTGCTTTAAATAATCAAAAGAATTTTTAGAAATATATGAGTTTTTACTACAATCTTAATAAAGGTAAAGTGAATAAAAATAGTTTTTGAACTCTGATTAAACATATTAAATGATAACTACTTTGTATCTCTGAAGAGAATAAAGATTATTCCTATTACTAAAAAAAATATTTCTTCAGTGACTTTAAAACAAGTTCGTAGTTTCAAAACTTCACATAAATCAAATTTCCGCATACACAATTAAACACACAACTAAAAAAAACTACTTAAAAACGCATTTGCAGAGAAGAAACTCTTAAACCTCATTAATTATTCTAAATTTGTGTGCGTGGTTATACGGTCATTATGGTGTTGAAAAGAACGGTTTTAATAAATATAAGTACGTATTTATTTAAGACTAGTTCAAATATTCATTAAACCAGCAGTGAAATATAACAGTTCTTCACAATGTAATTTTCAAAACTAAAATTTTTAAAACTAGAAAATCAGTTTGAATATAACCTGGGCGTCACTTTAATAGTAAAATAATTTGTATACTTGAAGGTTCTTATATGTATACTGTGCCTTTTGTTTGGAATGTTTCAAACTCAGTGTTACCATTCTGTTATCAGTTAAAAACTGCTCAAATTCAGAACTTACAATTGTGATTTATGATTCGATCCTTTTAGCTTTAAATCGAAGTTAAAAATTACACAACTTTCGTTTTTACAGTGGAAAAGACATATTTGTGACATAAACACAACCAACTCTATTAATTTTGAAACGAGTACAGAACAATTGAAGGGATAAATGAATACAAGAGGCATATTAAAAAATATTTATTTAGAGATACTTGGTCTTAAAATATTTTTGCTGATATTATGTCCTTAAATTATTTATGAAACTATAAAATAAATAATACAGCTACACTAGCGATTGAATTTTTATTGTATTGTAATAATTGTAAGAAGAATGTAAAAAAGATAATTTCCAACAAATATGTTTGTTGACAGCACAATAACTTCATAATCAAAATAAGGTGTCAGAAGTTACGTACAGTACGTGTCGTACAGCTAATACACCAGGTTAATGATTGAAACAGGTATGCATGAAAGAGAGGAATGTTACATACCTTTTCTTACATTATTGTGTTCATATACCTACTTCAAGATATTGCTGTCTATGTTTATAAAGATTCTATAGAAAGCCGGTATCTGTGCGTAAAAAAACAGGTCAACACATACCCATTTCGGCCATCCCAACCCCATTTTTTATGTCACATACATCCTTAAAATCCCGTAAATATCCATCACTCCTTTAAAGTTTTAATTGCTCCTTATCTCTTCGGACAGGTGTTTGAATGAGTTAATTAAAGCTATTTACGGGTCCTTCGCAATCGCATCCACGCCCTTTGGTTCCGCCTTACTCCGGGTACCGCCCTACACTCTCCTTAAGTGATAATTCCATATCAGCACGGCTGTCCACAAGTATTACCTTCATCCTCCACCTGCCGCTCTATTTGCAGAACAATATTTGGAAGGCATCCAGGGGAACCTCTTTTCTTTTGCATTGCAGACCTCATTGCTTCGGTGAATGGGAGTTGTATATATCAACACTGAACGCCGATGAGTTCAGTTGAATGAGAACTATGGGCATTTATACTTCAGATGGTACTCAAAACTTATTGTAATTTTTTATATTTTATTAAATCAAAGTTCGTGGATTAATACTGCATATCAGTTTTTATAAAACGTTTAAGTTCAGCCCACACTCGAAATTCCATAACAAGCCCTGCCATATGTTCCTTTATTAGGTTCTAATCATGGTTCTAATGTAATTCTAGTCTTTACAGTAGGTAAATAAATAATTTTCTATCGAGTTGTCAACAAACACATTAGATTTGCATTGTGGATATCATGGGGTATGAGCTTTTGCTCATATAATATCACACAAATAATATTTGTTATTTTTCTTCTGGTTTATTTCCTTTTTTTTTTGTTATACCTATTTATTTATTTTTCTATATATATTTTTTACATTAAATTGTGAGTTATTTTGTACCTTGTATTTTCTTTGATTTCGTTTTATGTCCCTTTTTGTGAATGTATTGATGTGTTTGTTTGTGCTAATAAATTTGCATTTGAATTTGGATATTATTTATCCCTTTCATTCCTGACAACCCCGAATTTTCTATATATTCTAGCAAGGGCAATTTCTGGTGGTCTGGGACTGAAAGATTTAATAAAATCTTTAGGTAAATTTTTATTTTGAGTATTCAAGTGTATATTTACTTCAGAACATTAAAAATTTCAACATTTTAAATTGCTAAGTAAGAGGGTATTAAAGTTCCTTCACAACAACTTGAAAACCTTAATTTATTTGTACCAAATTGATATTTGCAGTGATTTTATTACATTTATAAAGATTCCTTTCTTGAATTAGGTATATGCATCATAAACCCAAAGTGTGTAAATATTCGAGGTTTCTTTAAAATTATGAGTTTTTATACACAAATAATGTATTAAAATTTTTAATGAACTTTAAAAAGAATCTAAAATTCTTATTTTTTATTATTTACACATTTTCCACCTTTAGTTGAACCTCTGAGAAGATCCGTTCATAATAATTATTATATATATTCTTATAATCTCGGGTTGCTACTTGCTTAGGTGTACCTTTTAAAAAACGCTGAGGTTTGTTTAAAAAATAAATAAAGAAAATGTTACAGTCCAAGAAAACGGAACTAAATTCTAATAAATATTGTTCCTTTACGAACAGGTTTCAAGTGAAATAGGTGTTTCGGTATTGTCTGAACTTTCATTCATACTTAACGTTTAATGTAATTAAATGATAAACAGAAGAACATACAAATTTGATACACCATACACAAGGCTATTTTTGTGAATCTCAAGTTAATGGATTGTAGTCAGGTCCCATAAACCAACATTTAAAACCAACAAAACATATAAGTCAAAACTCAAATTCGACTAACTCCTCAGTTAGTCTTTGTATTTCCCTAATCGTATTCAAGGACCCCTAATTGACATCCCCAGGCGAAGATTTTCCGGGTGCCCCATTCTTCTGCGGGGCCCTTGATTCACAATTTAGAGCCAAGGCATTATTTGCCCATCAACCGAGGCCTGATGATCGAGAATTCCATTCCGCGGTGGACGACATTCCTCGGGGTTTTAATCTTCCCCTTTCCGCTGTTGACAAGATAATTAACGCGCGGGGGCATTGAAAGGGGGTTTTTGTGTCCGGAATGTGGATTTGCGAGGGACTAATGGGGGGCGTGGTTGATTGGGAGGGGGCGGAATAATTAAGGGTGTTTTGTAGTGATAGTTAGTGTCATGCATATGAGAGTGTTTAAGATGGAGTTTGGTGATTGGGTTGGAGAGTTGTTAAAGAATAATGAACAGGAAGTTTCTTTGTCAAAATACTGTAATGGTCATGACAGAAAGTGGTATTGTTTCGGGTAGAGAGACAATTGACTTAAGCCTCATTACCTGCCACCACAAAATGAATTTCCAAGTATGAATAGAACTTTTAATCCATTTATGATCTTTATTTTGTAGATTTTATCATTATCTATAAGTTTTTAAACTATGACTATAATAAACAAAAAAATAAAAAAAAAAATAAAAATCAGGTGAATCCATTTATGATCTTTAGTTTGTAGATTTTATCACTATTGATAAGTTTTTAAAATGAAAAATCGGGTGAAACAACGTAATACTACCTTGAACTTCTAAATAGGAACGACACTAATTTTTAATAGCCATTATTTTTTTTTAGTTAGAATAACATTGTTTCTCCCTATACATTTTTTTTATGAAAGAGAATACTTATTTAAGAATTCTGGATAGTACAATGTAAAATAAATAGAAACGAAAAAATAAGATCAATAATTTATTTTTTTTAAACTACACTAAAATGCACCTAAATTATTAATATCAAACACTTAAATAAACTTATAAAAAAGTGAATTACTTGATGAGCTAATTTGAATGGGTTCTTCGATGCATCGCCATTATATTTGTGTATTTCTAAATCTACATTAACCGTTTCGCTTGCGTTCTGATATAAAATTTCCCAAATTTTAATGCATGAAAATTAAATTTTTAACGGAGAGACAGCCTAGTAGAATATAAGTTATGGTATATCTACCAGAAATTATGGTACATATCAACAATATTGCTTAGCAATATACGTATAATACACCCAGCGATTTTAATAAATTTTGTCATACCTTTTTTTTGCCTCCGATGAATTTAATTCTAATCTTTTCTTTAGTATTTTCATTACAATCTATTATTTAATTTTAAGAACAGAAATACTTTTTATTATTATTCTTAGCACTTAGGTTGCTTTTTAACTTTTAACTCCGTGTCTAAAATATACTTAACATCGCGCAAGATACTTAATACAAAAGAACAATATAATAAGAAATAAATGATTAAAACAAAATAATATTTAAAAAGAAAATGGAATAATTTAGTAAGTCGAAAAGGAAAAGTTAAATAACATTAAAACATCATAAAGATTTCATAACCCATTAGCCATCTTATTTATTTACAAAATTGTAATTTTACCCGCAAATATACGACCAACACTGGTTATTTAATCTAAACATTCCACAACCGAATACATCTCTATCTCATTGATTTCATTGCAGTCACAACCTCTCATACATAATATACTCAGTCATAATTATAAACACATAGCTAAATTTACAATCCATTTCATTAAAATAAAGAACCTTGTTTCAACGGAGGACGTGAGGATATTGACTGTCCAGGGGGATTTTCTAATGCCAGACAAATAGGTTGGGCAGACGAGAAAATAACCCTTCAGGGCAAAATAGTTCCTATTTGTTTCCGCACAATAACCTACACTATCATGTAGGTAATGTGAGTGCTACTTTTTTTCTCCTCATCTTATGTCCTTTCCATTGGCTTTGAATGTCCCATTTTCTGGAACAATTGAAGAAAACCGTCGAAGACCTATTGACTTAAGTTATACCGCTGAAACAGTGTGTAGGGACTATAGGTTAGGTAACTAATTTTGTTAAAAAGAAATTAACAGCTATAAAAAACTGGATTCCTTTGTATTGTGGAAGTAATAATGAATTTGAAAGTTTCATCCAAGCGTATTTAGTGAACTATAAAAATTGAACACATTTTTATTATATTGGGGGCTTATAGAGTAGAGTGTAAAGTAACATAGGTGGTTATTATTTTTTTTATTTCCTTTTATATGATTTTTTAATAATTTCATAACAATGCATCCTATATATCCTTGTGTTGAGATTACATCTATATTTCAAAAGTGTAGTCAATTTCTAGTTTTTATCTTTTCTTTGTGACTATAGGATGTCTTAGTCAAACCTATGAGTAAATTGATCTTTATCATGCTTTTGCTCAGCCAATTTAAATAAAGAAATTGAAATTAGCACTGCTTGATTCAAGAATAATGCCGGTTTGGGAACAATAATCGGAATCTGCAATTAATTTCCATCTGGGGTAATTGTCATGATCAAAACAAAGTGCAAAGTATGTAAAGAAAATGAGTACTTTCAAAAAGAAATTAAATTAATTTTTGCTTAGATGTAAATGTGTTTTATTTGGTTATGAATGAGCTTATTGTGTAATAAGAAATTTTAATATCAAACTCAATATATTATTCTTTAGCTTAGAAAGTAATATAGAATAGATGTTTTTTTAATCAGTTTAGTTTTAATGTATAAAACTTTATGGTCTCGATAAAAATATTTTTAATTATGTAGAAAAAGGCTAAAGTGGTTGGGTTATCAACTTAGTTAAAATAAAATGAGAACTCGAGAAGGAATGGTTAACTTGATGTTCATCAATAGTAAAGAGAATCGTTAATGCACATAAAAATATTCACTTAAAAATTCAAAGAGAATCGTTAATTACTTACTAGCCAAACATTTTAAACTCCCTTATCCTACTTCTCTTTAGTCTTTGTGGCACGAAATTCAGCCTGGGTTAAATGTAAACTAAAATCAATTAGGTTGTGTACACCCTGCAATAGTTTTACTTATTTTTAGTTTTCTTTCCTTTAGTTGATCTTGATGAAAAGAAACCTTAAGATGATCTAATTATGGAGAGGCTATTCCATTGGAGTCGAAAGAAGTGATTTTTCTGTTTACCAAGTTCTGATTTCGCCAATAAAATTCCTTGAAGAAAGTGAGATCTTTTGTTTGCCGAAAGAGTGGCGTAAGAATTGCAAGTAGGCGTTAGAAGTTCAAGCCATGCATAAAAATAAATGATAATTTTTCATCATTCGCATAATTATCAACATATGGGTAAAGTTATTAAATTTTACTTATTATTCTAATTTGAAGGAAAAGTTTTGTAAGGTTTTTTGCATTAGAAGTTTTTACATCTTTATTTCAATGTGACTTTATTTTGACTTAAGTAATGAGATTTCTTTTCTTACAGTCCTTGAAAACCTAAGGTAATAAACAAACATTACATGAAAGCAAAAATTATTAGTACGTTTTTCTTTGTTTATTTAAACGGTATAAAAAGTACTTATTTTTTAGTGATTCTTAAACATTCCTAAATCTATACCACGGCTGCATGCGCCCCATAAGCATAAAGAGATTTAAGTTTAATCAAAACCTATACCCCATACCAATGTAGTCTGAAAAATTTCACATCCCACTTCATTTTTATAAAATGATAGTTTATTTCTCTTTATTATTGACATATAGCTAAGTTGATTACTTTGAAAGAAAAATGATTGAAATAAATATTGGAGATAAAAGATTAACGTTGATAACAAATGTCTACAGGAGTTTCCCTTTCAAAACCACACGCACTTTTGATTTATAGTTCCTTTTAGTCATCGATTACTATGAATTATATTGCACTCGACAGAGTTTTTCATCTTATCTATACTTATACACTTACGCTGACAAGTAAATAATAAAGATACACATAAAATTTTTTGAACATTCATTTATATATTTTTTCGCTGAAAATGTGATTATGACGTAAGCACTTAATGAAGTAGAAGTTTTTGTTCTTAGCTTTCTTGCTAGACTAACGAAGTTTTTGAATTAATTTAGAACCTCGAATCTTGGGAGTGAACTATATTTAGCAAGCATGTTAGCTGCAGATGTGATTCTTTCCTTAATAAGTTTTTGTGCAAAGAAGTTAAAACTTTTATGATTACACAGAGTTGCAAAGAAGCGAAAAAATGTTATATCTTGAGTAATTTCATTTCCTTTTTCTATGCACTTCAACATTTAACTTAATATTTAATGAAAGTGTAGATGTGTCAGCATACTGTCAAAAAGAAATGTCACAGGCATGTTGAAAAGCTTAATGAAAATATTATTTGAAATTTTATTTTCTTGTTCTCAGCATGATTAAAATGTTAATATTTATTATCACCCCAACCAGTTAAAATATCATAAAAGAAACCTAGATTATTTAAAATATCTTCTAGTAAGAAATAATTGATTGATCCTTTTAAGTTTTTAAACATTGCCATTAAATATATATCAATCAGAATAGAACACAAATTTATTTACAAAATTATAGTTATTGAACAATAGTAAAATTATTTGGAGGACTTATAAAAGATGTTTTATATTACTTGTTATAACACATACAATATTGCGGTATTTTATCAATTTAAAAATTGTAAATCCGAAATTTAATTAAATTAAAGTAGAAAGATTACACATGAAATCTTCCCAATATTTAGAACTTTATTCTACAGTCGTTAAAAAAATATAAATAAAGGAGTGTCTGACCAATTTAACACTTATATATTTCCGAGTACATTGGTAAGTATCAAATATCATTAAAAAAACTTCGATTGTTCTCAACACCCATTAAAATTTATTTTCAACATTTTACCAAACTTGATCTTTAAACTTTGATTTTACGAGATTAACTATCAGCACTCGTAAATAAAAAAAAATGGAGTAATAACAATAAAGAATGAAATTCTTGGCTAACGGTCCCATGTAACCACTTTCTAAAAAGAGTACAAAATTTTCATTTCTATTCTTTCTCATTTGGGACAATAACAGACAACTCGGTAATCCAACTCCCAGAGGTATACTCAACAAAAAAATATGAGTTAACGAACCATTTTTTTTTGTTTGTCTTTTTGCCTCGGCCAGAGCGGTATTGAGCGAGACTCCTTAAGGGGAAGGAGTATTGATGTTTTGTTTAGCTTGGTCATTGCCCCTGTTCCTAGCCAACTTGCGTGGGAGGAAAGAGAGGTCGATCCCTAACTCCTCTTCTAAGTTAAGGAGTGGGGATTTTGATGGGTAAAGATGAGAAATAGATATGAACATGGTTCATAAAGAGGTGTCATGGTTTTACATGGTTTCATTTATGTCTGATTTTAAAATATTACGTTTTATGTTTATTATGTATTATTATTATGTTTCTGTATTTTAAGTTGTGTCAATTGTTAATTAAAGATAAGGGCCCTACGGGCCTAGGTGCTTTTTTTCAATAAAAAAATAAAGAGGAGAAATTACTTAATTAATTATGTTTTTCTCAAATCAATGAAAATTATTTTTTCTATAAAAACAATAAGATTTTTTCAGGTTATTTTATAAATCCTTTGATACGCCCAGTCAATAAAATATTTGTATTTACAATCTTTACAGAGATATCAGGAAAAATTTTCCAACAATTTTTCATTACATTATCATTTAGGCCTTTCCTTTTATCACTTTATCTGGAGTAAAATAATTAAAAGCTGACTTATTTTTGTGACTAAGGGCCTTGTGTACCATTTGTGTGACTGCTGAATAAGGCGAGGGCAACATAAAATTATTAATTATTTAATTATAATTAAAAGGATTTATTATCTCGGATAAGAGCAAGTCATTAATATTACTTCATTGTATTCAGAATTTACGAAGAAGCTTATTCATAATTTTATCAACGCCGTATCAACTTAGATTTTCTTTTGCGAGACTTGTATAGGATAATAAATTTTTTAAACGTAAGAGATTTTTTTTCATCATAAATGGGATTTTGTTAAATAACTCGGGTATTTATTAATTTAGATTTATCACTCAGAAGTCCATAATAACCTGACTCTAAATTAACACTCAACTCATAACTAAACTATAAATAACTTAAAACCCTTTTTTAATAGAAATTCTAAACTAATATTTTAATTTAAAACTGGGGTTAAGAAAAGTTTATAAACAATGATATATTTATAGTTATTTACTTTCTCTAATGTAATTTAACGGCGACTGTTCCCGTTAAAACTTTGGTATAAAGAGGCACCTCCTTCCCTTGAACACCTATGGCTATACTCCCCATACCCTAACATTGCCGGTGTTGTGAATACAGGCAGGCAAACCCCCACATAATCGAATTCTCCTCCCAAAACATTCATTCTTATTCAGTGTATCCCTGAGAGACAACAACAGAGTGTAGTCGGATTGTTCTTTTCTCTTCCTCCTCCCTACCTCGGCGGTATGGCAGCCGGCCAAAGGAAGGATGCAGCAGACACGCGCGGATTAGGTATCTACGTCCTGACGCTGACGATTTCGAGTCTGACCCGACAAGACCCCGGCTGCGTAGCCTAGCAAATAAGACTGTTATCAATTCGGGCGGAAAAAGAAATTATTGCGTTTTGTTTGTGTAAAGGGGAAGATGCGTAATAATAGAGTAAAACGATCATTCACTGAAACCCTACTTTTCAATTTAAACGGATGAAACTACGTTTAGCTGCTTTTAAGGTTACCTTTTCTATAACCACCTGCAGTTTTAAAAGTGTGGTCATCATGGTTTTCGTGATAAATGATTTTTCTTTTGAAATTTTATTTATTTATTTATATATTTATATTTATCAAAACAAAAGTTACAATAACCAAAGAAAAACAGCACATTAATCACCAAGGGGACATCAGAATTTCCTGTTAAGGCGAAAGAGAATAAATATACTTAAAGTTAAACAAAGTAAAAAGTCAAAGGTATAGAAGACGAAAACACCAAGATGGGGAAAAAATGCTACACTTTATAAATACTGTAGAAATCATATTGGCCTGAAATCTGGATAACATTAAACATGCTTCAATGAAGTGAAAAATGTAGATCAAGGTCGTCGATATTAATATTCAAATAAATTTCTTTTAAAAACGGAATATTTGTTAATACTAATAAGATTTGAAGGTAAACTGTTGTATAAGTTTGGAGGAAGATAAAAGAAATGTTTGCAAAACATTGGTTTGGAAAACTTCGGGATTTGATAAGTTGCTATTGATCTAATGTTATAAAGCCTTTCTCTAATGTTAAAATGATTTTTATTACAATACAATGGTTTATTTAGGAGCACCTGAGGCCTGGGCCATCCATCTCCAGTATAAGCTTAACGCAATTGGTTTCTAGTTGTATATAGATTAATAGGAATTAAATAGCATGTATCCTTAGAATGATTAAAATATTTATAAGATTAAAAAAATATCTTTAATAATAAAAGATATATAAAATAAATGCCAATAAAATATAAAATTTAACAAGTACATATTAATAAAAAACACTAAAACATTACGAAAAATTATCAATACTCAGCTAATTCATGGTGACTCATACAAAAGTGATCTTGATCTTTTTGGAGCTATAAAATGGAGAAATGCTTTTAAGTTTTATTTTAAATCATCATATCTTTACAGGATTCCTGTTTGTAATTCTATACAATTAAATTGACTTCTCAATTTTTTTACAACATTCAGCTTTCAATACACCTACATAGTAAAAGACGTATCTAGCTTACAATACTGTGAAACTTGTATGTTGAAACTTGAAAGTGACTTGTGAAACCTTTTCTTTTGACTAATAGTTTAGATATCAGAAAAGGGATTTTCTGATTTATTTATCATTTCATTCCCGGTGTCAAAAATGCCTTGAGCGCATTTCAACTTCAAACGATGACAAGAAATAAATTTTTGGGCACTTTTTGGAGAAGATAACGCATTGCAAAGAATCTTTTCGTCGTTTCATATAAAGTATAGCAATGAATACAAATTTAAAACCCCCCTTAAAATGATAACTAAGCTAACAAATGCAATACTCTTTTATAAACATTAAAGAAGTTAAATAATTAAATTATTTTTTTAGGATTTTGGTTGAGTTAACTTAATGAAATAGAATTTTATCACCTTTTGAAATTGGTCTAGTAACTTGCAATTTTAAGTCAAGAGGTCCTAAAACACCACATAAAAATATTTCAAAAGTGATCGAGTAAAATATTTTTGTATATTGTTTTTATTGTAATACCCAAATGGATTATTTGATATGTAGGAGACTTCTTCAAATTCTAAATCACAAAATTAAAAAATTCCATAGGTGAAACAGGGGTACTAAGAACACAATTCAATAGTTACTCCAATGATATAAAAGTTATTATATTTAATTCTGAATTCATTTCCATGTATACGCTTCTTGTAAGGCGGCATGTTATGTGAATTTTCGATTTAACAAATAGTCAGTAGTTTTTGTGATATAATGTGCAGGTTCAATAATGTTCTGTATATTTTAAATTGCTCCCTTTTCCTAACTAAAAATATTTAATATATTTTCTCCTAAAATAACATTTCAGAAAAACTTCGGTTGCTATTTTCCCAGTTCATATCAACACAAGTTGTATTTTACTGTTATTTAAAAATAACACATCAACACGTAGGTCAATTTAACGTTGAAAAACTATATAATAGCTCACAACTCAAAAGTATTTTTATAATAATAATCATCAAAGCAAAATAATAAATTTAAAAATTGTAAAGTTTTTGAAAATTTTTATTAGAATATTTTAATTTTTTATATTTTTTGTGAACAGAAATCAGGTAAAGCCAAGTAAAGCTGATCGAACTAAGAATGAGATTTCAACACATTTAACACATTGTATTTTCTAGCTACTTTTAACAATATTTTTTTACTTCCCTGGCAAGGAAATTGTAATGGGAAAAGGACTTAATACCTGTGTCAAATACAAAAACATTTTATTTGAAGGAATTCATTTATTTTTCTTTATCAGAATCTATCGTCTATAGGTCACTAAATTGATTTAGGCGTCAATTTAAGTTAACACATTGTACATACACATGCAGATTATAGCCCCTGCTATTTAAATCTACCTAAAAGGTTATAATGTGAGCCCCTTTCTTTGCTAATTAGAGCAAAGCTTAACATGCAACTCAGTATTGACCTTTCTACTGGTTTCAGGAATCAGTGATACTAAGCATATCCTGAATAGGCCCAATCATCATACGGAATTCGAAGTACTGCTGTCAGCATTATGATGATTCGATGGGAGGGTGTCCTCCAAATTATTGAATTCTTAACCCATCCAGCGTAATGTAGGCCTTCCTCTAACACGCAATGCGCTCTGATGAGTTTTCCACTCCATTTCAATTATTCTAATCTCTGGAATACCTTCCTCTGTGGGCGCGCAGTTCGATTGTTCCCAACTGTCACGGAAGGACTTCATTTCTCTGCCCTACTCAGCTCAACTTTACCTGTTAAATGGAAGAATAAATATTTTCGAGCAGTTGGTCATTTTACTGAGGGAATGGAACTGTGCAAATATGTACTAGTTTCCGATAAATGTTTCGTGGGTTTTTGTAAGCAATAATCTGCAATGGTTAATGATGTTAATCCTTCCATGGGATACTTACGGATTTTTATTTTGTTGGTGATTAGAATGTGGATTTGGCCAGGAATTGGCTTTTTTAAGGCTAATGTGAGGTTTGGTTTTTTGTTTTAAAATCATAATTTTTAGTGTTTTTTTTATCTTATTGATTGCCAGTTTGTTACTACAGGTTTTGACGTTTGTTGCCTCGTTGCTAAATATTGTTGTCGAAATATTGCTTTTATGCTTGACATTCAAGGTCATCAACTAATCAGTACTTTATGATGAAAACCAGTGATTTAGTAAATTGGTTGCTGCAAACAACTGCGGAAAACATTTGAGTAACTACTTTGAACACGTAATTTAAATAAAACATGTTTCTGAATAACAGGGATCTTCCCCTTTTTTCATCGTCAACGAATTATGGCGATTGTCAACGATTGATCCATTATGATAGATTGATTATTAAGATAGATTGAATCCATTATGATAAAAAAAATAAGTTAGCTTTCAATAAATAAAAAACTATATAATTTAAATATTTTACATTATTTTCTCTAATTTGAAATAGAAGAACCTATTTTTTAGTTGTAATGTGTGTCAATCTATGCTTCTTTTAAATTGTTCTTACAATGCTTACAAAAAAAAAAAGAACGTATTGAACAGTGAAATACAACCTTATGTATTTTTATGAAACCCTTTGTATTCCTTATGCATTGTTTTTAGAGGTTTAAGAGTAGTGATGTGTTTCGAAAGTACTAAACTACTTAGAAGATAATCTGATAACTAAAATAAGTTTTGAAAGTTTCTAAAAAAAAAAATACTAGACATCGTGCCAGCAACTCATTTGTTCTAAATCTACCCAAGCGTAGTTGACAATTTCGAAACACGAAGCGATCTCAGTATCAATCACCACTTTCAAGTATCAGTCACTGTTAAAATCACTTGAAACTTAAATCTAAAAATACTATAGTGTCACTTCATGTTATCATAACACTTTTACTAAGCAACATATTTTTGATTTAGAACCTTTTAAATTTCATTTTTTTTGTATCATTTAATATTTTTAAGTGAATATGCATAGTAAACTTTTATGAAAGAAAATGTTCATTTTGAATGTATTACGTACGATGTAAATGTGATTTGTATCATTACTTTTAAAATATTTTTTGGTTCATTTTGAAGTTTAGTTGTTTTGCAAAATATAAAACGGTTCAAGAATTTCAACTTTCCTTAAAAAAATAATTTTTAGTTGATGTCTTGCGCTTGCAATATGCTGTGCAAATTTCATGAACATTTTGAAATTTTGTAATCAAATTTATGGAATTTGGGATGTGATGGAGGATAAATAAATTAATTATTATAAAATATTAATACAAAAAAATGAAAAATCAATTTTAAAAATCTCCTAACTAAACTATTACTCCCTATTAAAATATTTCTTAGTATAATAATACTTTACAACTTGTATTTTTCGTTCCACTGGCTTCCTCTAACGGAAATTTGGTTAACCTATGAAATTATATAATTCTCCCTCAACAAAACATAATATATTCTAACCTATGTAAGACTAAATTACTCAACGCTCTAAGCTAAAATCTACTACTCGCGCTTTAAATTTTAAAAATATTCTTTTGTCAAAAGAAAGAAGAGTAGAATCCCATAGACATTCGAAAAAAAATTTCCAAAAGAACATTGACTCACGCACGGCCCTCATCTGCATTCACCTAGATTCAGACCAGCTTCCCTACAACCAACCGCTCTCAAAATAGAACTTCATTTTTAATAATACCGCTGAATAGGCAAAGCAGTGAAGGAACGCTAAGAGAAAAAACAGGCTACAATGAGGGCATTTCTATTCATTAGTTCGGGAACTCTGAAACAGAGGCAAGAGCTTCTGTAACGGGATGTGAGGGAATGTAATGGCAACTGAGAGAGAAATGGTACGAAATTAGGGTTTTTTTCGACCAGTAATGGGGGATATCTCATCATGATAAAGGGATTGGTATTGAGAAATTGCTCTACCTATCATTCTTCTTCTCAATTTGTTCAAAATACCATATTTATGTGTTTTTTAATTTTAAATGTTCTATTTTGAAAGTTTGGATGAACTTGTTTAAATTTGTGATATTTAAAATAAAAATATTCTTAGAAAAACCGTGAAAGATTTTTTAAATCATTAAAAACAAAATCTTACGTGTGGTCTTGTATATTTTTACATAAGTTTATTTGTTAATAAAATTAAATTCTATAAAAATGGTATTTTCTCCTACATCATAAAATAACACAAATTTTGCTAGAACTCAGTAATTTAATTTTTCAACGTCAAAAAGGGTCAGTTGTTTTGTAAATAAGTAACAAAAAATTAAAATTCAGAAAGTTGGTTGGGGGTTTTTTTTTATGCTTTTTGTTACAGAAAAGTTCCGGCATATAGCACTCATGGAGAAGAGTAAAGTTTGAAGGGAGAGTTTAGAGGGTGGAGACAAGTCATCTCGACCAAAGATCCACTGTGCCGGTCCCGAACCCCTGACTGAAACGGTTGATGTCCACAGACTCCTAAAAAGTCCTCTATGGTATAGGGCTAGACAATAAATGACGATTTATACTGTGTAAGCAAAAATATTAATCCCAAACTAAAAAATCCTTCTTTGACTGAAAAGAAAGCTATTACGTAAGAGGTGTTAGGAGTTGAAGGTACTGATTTCACCACTTTTGATTTTCCCTCACACCTACAAGGCTGGTAAAGATAACCCGAAGTAGTAGTATCACCATAATGGCATTGTAAAAGAAAAAAAAATACTTTTCTTCACAAAAAGATTCATATTCTTCACTTAAAAAATCCCCCCAACAGCGAAAATTCAAATTTATACTTCCCTTTTTTTTAAATTTTCAGTTTCATCGGTGGTTTTTCTCATCAGTAAATGATAAAAACAAACCAAATATCAGAACGTGAAAAGAGTCGTGAAAAATTAAAAAAAAAATATTCTTCTAAAGGCAGCTGGTTCCTTCGGGTTCTTCAAACTATCACAGACCTTAATTTTTTTACAAACGAAATCCAAATTTCATAACCTTCTGAAAAACGGGCGTTCTTAGCACCACTCCCCTCGAGAGAGCGCTCGCGTTTTATAGTCCCGTTAAAGGGCCGCTCCTAATCAATGGCGGGCGGCTCAATTGCGTGTTTATGCGGTGTCATAGGCGAGCAATTAGGGCGCTTATATGGATGTTATTCCGCAGCAAGGCGTAATTGGAACCGACTTTTACGATCCCAGATTGCTAGCAGACTCCGGCAAGGCTGGTGCAAGTTCACTGCCAACAGTTCACAGGCAGCGTTTTGGAGCGATCACGCTAGCACAAGGTGCACCTGGGCCGTTCAGGAGATATTTTAAAACAAAGCCCCTTATGAAAACTAAGCTTTTTAAGTTCAGAAATCTGGACTATATTTAAGTAATGTATCATGCAATGTCCCTAGCATTTGATGACAAAAGAAATCTCTATGTTGAAGGTTTTCTATATTTGGTAACATTGTATGAAATGCAGTACATAAATTTTTAGTAAGTTAAATATTTAAAACTGTATAGGTAAGGATAGAATATACTCATTCATATAGAATATGTAATTAAGTTTAAAAATAATGGGAAATTTACTTTAAGTTTGAAATATCAGTCATAAACCTGTTTTCCTGTTTGGTTTAGGTCCAAAATCTTAAAAAAGAAATTTAAGCTAGAAAAATTACTCTGATTAATCGAATGAAATAAATAAATTCGTGATAAATTAATTTAATTGAATAAATTAATAATTTTGTTGCATAATTTAATTCCCTCCGTCTTTTTTTCTCCAATACTAAGCGTCTGAGAATTATAAAAACTTTCAAACGAGCAAGAAAAAAATTAAATTTTAAAAGAAACAGATATTGGTCATAAAATAAATAGGTTTTTAATGGGAATTTATTCCTTTAACCTAGCTAATTGATGATAAGAGCAATTCCGCTAATGATGATTACTTGGAAACCTACAAAAAAAAAAGATAGCTACGCAACTAAAAAATCTTTAACTTCCCTTCTGAAGTAAAAAAAAATAACTATTTTGATCGTTGCGCCTTGTTTTGTAATAGATATGTTAAGTAAATAATTTTCTTCAAATAAATCTTTGATCTAAATAATTCAAAGAGTTTGATATCCTCGAGGATTCTAAATGAATTTACTTTTTTAAGTAGTATCTCCTTTTCACGGTTCGTTTAGGAAATATCCAAATTAAACTGTACATTTTCATTATAAAACAAATTCCGTTTATTTTAAGTATAAAGATTTTCCAAGTCAATTTTAAAAATTACATTGGATACATTCCTTTTTAAGATTAATCCTTAATTGCTACTGTCCTATGAATTTGTATAAATGAGAATGCGAGGGATAGTATTTTCTTTAAAAGTACAACTACACTATAATTATTATAATTTTACTTTTAAATTAAACTTAAGAGTACTATGAGTTAAAATAATCTACACGAGCATGATTTTAAATCAGTTACTCGTTTTTTTAAAGCCCGTATTGTTAGCTGTAACTATATATCAAACTTTTGGATCTTTCCTTGTGTTCATTGTATGAGTTTTTATTGTGTTTGAGAACGGGAAAAGTTGACGAGCTCTTCACAATTAGATTCGCGAATGAATTGTAGAAGATTCGCTGGAGGGCGTTAATTTAAATATTTTGAACTTTCATTCGAAAAACAGTGGTTTTCGAACCTGGATACATAAGGGCATAAAAATACTGATTGGGCTAGAATT
This sequence comes from Tetragnatha montana, assembly GCA_963680715.1. NCBI lineage: Eukaryota > Metazoa > Arthropoda > Arachnida > Araneae > Tetragnathidae > Tetragnatha > Tetragnatha montana. Next base: position 25,266,150 of record OY796680.1, read on the forward strand.
AGATGTTCAAATTTTAGACGATATTTTTTTATTGATGAACATTATAAATCAAGCAATTACAAATTTATTCGGTAATTTTTTGTTAACGAATTGAATACCCATTAATATTACAGTTAAATGTCAATTTTAATTTTTTTTAGTCAGTAGAGTATTACATTTTCAAAAGTGTGATAAAATGGTTTCTGAAAACATAGGTAATAAAAGTCAATTTTGACGATTTTGAATTTTTATAATAGTTAAATAGAGCTTAATTTCCTCAAAGCCGAACATCCAATAAATGTGTGGGAATGATCCATGATTCATTGTTTTGAGACCTTAAGCTAAAGGGAATAAAAAAAGACCTTAACCTGGGTAAAGAATAAATATCAAGATTTCAAAAAAGTTTTAGCTCTATGAATATATTTCTAAGTAAGACACCCGTCTTTCTTAGTGAGACATAAGAGACAGATTTACCAGTGGCAGATGTCATGGGAAAGAGCAAGGTCACACTTATTTTACCTCGACGACAAGCAAAAAGGGTTTGCCTTACAAAAAAAAGTTAACTTCAGTGTCATCATTTTATTGTCTGTTTTTGTTTGTCCTTAGACTTGGGAAAGTAGTTCGCGTGAACGCGGAAACATGTTGATGTTGGCGAGGCGACAAAGAATGATAGTTGAAGAAATGTCGTTCAGGTTATCGAAAAGAACAGCCGTATCTCTCAGCAAGTACTACCTACAAGTGGCGGGAATTGCTGTGTCAAAGGAAATGTCTGGCATCGCTACTTTAAAAACTATAATGTTGTTCTCAAAGACGGATTTCTAATAATAGGTTTTTGTTTCCACTATTCCGCATTTTTCACTTCAGAAAACGAAAATTAATTTTTAAAGTAGCGCAAAATCATTGAGAACAGATATTATTTCAAAATAAAAGTATGAAAAGTGTTTACACAGGGATATAGATGGAAGGGTGGGTGTCTTTAGCTACTGTAATGCACAAAAAAACTCTTAAAATCAATTTCGAACTTTAAAACATTTAAACCAGAAAAAGAAGAACTTCTATTTTTAATTCTTGTGAATTTTGTATTATGACTAGACTGCTTATTCAAATAAGGTATGTACTTCAATGAACGTTTAAAAGATACTTCTCTACATACAGAAAGGTTACTCAATATGCGACCACTGGGTTCTGCACCCCTGATGAAGTGACACAGTGGTTGCATGTTTTTCACATCTTTCTTATTCTTAAAATTTAACTTAAATACAACTTTTGACATTTATGATTGATAGTCTTTTAAAAGATACTGATTTTACCAATAGACATGTGCTTGAATTAAGCAGGGAAAGGGGTAGAAGGGATACAAAACTGTCAAATTTTTGCTGAGTTCTTTTGTAAAATGCATTGCATCACATAATCAAAAACTACCTTTAAAAATTTAACCGAGGAACAAATATCAGAGATTCCAGCATATAAAGAAAATAATCCCAACGTTCCTACCCCAGATACTTCCTAATTTTAAAAATACCCTCACGGGAAGCACTTAAAAACTTTTCACAGGATCCCATTTCAAACAAACAAAAAATCCCCCCCCCCTCTTCCAACAAAAGAAGATGGCATAATCAATTGACCTTGCCAAAGACATCTATACTACAAACGCAAAAAAGAAAGAAATCTCCTGTCAAAAAGAAAAGAACCGCGAACGGGACGAAACCGGACAAGTCCTCCCGGAGAATCTCGAGCCAGGGGCGGATTCCGGTGACTGACAGTTCCTTAATTCTCGGGATCTGTAAGCCCCGCCCTTCATACCGGAGAGGATAATGTCCCTTAACGAAGACCGATGTCGTCTGTGTTTCCCTTCCTCTTGCCGCAAACACTCTGCTGATGTTGTTCTTGGGTATTAGGGCGGGTCTGCATGCAGCGATTCGAGCGACGCGATCGTTACAACTGGTCAAAACTTCCACATAATATCCATATAAATTCTGACGCAGCTACTATGTCATAGCGCCAAGAACCAATGGCAGGACCAGATTCTTAAATTTTCCACCGTTTTCCCCTTGACGTCCCAATCGCACCGCTCGAGTCGCTGCATGTAAATTCGCCCTTACTCTATAAACTAATTACGGGTGCACGGGGGAGAATTAGTTTTCAGTGGTGAGGTGCTAAGTGAAGTGGAAAAGTGCCAGTAGGGAGTGGATAGGGATACTGAGGTGTGGAGAGGAGGGTATTTTTAGGCTGCAAGTGTTTTTTTTTATGCTGATGATTCTCAATGTAGCGAACTGATTAATGGTGACTTGTGTCATAACGTATCTCTCGAATAACATCTTATTATAGTTTTCAAATTTATTTCTTTTGGTTTTATCTAAACAAGCCTTCACTAGAACAGAAAATTATTACTCCTGTTGGTTGAGTTAATAATTGAAACAACTGGTCGTACTAAAACACGTAATCATTTAGTTGCCCAATTATTTTCATACTAATAATAATTATTCCTCCTTGTTTTTATTATTAAATTTGAAGTGTTTCAAAAAATTGCACAGAAATATATTTTTCCCATTTCATGTTCATGAAAGTTTCTAACTCTTTACCATCTTTGACTCTATTAAAAAATGATTAATCTTGAAAGGAATGTTTATACAAAAAAATATAAGGGGTAAGTGTGATGTGAAAAAACTAAAGACAAAATCACATTTTGAAATAAATAAATATAAATAAAAACTAAAATTATCTCTCTAAAAGTCGTATCCAGTATTCTCAATACCTTTAGAGTTGTAGGGATATTTTCAGTACCAAGAAGGTAAATTTGAAAGCAGAATATATGTATAGAATTATTTGCTGATGTAAAATATTTAGTTATTTGAATTTGTGTTTTGTCGCTTGAATAAAACTAATTAGTATAAATTATATACGACTTTTCTTCTTAAAAAAAGATTAGCGTAAGTGCACTAATACTTTTACTATCCAACCGCTTGTATTCATATGTATTATAACAATATTTAAATTTATATTTACGTATGTTAGTATGGATTTGTTATTATATTACAGTTTATTTATACCATTTATACATTTTACAAGATTGTAAAATTGAGATGGTTTTATCTGAAGCACTTGTCGGGTATTGGTACCTTTTCAATAAGTAAATATCTTTAAATAAAAAATTCCCCCCCAGAAAGAAACACATCATGAAAGTTAAAGTGAGTTTATGATAAAAAGTTACTTTCAGAACGTTTGTTGAAAGATATAATTTGCGTTCTGTAAGTAAAAATATAAATACGAATAAGTTATTACAGTTTTTACAATGGAAAAGGTATAAATCTGTATGTATTTTATGAAATAAATTGTCATTGAATTTCAAAGTATCAATAAAATATATAAACAGCAGAACCTTGATTATCATCGGCTCATCGGATTATCGAATAAAAAAACATTTACACTTTTTTTTTTAACACAAGATATTTTTTTCTTCTGGCATCAGACTTTGACTATTACCGAACTTTCAATATGCAATTCTATAGGTGCAGTGTAATTAGAGTTTATTATAAGTTGAGATAGAATCAGATAGTTAAAATTCAGATAGTTCTATTTTTAAGTTTTAAATTATTTTAAATAAATTCACACACAAGCTTAAATTTTTTCCCCTTTCTCCTTATTATAAATGTTATTTTTACATCGGTTTGAGATGTTAATGAATGTGTTCCATTCTTCCCTGATTATCCGACCTTCTAAGCCTTCCGACAATGCCTGATCACGAAGGTAACAAATAATAATCAATATTCTGCTGTATTCAATATTCTTATTAATCCGAATTATAAATTTCATAAATAATATCGTTGGATTTGCAATACCTTTTACATAATACTTTTTCAAACATAATTTTAAAATACATTATGAAGAGTAAAAACTGCATAAAAGGTTTTTTAGGATTGGCGCATTAAATTAAATCTGGCATATTAACACGACAAAAAATGCTATACCATTATGAATAAAAGCGTAATTGATAGATTTTGATGAATGCTTTGTTTTCCTAAACGACCCACAACATTGTCGACTCGGCTGAAAGTATTTTCCGTTAATAGCTGATGCGACAATGTTAGCGAACAATGTTGGACTAATTGCCCTTCTAGTGATAAGCTCAAGGGTTCTTCACCACTAATTGTCTACGTGACAAACTTTTCCTTTGTGTTCAAAAAGCTTGCTTTTTACAGTTTATTGTTCCTATCAATGAATGCTAGTTTATAATTGGGACTTAAATAAATTCTTAAGGTTTAAATAGATAAATTTCATTAAATGTGTTTAGAGAATAAAGAGGTCAAGCCGTATGAATTTAACATTTAGTTTTAATCATTAAGGAGCTTGCAACTTATAGCAAAAAGATTAGATATATCGTATTTACAAAGATTTTAAATGAGGTTTAATGAAAAGGTCAACCGCTTAAAATTCTACTACTACTATACTTAGATTAAAAAACGATAATTATTACATTGGTAGTAAGAGAAAAATGAAATTTTAATACTATAATATTTTACACAGAAAACGCTCACAACACATTTAAGAACACTTTTTTGTTCGCAAATTAGCAACACTTTAGTTTGTGTTGTGCGATAGAACACTTTATAATTTATCGTGTTGTGGAAGAAGTGGGGAAGTGTTGTTGCTGAAGATTACAGAGACAGAAAATGTCTTCTTAAAATATTTTGATCTAAATTTCTGAGCACATTCAGATTAAAAAAAAAATATTTTACACTATTTTTAGTACACATTCTGAATAGCAACATTTTAAACATTTTCACAACACTATCGCAACTAAATAAAATGTGGAATATTTTAGTTAATAACACAACCATAAAAATTGTTAATTTGAAGACAAAAAGTCTTCTTCGATGTGTTTATCATATGTTATTTGTGTGTGTGAGCGTTTACAGTATAATACTCAGCTTGATTTTCCCAAGTTAGTCAAATATCTACTTTGTCGAATTAATTTTTATTATATGCGTATTATTATGATTTTATTATGCACGCCCTTTGATATGTTTCGTTTAGCATCACCCCAAAAGTCCAAAAAGTGGTATCACTTTAGTTCAGTTATTTCTATCTTAGTTATCATCATTGTAAGTACACTATAAAACAGCTTTCTTCATAGAACATGCACAGTTCGAAATTATGGTGCCCTTTCGTTGCTAAATTTTTAAAAATCCTTATTATGAAGTCCTTATTATTACCCTGTTATGAAGACATTATACCCAACTATAATATTAATTTCTGTGGGTTTAATAACTTACCATTATGAAAACCGGAAAAAAAAACGGCAAATAAGGTGATTCGAGCAATACAGGAGTAATTAATTGTTCCCTTTTGACAGAGTGAGGAATTAAAGTACATGTGTTGGTTGCTAATAATACCACAGTGTTGAATATAAATTTCGTCAATTCATGTTCAAAGGTTTTAAGCTTAAGTGCAAATACGAAATATATTTTATAAACGAAGAGCTATAACTATAACTCAGAAGATTTAAAACACACAACATGCAAAATTAAGAAAATAGAAAATACACGTTTAAATAGAAACCATTAAACATAGTTTCTAAGTACATAAATTCAAACATTAGCAAAAACGTAAAACAGAACCTACGACATCGAAATTATAGCGAAAGAGTTCTGCAGAAAAAAAAGACCAATCCAATCATTCCATTCCGAAAAATCGTCTGTCGATTGTTTCGGCTGACCGCCCCCTCAAACCACAAAAAGGAGGGGGTCCAACGCAGTTACCCCCACCCCATCATTCATCAAACGAGAGGAAGAGAAAAACAACCGAGTTTAAATTGGTTTTTCGTATCGATGGAAATAAACCACGTTCCCGCTACTCCTTCAATTGTTTTTCCACGTTATTAAATAACGAGCCTCCTCGCTTCTGATGAGTTTTTAGAGCGCTCAGGGGCTGCTTGAAATGAACGCTCTAATGAAAAGCGCAGTGCGTGGACCTCTCTTTCTGTCTGGTTGCGGACATGATAAAAATGTTAACTCTGCTGGTGAGTAATTTGCTCTAATGGAAGATTAAGTAGATTTACTACTGCTCGGGTGCTGATTGCGTCTCAATGTTGTGGTTATATTAGAGAACGTATGTTTGTTTAACGTTGTGTGGGTAAGAACTGATATGGGGTTGATTTGTGGCATATTTTTATTTGCCAATAGTGAAAGTGCAGAGAATATTTTATGGATTAGTTAGTAAAATTATTTTTTAATATCAGAAATTATTTTAGTTCCATATGCAAGGCTCAGGTAAAACCTTTTCTCAAAAAGTTCGAGTTTTTCTTTTAATCAAAAGAAAGATGAAAAATTTCGCATTTGTCTACATGCAGAGTAAATGAAACATGTGATGCTTGACCAAAATAAATATTACTGAATTAGATAAAAAAAAGTATATAAAAAATGGGTATCTCATAAAGTTTTTTGAAAAAACAAACTTTGATATTAATAAACTTATTTTATGGTTTTTGGAATTCAGTGAAGCATAATTTATTATTAAGATAGGGTATAAAAGTTTGCAATAGTTAGTGGAGTCATTTTGAGGACCTAACGCAGCCCAGTTTGGAAACTACTGACAAAGCAAAAAAGACTACAATAAAAATTTTTCGGATCCGTTGAACAATACACTTACTGCAACATTTCAAACTCTAAAGTTCTTATTAAAACGGATCCGAAGTTCTTATTGAAACATCCATCCACCCGCATAAACAGCATCACGAAAACAGCATCTTCTTAACAAATTTATTCTTCACTTGAATCCCAAAGCCTTCAGAACTCTATTTTACAATCGCCCACAAACAACAAAGGCAAGACAAAGAACAACATTGCAGTGAAAGGTATTGACGGACGGCATCTCTCTTACCCTGATTATTTAACACACTGATCAATAACTGCGAAGTGAAAAGCTTTGTGATCTCTTACGAAAACTCTGAAGCATCTGTGTGTCTTAGAATCAATACAAACATCAAAGTGGAGCTGAAAGAAAATTTTAAAACATGGAAGTGATCGTAAAACGAGAAGTAGATTGAATGGACGCGGATACCAGGAGCTTTTATGTAAAAGTCGCTGAGACAGTGTTACCTTTTGCAATGTTTAAGAGTTGCCATAGGTAATTTGACAAAGATGGCTCATCATTGATTTTATATTTTCCAACGCTAGAGCACTTGAATTGAAAGGGTTTTGTTTTACGACTTATACACTCATAAACTAGATGGAAAAATATCACCGACCTTGGGATACATTTAGTGTAACGACACTGATGTAAAATGTTGTTCAAACTAAAGTTTTGAACAAATACGATTATTATAAAAAGTTTATTTCACCATTATGAGTTTACAGAACTTTTTGCATGAATTAGAATTTAAGTTCAGTCCTTAATGGTTCTACCTATTCAAAACAAAAAATGTCAACTTCCAATTGTGTACAATACAGAAAATACCCTATGAAAACAAACATGTGACTGTCGTAAAAGCAAGGAACTGTCTCGAAGAAGAGTAAACTTTAATTTTTATTATACCCAATTAAACTTTTATTACCCAATCTTCAATATTTGTAAATATTTTTACATGTAAAAGCGTTATTGTTTAAATTTAAAGCATTATTGTGTAGTTAAATTCTGGATTATTTTTTATTAATTAGTTTATTTATGAATTACTTGTATGTAAATAAACACATTATCAGAGTAAATAAACTCCAATTTAAAAAAAAATAATACAGGTAGGCTAATGTGCCTTACTAACAAAAAGTGAAGTATCAAAAATTTCTAGAACATTAATTTCATTTATTTTTTTACTATATTTTGGAAATTTGCAGCTTTAGGGCGCAATACTACTTGGAGAAAGTTTTTTTATTAGTATTATTTATATTTTAAAATCATATATTACATTATAACAAGAAGGGACATATTCTTATTCCCTGTATTTTACCTAAACTTTTATAAACCGTGTCATTTCTTTTTAAATCAATGAAGAATTTCTCTGCGAAATCACAAAATACATATAATTTCTTTTTATTTATTTAGTATTTTATTTATGTATTAGGTGTATAATTTCTTTGAAGAATGTTAATTGTTTCGTAGGTTAGAATAACATTTTGACTGTAACATTGATTATATTAATCGTATTGATTTTATTATCAAGGCATTTTTTCCTGTTGGTTTGTTTTACAATATTGTGTGAAAAAATTACAATACATTAATCTTTTCGTAATTTAACTATTTCAATTATGATGTAGATTTAGAAACTTGATTGTAATTGATGAACCAGCACAATGTCGTACCTAATGTAATAGGGTCATTCCATGTCATTTTTTTGCTTACTTTTTAGAAGACATTTTTTCAGTGGAAAATTTTAAAAAATATATTTTATTTTTTGAATTAATTAATAAAAAAAATTTTAGTGACTTACTGCAGGGTTTAATGCTTTCAGATATGCTTATGCATATAAAGGCAGCTTTTAGAAAACATTTGACCGAAATAACCTTGATAGATTTTAAAGTATTGAAAGTGTCTCAATTCCCTTATATTTTGATAGCAAACAACTGTTTATGATTTTCAGATAACTTACTCACTGATAATGATAAATGTTGTTTTGAAAGAATAATCCTGAAAATTTCATTGAAATCTGAGAAGGTCAGGTTTAAAATTTAGATTTTGTGGTTGATTTTACATGGATAACTCCATAAGTTTGAAAGAAGCAGGTACTGAAAACGTGCTTTGAAAGTTATAAAATAATTTCCTACTGGAAATATCATCCCATATATTATATGTCTTGCTATTCTATAATAATTTCTGAATATTTTTGTGATAACTACTCTTACAATACCAAAACAATGACCAAACGTAATTAGGTTTTAAATTGGCTGGATAGAACCACCAGACCACCACATCTCTCGAACAAGACATAACCCGAGCTACTCTATCGTTCTCAGAACAATCTCTCAGCCGAGATCGCTTTACCCTTCCAACCTAAAGCGCACACTCTCAAACCAGCTTGAAAAAGGCGGGATTTATGTAGAATCCGAGGCCGTGAAAAGTGCCCTCCAAGTGGTAAAAAAGCGATCGAAAAGATTTTTCTGAATAAAACGCGCGTGAAATGTGTGGCAATAGAGTGCACTGTGCGGGACTTTAAGCTTCTTTTCGCACCGACGTGACTTCGGTTTGGGTACATTCAGTCCCTTTGTCACGTACTATCCTTTATTTTACCTTAAATGGCGACACTTTCTCGCCACCGTGGTCTTGATGACGGTAAACTTTGGGATGTTTTTTCGGATTTCTCCCATTTTCACCCCCAAGTATAGGCTACTTTTTATTATTTTTTGGAACTTATCTCACCCAGTTACTTTTATTATCTTCTTTGAAATATTTACAAATATTTATTGCTTAAATCTGATGCTTAATGTCAATGTCTTATGTAATTAGAGTTTAGGTACAATAAAAATTACTTTATTGAATCTTATAAGAATTACTTATCCCAATGATTTGCTTTCACGAAAATAAAATACTAATAAATTCAATTTTTCGAAACTATTTCTATTGTTTTACATGTTTCTTGAAAATGAATGGATGAATTTTGATTAATTATTATCCTACTATTGATTATAAAACTTTAAATGGAATAAAAGTTTGTTTAATTATCTCTAAAAACAATGCAAGGTGTATTTTACAAACTATTATGCAATTCTTACTGTGCTTAAAAAACTGTGAATTCTTTTCTATCAAAAATTCAAAGGTCGTAGAATACAAAAAGGAAAAAAAAACCCACTAACTTTTATTTAAAAAAGAGCTCCTCGAAATTTGAGGAGGTTTAATAACTGTAGTAAAGACAAGTAAAATGCTTAGGCTTTTCTCCCCCCCCCCATTCGGGGTTGAAAATTATTTCTTATGAGTCAAGGATAAAAAGTGAAAAAATACTTTTTCCATTGTTTCCCAAATTTTACAATACATTAGAATACAAACTTCTTAAGTAATACTTATTCGATAATTTGTTAAGAACTGGGATTGAATTTTAGGTAGAAAAGGATTTTTTAAAGTTTTAAATACAAAAGGAGAAATAATTCAATCTTACGACTCTGTGTTTTTAACACAATTTAAACAGTAAAATAATTAGGATATAGTATTAGATAATCAGTTCCCCAAAACGGAAAAGTTTAAATTAGTTTAATTTGTGTGTTTACATTATAAAAGTCATAAAACTCCCAATGCTTTAGTAGTAGTTTAGGAGTAGGGTTCTTAAATGTCATACGTATCGAAAGCGAATTTCTTACACACACTTGTGATTATTCCCGTACAAATAATAAAAGAAAGCATGTATATTTAAGTCAATAAAGAACATATAAGCTTATTTATATGCTCATGTGGTAATGCTAATGTTATGATATCCTAAAAGATATCCCTTTAATACAAATGTTCTCAAGTCGAACGTCGAGAGGGGTCATTTCGCAGTGGTGAGAGGGTGGAGTCCGAGTGATGTGTGAGTGTCCACGCCCAACGGTCAATTCGATTGCGGGGCACTCCCTGCCCGTTAGGTGATGAGAGTTAATTCGTAAAGACAATCGACATACGCAACACTGTGTTGCAAGACATAAGGGAATACATTATTTATTTACCAAATTGTATTAGAAGTTCTTGCATAGTAATATGCATGTTGGGTGTTTTAGGCTAAGGAAATAGCACATGAATTACGGGGGTGAGATTTTCACGTAAAGAATGTTTATCTATATCTTTGTCAGGCATGGAGTTTTGGATTGGTTAAGAAGAAAAGACCCAGTAAAAGCATGGGGTAATAGAGAGCATTTTAGGTCAGTTTATCTTTTGTAGTGTCAGGTATTCTAGTAAGATAAAGTTAGTAAGTAGGCGGAAGTTACGGACGTATGACTAAATTGGTCCTTCTGCAACTAATTTGGTTTCTTATTGTATAATGTTTGTTGTTTCAGATCAATAAAATATTTTCAGGAAAAAGGAGTTTTATTTATACTTCTACTTTGGTGGCATTCATAATTCGAGTATAGAATGTGAGGGTTGAACTAACGGAAATACTTAAATAAAGCTAAAAAAATATATTAATTTATGTATGTGTTATAAATACAATAATAATCATAAACAAAAACGACCTTTCATAATTCTTAAAGCTTTTAAAATCAATTTCTAATTTTTTTAAAATTTTTGTTAGAACGTCTTTTCTTAGCTTAGATATTCATAAAGTCGTGCTTTTGGCGTTTTTTTAAAATCCCAAAATGCAATTTTTTAAACTACATTTTAGGGTGTTATGCTTTGAAAAACTTATGTTTCCTGTAATACAAAAACTAAATTTTGTTCTATAGGATAAAGATTCATGTCTATGTTCTAAAAAGGTTAAGTAACCAGAACCACCCATCATTACACATTTAATGATTTAGATATTTAAACTTTAAAGGTATCTTGGAATAAAAATCTCAAGTAACGTACAATAAGAAATAAAAATATTTAAAAGTGGGTAAATTACAATAAGTATCAAAATTTAGGTATCAATAATAATATAATGAATTGCTAAATGGTTAGACTACTATATCATACGCGTTTATGATCATGCATGGATCAAAATGTTACATTAAACTAGAGAGTTCATAGATTCTAATTATTTGTCACACATTGGACCGGAGTGGATCGACCAATCACGTGTGATCCCATTGTAGGTTGAGGTCAACAGTAAACACATCTAGTTACGTCGTGGGATGGCTGGACTTAAGTCCCCGATTAGTATACTCACCATTAGCTTACAGGCGACGCACGTTATTGATGACATAAAATCATTTCGCCAAGTTCAGAATATCACTTTCATATAAAATTATCAATTATTTTTTGGGGAAAACGTTTTTTTTTTCTCTTTAGGATAACGTTGTATGGGCTATTTCTTCTTTTTACCCATTTTTTGTTATGGTATTTATCGACTACCAATGTTTACTCGATAGTTTAGTTTCTTAGTTATTATAGCTTGATGGAAAATAGTATACTCGATTATGATGTATAAACTAAACCCATTCTAAAAGGAGTGAAAGTAGTTTGAAATGTTTTATGCAATTCGCAAAAGTAGTAATTAGTTATTGTTTGTTTTTATGCAATATTCATAACAACGCACCGAAAATAAAAAACATCAGCCTAAACTAAAAAAATTATCATATTTTTGATCAGCGTTTTTATGTGGGGATGATATTTTATTGAATATATTCATAATGGTATTCTCAAATATACCAACCGAAAAAAAAACAGATAAGAGAGAAAGGGGAAAGAAATTATATTTCGACTTAATGTCGACACGAAAATTTTTACTTGAAACACCTTTGATAATCACATCAAAATTTTCGAATATCATTAGTTTTCATACGTAGGTTCTGTGCTTAGTATACATATTTTTAATTTCTCAACATAAATGCTTTACATTGAAAAAGAAAGAATTTTAATATACAGGCGAAAAATTTTCTCATCTTAGTTTTGTTAAAATTATTGATCCAGCTCCCTTAAAATAATAAGGCCGAAAGTCTTAATTGAATAAAGTATATCATGAAAGAAAAGGTAGTCTGGCAGCTCTCACAGTTTAAAAGTATGTTGGTGGCGTAAAACATTCTTTTTCTTTTAAGCCTTTCCCCATCAGATTCTTATAGGTAGGTATTAAGAATGTCTTTTTAATCTCTCTTAAAGCATTGTAGGGTTTTTTTTTAGGAACGACCCTGTTCGGTCACATTTTTGCTAGTTTGAAAGAACTGTTTTACTCAGAGTTTAATGTATTCCAGCAACAATATTAGCTTCTAAAACAAGATTTTAAAAGAATGGATCTATCACTTTCTATACTTTTAATGTCATTTTATAAACTGCAATTCAATCTACTTTTTCTAGTGTATATAATAAAGCATAAAAGAAAACTAAATATATCCTTTTAAATGAATCAAACACTATACTATGTAACAAATTAAAATATTTTTTTTTTGCTCTGTTATTCTATTTTTATATGTTCTTACGAATAGAGTGAATAGACATTAGTGATTGGTAACCAAGACTTTAAATATAAAAAAGTTATTAAAGTTTCATGAGGAATTTTCATTAGAAAATCCCCTGTAAGAAAAGCAGAATTGGTTGATTATCACTTATTAAGAATGCAAACTATCACATTTATTATTTTAACCATCACGGCAAATATGTTATTAGTTACATGTCCTCAGTGCAAATATAAGTTGTAGTATTTTGATTCGAATTTCATTTTTTTAAATTTACCTATATAAAATTACACAACCTAAATTTAATATAATTATTACAATAAAATGATGGATATTTTTAAAATTTATATATTTTAGACAATATGACAACATTAAAAGTCATATTTTCATTCAAGAAAATCTAGGTATTTCAAGCATAAAATATCATTTAACAATTATAAAATAATTTGATTGTATTACTTGGATTTTATTTTAATCCTAAACATACACTCATGTTTAATCTTAATATACATTGCACGCATCATATAATATTTTGTATAAAAGAAATTGTAAATGCTTAGTTTTTAACATAGTACATAAAATTTAAAACTGTTTAAAAAAAGGTTTTACCAAACACAATTAAAATATAAATGTTTAAAGATAAATATTTTAAACCTCAGGGTTTTTTTTTTGTATTGAAATTGTTGCTTTAAATTCTAGTTTGTCCTCCGCAGGGCCTTAAAAAGACTTCAGCTTTGTGGGAGAGTGAAGTTTTGGTCCCTAACAATTTTTTGACATTATTTCCATGCCTGCATTAGAGGTTGAACGTGGATATTTATAAAAAGATTTTAAACTTTGCTCATCAAGTCTTTATACTTTATGGGGAGATATTTTTACAAACTCTTAAAACAGGGGTTCAACTAATTTTTAGCAACCTTGGATAATTTGCAGTACAACATAAAATTCCCAAAATTTGCAATCGTCTCCCTGTTTCATCAAACTACCTACCAGTGGCCCCTACATCCTAGGTATAAAAAGAAGCCTCTTTTATACTACTCTTATTTATTACTTCATTTAAAGGCACCCAAGAAAATCCCATCGCTATAAAGCTCCTACAACGAAAGTTTATGACTTCCCAGTTTACAAGCATCCAATTTACTTTTCTTACACATGCCTATATGTATTTATAAGCGAACGAAATGAGTGTACTAGGCGTGAAGAAATCAATCGTGCCCCTTGGCCAAGTGTGACCTCCGAATTAATAATCGATTTTCACAACATCTCATTTCCTTAACATGGGAGAAGATTTCATCGAATCATCCTCCCCAAGAAGCAAGATATCTTGTTAAGGGTTTGGGGAATCTTGGTAGATGAAGATTATTCCCTCTGTTTTGGGTCTTACTTATTGGCTTTTATACAATAATAGTAAATATTTTAGTTATCACTTTGAAAATTAGTAAAATAAGATGAAATTTATTGAACACTTACGCTGAAAAAAGTTGAAAAAGCTCAATACAAATTACCCGAAACAGCTCTGAGAAATTGTAAGCAAGTCAAGAGTCTAATATAATAACGTACTTCGTAAAAAATAACTAAAATACTAACATATTTTATAAAGTATCAAATGCCTGTGACCTACGAATGTTGTGAAAGAAAGAAATTGTAAACAAATAAAGAAAAACTTAAAATTTTACGAAAATCTCTTTTGATCATTTTCATGCACACAAATGCTAAAAGAATTCGACTATGAGTCTAATATTGCCTTGAATCATTTTAAATCGCTGCCTTGCTAGGTCTTTGGATAAAAATATATCTTGTGAAGAATTTGATTACCCAAGATATAGAGCGTTTGTATACATTAAACTATGCCTTTAATTACATTAGTAACCTCTGTAGAAATTGTGGGATTAGAAATTAAAGAAACTGGATATCTAGAAGAAAATATAAATAATAACCAATTTTCTAATAAGAATAGAAAACAAACCTGGGAATATCTTACGGTAAAAAATAAGTTCCGTAAAAACCTTATGTTAATAAGTCCATCAAATATTCCCGAACTACGTTTTACCGATACTATTGCTCGAAAAAAGTCCTTTTTTTTTTCAAACATAGAGGATTTAATGCATGTAAAAAATTACAAACTACGTTTTACTCTGATTGTTTTCCCCTTCTGTACGAAATTTCCATTTTACAACAAAAATTCAACACAAATTTGTATTCAATAGTAAATTCATTCCAACAGCTTAAAAACTATATCTACCTTTTAAAATGCAAATTTTGTTTGGAAGCAGGCGATCTTTTCTAAATTTCCCGTGCCTCTCTTACATTACGTCAGTTCAGGTATGAAATATTGATTCAGAGGATAAATATTTCATCTGTTTACATAAAACAACCCTTTTTGTTTTAAAAACTGTAAATTTTAGTATATACTTTAATACCAATTCAAAAATTCTACATATTTAACTTTAAAAGTAGTAACTGTTGGTACGAATATGTGTTTGATAAGATTGCTTCTAAATAACTTTAATTAATTACATTTTACCAATTCATTTAATATAAAATTGAAACGCGAATGTCCTCCCCTTTAAGTCCGTTTCCCCTCCCTTATAGCTTCCCTATTTGCATTTGGACTGCATCCAATTAACATCAGACTTCCCCCTAACTAGTTCTTAAGGTAAGGATGAACTGAGCTCGATTACATAGAAATGAATATTTTCATCCCTTCTGCAGCAATGTAAATAGACCTCCTTTCACCATTAGCGCTTTGGGTATAGGATGAAAAGAACACACAAGCAAGGAGCTAATGATGATAGTGTATGCTAGGAATCTCATCAGGAGAAGACCAGATTTGATTTCCGATCAGAGCAGGGCTTTTTGTTTTTAAGGGATGCGTGCATTGATTTTGTTGTGGCACAGGACTTGGCATTATCTGCATCCGATAACATGAAAACCTGTCGATGAAGGGAAGTTTGGGAGTTGGATAGGCTTTTTAGGGACTTTACTTCAACTTTGTAATGAAGATTTATTCAAGTCGTACTACGTGGGTTGGAGGAGAAATTGAAAAGGGAAAATTTCTTAATGTAGGTAATAATTTATTCATAATTTGAAAATTAAGTAGGGGAAAGGAGGGTAAGAGCACGCACAAAAATAATTTTGGGATATAAAATCAAGAATTTAAAGCTAGAGCCTCAAATATTTTCTGAACGTAAGTTTATCGACTCACAAATCAACCTTAAGAAAAGGGTAGTTTTGGCTTTAAAACGAAACTTTTAACGAAAATACGTTAGAATACCCGACGTGGCGGCTAAAAGTACGCAGGATGTGAGGCCAAATGTACGCACCCTGAAAACTTGTTATAAATCGAAAAAAAAAGTGCACCACTGCCTTTTGTAATAAATTGGAAGATTCTTCCCTCATGCCCACTTCTCTTCCAGTAACAACCCTAAAATCCACTGCAGTTAAATTCTAACGATGCCAAGTTGTTCAAAAGGAAGTATACCTCACACTGGTATCCACTTTGAAAGCAATAACTAGTTCTTCATTTAAAAAATTAAGATTTCTTCGCAGAAAAACTAAATGCTAACTCAAAGGAAACATATTTTACCTGATAAATAAAATACAGAATGTATGAAAATAATAGTGACCGTCTTTTAGGATAGCTTATGATACATGTGTCCATGTGATCACACTTGCTCCCCTTTATATGGTTCCCAACAGAGTAGAAAACCGCTGAGTACTTTTACCCGACTGCGCACTCCTACCCTCTTTTCCCCTAGATGTTTTAAGTAATGAAACTTCTTTAAATTTAATGATGAAGTAATTAGTTTTTATATTTTTTTCTAATCAACTCATGGTGTGACAAATTAGTAAACACTGAGCAGAGCTATATATGCCTGGCTGGGTGGATCGCTGGGTACATGCGGATCAGATATGGCGCAATTTTTCCTGAACTACCTGTGACTGTGATTCGGAACAAACTTGGTATACATGCGTATCGGGACTAGGGAAAGACAATGGCATCGTTTTCAAAATTTTAAAACCACCCCTTCACCCCCTTTTGGGCATTTTTGAAAAAATCACCTGACTTCTCCACTTAAGAAGATCTGTTTAACTCGCATTGCTGCAAAGTAAACAAGATAAAAATACGCATAAAATTAAGTTTTTAAATATACAACTTGGCTAAAATTGTTTTAAAAAGGCTATTAATAATTTTTAAAAACTCAAAGGTTTTTTTTAAGAAAGTTGTTGATAAAAACTAGATTGATTGTTATTTACCATCATCATTTTTTCATGATAGCTTAACGATATTTTTGTTCAATTAATTAGGGGGAGTGTAAATTCCTTTTTTTATGCGGTTGTTTTTGAATGAAAAGGCACAGGGAGCACCAAGATTAAAAAAAGGCACTGTAAATACCTAGGTGAAAAAGGTAAAGGAAACACAGGGAGGTAAAAAGCGCCAAGGTCAACGGGATGATTGGCATTTGCTGATACAGAAATTTCGACATGCAAATTGAGGGAACTTAAAAATATAAGTTTATACACTCCACCGGTGCAAGGCGGGACAAATCAGCTAGTACTAATATAAGTTTCAGAGATACTTTCGAATTACGGAGATGTTTATAAGACATTTTTATAGACACTTTTTCAAAGACGTGTATTATGTTGCAAAGTATATATTGACAAACAATTCAATTCTTCTTCAAATTCTTAAACAAAATTTTGAGACTTTAGGTTAATTAGTTTTAGTTAATTTCAGTATCATTCTAATGAGCATTGATACGTTCACGATGACAGTTGATTTACTTATCCCCTATAATAAAAATGAATTAAAGACAAGATATTGATGCAGAAACTTTAATGTGTGTTTTGTTGTTTTTCTATAGTCTAATCTGTGTTCAAACTTCCCGTCAATGATAAAATCAGGTGTTACTAAAATGTTGCTCCTCAAATTGTAAAGCGATATTTCTTATTTCACTATTTATATGAAAAGATTATCTTTAGGCCCCAATTTCTTCGAGAGAAAAAGCGCTTCTTACATATTTATTAAAACACGATCTTTCATATTATCTTTTTAACACTTCCAAACCTTCGAGATTAAAAAGGGGGAGAAATAAAAGGAAAATACAAAGGTTTGTGAAATATAAAAATATAATATCTTTAACAACAACCTAAATTCCTTTTAAGGATAAAGGCATAGTTTATTACATTTTAAATAATGAGAATATTAATGTAATTTTTCTTTCCTTATTACACATGCTTTCATTCTAATGAGTTACAAGACAGATATAAAAACTAATGAATATTTAAAAATCTGTTTGTGTTGACTACTATTTACTACTGTTAAAATTTTTAAGCTTGATTAAGATAGTTTTTAAATATATTTGTATTTTATTACTATGCAGTACTTAATTAAGTTAATAAATTTTCATATGCTCGAAAGAATTGTTTGTTCAAAGATAGTGTTTCTAGTCATTACATTATTATTCCTATTAAAACGAACTACCATTAAAACTTTTCTCTGTGAAAAATGTAAATTGATATTTAAGTTAACCTTTCTTATAGAATTATATTTGCTTTCTTTTGGGATTTCTAACAATTATAAACGGTATACGATAAATTGATATAAAATGGCTACGCATGTATAATTTTACCTTTAAAGCATGTTTTAGTTAAAATCGATTTTAAAATTATTTTTTTTACATCTATGTATGCAAGGGCTATGTATCAAAAAGCTTTTAAATTGTGATTCTTTTACTTGTTCACTTCGTTCCAAGCGTTGGAGAATATGGATAATTGGTGGGATTAAATGAGTAATAGTTCAAACTCAACTATTTTCGTAATTATTTTAGCATTTATATTTTATCTTTAAAAAAAGTGTTAATTTTAATAAATTTTAAATAATATAATTACTGCAAAATTACTGTTAAAATTAAAATTTTACTGGAGAAATCCTTTTATGAATTCCTAAATTTCAATCACGTTAATTTTTAACTACGACATTTTTTAGCGAATTGTAATTAATTTAATTATTTTATACACATACATCGTAATATTACGCATTCATTGACTTTTTAAATTTATTTAAACTACTTCTATAGAGATTAATAAAATTTTCAGTACTCGAGCTTTATTGAAAGAATAAAAGGATTTTCAATTTTTTATATGTAAGTCAGTGTATCGTAAATTTCACACACATATTTTTTTTTAATTCATGAAATATTCCGGCAGAGTTTAATAAAATTTTTAATCATTGACTTTTTTTTGTTAGAAATTTGCAATAAGTGAACCAGTGGTTGAAACTGAATTATTTCCATTTCTTACTACTGATAATCGCATTCTTTTTTAAACTAATTAATATTTCCTAGAAGTAAAATTTAATAATTCGCATAGTGTTAAATAGAAAATTCGTTTATTTCTTGTAAATAATGTCTTTACCCAAAAGATTTTGTAGCACTACACTGCTATGAAATAAGAAAGCTGAAATCTTTATGAAAAAAAATAATGTCAGAAAAATCCTTAATAAAAATTTTTGTCAATAAAAACAACAAAACAAAAACAACATAACGTCAGATGCATTAAAGTTATTGTATATTGCATTTTATAATTTGTGTAAAAATTTAATTTGATTTCTTAAACACTTGAGTATTTCAATAAAAATGCATTCAGTATCACTCTACTGAGTAGAAAAATCCAAAACAAAATACTTACCTCTTTGGAGTAATTTTTCTTCGTCCTGGAAAACTTTTTTCAAAAATTTCCTGGGAAAGTCACAATTGGTACGTGAAGAATAATCCACAGGATTGTTATGTCCTTGAAAATACTTATCAGTCTTGAAAGCAAAATAAATACGATACGTGAAGCTCTTGTAATGCAATAAAAACCTACAAAGTTCAGGTTTTCGAAATACAATCCACACATATAACGATTTCCATCTAAAATATAAGGCCTTATTTAAAGCAGTGAAAAGCAGTTCGAGTTCTATAGTCTGTTGTTTCTTATTTCCATAAAATTTCTTTTAATAAATTCTGTAACATGATATGTATTTATCACTTTTTAATAATGTATAATTATTCCTTTTCAATCACATAGAATATTTTTTATCATTGAAATAATGCTTTAAAGTGTTGAATAATGTTTAATTCAATAAATATTTTGGTTAGATTGCATAGATTTTTTAAACGAAACTTCTTAAATTCAGTTTTTGAAGATTAAAAACTTTTTAAATATTCCACCTAACCTCCTTTAACATCAACATTTTTATTAAAGATCTTCACTTTTATTTGTATAATCCTATAACCTTTACAGATGTAGAAAATTATTAAAGGTTTCTCTATAGAAGTAATCTATTTGGGCTTAGTTGAATCCAGAACTAGCTTTATACATTGTCTATGCGTAGAAAATTCTGTAACCTACAACTTTTCTTTATTGTTAAACAACTTTGAAGTTCAAATCTATATATTTGTCTAGTATGAAAGGTCCAATGCATGAATATTTTCCTTTCTACTTTAAAAAATGCGTCAAGAAAGGGAAAGTATCAAATTTGAGGATTTCAAAGCGATATTTTGCAATTCAATTCTACAATAGGACGTTCATTCCAAGCTGCAGTAAGGAGAATAAGAGTATCACAATATTCAAATTTATGGTGTTATTTATATCACAAACTGTAGCTAGAGATATGTGCAATACACGCTTAAATAACGACTCAAAACTGACAACTCTATTGATGCCTATTAATTACTTAGCTAATAAAGAGAGTAGTTTCTTTTTGATTGAATTGCTTTTTTTATGTACAAGGTTATTTCGTTTTCCTCCAATATCCAGATACTTAGATTCGATTCTGTTTAGGAACTTGAAGCTCTGAAGCACATACAGTAAAAATTCTTTGCATCAGCAAACAATATGATTCAATCATCATTTTGATTCCAACGTTTCGAAAGAAGAGGTACTTATTGAGAAAAGCTCTCTGAGTACGATTACGTGTTGTACAACCTTTCCAGATAGGTTACAGTTTTTGGAAGGGTAAAAAGTTTTGACTTGCGCATAATAATGGCAATTTAATGCATTTATTTGATTGGACTGGATGATAGGAAATCTACAGAAATGGTTTTTATATATCTTGTTCAGTACAGATGGTTGGTTATGAAACTCGAAAGCCCAGGAAGTACTTCAATTAAATAAAAGATGATAAAATATTTTCTTTAGAGAAGTAAAAAGTATGATGAACTTTATGTTTAGAAAATAAAAGTAAGCAAATTACGTAGTAATTTGTTTGGTTAGAACTACTTATTTGCTAAAACTTTTTGAATTAAATGTAATCCTGTAACAGATTTGGGCGATTTTTATGGATTTTACAGCATTGACATTGACAGACAATGAAAAACGCGTGCTCCTGAATGGTATTCAAGTGATGAACAACATTGGTCCTTAACTGCTTAGTACAGTTAAATTACTTTAGCGTTCGGCCTACCACTTAAAAAAACTTCAGGTAAATAAATCCACATTAAGCGCACTTATTGATAATTTTCGTCAAACAAAAGGCAACAGATGGGAAACTTTGCACAACCTTTCTTTCACATCAATTAATAACTACGATAAATGCTGGCGAGCCGTTCCAACTCTTCGTAAACTTTGAAGCATGGCAATCTGACGATGCACAAATCCAACAAGAAGAAAAAAAAAACGCCGAAAACACTCGTACCGGAAACCTTACCGAGTACGAAATCCCTTGGAGTTTTTTTTTTTAAATGTCTACGCTAGTCTAGTCGCACGTACACAAAATAGCTCTGCGTGGGGAAAATAGAGATCTGTGGAGTCCGGGAGCAACGCGGATGGTCGTTCCGAGTGGCGGAGCGTGGTTCCCCGCCGTCAGTGCCCGCGCCACACACCTCTCCTAGCAGCGACACCTGACGAGGCGCCAGTGGCGACATCTGTGGAGGGAGGAGAAACTCTCCAGAGAATCTTGGTGCTTCCCAGTTCTTCGCTTTATAAGATGAATTTTCCCCTCCTTCATATTACCTCTTTCTCGTTGAAGCTTTACTTTACATTTACTTTCTGCATTGCCTGCTTTTAATTTTTACATGGGATTCTTTAGGGGGGGGGGGTTAGCCGTTTCCCTTACTTTCTTCTTTTTTTACGCGGGTCTCAGAGTCTCCTAAATTTGAATCTTCATTCCTGATAGGATAATATTTTAGAGAATGTTTATGGCATGTTGATGTTTTTGTTTTTTAAGTCAGGTTATTTAGAGCACTTTCGAGCATTGTTGTAGTAGGATAACCTTTTTGATAGCTTTTTTCTATTCTGAAAACATTAAAATGTTGTTACTAAACAGGTCGAGGCTTTTAACTGAAACTTGATCAACACGGAATCAGTTTAATAAATTTTAATGTATATGAAGATACGATGAATGTCTTTTAAAAATGAACAAAAGTTATACAAATAAATATAAAGAGTAATTTTATTGAATAACTTTTAAAAAAACATTTGCTTAAGTTGAACTAAATATCTTTTAAAGTTACTAAATTTCCCTGTATATAAAATTTACAATTTTAAATTTAAGTAACTAAAAACAGTAATTAAGAATTTACCACTACGAAATTTTGTTTAACACTTTGAAAGCAATCATTATCTCTTTATTTATAAAATATTAAGATTCCTTCACAGAAATATTAGATGCTAACTCAAAGAAACCATTTGATAAACAGAATATATAGAAATGATAATGAAAGTCTTTTGAGATAACTTATGATACTGATACATATGTGTCCGTGTTCTGTTCATACTTGCTCCCCTTATACTTGTTGCCAACAGGAAAAAAATCCGCTGCGTACTTTTACCTGACTCCGCACTCCTACCCTCCTTTGCTGAACGTGAAATTATCTGTTTACAGAAGCACTTCTTTTGTATCGCAGGATTTTTAAAAAATTATGCTAAAACTAAAAGTTATGCTTATGCTAAGTAATTTCATTTAAATAATTTATGTAATTAGTTTAAATGTATAAATTTACCTTTTAAAAAAATCATTATTCAAATAGCTTTTTAGACTATTCCAATCAGTTTGTTTCTGAGGTAATTATGATTTAAACTATTAAACTTACTATTAAGAAGGGAAAAAGGGGCACATTTGAACAAAAAGTACGTTTTTTAATATTTCTCCATAATATATTTAAACAAAATCTGATTCAAGTATTTATAAAACTACAGTTTCCCTGAAATTTTATTGCGCATTTTATAACCATTTATTAAGAATTTCCTACTTGAATAATCATTCTAAAAATGGGAAATTCTGTTCAAATGCCCCATACATTTGAACACCGCTTGGGACACATTTGAACGCCTGCATAAATACCTAATACAAAATTAATTTTTATAAGCTACCAAATTCATTGTACTTTAAAGTTCACATTTATAGCAATCAACTAAGCTGGAAATTGCGTACTTTTCAGAGAGATTGTTTCAATTTGCCCCTTTCTCCCCAACCAAAATACTTGTGACAACTTATTGCTTGATTCAGCCGAATATAGTACTAATATATTTTCACTTAGATTATACCTTTTTTTAAAAAATGGAATTGAATAACTTGTTTAAGGTGTCATAAATTATCAATGCTTAAAATCTAGTCTAAATTATATGAAAATTACATTGAATAAATATTGAAAATATTGATAACTATAAAATAGGTTTGGACAGTTACAGCCCCATTTAAACCAACACACTTTCTTCCATATCTTCATAAAACAATGCTTTTATCTGAGCTCCTCGTCTAAATAGGAAAAGGCTTTCAGTACACGGACAATTTAATAAAGAGAACTGAATTATTTACACACTTTCTACAGAATCCGTAAAGGAATCTTAAAAGCTTTCTCCTTCAAAGCACATTCCCTTAACTTTTATGGCTTTGTTTCTAAAAAAGTGGCTAAATGCGAATGTTTAATTTAATCACCAATGCCCTCTAAACCCTTTTTTTATTGCTTTACATAATTTAGCGACTAATGTGTTCAACGAAAAGCACCATGTGATTAAAAGAAATATTTAAACTTGAAGTTCAGAAAGTAGTATTTACATATATCTAAAGGAGGTGCTAAAACAATCCTATTTTAGAAGTCTTAAGTGTCGGAAAAGGTCTTAATGTGTATCTCCCTCCTTTTAATAGTCTCGATACAACCCTCAGGTCGCTGAAATAAACGATTTATCGAGAGATTCTAATTGTTTGAAGCTTTTTTATTCTTTTTTAGAAAGTATTTCGAAATTTCGTTCCCAGAAATTACATTTGTTTTGAAACATACTGCTTGATTTCGATTAGAGTCTTCCACGATATTTCAAGTACGAACTTGACGATCAAATGATTGTAAGCAATTTGATTCATAGCCTATATTACATAATGCAGTTTATTGCAACCAAAAATAATAACTGCAATATCTTTTCAGGAAATTTTCAGGGTTTTTTTTTGTTTTCACGTTTTTTAAAAATAAATTTTGAGCATAGATACTTTCTTGTCAAAAATAAAAGCTTTTTTTATTTGTTTTACTGAATTTATTTTCTATTTAATAATTTACAAAAATTTTAATTCACATAAAACAATTTTTTTATGCTAATGGAATGTTAAAAAGTTCAAGATAGTATTGAAAGAAAGTTCAAGATAATGTTGAAAGCAGGCAAAGAAGACTAAAAAAACTATGTGAAATTGTGAGATGAAATGGGGAAAATAGTAAATTTAATAAATTTAATTTCCATAAAAAAAACTATGACGCAGAAGGATTGTATTCAATGATTACTTTCAAAAAGAAAACTGAATACTACATTTGATACTTTAATTTTGATAAAATCTTACTTTTTCATTAAAATTTTTTATTAAGATATATTTTTATTTGTGTATATTAGGGTGGAGCGAAAAACACGAATTTCGGAAATTGAAAACGCCTATGGTGGGAATAGCTGTGGACAACCATGCCTATTAATAATCCAAAATATGAGCTCAATCAATTAATATCTTCAGATGCCCCTTTCACTTTGAAATTTCGAAATTTTGCCAATTTTTTCATATAAATAACAATAACGCATCCATAAAAAATTAATTCCCCCTATTACGAGGCATGGGAGATGAAATGAACTTCCCTGAATGTATAAAAAAAGTTTCAGCCTTGAAATAAATTTTTGAGTTTAAAATTTGGCCTCTTTTTTAAAGCATCTAACGCGCGCCTCCACGCTTTCGGACGGACCTCCCAAAGCGTACCTCGTGGAATGCGCGCACTTCCCTTGCAGCTCTTCGCTTGTTTTCATTATGAAAACAACCCAGAACTCACCACGAGAAGGTGGCTGCATATCGAGTTCCCCACCCCACCCCCCTCCCACTAAAAATAAAATTTAACTGTGTTTACCCCTCCAAAAATTTAAGTCACTGGTTTAAAAGTGGTTTATATTGGCTTTTCGTTTCAAACCTTGGCAAAGAAACTCTGGATGCAATTCTCGCTCGTATAAACCCATCCCGTGCCTCTGTTCCACAGACTGCACCTGATGCTTCAGTAACTATCTTAACACACCTTTCCACAGATTGGGAATGGCATGGAAAGTTAAAAAGATCACTATATCTTGGAACGTCTAAAATTAAAGACTGAATCTCATAATTTGAAAGAGACACTGCCTCAAAGTTTAACTTGGGTGTTCTAAACTATCTAATATTATTTGGAGCTTCATTTTCTTGCATCAATTTTAAAATTCGTTCAAGTCCCAATTCTCTTACGTGTTTTCGATCATCCGCCAACATTGCCAAAAGAATATTTTCTGGATGGGCATAGTAAGCATTTCTTTGCAAAGTTAGATCAATTACCTTCTTTAAATCCTCCGTCAAAAATATCGATTTGGTTACGATATTGTAAAAATGAACACTTCCATACTGACACCATGGTTGACTTTTAATTTTGAACCACATAGAGGCATATATCTTCATAACATATTCTGCTAATACTTTCAAATTATGAGTTGGATGTTCTATTGAAACATATAACCTTAAAATCCTGTTCGCTGTTGTCAGCCATCTAGAGTGATTTAGCTTTCCCGGATCTCTTTGGGATAAGCTTAATGGGATATATTTATTTGCAATCCCTTGACACACATTTCATAAAGGTATTTCTGATCTGTGCTTAGAACCTGTTGGTCAATATCTGGTAAAAATGTTTCAATTTTCTCAAAGTTTTTTATTGTTAATTTCTCACAAGATTCCAACAGTTTTCCTATATCTCCCCTGTATCCTTTTGGCCCGGTGGTTTTCCCGTCCAAATGTTGTAACAAATGGCATAAAGGTAGCTCATTCGTGTGTAATAGACAAATAAACCAATGCACAGGCCGTTCTAAAAATACTTCAATTTGTCGAATTATTCCATTTTTTACTCCTGTGTTTACTACAGTAGCATCACTACCTATAACTTTTAACTTGGAAAGATTGAAAATTTTTTCTAAAAATGTTAAAATACTTGTTTTAATGTTTTGAGAAGTGAGGCCAAATTTTAAACTCAAAAATTTATTTCAAGGCTAAAACTTTTTTAATACATTCAGGGAAGTTCATTTCATCTCCCATGCCTCGCAATAGGGGGAATTAATTTTTTATGGATGCGTTATTGTTATTTATATGAAAAAATTGGCAAAATTTCGAAATTTCAAAGTGAAAGGGGCATCTGAAGATATTAATTGATTGAGCTCATATTTTGGATTATTAATAGGCATGGTTGTCCACAGCTATTCCCACCATAGGCGTTTTCAATTTCCGAAATTCGTGTTTTTCGCTCCACCCTAGTGTATATTATTCATACTTTTGAAAACTTAATAGTCAGTAAAATATGTGTTAAAATTTGGTTGTGCTTTTGAAATCGTATAGTTATAATAGTAGTTCCTTCTTTAAACCTTAGTTAATGTTTTTGTATTACTTTCTATCTGTTTAGTTCTTTCCTAAAGCATATTAAGGGAATAAGTAGAAAATATTTCTATATGAAGTAATAAGTATCTGTAATCCTCAAACGCCTTTTTATTAGATGCTGATTCGGCATGCAACTTGATGACCAAGTTCTTCTCGTAACATTTGCTTCATGTGATTTCTTGTCAGAAGTTTCCTAACTTGAAACAAACGGTTAAGTAGCTGACATAAATTCTTTACTTTCGTAAGTAATGAGCACATATTATTTTTAGAGTAAACTATTTTTAAACTATAAATATTACCAATATTAAAATGATGTTAATAAAAAATTAAATCAACTACTTTTACATCCCTTAAAATCTCCTAAACTTTTAAATTAATATTTTAAACGAAGGTGTACATTTTGTACTCCTATGTATTGTATTATGACTTTAAGAGTGTTATCATAATTAATTTGCATTTCAGGTAATTAAATCAGGTATTAATTATCGTAATTAAATGTGATGATGCCTTCTGCAGTATAAACATTCGGAAACTCATGGGAAAAAGTTTGCTTAGTAATATTAATATTCATATTAAACATGAACATTATCGGGATACATTATTTGTATACTCACCTTTTAAACATGGATTATATATGTGATGAAACAATTTCAAAACATATTATTTCAAAATTTTAAAAACTTTATTCTTATAAAAAAAATATAGCTTTCAAAACAGAATAAATACATAGTAAACTACTAAATTATTAAATTCTTTAAAAGAAATGGATAAGATAAAGTATATACGGGGTAGTTTTAAAATAACGTCCCTATACTTCTCTACAGATGAAACTATTGGTAAAAAAAATTCTGAAATTTTAAAGAGGGCATTCCTAAAATCCGAGGATGTTTTTGAAACAAAAAAAATACTAAATTAATTAATTTACCTAAATTTTTGCCTTCGATTCAGAACCGTCACGAGAAGTACAAATAAAACTTTATACAAAAAAGTACAAATTTCTATAGTGAACAATTCTAACTCATTTCGATACAAAATCCAAAATATTAAACACTTACACCAGAAAAAAATACGAAAATTTCACATTGGGTCATCTTTTTGGATTACTATCACGAAAACCTCTCCCAGAGACAGAACCTGCCAAAGACCGTTAATCACCATTGAATCGGTGAATGATTGCCATGTTTTCACACAATGACTGTCGGCTCATTAATGGAATGAGACATATCACAGAAAGAGGAACAAACCTTTGCGGGAAATGAATCAATTAAGCATATCGGGTAGGATTGATCTGATTCTCTGTTGTTTCCGTAACGCTATTTCCCCTTCTCTTTCCGTTTGTTCGCTTTTCGGCATTGTGTTTTGGAAATAGCGGAAACTTTTCGTTTGTTATAGTTTTGGGTTGTAGAGAGGGGTTGTGAGAGAGGAAATATCAATGATGGAATGGTCTGACGAGGGTGTTATTGATTGGCCTATGGAAAGTTTTATGGTTCTGTTTTGAAATGTGTTTGAATTTTTGGTAATGAAATTAGTTATCAAATGTTATTTAGGGGAAAGGAGGGTAAGAGTACGCACAAAAATGATTTTGGGCTATAAAAGGGAGAATTTTAAAGCCAGGGACTCAAAAATTTACTGACCACAAGTTTATTGACTTACAAACCATGGTACAAAAAATCAAAGTTTTATCTATTAAATAAATATGCTAAAAATCTAAAATAAAAAAAAATATTTGAGTGCGTACTTTTACCCGACGTGGCGGCTAAAAGTACGCAGGCGGGAGTCCAAGAGTACGCACCCTGAAAACTTGGAATTAATTGCAAAAAAAAAAAAAAAAAAAAAAAAAAATGTACCACTGCCTTCGTATTTGGAAAATCCCTCCATCATGTCACCTCTTTTTAAGTATGATCCAAACAGGAATCAATCTTCTTAAAAAATCCATGAAAAATCACAACTTTACTTTTACAGGATTTTACAAAAGCTTGTTTTCAGCTTCTGAGGGATTAAAAGCTTTAAAAAGTTAATTTAAACATTTATTCATCAATTGTAGCACATAACTCGCATGTGGTAAAGAAGAGGATGAATTTTATGATTCTCGCTACAAAAAATTGTATTATCATGTTGGTGCGTACTCTTGGACGCCGATGTTTTAATTACATAAAATGTCTTTGAATCAACCCTTAAATTCACTGCAGTTAAAATCTAACGATGCCAAGTTGTTCAGAAAAAAGTATACTTCACATTAGTATTCACTTTGAAAGCAATCATTTGTTCTTTATTTACAAAACAATTAAGATTCGTTCGCGAAAAAATTAAAGGCTAACTCAAAGAAACCATATTTTACCTGATAATTAAAATACAGAATGTATGAAAATAATAATGACAGTCTGTGAGGATAGCTTATGATACATGTGTCCATGTGATCATAATTGTTCCTCCGTATAATGTTGCCAACAGGGAAAAAACCCGCTGCGTACTTTTACCCGACTGCGCACTCTTACCCTCCTTTCCCCTAAGGTTTAAGGTACCTATTTTAAATTAAAGATGTAGTATTTAATTAATTACTAAATCGTTGCCTTTAATAAAAAATAATCTTAGAACTGTAAAAGGAATTTTCAATTTATCATAACTATTATATAACTATTGCCATCACATTTTGTATTAAATAAATACTATAATGTATTTTTAAAAGAAATTTCTATAGATAGTAACCGACATTTTCGTTCCATTTTTTTTTTTGTTAATACTTTTAAGTAGCTATAACTACTGACTACTCGTGTTTCTGGCAATTCAATACCTTGGAAAAATGAAATGGGCCTTACGCCATAAAACCCCAACAAGCCACCAACCTTGGGAAAATAGTATTCATTTAAGTATAGTATTTATTTAATACAAAATTTGGTGAGAATAGTAAAACATAGAAATATCTACAGTTAAAAACAATTCAGTACAACTTGTAATGCTTTTTTCATTTATACAAGGTGATTTAATGGTTAGTCATGTTATGAATTATAATGAATTATTTTTAACTGCAGATATCTCTATGTTTTGCTGTTCCCATCACTTTCGTTCATGTTTTCCTTTTTTTTTATATACTTTTTATGAATAACTAAACTTGACTATTCTTGTTTCTGACAATCCAATACCACAGGAACCACTCCTAAAAAGCAAAGTTCTAATACCTGGTTCTCAAAAATGAAAAACTTCAACCCGATCTTAAAAGCAATTTCACCGCTGTATCCCCTTATACGTTCTCGGAAGACATACTATATCGTCTGCGCTTTATGAATCGTTTGCTTGCCAACGACTCCTTGGGGATGAGGGATGGAGGGGCCATTACCCTCCAACATTCGAAAGAGCCCGATTTTATCCGTTACGGTTCTAGTTACTCGTCTCCTGTTATTGCTGCGGGGCCTTATCAAAGCGGAAAGGAAACGAGAAAGATCACTATTGAAATACGCCGTCTTAAAACCAAGAAAATAATAATAGAGTTTTTAATCGGGGAAGTGATTGCTTGTTTGATTAAGGAGTTGTTTGGAAGTTTGTTTGCTTTGAAAGAGGTATTCAATTACAAATTCCTCTTCTGTTTTGACCGTTCAAATTAGTCATTCGAGTTTATTCAAAGAGATATTGAACTAATAGTAATTTATCTTTTATATTTTGATAGTTTCTATAGAATATTTTAAGACATTTTTATTTACCTTTATTTTTATTTTACTCCAACTCCAAACACATTACTTGGATATGTTTAAAGTATTCAACTTTGAACATAGTCCTTTGGTATTTAAAAGCTGAATTATTTTGAGCAAAAATATTTTTATTCAGTCTGTAACCAAAACAAGGAACGAAAATCGATTGACTTACCTATTATAAATTGTGTGATAAACATCAAAATTTTAAATCAGCAACAATTAAAAAAAATTAGTTCAATAAACCAGGATAAGTCTTGACGTTTCTTTATATTAATGAAATATGGAACGGTATTTTTTTTATCTAAAAGAGAAACAAACTAACTCTACTCAGAGTGAAATCGATCCCAATAAAACACCAGTTTTTCAACATTGATACTGATCGACTTGTCATAAAAACTATTGTAAGACTCAGAACTGACCATTACAAGGGCATGAAAATGGACAGAGAGGGCATTAGAGTATATAGAAATTGTGATAACTGCCCAGCCCAAACACACAACTAACCCCGACTCGCATTTTTGCCTGCCCAGCCATTAGAGCGGATTTGAGGAAGATAAGGGTATTGTCATTTGCTGTGGATCTGTATGACGAAGGCATTGAACAGATCGCCAGGTCCGTCATAAATGCACATGGTCATATTTAAAATTATATAGCTATCAGAATCCTTGGTTTTTGTATTTCATCTTAGACACGACAAAAAAACCCCTCTGAAAATGAGAAGAAGAACAAACATATATACATATAATGATTTTTATAATTAATAAAGAAGTTTGGTTTATTTATAGAACAGCTTAGGTCAAAAAAACTCCAGTATGCTTCGCCCCAGTCCCTTTTTACCAAAAGGTTCTATTCCCTAGTTAGCAAACATAATTCTATGACCTTCTAAATGTGTTTACCCAGATATAACTATGGAGTTCTTTGGAATGCCTTAATGTGGACTTTGAACCTTGTGTCATTTTAGCAGAAAGAAAGTTCTGCGCGTCTCTCCTATAATGAAGAAATACGACGCCAGTTCATTCCTTGCTGCCATTCCCATTTCTAAGTATATTGTCAGGTTCCCTTCTCTCCAGATATGGACCAACCTCTCGAAAGGAAGCGATGATCTTCATCGATTCCCATCCATTTCTCTTCGGGACAAATCAAGTGCATCCAATAAAAAGCGACCGGTCATTAGGATCGCGTGAGAGAGGGTGATTCCCCACTAGGGGGCGCCACAACCGCGTGTTGAGAAGACATCATCATAAAGACATCCATCTGTTTAGACGGGCTGTCATTGTAATGTGATGGAGGGACTGAAAACCTGGACGATCAATAGTCATTCCTATTTCTGGGTGGGCCGATTGACACGTTCATGCTGTGATTCGAAGGGGAAACGTGTTGCTTTTGCATTGGATCTGGCGTGTGGGAGGGTTTTTAGGTTTGTGTGATTTGATTTTCACGTGTTGCTCCTTCTTATTGATTCGGAATAAGTTTGGGTTTTGACCTTGTCAACTTTTGAATGATGAGGATATATATAGGTGATGTACAAAGAATTTTAAAGATAAAAAAAACATCAGGTATATTGGGCTTTAAGTGCTAATACCGGTGCAGACTAACACGCCCTCCTAAAAAATCAAAGGTAAGGGAAAGAAAGTACCCATACCACTTTGGTTAAGAACAAATGGATCGATTTGCTTTCTAACTAAGCATTTCCAATAAACACCAATATTTCTTTTCTATGGTAAAAGGAAATGGAACTTTTTGATGAAATCAAACTTATTTAGGTACTTTAAATGGATTGTCATAAAAATATGGGTGTAAAAATAATGCAGCAGGCCTTCAAAATTTCGAATTTGAGGAATTAAAATGAAGTTGGTGCGCAGAAACAAGAAATTTTGAAAAAAATCTGCACATTTTCCTGAACGAAGTTCTGTTGCTTTCCTGCAACAAATGGACACTTACAGTGAAACAGGTTGTACAGATCAACTTTGTCCACCTCTGACGTGATCGACTGGATGTAAGAAACTAAGCTATTAGTTTTGAGAGGTTGTGTATAGAGATGCATGAACTATAGAAATAGAAGTAAATTGAAGATAATACTTTGAATTAAGAATTTGTATTGAAAAAAAATTGATGCATTTAAAGTTGTATATCTCTATGAGTTTGTGTCGTAGAGTGCTAGAATGTTTCTTTTTTTGTATAATTAGCAGTATATTATGTATTTTATTATTTATATATAAAATATATTATGTATTTATGTAAAATTTTTTTACTAAAAGCAAATGATGTTTTACTTTATTTGAAACATTTTCGTAATTAATAGAATGTATTTTTATGAACGGTTAAGAAATTAGTTGTAAGACCATGTTAGAAAGAGGGAGTATTTTATACTTTTACATAACATTTGTGCAATATGAATATCAATTTGAAACTTAAATTCCTCAACAAAAAAAAGTATCTATTAATTATTTTTAAGAAAGTAGCATTGTTTAATATTTGTAAACTACTTTACTTTTCAAAATCTTCTTTTTAAAGAAAATAGTGAAAAACTCTTTTTCGAATTTAGATGAAAAATTGGTGTTGAGTGTAAAGTTAAGCTGGGAAGTTCTTCATTGAACGCAGATTAGAGCGTTCCAAAGGAAATTTCTATTGCATTATTTTTATAGGTTGAGAATCTGAGTTGTCAAAACGAGCGCCATTCTTGGGCATTCTAGAAACTGAAATTTGAATTTTTGGGACATTAATTTCTTTTGAAGCTGCTTTTACTTTTCGTTGGGTAACCTGATTAATTTGAATGTTTTTAGTATTTTTGACCTACATTTTTATATAAAAAAAAGATATAATTTGAAACCCGATCCTGTAAATCGTTTTTACTGTATTTTGTTTAAAACGAATGCTTAGATCTCACGGTAAAATGAAATAAATATTTTTAAACCTTATAAAAATAAACTAATCTATCATTTGAAATTTCTAAACTAAATCTTATAAATAAAAATTTCCATAAAATCTTACTTTAGTGTCATATTTTCTTAGCATAATTATAAATATGAGGTAATAGCAACAGTAAAACAACAGTTTATTAAGAAAACGAAAGTTTTAAAATATTGAAATTAATGGTAAGTAAAATGCAAGTACAAGAATAATGCTAAAGTAAGTAAAAAACCAAGTGATCAACAATACCAGGCGCTCTAATATACATGCGGGTGGGGGCGTACGGGACGCCATAGCATAATTCTTCTTTAACACGTCTCAAAACATCTTCCCTTCAATTCACACATTATTTTTTTAAATGTAGTTTAATTTAAACTGAGCAGTTGCAAATTTATAATGTCTTTTTTTAAGAAAATTTAAAAAAATCCTCAATGAAGCCACACAGGGGCATGATATTTAGAATAAGACCAAGAACTCCAAATTATCACTACCTAATCACCCTTTAATGCAATATAAAATTTTAAAAATATAAAACACACCAGATTATTTTCAAACGCAATTCGTTACTTCACTTCCTAAATACTTTTGACATCATTCATTCAGAGATAGATACCATTACAACCTAATAAGTGTCCCTTCCGTGATCCAAAATGTCCTCTTCCTTCTCCGTCCTCTCTTTAAACTCCATCATCACTGGGGAGATCAATAGCCTCCTTTTGGAATATATTGCTTGTCCGGTGGCCCCCATCATAACGGGTGCTTAGGAAGCCGGGGGATACTTATCTAAGTAAAGAATAAGTATTTGAGAGAAGAGGCGATCCCCAGGGTAAGCGAAGTGAATTGAGGCGGGGTAATTTTCCACCCGTATTTCTTACTTACCCAGGTGGTACTCTTTTTTTTGCCCGCAAACGACCCGCTCGTATATATTTCGCATTTTCTTTTGTGGGAGGGTTCATGGGTTTCTCGTAAACATCACTTAAAAGGAAAAAGTCGTTATGAGGTTCTATTCTTTCGACTTTTTAAGTAGTCGGTGGTGTTGTATGGACTGAATAAATGGTTATGCTAGTAGTTGGGCTCTCTTTTAGGACCAAATAAAGGATTGGAACTGATTTCGATGTTGGTTCAGGGCATTGTAGCTTGAAATGTTAATTTTTTAGAGATTCTTTACAAAGTTTGTTCAGAAAGTAACGATGCTACTGCTACCCAAGCAGCACAAAACGTTCAAGATTCGTCCAATTTTTGTCATGTAGGGCCAAATTTCGTTTACTTCTAGTTGTATATAAGTAAACTTGACATATTTGGTATGATCTGAACTATTAATGTAGTGCCTTGTATAGTTCAAAACATTTACAAATTAAGTTATGAGACTTAAATAGGATGTTAAGATATGAGACTCTGAAATAGCATTTTTTACCATCAAAATATCTTTTTCTTTACGTATTGCAGTTTTGCTGGAAGTCTTTTTGATATTTTCGCTTGCCTGTAAGAACATAAGAAAAGTTTTGCAGCTATAAAATACGATGAGGCACAATACGCTACTTCTATGTAAAACAACACAACGGGGTAACGTTTTCCAATCTTTCTTCAGAATGTGACTTGCTCTTTTTTCCCCATCTGTTTAAAATCAAGCTTCGTTTTAAGGGTACTTCAAGAAGCTACCGTGTCAACACCTTTCAAAGTAGTCACTTTTAAAGACTTCCGGACTAGACGAGCTACGCACATTGTATAATCATTTGAAAAAGGTTGTCAATGTTCACTGTTCATTGATGCTAGCTAGAATTATTTGAACTCTGCTTTAAATATTTTTTAAATTTTTAATCATCATCGTCGTAGTCATTATCTTCATCCTCATTTTTGTCATTTTCACTAACTCAGAATAAATTTAAACGGAAAAATGTTAACACAATATCTTTAGTATGGATGTCATTATCAAGAAAGAACTTGGGAGAGCGAACCGGTCAAAGTTAAGAGAGTGATTGGCAAAACCTAATACTTTAGGTATTGAATGCGATTACCTATCCCTTAACTAGTCGCGGTGGAGAAGTGAATTCAACATTCACTTTAAAGAAAAGAGTTCAAAAGTGTGATGCAATTGGCAATTCACACACTCTGAAAAAACGTTTTGTGCCAAATCTGTGTGACTACATTCAGATTTTAACTTCTTTTCAATGTTTTGCTTTTCTGCCAAAGTTTTTCTCGTGGCGCATGGCGGTCGGACTAGTTATAAGGGTTATATCAGAAAGGAAACTTTTATGCGTAATATGTAACTGTATAGGTACACATAAACGAGTCTTCACACACTTTGAACAATTCGATACGAAGTACTGGTTTTTCCTCATATCGATTCCGTCTGGAATGAATAACTTTTTATTTCATCATTTATTTTTAAAAAGCTTTGAATCTGTTTTATAATTTTAAAACTGTACCTACATTTCCATGAATATTGCATTATGCTATATTTCATTAAGGTTAATTGTATGATTTTTAACTGAACTTGAATGAACTTTTTAATTTGATCAAATTACGGGATATTTTATAAAACTAACGGGATATTTCGAATGTTGTGGAGAAATCGGCTTAACTCTATGCTTATGAATCTAGAGTGATTCCATTAGTGTCCAAAACATTTGATACTGGTGTCTGAATCGTCAATATCGTCTGGAACTCGGCAAAGGTCATACATCTAAACCTTTACGGAGATTATTTAGGGGTGCTCTCAGGAAAGAACACTCTCCAGAAAGCGAGTCCTTCGGGAAAAAGCAGGTTTGCGTCCTTTTCCTTTAAACGCCCGTAAAAAGAAACAGATGGGGACTTCTATTTCTTTCATACGGAAACCAAAATAAAAATTTCGTGTTTTCATTGGAATTGAATTCGCCTGGCCCGCCGACAAAAGCTGATTTCCTAACACGTTTTTTCTCTCCATTCTTTTGAGCGCCCTTTATCAAAAGAGCGGTTTTTTTTTAGTTCAAATCTTTTCTAGAGCTTCAATCGGCGCTGGGGATTAGATTTTAAAGCTGTGTTTGTGTGTATTGTCTGTTGCAATTTGTATCCCGGTGGTTCATTTCCATAGGGTTATTGTGTGGGTAGTGTAGTTTGGATTAATCGCATAGAACTCGGGGAGATAAGGGGAATAAACTTTTGTTTAATTTTAATGAGGAGAGAAACCTAAATGCAAAGTTTCCCCCGTCCCTAGCATAAAAGTAGTAGTCCAGTTCTTTTTTTTTTACTTATTTTTCATTTTTATAGTTTTGTTTCTGTTTAGGCTCCAAGAACACAAACATTATATGACTTTATAAATGAATGATATATATAAAACTTCTCCTTTAAAGGGATTTAAAATAAAAATTTTTTAAAATCCTACAAAACAGTCTACCATTGGTGATTATTTGTTATGCGTTAAAATGTGTTTTCTTTGAAATACACATGTTTTAATGAGATCCACAAGTGTCTGCTTCAAATATAAGGAGGTCATAAATATTGTCCAATCGAAAGTAATATAGCAGACAGAAAATACGGTTTAGAGCTTCAAAAATATCGTAAAAAACGTCTTAAACTACTCACCACTAAGGCGATTTAAAAGCTTTAAAAATACTATCTTTAAAAATATCTCTTCGTTTCTAGCAGAACCAATGCACTTCAATACCAACCTCCAGAGGATGAGCTATCCATCTCATCTCATACGTATGACATAACCTCATCACACCTTTCCGCGTCATACCACCTGGAGGAAAAACTTTGACCGCAAAACCAAAGCTCTGAAAAGAAGTACAAAGTCAAATGATAGCCTCGCAGATTTTGCACAAAACGTTTGTTCAGTGTTTACAAACTACCGTCACCCCAGAAATCGAGTTGGAAAATCCGTTTCCATAACAATCGCACAATATTGTTCAACGTCAAAAAGTTTTTCTCCTGGCGGTATGACTACACCTTAATTTGAGATTGGGTGTTGTAAAATTTTATGTGCCCACTTCTGTTTGGCTTGACTAAAATTCATTCCCATCAACAAACCAAAAAGCTACAAGCAAGCAACTCTCATATAAATTGGCTGAAAGGACAGGAATATTAATATACCCCCAAGAAAGCACAGCATATGTTCCCCAAACCCCTTTACCACGTACGCAATCCCCAACCACTGTTCCCTCGCTTGTTATTATGCTTTGGTAAAAGCGGACGCATTCCTATAGTAACGATATTATCGGCCAACAGTGCTTCATCTGTGTCAGTTCTGGTCTCGTCCCAAGTGCCTGGGCCAATTACAGCGTCCGTTCCATCAAGCGTCGACAATCGTCTGTGGGACGATGGATCAAGATGTCTGCCCTAATGAGCGATGAATGAGGAACGTTCTCCTTTTGTGAGGCGGAGCTCGTTGAACTTAACGGGAGACATTCTTTTTCTTGATGCATCTGCATTCTGGTTGACTGTTGGCTGATTGATTTTTGTTCTTTTGGAGTATTTGGCTGTATAAGGTGGGAGTTTTGTTATACGTTTTGTAGTTTAACTTATTTTGAGGACATCTGAATAGGACTTGCACAACTTTACCTGTGACCTTTTTACCTTTCCATGTCAAATCATTCCATGTCAATCATTCTCAACTCCAGTTCTAGTTGTTCGAGAAAAATGTATCACCCCTTGTTTTAAAGGTATTTTTAATTGCTTGAAGAAGTACTTCTTTTTGTATTGAAGACATTGAGAACCGGTAAATTACTTTATTTTAAAAATCTGAAGCAATATCGTGATGAGACCAATTGGCCCGAATCACTTGCTGGATTTGAAAACTAAAGACTTGTGGAGTGGAAAGTTCACAGAACTCAAGAGCAAGTTGGAAGAAGTGGCGTCTAGAAATTCTTGCACATCGCGCAGCCTAAGTGGACAGCTCTAAAAGAAACTCCGTGAGTTGAGGCCATGATATTTGGCGCATGGAATAGTCTTCCAGAATGCTACAGTGAGGGGAAGAATTTCAGTGGCGTAGCCAGAAAAAATTTTTGGAGGGGATATTGCAATTTAGGGAGGGCAAACCAATTGGATTGCAAAACCAATGCTCCTAATGATATAACTATCTATATTTGTGTTTTTATATGAATAAATATTATTCCTGGAATTTATATGAATAAATATTATTATTTAGTGGCTCTTTAAAAACTGGAAAATTTTGTGAATTGTATTTTTTGGCTCTTCCGTTTCAATAGGTTGCCGACCCCTGTCCTAGACTGTATCGGTGCCTCATTGGGGCAACTGATGAGAGAGGAAGAGACCATCTATGATCTGCTGATGCGACGTGATCTTTTGGACTTCGTTTAGGGGTGCCTAAACCGAGGGGATAAGCAACCACAACAACAACTCTTTTTTGCTATAACTCCTGATCCAATGGCTGTCCCGTTCTATAATTTTCAGATTTTGTATCTTATAATGTTGCAAAAAATATGTATAACTTTCTAAAAAAATTCAAGGACACTAAATTTTGTTTTAACTTTTTTTTTAATAAAAATAATTATGGAAAAAAGTGTTTCTTAGACATAATCAAACTTTATATCAAATAAACTTTGTAAAATTATTTTTAAAACGAAAGGATGATAATTTTTTCTCGAACAAATAGAACTAGAGTTATGTAAAATTTCAAGTCATGTTTTCTTCGTATTTTCAACAAAAAAAATTAATTATTTAGAAAATCGAATAATAAAAACAGTTTTTCATTTATACCATAGGAAAAAAACAATTCTTGAAAGTTTCATTGAAATGTTAGAGGGTTAGGTTGAGTGCCTAATTGATTTGTCATGGATCGATGGATAGATATATGGATGGATAGGTCGATTGAAATTAACTTTTAATTGTTTGTAACATTCATTGAAATAGTTGAATGACCGAGAAAGTGGTAAGTGGAATCTCATGTTTTTCATATGAAAAACATGCTGCAAGTTTAAGCTTTATAATTTCAACATTTTTTTTTTCTCCAAAATTACAGATTTTATTAAAACTTCTTTTGAATGTTCTTTTTTTTATTTTTCGCCATCTGTAAATCTTATGGGAACTAAACTCAACATTTTTCCTTCAGAGAATTCTTCTGCTTATCCTTAAAGATTTACTACAAAAATGACTCCTTTTTTAGTAAATAACCTCAATACTACAATTTTTA
Organism: Tetragnatha montana; assembly: GCA_963680715.1. Taxonomy (NCBI): domain Eukaryota; kingdom Metazoa; phylum Arthropoda; class Arachnida; order Araneae; family Tetragnathidae; genus Tetragnatha; species Tetragnatha montana. Next base: position 25,305,723 of record OY796680.1, read on the forward strand.
GATTTATGTAAGGCTTATCACGCTTTTAGTTTTGTCACCTTGAATGATGACTTTTATAATCTTTAAATTATATATACGAAATCCTAAAAGCTTTAGAAAAGATAAAGACAGCATTTCAACTTCAGATTCTATTTGGACCATTTATGTAGTAGTGGAAAGTATTGGAAACAATTAAGGAGTGAATGTGATCTCCACAACCAACCCAGGATCAAGAGGATATTTATAAATCCCTACCTCCTTTAACGGACCCATCCGTGGACAACTTTAGAAGCTCTTGTGGGGACCACGGACCACCGCTTTGAGAATCCCTGTTTTATTATCTGGAGCAGGAACTAACTGTAGATAAGAATTTTAGTGTTAATGGTCAGTGGGAAACAAAACAATATTCACAGCTCCCTATCTCTCATATTTCATGAATGTTGGAAATAATTTTTAAAGATGGAATTTAAAAAAAAAATAATAAATTAAACAAATAAATAAATAAAATAATAATAATAATAAAATAATAATAATAATAATAATAATAATAATAATAATAATAATAATAATAATAATAATAATAATAATAATAATAATAATAATAATAATATAATAATTTTTAGGTAGAACCAATATCTACAACTTTTATATAAAAAAATAATACGACGTCATATATCTGATAAAATCTTCTGAGCAATGGATATTTTAATAACTTTCTCTGCAAACATATCCCCAAACCATGTTCATGTCTAAATCTAAATAATCTGTATACAATATGGACCACCAATTCAAATTTCCGTTTATTTTCGAATTTTAAAATTATTCGTCCGTAGACAACCGTCCTTAGGTACTACAGTCTCCCTATACATAGTTCTTTGGTCATTTTTATGTACTCCATGCAAGGGATCTGACTATGCAGAGCTTGAGCGGACTTACTGTTGAAACATCCTGAATAGTAGTTATTAAAACTTAATAATAACTCATCATACAATAAAAAATTAGTTAATTTATTTCAATAACAATTTTTAAAAAGAACTGAAATATTAGTTTCCATTTATAGTTCTTTTTAATTTAAAAAATGCAAAATAAAATTACAAACCCTCTGCTTTTGTAAACACGTTTTGTATAAGATTTAAGACAACGAAACAATTTCAAACTTTAAATGCAGTAGGGTGTCTGAAATTAGTGTACTTATACTATATGTTCTTTTTATTATAATAAATACCAAGATGTTAACATCTTTTATAATATAAATACAAAGCAATTTTAAGCTAATCAGTAATAATAAGTAGCTAATAAAATAATTTAAAGCCATCAGAAAATAGATGGAATAGGAAAAAATATTTTGAAATATTAGTTTGGGACTACCCAAAAACTTTTAACTACATAAAAGCAGTAAAGAGACGATGGAATAGAATAGAATGGAGAATGAAAAATTACGATGGAATAATTGAAACTCTTTATAACGACACGATCAGCGAAAAGTACAGATTTTTTTAATCATAGAGTGCTAATTTTATTCGCTATGAAGTCCTTTTGTTAGAATGATTCCATCAGGAGGAATCGTTCTAACAAGTTTCATAATGTGTATTTTGTACGGTACATCATTCAAATAGTTAAGCAAGCAGTACATAGAGAGCAGCACCAAACAAAATTTAGGAATTTAAATTGTGGTGCTGCCATCTTTTGAATAAGCTATGACTTTTTCTTAAAAATAATGTCCAGGGCAGTGAAAACAGAACTTTAGATTGCCGATTAAACATTCTTCACAAATACATAATTTTATTCATTTCAGAGGCAAATACAGATACTTATATTAACATTATTTAACAGCGGGTTATTAAGTGCCGCTATGAATATTCACGTCTTATTTAAGTATTATTTAAAAGGATTTTCTTATTATTTTAAAGTTGGGGTGTATTAATATTGTACATATATATGTATGTGAGATATCACACAGAACCAGTGGTATTTAACATGCCAAATTTCCCTCTATGTACAGAAAAAAATGCTTTTTTTAATTTATTTTAATTAATTTTTAAGCGATTTTTAATTTAAATAAAAGCCTGTTAATATTTTTCTGATTCCTTTAAAAATAATGAAGTAACTCAAATCGTTTCAAGTTATTCTTAGTTAGTTTGATTAGAGTAGCTTATTTCCATAGTTATTAAGTCATGTTTATATTAGTCATACCCACAACCATGGGTGGATTTAGGTGGGATGGGACACCCTGGGGACTTTCGGGGATCGATATGCTGCCTGATTGCATTGAAAGTTTTTTTTTTTTTTGGGACATTTGCTCCCTCATGCCTTTTCATAAATCCACCCACGAATTTAAGTAAAGAAAAAATAATATCAGCTGTATATTATTAAATAGAACCTATGTAAGTAGTACTTTATAACCCCCTTCCATAAAAAAATCCTAAATGTAATGCAGCCAAAGTGAATCTTTCTTAGCTGCACTTAATGACCAGGTGTTAAATAATGTTAATATAAGCGCAGTCTCTGGGTTTGACCACATCTAGATACATAAGGCCAGAGAAGCTCGAAATCTTGAGCGACGTTCTGTCTACTTTTTCGGGTCATCATCGCTATTTGGACAACAGCGTAACTCCAGTCTGAAGGGAGCGTGCAAGATTTCAGACTAGAGTTTCGCTGTTTTCCAAAAAGCGATGATGAAGCGAAATAGTAGGCAGAACGTCACTCAAGATTTCGAGCCTCTCTGGCCTTAGGTGTCTAGATGGCCATGGTTTGACACGCTTACCCTAAATATTTCCCACACTCCCCAAGGTAGGTTTTGTCTTGTTCCAGAACCACTTAAAACTCCTGATATCGCAATTCTCATCGTATTCATTCATCTTTCAACAGGAGGCGCCTTTTCCTTGTTCTCTCGAAGGCGTCATCGTGTGTTAACCTCCCTCAATCGAATATCCGGCGTGCGACCGACAAACGAATCAGGACGATGAAAGAAGAAGAAACGTTTTCCATTCCTTCGTGAGAGGGGCTCGTAAAAGACTTATTTCCGGTTATCTCTCAGAGACAGAAATTTCAGCTTCTTTGTTTTGGAAAAACTTCTCCTCTGCATGCTTCTTTACATTATTATTATTATGAAATTCAATTCTTTATGCTTAATAAGGATAAACGAATTCATAACTGTGCCGACAATGGAACTATGAAATTTTCTATTGTTTGTCCAGAAATCAAGTTTAAAACTGTCCTATTAGGACTGCAGTGGGGGGTTATACAGTTATACTAGATTGTGCCATAGGTTTTGATTATAAGATAATTGAGCATTTAAATGAATTTATGAGAGGCAGAAATTCGATGTTCCTTGTTGAATGGACTGAAGGAATGGATAAGTACAATTTCAATTGCCACGAGATCATTGTACTCGTACTTTAGAAAACCTTTAATGATTCTTAAATTTTATGGTGAAGATCAAAATTGGATGCAAGACCACTTCTTTTCTGCATGCTGGGGGGATTGAGTTTTCTCCAACCTTATTTGAATACAAAATCTCTCTATTTACAGAAGGAATGGTATCAACAATTATACACATGTACTAAAAATAATGAATGGTCCATAAGGCTAAATCTATACTGGCATGTAAGTGAAAACCCTCAAAACCCGCATATAATATGATAGATTCGATATTTTTAAAATAAAATTTCATAAAAAGAAAATCAAATTCCAATAAACGGCAAATTTAAAAAAAAGACATGATGAAAGGAAATTTAAAATTTGATATTAAGTCCTTGCTGCTTTCATTATCCTAATTGATAAATAATTCTAAAAGCACAGCATAGCGGTTGAAAATAATTATCGTAATATTCGAGTAATATTTTTTTCAAAAATTATAATATTTATTCATAAATAACCTAAATTATTATGCCCGTAAAACATAATGTGTAGCTTGAAATATAATTTTACAGGTATGTATGTTTGGAAGAAATAGAGAAACTTTAGTAAGAGAAAAATTAAAATAATAGCATGCACTAGTTTGTAGTTATATCATGTGATGTATACCTATTGTTCTCCTACACCTGTACTTTTTAAAACTTATTTTGAGTTAGTTAAGTATCTAAATCCACTTAAACTAAACATAAAATTTTGAAACTAGTTAAGAATTCAGTATTTGATTATGTGTATGGATAATTAAGACAGTATCCAAAAAGTGTTTTAAACCCTCAAACTATTTTTATTTCAAGCACAAGAACAAAATCACCAAACAATCAACCTGAACATATTAAAATCGAAGATCTCAACCGATTTTTTTATGCCTTGATCCACACACGCACGCAACCACCAACACGCCAAACCTGACGAAACTGTCACTTCAGCCAGACAGCAATGAATATGAAGCATCCCCTTATTGAATTTCGCATGACCCCCCCTCTTCTAAATGACCAGGTAGGGAGAAAGAAGAATGAAAGAAAAAAGTTGAGATCCGGAATTCCCAAATAAGCGTACATTCTTCCGCGACATTTGAGATCGTTTTTAATTTCGGCGGCGATATTAAAATTTCATGGCCCGGTTGCCTTTGACAGCTGTTGCCGCTCCAGCAGTGACAACTGGACCGAAAGCGGCGACATCTGTGGCCGCTTTCATTAAAGCTTTTTTTTCTGCCGTCTCTGTCAAAGGGGAGTCATCGCCTGGGATTAACCCAAACAATTTCCAATAGAGACGTTCCCAAAAAGATCTCGAACTCACTCTGACTTTTGGGTTTTTTTCCACGCTGCTTTACCTGAAGAATATTGATAAATAGTATAGCCGCACCCCCTTTGCCTTAAATCCTGTACGCTTTGCGGATGGAACTTGGATATTCCAAGTGGCATAAGAAGCAACAACGTAGATATCTAATTGATAGGAAGAATAGGTAAGCAAAAATTTCTAACTATGTGTTTGTTCTCGTGTCGGCTGAAATCTAACCTCCATGGAAATATGGGCCACTTAAATGTCAGCGATGATGTCTGGAGGCTAAATTGCAATCCAAGGGATTTTTTTTGGCGCAAGTTCACAACTGCTGATAGTTGGCGAGATTTGGATTTTTAACGGCACATTTGGCGTTTTTAACGGCACTTTTAACATTGTTTTAGGGTTGCTTTTATCGCTAAAAATTGGCGCATCAGCAGTTCTAAACTTGCGCCTTTTTTTTACTTTTCTCTCCGAAATTTAGAAGATATGCTGGATTTACCGCCAACTTGGCGACAGCAACGCGAGTTGCCAAATGGGGGAGATGTTCCGTTTTGTAATATTAAATTTAACTGTGCAACAATGGCGATAACAAATGGACTCTCAAGAGGAGTCAACAATAGCTCACGTGTCATGATCGCTGTAAAATATATGCTCTAATTTAGTAAAAAAAAAGATAGTTGTGATATTTTGAAAGGTGTTTCGAACCCCTTTAATTTGTACCTTTTGCGTACATTTTTTCACTTTTTAACTTGTACTAGTTCGTACAGGACTCTTATTCCAGCTGTGCCAAAATTTTTCCTCTAAGAAAGGCTGAGATCCTTTAAAATTTGTATTTCCTTGACTAAAACACTAAAGAGATTAGCTAAGATGTTTCCTCAATAAACAAAATAAAGTAGTGCTTGCTATACTATTTTATAGAGTGAAACGTTACTTGACCCTGGAGAAACAAGCTGAGAGCAAACAAAGTAGTTCCCAGTGCGGTGTCTGAATTTTGAGTGAAATTAAGAACTTCAATTTAGAAATCTGATTAGTTTGTTAAACCCGTGTATTGTATATTATAGCGTCTTTTTATCACGATTTGCGTACCGAAACTCCTCCTAGAAATCCAACAGGTTTACTGTTAACTCAGAGTAGATTAGTCAAAACCAAATTCCAAGTTCATCTTACAAGTAATAATAAACGTTGCCAAAGGAATGTGATATTTTTCTTGTGCTCATGTGAATCGTCAATTAGAAGAAGGGAATACGTCCAAAAACGAAGTTTGAGGAAATCGAAAAAAAAAATGTATAAGTAATGGAATTTTTATGCAATAGCCACCAAATTTTTACAGGAAATTCATGACACTGTTAAGAATACAGAACAATCATCGAAAAAATTAGAAGTGTGTTTAAAAATGTTTCACAGTTAAAAAAAGATGGACTTATTCCCTTCTTCAACCTTATGAAATTTCAGCTGAAGAAAAATCTTAAAAAACACTTACATTAAAATTTAAATTGTATTTCAGCTTATTTCACAGTATAAAATTGAGAAATAGAAAGACTAAAACAAATAAAATTCAAAATTATTATGAAACTGAGTCATTAAGGCAGTATCAATGGAGTATGTGAATACGAATGGAGTCAAACTTTCCCTGTATAAAAAAGCTTTAAAAAACTTTTAAATTAAAGAAAAATGTTATTTTGGCTTAGTTTACAGTTAAAAAGGTTTTATACAGGAAAATAATTTTTACAGGAAGTTACTTGAATAAATGAAAGAACTTAGAACGCAGAATTGATTACTTCGGATGATCAAAACCTAGTGAATTAATCGATTTACAACTTTTACTTAAAATAATCGTTAAAAATTCTCATTTATTAATGAATTGTGTTTTCTGTAAATTTAATATTATTTTAGCTAAGCAATTTTAAAAATAAAATTATCAATCCTCTGGGTTTTTTTCCTCTTAACTAAACTTGATATATTCATACTTATTGAGGAGTGTGTGTATAGTAATAGTATACATGTTAATCTTTGATTCAAAGTAGTTCGTTTTTTTTTTAAATTTCATCTTAAACTCGTTTCAAGTCTCAATACTCATGGGGGGAATTATATATTTTTATTTTAAATAACATGAAAAAATTAAAAATAAAATAATTAATATTTGAATTAAAATCTCAATACATGCTAGTATGAGACAGAATATATTTTATAAAGTGTAGAATGCTATGTGATAAAAAGGATAACAATATTTCTTCACATTTTTATTTCAAAGAGTTACAGTTATGTGTCTAGACAATACTTCTTTTTGTCACAGGTTTATTAAATATTAAAACACATGAAACATATAAACATTTTTTCAGATCAATATACATTTTTAAAATCAACTCAGCAACCTTTACAAAACAAGAGTAAAAATAAAGAGGCAATCTCTAAGACTCACCCAAGAGTCATATTTACTTCTACTTTATAATTTAGAGGAACAAATTATTACGTAATAAAACAGCTTAAACCAGTTTCAATTATTATTATTATTTGCTATCAATGGATTTCAGAATAAATATTGCCTATTTTTTAATTGAAATTTGAAATTACTTTAACAAATATTTTATTTAGTAAAAATGTATCCTTCACAGAAAGAAACCATCAATTTTTACTATTAATAATATTAAAAACAAAAACGTCATTATTATTACGGTCATTAACAGAATGTTAATAAAACTTCCAAGTCACAGGGAGCCAATGAATGATCACATAATACAAATGATAACAAATAGAAATACATAAATATTTGTTCCATGGATTAAATGAAATGATTTAAATGTTTATTTACAATCGATATAAACAGATAAAAGGTATATACGTTTTCCCCTACAGTGAATATTTTATAGACATTTCTGTACGTAAATTATTAGTATGAGCTCCCCAAATTTATAAAGAAACAACTAGTCGCATTATTGATTTCATTGTGGTCATTATTAGAAACACAATTTATAATCTGTAATAGTTGTAGAAAATTTCCTTTGTTTTTTCATAGCCCTTTGTTTTAAATTACCAGCTAAACAAAAGGAAATCAATATTTTTCATTGCTTCGATATCTTCAGTGCTTCAAACTTTAAAAAATGGACTTAAAGGTCACCTAGACTAGTAGAGTAGAACTATACACTTACACAAAGGGAGACAAATACGAGTCAATATTATAGTAATGTACAAAAGAGACAGACATTTCCAAATGCATCGGTGTACTTATATCACATGGACGATGTGTCGTGATTGAAAGATTATGTACAAGTGCTTTTAGAATGGCGTGCACAGTTAAAGAATGCACAGGAGCAAGATCTACGAGACCAAACTTAAAATTAAAAATAATAGCATTTCCAAAAAAATTTACATGTTACGGGAAATTTGATCAATCCGGGCATTATTAATAATGCCCGCGTATTTCGGGCACAGTGATAAATCCATTGATAAAAGCCATTGAATTTATCACATTGCCTTCCTCACTTCGACATTATTAATAATGCCCAGTTTATCACTTTTCCCTATACCTACTTCGAAGCAAATAAAGAAGAATAAAAATTTATATGCGAATTAATATGTAAAATGTTTTAAAATATAGTAATAGTCTACAATAAAAGTTTAAGAATTCATTTAACTGTTTCTGGAAAAATTTTAAAAAGTATCGTATTCTTAAGGGTATTTTGCAACATAAAATGTAACAGAGAAAGACACCATTTAAATGCAAAGCACCTGAAGTTCTAAATGCTAAGGAAGATAACTTTTATGGGATATTTTTTACATTTCCAAAAAAATTATGTAACATTTTGCTTTAAAAGTAAAAATATAGAGAAAAGACGAGGGTTTGTAAAACTTAGAAACACATTTTAAAGATAAAAAAAAAGGAATGGAGTACTAATTTTGGTCCACATCAATCTTGCAGATGAGCACTCTTTTTTGGACTACATAAAACACACATCTAAATGCTAATTCTCAAGATAAAAACAATGATTTCTACAGTGATCCAATCTGATGACAGTTCATCTTACCAAACTTCATCTCGAGTCAAATGCAATAAAATGCAGCAAAATGTTCTCGAATATACTCAAATGGCTTTAACCGGGACTGAAAAAGACATTTCTTGATTGTGTAACATCTTCACAGGTATCAACTATTGGATTGAGATTAATATATTATTTTGTATAGTATCGTAAGAATGACAGGGTTGTTTTTTTTATCATGATTCCACAGGGAAACCAACATAAAAATGGATTCACCTCAGAATATTGCACCAAGGTAAAGTTTGAAATGCAGTAAAATAATTGGAGAGCGTTTCCTTTAGGGTAAATGATGTATTGTCAAGCATTCCATTGGTCGTTCCTTTTCGTATGATTTCAGTATTGAAAAGAACGTTGCATGAGCTCCAATTCGAAGTTCCTCTTGTAAGCTTTCTGTGAAATTACAACATCTAACGTCGCATTCGAGTGCTAAAACCCACTCAGAATAGATAAAACCTGCATCAGCTCTTAAAGACGGCGTTGTCTATACAACGACATGAAACGACAGTTCTGGGAGAAGTACAACTACCTTCAAGTATTGGCCACGCGTCGAATACAAACTATCTTTCATCGATATTTCTCATACCACAGCGAATAAAACTAAATACCTAAAAAAACCACACGGTGTAACTCCTATCGTCCAGGACTAAGTGACTGGACAACTGCCGCCAATGAGGGAACACCCGAATCTACTATACAACGACGGCGTTCATTCATAAATACATCATGCTTCGAGTTATGAATGGAAGGGACAAGGGGTTAAGGGTCTTCCTCGGCTCGAGTGATGCTTTTGTTATGAGGTCCAATCAGAGATAGTCGTGAACACACACGTGAAGTTTCCCTCTGGAGTGAAGGGAAGCTGAGTCCGGGCATCCTTGGGCCCTATTTTTGGGGAGAGCAGGTCCGGGCCTGTCTGTGCTCACTTGCACGTGTAGATCTCTTCCCTGTTCTCGCACGTCCTGCACTTAACGTAGCAGCACCAGTGGAATTTGCATTGGCAGCGCTCCAGTTTGCGAATCTCCTGGAATGGCAAAAAATTCAGGTTAGTTTCAAATTCATTCAAGGCAATAAAGAACCTAAAAATTTGCAGACGAAGTATTGTATGCGATATTAACTTCACTTTTGATTGGCATTTTATGTTTGACAGTCCTATAAACCAATTCGGTTTCATGTTACAGTAAAATCACAAAATATGGTTTATAAAAAGCACAGCAATCTATTAGATAATCCGTTTTTAAATCAAATAATAAACCTCCCAGCTGTGTTAAGCACCATCAGGTCAAACAAAATCGTAAACCAGCTCATTATATTCCATCTCTATACACACAGATTCTATATAACCTTCATATCCTTCCCAAAATCTCTCCTTCACGGCAACACCCATCACACACTGACAAAGAAAATACGAGCAACCCTTCATCCCAACTTAATTGATGTTTTGAAACCATCTCGCCCTTTCTCATTGAAATGTAATTGAAGAATATTACTTACTAGACATCTTTACCTTTCATTCATTCAGTAACCCGGTTTCCACCTATTTGCACCTTTCACTCCTTGGAAAGTGTTTGCTGCTATTATACAGCTATAATTACAGGATAGTAAGAGACGTCACATTTGCATCTGAACAAAAGCGATACCATCTTTGACAAATTATCTCTTTTGGTCTGGGCTGTATTTTTTTTTGCTACTTGAAATATTATGACGAGGTATCCAGATTTTAAGTACCAGACTTATCAGATTTTCAATCTAAATATTAGGTTCTTAAGAGTCCCTTTGTGTGTTCAAGGTAGGATGCCAGAATGTACTACTTCAGCGAAGTTAAATGTCGCATGAGTTGATGCTTATCTTGAATGATGTCGATTAGAGAATTGAAAACGTTAAGTAAAGGGTTCATCCACCAAGTCCCATATGACTGTCATGGTATTTTGGACTTGTCCTCCCAGTCGAACTTATGTCTTTTACTTACTTATTCTTTGAATTCGATTTTGATGTTATACTATATTGACAGATAATGCCGTTGGGTTTACTTTGAGTTAAAAGTGCGAGTTGTGAGTAAGAAAGTAATTCCTAGTGAGTAAGTAAGAGGCAAGTGGTAAAACGGGAAATTTTAATTTGGAAACTGAATCATGGATAATGCTTAATCGCAACCATTGGTATTTTAAAATTTATAAACATTTTAAAACTAACTTCAAACAGCTCAGTATTGAAAAAAATAGCATAATTTAACTGATGAAAGTGATCCAGAGTGGTAAATTGGCCTTCAAAAAGTCGCGTTTTAAAGTGTAATGTTAAGGACTATAAGGTATATTTATATATATGGTTTACCAACATCTATAAAGAAATATTTTACCAACATTAGTTGCTGGTTGGAATTTGATGACTGGACGTGGACATGGACACATATAGATAATGTCCTCTTTTTCGTAGGTATTGCTTCAACCACTTAATAGTCAATATAACACTATCCTGCTCAGAAAGCTGGACACATTTCATCACGATAAACAAGACTTCGACGGGAATTACCTAACATGCGGAGTACATGAATTATCATCAAATCGTACATATTACCAGGGAGATAAGTTATTAAATGTGATGATGCTTGACGTCATCAGATTTTGGGTGGTTGGGTAAACTTCGCCAACTTTACACGATTTCATTCCTTGGACCCCGCTTATTAGATATTCCCCACACTGCCAATACTATAAGGGAATTTCCACTTATGGGTTTAGTTGCGGTACGGCAATCCGGATAGACCAAACGATGAATCCCAGGACGACAAAAATGAAATCCTTTCATCTAGTCACGGCTTCCTAGTTACTAATACAGGCTAACCGAGTTATGTAATATGTAAAACATTTGACAAATTTTCCCACTAGGATCGCCACATACCCAACCCCCAACGTACCATATGTATTGTATACTATAGATTTAGTGCTTTGCCAAATGTCAGCTATTGCCATCTATGATTTTAAAGATTCCCGTACCTGGGATAGCCTGTATAGTATCTAGTAAGCCGTGAGATCTAGTCAAGGATCAAAACCAAACGCAAAAACAGTAGAAATGCTGCACAAGAAGATGCCTCACCTGCGTGTTGTAGCCGTTGCCGCAGCAGAGGTAACTGCAGGACTGCGGGCCGGACGCCGTGCGGTTGCACCTCCTGCCGCTGGTGCCGAGGATGCCCTTCTTGGGGTCCTCGATGCAGAAGTCGGGGGACTTGTTGATGTGCACCAGGTCCTCCTTCATGACGGGCACCTTGCGCTTTCCCCGCCGCCGCAGCCGCCGCTTCGCCTTGCCCGACACCTGGACGCTGCTGTCGTACTTGGCCTTGAGAAAGCGGCCCACCTGCTCGAAAGAGGGCAGCTTGTTCCAGCACGTCTTCAGCTCGCACGACCCCGACACACCGTGGCAGCGGCACTTCAGCTCCATCTGCCGGAGGATGGCCTGCAAGGAGAGCGATGTCCATTAAAACTTCAGTACATTTCTCAACTGCTCATACCAAATATGTCAAGTTTTCGTAATTGCAACACGAAATTTGGTCATACTCGTGACGAAATTGAACGAATCTGAAACCTTTTTGCTGCTCGGGTACCACCTTAATTTAAATGTAAGACCAATAGGGGGTGTTTCAAAAAATTAATGCCAAACCTAACATGCAGGTATGTGAAACATACTAACGTGGAGGACATAACTCATGGCCGCAAATGTAAACTGTGTCCGCTAGGGGACAATGTTTGCCGGCGAAGGGGCAATGTTTAACATATTTATTCTGAGGAAAACTTCAACTATTGTTAGTATTGTGTATTCAGAGAGAGCACCATGGAAAACGAGATTTTCTTTGCTAATTACTGGCAGAATTTAATGAAATTCGGTGTACATGGGTTGTCAGAGATGCTCTCTCTGAATACGTAATAATTACATTTAAGGACATGAGTTCCTAATATTAAAATCTTGTTCATCATGGCATAACAGACCTGCATGTTAAGTTTGGCACTAACCTTTTGAAACACTTTGTATATGTTTCCCATAGAAAGAGTATTATTACCATGCCCAGATTGTAAGACAGTATGGTAGGTAATATTAGTCAAAAGATTGCTGATAGAACTGATCTTTGATGAGTTTTTAGGTTAGCTGAAGTCGTACCACGGTGCCGTTTGTTGTAGTAAACCAAATAATACCAAGGTAAAGTTGGTGGAATATTAATGGAGGCTTTACACCACCGAGGTTTGCGGGACGCGATTTGCGTTTGCGGCGAAAACGGGAACCGCAGAAACTCAGCGACCGCTCAAAAGAGGGCGCTAGAATCGATTTACGACACTAGCGGCTGCCGCTAATGCCGCCGCGACAGTTTTGGTTCCCTCGCGGCAGCCGCTAGTGTGGTAAATCGATTCTAGCGCCCTCTTTCGAGCGGTCGCTGAGTTTCTGCGGTTCCCGTTTTCGCCGCAAACGCAAACCGCGTCCCGCAAACCTCGGTGGTGTAAAGCCGCCATAAGTAGTATTATTTAGAGTTGTGGAGTGTTAGGTATATTTTTCTGGTGTTATGTCCATTCTTGAGTAGATTAATGGGCTAGTTGTATTTCTTAGGAAGTTTAATATGCATGGTATGCATTGTATTCAGAAAAACTGATAGGTTACATGAGTTAATACTACACAGAATAGGTATGAGTGAAGTACTTATTATTCTCAGAAAGGGAATTACTACAAAGAAAAAATACAATATTTAGAGAATGAGGAGCATCACAATTACTCGAAGTCATATTTGTAGATCACCCCCAATCAATTTTACTGCAGTTATAGTAATGGTTGAAAACAGTTTCAAGCCCCCTTTATAAGCCCAAAACCACTAACCCAAGCAAAGCTCACTTCGCTCTCCGTATTAAACTTAAATTGCACAAATCTCATCTTCCATCTTCACTGATCTACCTTTAATCTTAGATTGTTTCGAAAGCTGTAAAATCAGATCTTCAAGCATTTCTCCGAAACCCTTAGAAACGTCAAGTTTATTTTTGAAACAGAAGTGTGAAGTATGAAAGAAATTCATTGAGAGAAAATAGATTCGTGTTTATTCTCGACTCCCATGAAAGAACAGTCTGTTCACCTGAGATGGGGCCCACACATGTTCTCAGCTGCATGGGTCACACAAAAAGAAACGAAGTCAATGGCCGACTATAAAATTTCCGTCAAAACAAATCAGTTAGCAGTTTTATTTTTCTCTTCTCAGACACACAGCTATTCTTTTGCAGATTTTTTTTCTACAATTTCTATTGAAAATTGCATTGAATTTCAAATAAGCAGACTTTTAACAATTTATCAGTCAAAATTTTTAGAGATTAATTGTTATTATTCAAAAGTTAACTTATCCTGCGGATTTTAGTGAATAATAGTCAAAATTTGTGTACATATTGTACATTTACATTACGGTCAAAAATAATTTAAAACTATTAACTTCTAAGGTAAATACTGGTGTAATGGAATTGTATAATCTACAATCTACCTAAGTTAATATTAATTTAGTAGTTTTCTTTAAAAAGTAGTTTTCAGACACATTTTAATAATTTATTTCACTATTTTCTAGTTCTTTGCCTAGCCCAGATTCTAGAAAGGTAAGTAAGAGATATATTTCCCCAAAAATTTCTCCCTTTGCATCTTTCTAATCGAAAAAAAAAATATTCTTCTAATCATTGTTTCCTTTTTTGTAACTTTCTCGTTAAAAATATTCTTGTTAAGACGCATTTAGAGGGAGTTCCGGAGTTATAGTCAAACCTGGATTAATAAGAATCTCTCTCTGGACCAATGATTTAATTCTACTTATCCAGGTATTCCACTTAGACCCCTCTAGAGGTTGGGATCGACACTCTGGTACCAGTTATCCAGGTTTGACCGTTAAGTGTATTTGTTGTGCAAAGTTGTTAGTTGTATTATACTATATTTATTTTAGTGTCAAATTGTTAATTTATCTAATAATTGTGAATTTGGTAAGCCGAGAGAGTGTGGCTTGTAATTTTGATCTGCTGTAACCGTCGCTTTCCTGCGCTGACTGGCTCAAGAGGTCTTCTAGGAGGGGGACGTTACGTTAGACCAATCTTCATATTAGGTAGTAGAGGTACTTGGGGTGTAACAACTTTTAATGTGTTGGGGGTGATTGTTGCCACATAGAACAACGAAACGAGGAAGATCCACCCCCTAATGAAAAAACCAGGAGGGGATTCTTTTAAAAGAAGCGGAGGTCCTTCGGAGCAAAGAGAAGGGATTTGAAGAGGAGGAAGAGCGAGGTGATAAAGGAACGGAGTCCTGGACCAGGCGCGGTTTATTTAGAAGTTTTTGATCTATGAAGTTCCTTCCATATGTGCCGGTTATTGGAACTCATGAGTCAACTCGACTGTACGACAAACATCAATGCTTGAAAGCGACGACGCTTGTGGGAAATCCCTCGGCACCCCAGTGTATTTCTGCGCCCCGCTGTTCCAGTGCCTCTGCTGAGAGAGACGCGGCTAAGAACTTATTTGTAATTAAAACATGTGTAACTGACAAGTGTACGAATTTCTTAAGGAATCTTCCCGACAGAAAATTACACCGGCTGAGAGAAATCTAGGGACCCCTCCATTACTCTTCCGACTACTTTTAGCCATCAAGCGGGAGTCTCTTCTATATCGGTGTTCTTCTCTCTCCACCAGTGAATTCGAATCAATCAACCACCCAATGAATGTTTTTCGCCTGAAAAAGCGTCCCGACGCAGAAGAAGAAGTTCTTTGAGCACTCGGGTCGCAGCAACCGATGTTTTTTAGAAATAGAGAGAGAACAAGTCCTCCGTTCAAGAGAAATCGCTTGAGGAAGGAGTGGGGGTGGTCTCCAGATGTGGAAATTCGCCACTCTCGTTTGCAAATTGGAATGAAGGTGCGAATAGAGGGCACATTTATGGATATGGAAGGTGATACGACTGTATTTCGGGACCCGCACCAATGCCAAGAAGCTGCCACTGGGTACCTCCCCCTTGGGTGGGGTGGAAGGGAAGAGGTGTTCGTTTAGGATGCGCTGCAGAGATCTCTCAGAAGCTGAGGAGATTGGGGAATGTGAATCTCAATAAGTACTTCAACATCATACTGATAGTTTCATTGATAATGGGAGATTTACTTGTTACTTGAATAACGGGAAAGTAATAACTCATTGGTACTTCAACGTCGAAAGGATGACTGTCAATTGATGATTTCCTTGTAGTTAAACCCTTGTGGTAGTAGTTCCTTCTTAGTTAAATGGAAATTTTTACTCTTTCAAACTGTTATTTCCAACTTTTTAACATCTTTGATTTATAATATACACTTGAAGGAGGTTTAAATATCTACAAAATTAGAGTTAATATTAATTTGAAGAAAAAAATTAGCAACAAACATATGACCTAGAAACTCACTCCGCTTCATGAGTATATTTATGCGAGTTTACTTATAATGTAGTTTAAAGACAACCTTACAATACAAATAGTACAATTAGTCATTATGCTAGAGCAGTGGTTCTCAACCTTTTTCACGATTGTACCCCCAAAGGAAAAATATATTTCCCTGCGTACCCCTCGCATGCAGTTGCAGGTGGTAGTTGAAATATCACCTTCGTTTAAATCATAGGTTCCCAAACTTTTTGGGACCACCGCCCCATTTTCAAGAGAAAAAATTTCCACCGCCCCCTTACAAATTTTTGCCCCTATTTTGCTTTCATTTCATAAAATTTTATGCCAACTTTCTGTTATGAAAAGAATTAAATTTATAACCAAGCGAAATACAATTTTGTAAAGCTATTATGGACAATATTCAAAAGTTAAGTTTTCTATGCACCTTAAAATTTAATTTGAAACAGTTAGGATAATAATTCAACTCTTCCTTTTTACAAAATTTGAATATACTGAAACCTCTTGTGTGATACCCAGGGCGTATGCCCCGTTTGCTACCTCCTGAGTATATTTGGAACCTCCACCAGAAAATTTCCTGCTTTCATCTTAAAAATTACATAAATTATTGATATATCAAACTATAGGTAAAAGGGGGTTCTGGGGGTCCTCCCCCAGAAAATTTTTGAATTTCAGCTTATTAAAAAGTGATTTTAAGCTACTCTTACGGGATTTTTGAATACGTGGCGTACCCCTTAAAAGCTCTCGGCGTACCCCTAGGGGTACGCGTACCCCCGGTTGAGAAACACTGTGCTAGAGAAATAAAGTATTGGGAAATCTATAAAGATAAACCACTAATCTTTATTTGACTTTATACTTCATTAATAATATCTATCTTAATAGTTTGCTGTACCATTCTTTTAAAGCTATTTTAAACTAAACATGAAAATTTTGTTAAATGTATGATACAAAAATCTAGAGTAGATAAAAAGACTGGCAAAAGAATAACCAGTTACTCTAAAATTCAATTAAATAACACACATTCACCCTACCTATTTAGTTACAAAAATAGGTAGATAAATGCATGTGTTTCTAAACCCAGTTAAAGCCCATAACAGGATATGACTAACAGTCAAATAAAAAATGAGAACTAATAGATGAACACTGCCATTCAAATTTCAAGAACAGCAATCAGCAATCTTTATCAATGAACGCGTTACTACAACGTGACGAGGCGAGAACCGACTCAACAGCCAAACCTGCCAAAACAGCATTCTAAGTTTTTCAGAATGAGCAGGAATTAGAGGTCGAAAAAGAAAAAAAACCCTCGGAATCCGGGCTAATGGAAAGTAAAAAGGGGATTGACTAATGAAGCTTAATGGCAGAGCATCCACCTGTGCTCAGATCCGCCTCTTTCGCACAACACTGGGGAGTCGGGAATTCCACATTTTGCACATGATTGCTTTCTTGGCGATTGCTCAGGTCCCTCAAATATTACTGCGTCATAGTAGACATAGAAGTCCTTTTTAAGGATAGCATTTTATGGTTTATAATTTTCAACAACGTTTTTTTAGTGTTTGTTTGCTAAGAAAAATGAAAAAGGGTGAGTTTTAAAGTCATTTTTGTGATGTTGTATTCACTTTGCTTCTATTTTGATTTTTTTAATGGAAAAAACACTGTTTTCACAACTTTTTCTATGAAAGGCCCCACAAAAAATTGCCAGATTCAAAATTTTCATGATAATTTTGAAATAATTCAACCATTTTCCCCAGCAGATTTATCACAAGTTTGTTAAAATATCTAGTTGTTTAAGCGCAACATTACAAAACTAAATTTTTCGTGCATATGTTCTATGGACAGAGCGATAAGAACAAAACTAGCAAATATCGAGCAGCGGTTCTAGGGCGTTTTTTTTGTTGGAAAAACTGTTTATTTCATTTGATCCAGTGTAAAAATTTTAATTCATTATAACTCAATATAATAAAAAAAAATGAGTTATGCCATGGTGCGCCTTAAACGACGATCGATGAAATAAACAGATAATTAACAATTTTTAAGTTAGAAATGGAGCTCCCATGTAAAATAATCTACAGCTTTATGCAAAGAAAAAATATTTATTAAAACATGAAGGAGGGTATGGATTTTATCTGTACTGGTGAACTAATAAAGTGAAGTTAGGTTATATAAAAAAAAAATTATCAGTAGCCTCTGTGCCATAGCATTTCTTCTCCCATTGTGAGAGAGGTGCCTCTAGGACTACTTTCCCTGTCAACCCAGACCGTTCTTGGAACAATTTGAAGTAGCAGATGATGCTACACAATTCCACTCGAATGCTTGGAAAAATATTTTTCGAATGCGTTTGACAATGGGGTGAATTTGTGGGAGTGGTCGTCAGTGCACCTGGCCGCTCATTGAATGTTCCAGCAACTCTTATATGCCCTGCGATGACCCGAGGACAAACGGTTTCGTAAGAGAATTCTCGGAATTTAACATACAAATGTAGTGTAACTTGTCTATTAATATTTAGACAGGAGATAAGTATTCGGATAAATATAATTTCTTTGTAAAAACGTTTAGGTAGTTTGTAGGAAAGTACTATTGAAGTGGTAAATTAATATTTTTTTCCATTCTAAAAAGGTAGGTTAATCGTTTTTGATGAAATTTCAATAAGAACTACAGAAACTACAATAATTCTCCCCCAAGTGTAGGACCATAATATTTTTAACTGCGATAAATTTCAATTTTCTCAATGTTCCTTTTCAATATATTTCCTTTTTATATTTCTTAAATACAATTAAAGAGAGAAATATATTGTTGTTGACTTATTCCTCTTGGTCCAGCCGCAGGCTACACCAAGTACATGAGCTCAAATATCCTCAAAAAATCACAAACCAAAAGGGGATTAGAAATGAGGTATATAATAATATATATAATAATAAGGTATATAATAAGAAAATAAGAGAAATATAAATAAATTTCTAAACTATTTCTCAATAATACTTAATATGATGAATCATACGTAGTATATTTGTATTTTACAAATAATCTCCAAATTTAAAAGCTATAAGTTACGAAATTTCTCATAAGCTCTGGCTATAGTAACTTAAATTATCATATATTCAGGGTTTTATTTTGGAAGCTACAATATATCATAATAGAACCAGGCTCTATCTTTTTTTAATACTGTATGTCCTTCTAAATTTTAAATTTTTAAATACTGATTTAAGTTTATAATCGATTCACTTCAAAAAAAGCCTTTACATTGTAAAATACTCTACTTAAAAGCTTTCCAAACTACTAATATTCAAATTCATTTGAATATTAGTAGTTTGGAAAGTAACTTTTATCTTCCAAATTGATATTTATTCATAAATATCAATATATGCACTTTAAACCCTCACCCCCTATCATTAAAAATAATTCTACTTTATTTATACAAAGAAATCATGTTTGAATGCACTGTCAATATATAGCTTCCGAATTACGTGAGCACGGGGAAATGTTCCCACGCGGTTGTAAATATATTGCTTCACTCTGTTCCAGGGAGAATTAAAATTCAGTAGTTTAATGGAGACCGGCATTTTAAAATAGATAGTAAAATAGATAAATAGAGCGTTCCCCTGAAGATAATGGAGGCATTTCTATGGAGATGAGTGGGCGTCTATGGACTGAGATCGTTATTAATATACATTTTAGAATTCTTATACAACGCATTTATTTAATATTGTGTGCTTCATTTATTTTGATTATTTGATCGTTTGTGAGGCTTCTTTTTATAGACATTAAACTTTTTTTTTAAATTCAGGTTAAATTGATAATTTTGACTCCAATTTTCAAATAAAAATACTTATTATATCTCATAGTAAGAAAATAATCTAATCTCTCTAATAATTACGTATAAAAAATTATGCATGATTATTAGAGACCCTTTATGAATAGTAAAGAAAAGTCTCTAGTAATGAAAAATCAGTTTTTTGTTGGTCCAAAAAGAAAACAATGTTTCAGAAAATTGTAAGAAAAACTTATTAAGGAGTTTTAATTATTTAAATAACCTACAGAGTTTTACTGGTTCAAAACAGTTATATTGGGGAAAAAATATAAGAATTCAAATTTTTTTGTACCGTTCAGAAAAGTTGTTGGACTTATTTTCTTCTTTAAACTTAAGAGTTAAAGCCGAGTCTCTTTATTTTATAACAAAGATGTGTTGCATATAAAAATAATCCTTTTCTGTTAGATAAAATAACAAAATAATATTTTTACTCAAATTCTATGTTTAAAATAAAATACACTAATCAACAAACAGCATTTATGTCCCATTACGAAGCTCAACCAACACACATGCGCCTTAAAAAGATTCCCTTCTAAACAGCCGCGGATTTAGCCTTCTCCGTAAGAGCAGCAAAAGAATTCAATATATCCAACATTAGGAAAAATCCAATATTCCAATTACTTCGCATGTTTTACAGGACTCTACCGGAAGTTACAAGCGACAGAAACTCGACAAGGTTGTTTCCATTTAATGAATTTCTCCTCAGAATCGCGAGGTACAACAGTAAGGTGATTTCTCATTATTGTTAACTGAATTAGATCACTTGAACCGCAGAGGGATTTGCTAAATGATGATGAATCGATGAAGAGGAACAACTCGCTATTAATCGATGTTAGTCTGTTGTTCTGATTAATATTAATTTCTGTCGAGATTTCGGGGCAGAACTCTGAGGTTACGTTACCTATTGACGTGGAAAGGGGTTGCATATTATGGGACATATTCTCGGAATTCCAAAGATATACATTTGATTTAGTTTCAGTAGAACACATCGTAATGATCTTTCATTCTTCATCCTTTATATCTCTTTTTTTCACTCAATCGCTCTTAAACTTTCTCTCCTGTTCTCTTTTATGCACAGCAAACGCTCCACACAAAAATAAACACATTTAAGAACACTCTTTTATCCCCAAATTAACAAAACTTCGGTTGTGTTGTTAGGTAAAACACTTTTTCACCTCATCGTGTTGTGGTAGTGTTCAAGTGTTGTGGTAGTGAATATGTTGCAGTGTTCTAAAATAGTGTTGTAAAATCTGAAAGTATTCTTAAATTTGGATCGCGATACTATAAAAGGACACAGTTTCTGTCTCAATCATTACAATTTTACAACTTATTTTTTTCTCACACAATACAATCGAAACGCTTTCGATTAGAAGTGTCCTTATTGTGTTTACATTGGGTTGCAAAAATGTTTCAACGCATTTTAAGCGTATTTCTTTATTTTTCGCATGTTCTAACCTTTACCCTCATGTCTCATTTTATATGGTACCTCACGGTAAGGTTAATATCAGTATTTCTTAACTTAGAACCCCACCGGGCAGACAATCACGAATTTCGAGAATTTTCTAAAGAAATTTTGGGCTGCAAATTTACACCCAGATAACTGAAAGATGATTTGAAAACGTTGAGCATTGTTTTCTGTGCCGAATTTTGAAAAGCATCCCACTCATGGAACTGAAGTAGTTACGGACCTGGGGGACATGAAAATTTTAGGACTTGTGAGTCGACGAGGACAGGTATAAAACGGTCGAGAAACAATGGCTAGGATAGATCGGTCAGAGAAGAATGCAAACAAGGTAATTTATGAAAATTATTTTAGTGAAAGTTATTAGATAAAAATAACTAAATAATAACTCTGCGGTTTTTTAACAAACTTGCAGGGATTAATAGGCTATAAAATCAATAATTTATTCTCCCTAAAATTTGAAAATTATCCTTTCATAATATGCTTATGACTCTTGATGGGCAATATACAAACTATAAAATGGTACATTTTATGAATTTTAAGTGTTAAGTTTTAAGTGTTAATGAAAATTCCTCATGAACATTTTCACTCAATTTACTTAGTTTTTGATGTTTACATAATGCAGATAAAAGATGTCTTCGATATTATTTCCATTTCATCGTTTTAAAAGAATTCCAAAGCACGTTTACTCCAATGAGATTTAAAAACACCCAAACGTCTTTCAAAGTTCTTCAGAAGAGTTAATAGGACAAGGCGACTCACCAGCCTCCCCGCGTTGTTGTTATGCAGGTTCATGAGCGCCCTGACGCTCTTCTTCCTGTCGGCTCGCTCGGAGGCGTCCACGAACTGCCTCGCGAACATCATGCCGTAGCGCACGTTGTCCGAGCATCCGCCCCACTTCCAGCCCTCGTGCGCACTCTGCCCCTGCCGAGACGTGTCGCACGAGCAGTCCGTCAGGTTGCCTGCGCTGCACGCCTGCGTCACTGCGTGCGTCGCGCCTGCGCTGGTGATGGCGTGGATGAACGCCGTCTCCCGGCTGCCTGCAACGAAAAGAAGGAGGTTAGGAGTGCCCGTGACTGAATACTGTGTGATGGAATTCTACCTGTAAAAGTGTTTCTCTGTGAGGGCACTTTTGTGGCAGGAAAGCAATCAGCAATCAAGTGTTAATTCGGAATTGCAATTTTCGTTTTTCAGCAGTATTATGATTTTTAATTATTTCAATGTGAAAAACGTTAATATGTATAAATTCGGATACGTTTTATCAACCAGTAACAAAATTCGCTATGGGAATTGTTACAATTTTCTTGAATTTCATTAAGAAACTCTAGTCAAGTAGCCTTACATTTTTTATATCGGTAGATATTATTACTGGCAAACAGGCATATAATAAAATTTGGCTATACTACACCCAATTATTTTTTATTTTGAGGTTTATTTTTGAACTGTTTACTATTTTTTGTATTAAGAAATGCGTGTTATTCTCCGAAATATAAGCAAATAAAGTTATTTTTAAACCATATTTCTGTGAATTACAAAAGGCAGTCCTACTATTAAAAGTAAAACTTTAAACAATTGAACAGTTTTATGAAGCCGAGTGACTTAAAAATACCACTCTTCTATACTCCAATTACACTTAACTAATATTAAACAAAACCAGCAAGAATTAAACTGTTGAAAAATTGAAAGATTCATAACTATCAGAAAGGACTTACCTACAATTAAATTTGATAAAATTACAAGTAGAGAAACCTTTGAAAATGAAAGGGATTTTAGCTTTCGTACTCATATTCAACAGTTCTTTTAAAACCCCAAATAGTATATTTAAAACAGTACACTGAAGCAGTTATTGTATCCCCAATCCAAAAAATCTACAATTTCTAACCTCTTTTTGTTACATTTCTTTAATCCGTCTTTCAACAATAACAAGTCCTGTAAACCGCGATAAAAAAGCGAGTACCTCTCGATAAATCCAAACTACATACATTACAACAAGCCTCGAACTACAAAGATAAGAAGGTTAGAAGTCCAACTCGCCAACAACCTCCACAATGAACCTCCAGAGAGAGCCCTCCACAAAAGCAAACCGTAACTCACCCACCAACCGAGTACACAACCCACATAAAAAAAGCACCTCAACAATAACTCAGCGTATTAGCCAAGGCACCTGTGAGGTAGACCCCAGTTTACGTGTGGTATAACAAGCCTCGCATTCTCCCAACCAAATATCAATCACTGTTCTCTCTCTCTCTCTCCCCCGACTGGGTTTTTTTTTCTGGGACAAGAGGAAAGTGCATAGCTTCTGTGCCGCTGTCAGCACTCTTGTAGAAGACACTCGGGTTTATCGAAGCGATCCGACTGTCTGACATCAGATTAAATCTCTCTCTGAGGAGCGACCTAACCACCTTGCGAAATGGATCGGATGGGTGGGTTGAAGTCTTTGTGTTGGACTGGTTTTTGAGGGGCTTCGTTATGACATATTTTTGACGTCCAGCCCTAGGGAATGACAATGCAGTTGTTATCTGAGGCAGATTAATGCAGATTTTTAAATGGTTTCTCTATGTTTCTTTGGGGAGTCATTTATTAAAAGAGACTTATGACTCCTTGTAGAGATTTATTTGGGTTGAAGAGGAGGATGACGGTTTGTTGGTTTCTTTCTTTGCCCATGAGGACGAATATTTTTTAAATTTTTTTTGATGCTGGTAGGATTTTATCTTATCCACTCAAAATGAACACATACCATTCATGCGTCGAAACTTTTTGTTCTACCCATTATTAATCTCATAACCGTTATGAAAGTTCTAAAGTTAAATGTGTTGAGTTTGAATTCATTTCTGTCAGCATATTTAACAAAGTATGTATTAAGCAATTTTTAAAAAATATTTTCACTACAATATAAATACGATTTATATGGAAAAATTATCTCATTGATATAAAGACATATATAAAGATAGAATATACTGCAATATCAAAACTCTATCAGAATCAATTTGTATCCATCCAAAAAGTCGTTCACCAATTTTCCAGTAAGTTGAAATTGAGTGATTTTTAAAAGTGAGTTAAACTTGTTACTTTTATTTTCATTCGTTTAAAAGCTTTGTTTAGTGAAATAATTTTATTTGGATATAAACATTTAAATAAAAATATTCCTTCATTATCTATGCTTCTTTGAATTAGCGAAAGTTGAAGCCTTTAAAATAAAGAATATTTTTTTTAATTATTGCACTTCATACAACTTTTTAAACCTACTTCCTCTTACACAAGAACAATTCAACAATTTCCACCTACCACTTTAAAAGCCGATAGTTTAGATCTTTACTGGAATTAACATAACGTTAAAATGATAAAATTATCATCAACATCAATTTATATTACATTCACTAATTATAATTATTAATTTATATTGCATTCATTAATTATTTTTTGTACACAATTCCATACTATTTCCTTTAAAACAAAAGTATAAAATATCATAAAACCCTCAAGATTAGAAAACTTTTTAAAAACTATCAAAAATAACCGAAGAAAGATTATATTGATTTATTTTCTGAGACTTTTTCTTTTCTATTATAATTCAAATGTTCTTCACATCAGAGCTTTCATCCCAATTTAATTTTACAACCGTATAAAATCTCGATCGAATCATTTCCTAAACGTTCAATTCATCAGTCCACAGATTACTCATCCATGCCATAATTAAAAAGATATCAGGCAATGACAAACAACCAGCAGCAACTGCATCCCGCTATCTCAATCCCTGTTGCCAAAGACGTCCCCGAAATTCCTCGTCCTCCCAGCATCTCTGTCGGTGGGAGTTAATTTATAGTCGCTCCGGCATGCGGGCACGGCCGGGGGTCCTGCTAACAGCTAAATTAGGGATGCGATAACAACTTCTCCAGAATACCTGGCCTTCTTAGGTGGGCCGGTAGCCTTTGTGAGCAAAGATATCCACTCACCTTTGGTCAAGCAGGACTAGTGAACCCTGGGTTTCAAAGGAAACCCCACCGGGTGGTCATTGTTGTGTTCCTCAAAAGAAGTGACCGGTTGTTTGTATTCTTAAAGGAGCCGACAGAAGGGGTGTGGTTCTATGGTCAATGGTACAGAAGCCAGTAGGGGTAAGTATAGATTTGCTGTGGGGGCGATTTCCAGTGTATCAAATGGGGGATTTCTGTCCTGTTGACTCTTAGTTAAGAGTTGGGTTTGAGCACGTTGGGTAAATTCTTTTTTTGTGGGGGGAAGTGTACTTTAGTGTTAAATAGCCCGTTACAGTTGCTTTCTATTCAGCGTTGAATGAAAGAATGCTTCCGAGACCGTGTGAGGTCTGAGGGGTTGGTTACAAAGTTGAGTGCTGCAGCACAAAACATTACTGTTTGCGAACAAATGCAGTTGAAAAAACTTGTGTTGGCCGGGAGGCTAAAGAGCTCTTTATAGAATAGAAACTACTGAATCAGGCGTCTCTTGGATTGAAAAAAAAGTATCACGGTCAAAACAACATTTTACTAAAGGATAAAACAACCTAATTTTAACTTATTTCCAATTTTACACTGTAGTTTAAACAAAAAAAAATGTAGTTTATATCGAGGACGTGTCTTGCTGGAGCTTGAATAAATTCAAAGATGAAATTTATTACAAACCTTTTAATGTTGTGATAAAATATCAGAAACCAATTATTAATTTTTGAGTAAGAGACATTGTAAATATTTTGTGGTGTACTATTATTCAATTTCCTCATCTGAAGTAACAGTAAGTTCAGTAGATAAAGTGGTGTAGAAAAGAAGGTTTTATCATACATCCCCTTTTCTATAATCGATAGTTGAAAATTTGTATCATTCTTTAAAATAATCCCCATTAAAATTTTACTGACAATTGCCTTTAAAGATATAATTTTTAAAAGATTTGCTCTTGTCTCTTTAACATTTATATTAATACAAGCAAGAGTAATTCATAGTATGTTTTATTAACTACTAACCAACCACCAACCAACCAAGTTGTGTTACACCAACAAATCAATCGGGAACTTATCTATTAAGTCCAAAACCTATTATTCTTTTATTTCTCTTGCTCTTTCTTCCTGTATACTTTAATATCTCAAATGAAAAGTCAAAACCTAAATATTGAAAAAAAATATCATTCACAGAGAAAGACCCAACATAATAAGTCCATACGTATCTTCAATCCCAGTAACTGCACCGCCTATACCTGCGGCAAGCGGGTCGCTTCCCTTTTGATGTGTTTATTGGGCCTCGTAAAAGCGCGGCCGCCGCAAATAAGGGTCTAATGAATGGCGGCGAGCGCACACCTGAAGTCTCAATCTCGCTCCCCAGCCACCCACGGAGAGAACCGAATTACGCTTCAACAACGAGCCTCTCAGTTCGTCGGGATTTCTTCAATTTTACAGGTGTATATTCGCTGTTGAAGAAATTGGTGTGGATTTTAAGTTTTGAACATTTCCTGATGATTTAAGTTGAAAAACAATTTTATTGCGTTAGAGATTGGTGGTTTTCAAACTGTAGTGTAAATTTAAGAAACATTCCCCGGCTTCCCCAAAACACATTAGTATGAAACCAGTAGTAATGTTGAATTTTTATAATAAAGCAGTAAAATCTAATAGTGTGATTTTTAAAACTTTAAATTTAAAATTGTTTTTAACAATGATATATATCTACATAAACTTTGATTCTGTGTGAAAGCCGTTAAGGCTGTGTTATAATGTAATATTGTAGATGTAGGCTGTTATCGGGGTATATGTGTTTCTAAATGTAAGAAATTGAATTCAGATTTTTGGTACTTTGATGTTGTTTACTAAGGTTTAACGGTTTATTTTATTTAAAGGTTTATTACTTATTTTGTGTATAGACCTTTTTTATTTCTTACCGTCAAAAACTAACAAGAATTAAGTTTTACATTTAGCTATTTATTAATTTGAATTGCATATATGTTTTGAATTACTTATATTAATTAAAAATCTATAACTCTCAATTCAATCTTGAAAAATTAGAACCCAGAGCGTTGCAATGGGATATCTGTATCTTCAAGATATGATAGATGTCATAGTTTAAACGTTTAAAGTATAAGTACTCTTATTTACCCACATTTTTTTTTTGTCAAAGCAACATGAGAAATAAATTTAACTAACTTTATATAGCAGCCACAATTTTCCTAAAGTATACTTGAAGACGCTACTATAATATAAATTTAATCATCTCCCCTAGTCTAGCTTTCAGTATTAATTCTTTCCCTCTTTTTAAGGAATCCCCTTTTAAAGTACTATTACGGCAACATTTCTCTAAGTTTACAAAGTACAATAATTTTTGTTAACTTTATTTCATTAGTAGTACTTCAAATTCCTTAATATGCAATGATTATATATTATTATTTCCTATTTTTATTTTCAAGAACAACCTAAAGATTATTGGAACTGAAAATTCAAGAGTCAAGTAATTTAATGAACACAACCGTAAGTGTAATTTTAGTAGTTGAAAATATTTTACATGTATAAAAAACGTTATTCGAAAAGTAATAGATCAAGCATCCACCATCTCCATTGCCTTACTAAATCATAATAATTGGCAATTATTTTCATCATAGTTTGAGAACATCAAAAGCAAATATTGACACAGAATATCAGTATCAGTCGTTTCATGGGATTTGATCCTAAATCTTTTTGTTGAAGATAACCAACCAATCGTGAAGAAAAGGACATGTCGAAATCCAACCGAATGATTGAGTTCCAAAAGGGACGAGTGGGACAGTGAACCAACTTTTCAACTGCAACGTCGGCCACTTCAAAAGGGATATTCGATATCAATCCATTCACCTGTCTAGTTCCCATAACCCCCGATCAGCTCCATCATCCCTCGAGTCCCTTTAGGAAACTCAAATCTGGGTAGAATTTTTTCCCTGTTTGCATTATGGAGACAATCCCTCGTTAAATCCCAGGGTAGCTGGTGAAAATTATGTTAGTTTGAATAACAGTAGAATATTTAATCATTTAATGTGTCCAGTAACTACTAAATTTTAATTAATAAATTGAATTCAAACCCAACTTTGGGATGGCATTTTGGATTTTGATGAAAAAATGACTTTTTAGATGCTTTTCTTAATATTTTTTTTTCTTTCAAGTGATTTTTTGAATATCCTGCTGAGATATTCTCCTGCAAACGTAGAATAATCGTTTTTGAGACATGAGATTGAGGTGTATCAATGTGCCCCGTGTCCGTGTATCAAATAGCCCCGTTTTCCCCTATTTATTTTTCTGACCCTTCAGCTAAATTACAAATGACTTAAAAATGGGGAAATAGTTCGAATGAATAAGAAAAGTAGTGTTGAATATTTTTCATATAAGTTTAATGCCATGATCCTAAAGAGGTCTTAATAATGTTTAACAAATATATTTGTGTATAAAAAATTTGAGATAATAATTAATAGCCCTTTTGAGACACATGATAAGGGTTTACAATCGGTTGCATGAGAAAAAGAACAAAAATACTGCTAATCAGATACGTAGTAATTACTAAATTTTATTACTTTCTTTAAAGTAAAAATTAATCTTTAACTGAACTGAAACACAATACCTTTTTTAAATCCTTAATAAGAGTGATTTACCTGTTCAGTTTCTTATCAGAAAATAGATACAAATATGTTCTCAGAATGAACTGGTTTAAGGTATGAAAATATTGGTAAAGAAAAGGAAGTTTTAAATCAGCTTGTTTTAGAATATAAATAATCACTTAATACATTATTAATAATTTTAAAGAGAAACTTTTAAACTTTTACAAAAAAAAAGTTTAAGTTCAGGTGACGTCACGACCAGTTATTTTCTTTTAACTAACTGTTAATTGCTATGGGTCAACGCGTCTGTTGCTAGGGTGGTTGCTAGGTGTGGCGGCTTAAAGTTTTACACTGAAATTTATTTTAATTTTCGTTTAAATGACACGGATAAAAGGCGCAAGATATTTTTAAAACTAATAATTATTCACAATTCGAATCAAATACTCAATCACGCAAACCTTTATTACTTAAGTAATTATTATAATTACATTAATTACATTATTATTAAATTAAGTACTTAACTAATAGTTATTAGTTGACAAGTCCAGTAAACTGAAATATTAATATTAAAATATATTTTCCGAGTTCAAAGTCATTGAAATACTAGAATTCCAAATATCAGTTCTCGCACCACTCCAAAACAAGCCGAAATCGAAACCAGGCGGAATCTGTCGACATTTAATCTTTTAAATGCTGGAAACGAGCTCAAGATCGTGACACCTCTTCAGAGACTTCCTGATCTATTTTCAGATGCGGCATTGGAAGGTGAAATTTCGAGTTTACGGTTGCGGTATCGAATTAATTCCGATGGAATCTCTCTCAGAGTGGCTTCCGCTCCCATTATGAGCAGAAGAAAAGATCTCGAACTTAATATTTGAGATTCGTATCAAGCATGGTATCAAGGGTGGATCTGAGAGCCACATGATTCACACCTGCGGTGTACAATTGCCACTTAGCATTTGGAAACTTAGAAAAACATTGACTTCCTCGAGTGATTTGGTTTTGATATGTGTAGTTTAAACAAACTGAAATGATAATAAAAAGTATTTGATTGATTTTTGTGGATATGTTGGATATTCAATTGATTTGCCCTAGTTTATGTTTTTAATAAACTAAAATCACACAAGTTAAACAATAGTTGCAAGAGTTTAAAATTACCTTGAAAGTAAAGTTAAATTGTACAGAAGTAGGGTGTAAGCCATGAAACATACAAGATAACATTCAAGAGATGAATGATAATTGTTTGTAAATGTGTATTTTTTGGAACGCTTCTTATTTAATATAAAGTTTTCTTAAGGATTAATAGCTTCAGATTACATTAAAATTACGCAGTTTACATTTGAGAATTGGTGTTTCATTTATATACTGACTTCTGTTCGTAATTTGTAGCTGTACTGCATAACTTCTTTTCCCCTTAGAGAATGACTGAGAAAATAAGAAAGAGATAATAAGATGGATTGAAAGAAATAAAATAAAGTAACGAATTAAAGGGAATGAGAAGAGATAAAAGAATATTCTCTTGAACTCTATTCTGTTCCAGTCTAACTAAATCATTAATAATATTATTTTTGTAATAAAAAATACTTATCTTTATTTTTAGAAATCGTTTTTTAATTAGTAAGTAATGACTGTATGTTGACGATTTGATGGTGGAATAAATGTTTGGGGAAATACTTAATTGATAATTTTGTAACCTATAAAAATTAGGAAAATATTTTTGATAATATTTAAAAATATAATTAATAGGTAATACTAATTATTACTATAGTATTATTTTACTTAAGTTATATGCTTTCCTTGATTTTGATACCATTAACAACACGGATAAAAATAAGCTTTTTCTCTTAATATTGATAAATGTTTCGTATTAACCTTTACACGTAAGTTAAATCCTGTCCTTTACGATTATACTATAAATGGTAAATCAATCTCGAGAAAATCTGCCATAAAAGATCTTGGTGTGACTTATGAATCCATTTTCAGTTTTAAATTACACATACAAGAAATAACTCTCAATGCTACAAGGAAACTCGGTCTTTTAAAACACTACCTCAAATTTTAATGATGTAGAAGTCCTTTTTCTGCTGTTCAATACTTTGGTTCGACCCCTTCTTGAATACAATGGTGCAGTTTGGAATCCATGCCAAAAATATCTCATCATAACTATAGAAAAAATCCAAAGCAAATTTTTTCGTTTCATTTATTTAAAATCTAAGGATCCCTCTTACATGCATGTCCCAAACAATCTCCTCCTTGAACTCCGTAGAAGAATATCTGTATTTAAATTTTTTTACAACATATTAAATAACAAAATTGATTGTCTGTCTATCTTGCAACAATTTAAACTCCATGTCCCTAAACATATCACTCGCAATAAAACAGTACTCCATGAACCTATTTACACTAATCAATATCTTCAGAACCAAACATTCATACCAATTCATAAAAATAGTAAATAATCTTCCCAATAATTATGATATTTTTTTTGACTCTTTTAAAAAAATTCAGAGTGCTATAATACTTGCTTTTTATTACCTGTTTTGTGTGTGTATTTGTATTTTTCTTTGCCTTTAGGTGTTTTTATCTTGTCATGTAAATGGATAGTTTATATCTGTATGACAATATGTAAATAAATAAATAAATAAATAAATAATGTTAAGAATAGCTTTTGGAGTTTTTTTGTGAGGAACGAGTTGTACAGTTTTTTTACTGCTACGTAATTTTTTTTTATATTAAGACATTAAAAACAAAAGTGTTTAACATATTTAAAATATGTGTATATTTTTTAAAGTGAAGTATTACAACATATTATAAACACCTGAAATCAATTTTTAAAATTAAATTAAATTACGTGTACAACACAATCCCTCTAAATTTCGAAGTTAACAAAACCCGTATAAACTGGAGCGACTCCAAAAATATCAGCCATTTTCCGATACTAATTCATATTTAAGCACTATACCAACTCGTATTCAAAAGACATCGAGACATCAGAAGCAAATGAATTAATTCAAGTGAATCGAGCGTAAATCATGAGACAAAGTCGATCTGAAAATTATGCAAATGCAGTTTGTTCTCTCCAGAGTGGATGAGCTCTTTCATCCAATGAAAGGAATTGCAAATGAAAAATATTCACAAGGAGGGTGCTTTGAAAAGAATAGCCGCTGCGGTTTGCTACTTAAACCCTTTAAAAGAGACAAGTGAATGAAATATTAATTCATAAAGAGGATATGTGTATTGAATTATAAACAAAGAGGGTTTTCGCATTAAGAAGTCCGTTTCGCTTCGGACAATATTTAAACGGGTTCATGGATTAGCTTGTCAGAATTATTTTAAGTAGTTTAGTTTCGATTGCTTGAAAAATTAAATACCATAGCTTAATATTTTCTTGGCTAATAATGAAGTAAATTGTAAATAAGTTTGACGGTTTTAAAAGTTAAGAACTTGAGAGAGAGTATCTTTCTTTTTTGAAGGAAAATTGGAAAACTCTTTTTGAAAATAATTATTTATTGATAATAACACTATTTTTTGGTTTAATTTGAAAGACGGAAAAGATGAATTCCTATATTTGGATAAGGTTATCTGGATAAAAATTTTGGATCAATAAGTGATTAAAGAGAAAAATTTTAATTTCATAAAAATTGATTTCAGGTGTTTATAACATGTAGTAGTACTTTATTTAAAAAAAAATATATACATACATATTTTAAATATGTTAAACACTTTTGTTTTTTATTTCTTAAGATAAAAACAATTGTTACGTAGCAGTACAGCACAAATCGTTCCGCACTCATAAAAACTCCAAAAGCTATTCTTAGCATTATCCGTGTTATTAATGGCATCAAAATTAATAAAAACATATAACTTAAATAAAGTAATACTACAGTAATAATTAATATAACTATTAATTATATTTTGAAAGATTATCAAAAGTATTTTCTTTATTTTCATAGGTTACATCCCCAAACATTTATTCCAGCATCAAATCGTCAACAGACCCCTAGCAGAAACGTCAAAAATCGCGCTCCGATAAAAAATGAATCAGCAGCGCCCGAAATCTTTATTTTATGAGTTGCATAAATCCCGCCAATGACCCTTTCCACCCCCAAATAAATAAACACACAACTAAAACCCGCTTCTCTCATATATAAATATAATATCCGGCTCGATATATGTGTCAACCCGATACCCGGGCCGCATTTCCATTTCAAAAGAGGCCGGACAACTCTGATTTATGGCCGCGATGACGTCCGAAGGCTCTTTGTTTTGGCCTCTAACTGAATTTCACGCGTCGATGACGGCGAGCTTTTTTTTTTTGAAAAAAGTGGGTGTTTTTTCATCCTGATTGGTTCGATCAAATGGCGCGAAAAGGGGAGGGGACTTTTGATGGCTCTTATCGAGTGTAATTATTATGAGGAGCGAGGCTTTCTGGAGAAAAAGTGGAAGAAATGGGGGATAGGGCTTTTTTCTGCTGAATTGGCTTTTAATTTCGGATTGACAGTATCTCATCGTTAGTGTTTTTTCATTGAGGGATAATAAAATGCTTCTATTCTTTTTTTGTGGAGTAAATTTAGCCGAGTTTTGGCTGGTCGGATATTTTTATGTCCTCAAGGACTGTTGTTTCGTAGAAGATGTAAAGCTTAAACATTTTCACATTGTTTCAATTGCAGTGCATTCTGGATAAAAATAGTGTTTGTTAAGACTTTTAAGAACTTATATTTATGCTTTGTCTAAGGGCTTTTCTTTACACAGTAGCTCTCTTTCAGGAGTTCTTTGATAACTGGATTTTAAAAAATGTCAAGCAGAATTATGAATCAGATCATTTGGAATTCATAATTGGATAAAACATTTACAATTAAATGAAAGACAAAGTATATCTTCTACTCTATATCATCACCTGTTTTGGTTCCTTTATTTTTGGTTTCGACTCTCCCATATTTAAATTAAAATGGAAGACATGTTTTCATATTAAATCATACTATACATTTGTACTTGTTATAAACAAAAAAAGTCCTTTATTCCTAAGACGACCAAATAAGTGGAATGTTAGGCTTGAAGAGTATTTTTAATTGTAGACATTTTTAATCAATTCAATAAATATAACGTTAACAAGTTCAAAGACGTAAACGTTCAATGATATAATCTTCTTTGTGAAGTTCACCAAGAGTACATGCGACAGAACTACAAATTCCATCAAACATTTCTGACATAGAACCTCTCCCAATGAGCAAATCCGTCCGCATCCCATCAATCAAACCAATTTCAACATTAACCACCTGTTAGAAGCTTTTAACTAATCCCACAGAAACAATCAACTGAGCAACTTACAGCCAAACTAGCCCGCGTTCTTCTCCACCTGTCTCCGCGAATTATTCCCTCTTTTCTTCACCCTGGGAAGGAATGTTTGTCCCCCAGGTAATACGCCCCCTCCACTCTGTGCATCTTTATCTGGCATTCCATTTCTCTGAGACACAAAAGAACGCATGTCACAGGGAGGCGGAGGTTCCGCCAAGAAGGAAAGAAATGACCTCATCAATCCAGGGAATTTCTTTTCCAAAATGGAACGCATTGTCTAGTACTTAAATTCTGGAGCGGGAGGGTCTTGGGGAGACAGCGGGGCTTAAAGGAACTGACGAAAAGCTTGGAGATGACTTCTTTGAGTGGCGAAGTGATTGGCAAGGAATATTTCTGTATATGAATTGGAAATGTGAAGTCAGGCTTTCAAAGATAAGTGCTGATATTTACAATGTACTCAATCAAAGTTTATTATTTGAATGTAGTTCCTGCAAACTCTCGACTTTATATGTCAACCAATGTTATTTGTTACAAATAAGTGAAGGAGATGGAGAAAGAAATTCATCATTTCATTAGCTTTTTAAATAGTTATTCTAGATCTGAAGATTGTTTTTCAATAATCTTTTGCTTTAGTGATTAGAGGTTTTTTTCATCAACTAGGAAATTTTAACACAAGAGATAATCTCAATCTCTTTAATGCTCATAGAATTATGAATGGGCACATGGATAGCTTATTTTCAAATGTAAAATGTATTCTATAAATCTAAAAACATTTTTTTAAAAATGTGTAGCCGATTATACATACAATGGATAAATTTTTAGATATCATAAGAATGAACAACATTTATTCTCTTTGTAGTTTCTCCCGAATCTTAGAAAGCTTCAAACTAAAATTCTTTGTAGCTGTAGCCCTTTTTATTGTTAGAAGGGACATCCATAGTATGGAATGAACAATACATATATAGTCGTATCTAAAATTGAAAATCTCAATAGGAACCAAAACGTACATTCAACACATCCTGCACCGATATCAGCCCAACATATCATAACCCCGATCTACCTAACTTGCACCACCGTAGATCCCTTTCATTTCCTGGCCTTCAAAACCCCTCTTCCACAATATCGTCTGCCAGAGATTATCGCTTGCTCCCCACACACCCTTAATCCCCCGATCTGGCAACAGGTAATTTCCGGTACATCCCTCGAAGGTAAATGAATCGTTCCGGCGGCATCACTATAAAATCGTTTGCAGAGGAGTTCGCACCTCCCCGGAAGGAAACAGCTGTTCAAACATCGTCTGCATACACGAGGATCCATACCTCCGCGTGTGTCCCTTGTCGGCTAAAGACAAAGAGATGGTTTTATTGTTTGGAGAAAGAACAAGGGGATGGGTTTCTATTTAAAAGTGGGTTTTGGTGAGACTTCGGGAACAGTGTGGAGGAATATCACTTAAACTGAGTTGGGTAAATGTATAGTTGTAAAAATGAAGAGTTTTTTAATTTCGTTTTTCTCGTTATAAAAACTGTCGGTACTCAACCATTTTCGCCAACTTGGCGAAATTTTGCCAAAACTTTTTAAAGTCTGGCCATCAAAATCACCAAAAAACAAATTTTTAACAATCAACCGTAGTGTGACAGGGTTTATCAAACTTGGCAACATCGCTCCTTTTGGAGGGTCGACGGGCTAATGCGAAAGTACCAAACTGTACAATTGATTGTATTTATCTGTAATTGATTGTAAGAAACTAATTACGAATCTTTAATTAGAGGATCATGCATTGATGTTAAATTTGTAACCTCTTGTAAACATAATAAATTTAATTATCAACTTGATAAGTTTTCAAACATTACAAAGATTGAGTAAAATAAATCACCAAGTTTTGTCTTATACTTAATTTACCAGCTATGCATGCTAAAACTCATTTAAAAAGAGTTCAAGACATATTTTATGTAATTCATATGTTTCTACTTTTATTTAACATCCCAAAGATATCTTTACGAACATATTTTACTATAGTATAGAATGCGAATAAAAAATAAGTCAATTAGCTCAATATTTTATGTAAAAAAAGTTTAACGATAATGATATTGAGGTAAAAACTATTTTAAAACATTTCAAATATAGATACAAAAATAAAAATAAACATTTAATTATTAATTCCAGAAGGCCGAGATTTTACTGCAAACACAAATGGGGTTATTTAAGAAAAAACGTCATACTATTTTAGAGTCATACCTTCCCTTCCCCCATGTTACAAATTATCACATTTCAGTGAGACCCGAAGGGATGTCACATTTTGAAAAATTTTAAATTTAACCAAATTTCATATATTGAATTTTAATTCAGTGTTTTCAACCAATTGGGAAACATTACTCTTCTATTACTATAATGTGTTTACCATTTTAACAGCAAATACAGAAAAACCTTTTTAACTGTGATGTCACAAAATTAGAATTGGCCCTCCCGTCTACCCTACGTCATACATACAGGACTCCTCCTCCCCCTTAATCTGGAACATAATTTGTGAAAAAGATACTTCCTTAATTTCAATAAATTATTGCGCATTCAATTTTTACTTTCTCCACAACTTTTTATAAGTTCCACTCACGAAAAACATCTAAGTAAGACAAAAAGAAAAAAGTATCCCTTCTTATAAAATAAATCCTGCATATTTATTTAAAAATTCTACTAGAGTAATACTGATTACATTACCAACCCACCAAGACTAAGCATTGCAATTTAAATTGTCCTTAAAAGCCTACTCTTTTTAACACATTTTGGGATATTTTTGTTATTTTTTTAAATACAGGAATAGGAAAGATAAATCCCTCCAATCGTTGAAGGTTATTCATTTTACTTTGCATGAAAACAAGGACTTTTACATGAGAAACCAACAGATTAAAACTGTTCCAACATGATTCTTCGTGATTTCAAATTCAGAAAAATAGGTGGCTATGTTATCTCTATGAGTGGTTCAAGGCATTGCATTCATTTTAATTTTTATTCATTCCTTTGTTATCAGCTTATTTCCGTAAGTTTACACTATTTTTAGACCATGAATTCTATTTATGGATACATCAACGCCTGGGCATATAAATGAAAAGCATTCTAATTTGGGGAAATTTTGATTTCGCTTTTGTTTTAATATGAACTTTGAGCTTTTATCTAAGGAGAATTACAGGTCTGGAATTTTAAGTAAGAGATTTTATACGACCCATTAAACATTTACTAGAACATTCTCTGTTGATACGATCTAGAAACTAAATTGTTTCAACACTTCGTTGATAAAATAATAAATCTAAAACATTCCATCATTATTTTAAGTATACTTTTATGAACCTCTTGGGATGTTAAATTTAGGGTTCGTCTGGAGTTTATTTGCATTTCAGAAATACAGCATTATTAGTAATTCAAGGTTAAAATAAATGTAAAATATTTTAGACTGTCGAAAACATATATAAGTTAATTGTAGTTTTTTATACGCGTGGTCTTTTATTATATTTACATTCGTGTCTTACGTTCACGTGTTTATAGAAAGAATTTTAAACAAAAAAATGTTTCATTCACTATTATTATGAATACTATGAATCTATTTTTATAAATATTTGTTAAATCATTAGAAGACAGAATTACAATCCTAAACTGTCATCAGATAAGCTTCTAAAGCCGGGTTATTTAGCTCCTAAGGTTACTTTCTCTAGTGAGCAATACGGTTCAAATTTACCTGAAATTTATGAATTAAGAATGCATAATTTGAATACAAACATGTTTATACAAGATCATACAAACTACTTAAGTTTATTCCACATACTTTACATATGCTCTTTTACTCTTAGTAAGCACTTTCGAATCTCTTTTCCCATCTATCTTTAAAATAAGCTTTTGTTGTTATGTCTTGACATGATACTACATACAAAGTTAAACATAGTAACTCTTCTGTAGTTTCTTATCTTCTTTGGTTTGACCAAGAAAACATTTTATATTTGTTTAGCTCTTCTACTAT
This sequence comes from Tetragnatha montana, assembly GCA_963680715.1. Taxonomy (NCBI): domain Eukaryota; kingdom Metazoa; phylum Arthropoda; class Arachnida; order Araneae; family Tetragnathidae; genus Tetragnatha; species Tetragnatha montana. The sequence continues at coordinate 25,343,937 of OY796680.1, forward strand.
TTATTTGACTTACTCCGCGGCCTAGCACCCTCAGTTCACTTTTATCTGTAAATTAACGTCAACTCCTCGTTTAGTTTCTTGCTTTGAAGTTTCAAGATAAGGTCAAGACAGACTGTTCAGTTCAGTCCTCATTAGCTTTCATATCCGTTTCCTATATTCCAGTTCACTAACCGAGCTATTTCAGCGACTGTACTAGCTCACCATAACCCTTTTAGTTCCCTCTATTTAAAATTTCCAGATAAGCCTTTCAGTGGTCCTTGACAGCCTGATCCATCAAACTTGTGCTGTTCATCCTCAGATGAAACAACAACAGAGGGAGGGGGCACCTATATTGGTCTTCATACAAAAGATCTCATTTAGAGAGCACCGTCAGCAACTATAGAACCACTTAAGAGCTTCGAGTGGAAACAAGAGGATGGCAATGGGGGCTACTTTGGGGCAGATAAAGAAGCGACGACGGCCATGTGGCTGCGATCGGAGGGGACAACTATCTCAAAGGGAAGGGACATTAACGTATCGTTTATGGCGTGAGAGCCTTGAAGAGATCCTTGGTCTACAGCTGCTCTGGCTATGTACCAGGTTGTCCAGGTGATTGATGCGTAATTATGAGGTAAAAATAAAGCGTTTTGCGAGGGTGCTTGAGATTAGCCAACCAGAAGTGATTGTTCTGAGTCCTTCTTTTGGGTGAAGCGTTGTTTAACTTGATTAAAAGGTACCAAAAAGCCTGTAACAACTTGAAGAAGAGTATAATTAGCTGGTAAGGGGATATTAATTTAAAATTTCTGTGGATATTTTAGGGGCGTTATATTTTTGTTTGACTGAGGTACTTAAAATCGACGTTTGGATGAGTAGTTGAACAGTAAAAAAAATAAAGAAAACTAACGCACTTTCTATTTATGCAGCTAAAGAAGACTGTGTGTATGTATCGCGGTGTAGAAGGTGTGCGAAAACGCAAATGGTTTTATTTGCTTGGATCACTAGCTTAATTTATCTTGTGTTTTAAATTCAAATATGCCATAAAAACTTTGGATGTATACTTACTAAGTAAAGTATTCATAAAAAATTTTCAACAAAATACAGACGCTACAGGACGTCAGTTTTCTGTAAAGGAAAGTATTTCGGATTGCAATGGTTATTTCTCCTTTTAAAAATAAATGTCAAAACTACTTTTAAACATTATATAAGTTTAAAGTTAGTTTACTTAAAACTAAAAAAAAGTTAGTTACGATTCTTAGGAATCTTATTAGGTTCAAAAAATAATCTTTATGAAATTATCTTTATTTAATCATTTAAACTTTTTAAAAGCTTAATATTGTCTTGCCTTGTTGGAAATCGAGTAAGTGTAAAATTTATGCAAAATTCTTAACATTAATTATCCCAGACTGCAAAATAGGAAAAATAAAATTAACATCAATTACATATGCTCAGAATTTAATTTATACGACTATAATACGTGTTTAAATGGTAGACATATGCACAAATTTATTAAGTGGTATTCACAGCAGACAGCGAAACAAAATTAATGTTGAAACACTTCACTAGAAGGTTACAAATTGTTTTTGTCTACAATAGCTTCGCAGAAAGGAGAAGGATATTTATTTGGGGATTAACTTCATTTATAAGTTCGAGTTATGGGTTTACGTGACTATCAAAGGTCAATTAAACAGAAAAAGTAAGCACAGTCTGTATTCCTTAGTAATAAGTCGTAGAGGATGAAGCAGTAATTTAGCACTTCTGTATGTTCTTTTCATTCCTACATCTTTTAATTGTTTTAAATCCCAGTTGTGCACGTAACTCGGTTTTAATATTTTCAGAGTTAGTTTTATTATCTGATTTATGAGATTTCAGGATGTTTTTATGGTGTTTTCTACTGAATGTTAAAACCCACAAATAAAATGTTAAAATTTTTTGGTTATGAAAGAATTTAACCTCTATTTGTTTCTTCAGTATCCTTCCTCTCTGCTTAAAAATTTTAATTTCAGCTCATTTAGTTTGTAATCTTATGTAGTTAGAAGTATCTATGGAATGTATTTTAATAATTTATTCTATCAAATATGTTTATTCAAATCTAATTAGTAATGATAAATGTTATAGTTTGAAAAATTTATACACAATTTTTTCTTTCGTAATATTAAATTAAAACAAGAATTTTTCAGGTACTTAAAATTTTTTTCTAGAAAGAAATATTTCTTACATACATCCAAATTTTAATCTTTAGTTACATGAGTTGATAATTTGGGGCTTAATGTGCTCTTTTAGAATCTCAACACTTAAAAGGGACGAGAATTGTTTCAACCAGAATCTTTTACATCTACAATCGAACCAAAATATTTGTGTTTAATAATGATTAAACACAAATATTAAAAGAAGAGAAAAATAAATATTTACAGTAATTATATCAATTAAATATAATAGCAACTATTTTGATATAAACGAAGTAAAAATACTTTTCCTTTTTTCATTAATAGTAAATAAATATTACGAAAAATTTAAACGGATGCAGGGATTCCCCAGAACTTGAACATATAGCCACAAAGGTTCCGTGAGATTGGAAAGGTTGAGAAAAGGAAATTGGGCAGTCTAACCCCCCTCAATCTTTCGGTTTACGGGGTCATAGGGAGGGCTCGAGAAAGAGGGGTGCCAGGCTAGAGCCAACAGCTCCCCCAAAAGAGCATGACTATAGGGGTCATACAAATAAAACAGATTTTCATAACACTCAAATGTCTGTTATCAAAAGGAAAGGTTGTAAAACGCTGCTCAACAAAAGACTAATCTAACTTTGATTAACAGATTGAATTCTGCGAAAATCGTCTCCCGCGGTAGCACTTGACTGCCAAACCGTCCTGAACTGAAGCATCGCTCAGTTTCCCAAGAAAGGTGGAAAAGAACATTTTTTCCTAAATTGCCGCCTTCCTCTCGAGCGTCGGTTCTTTTGATGGTTTACCCATCTCCTTTCGTAAAGATAAAAAGAAGATCCGAACCACCCCCTCTTCTGTTCACGGGGACCCCGATGGAACAGAAAAAAAAAAGTTCTCATGAAACCCTAAACGCCGCGTTTGCTCTAAACCGCAGAATACGCGCTGCTATTTGCACTATCATTTATTTATTCCGCCCAGGGACCCGCTCTTTTTTTTTCCTGAAAAAGTTTCTTTTATCCGATGTTGGAAATAGTGGAACTTTTTCTGGGGGTTTCGAGTGTGTGCTGGGTTTTTTTCTATGGTTTTAGATTTTGCAGTTTAAGTTTGACGACTGCACCTGTTTTAGCAGTCTTTCTTTCTCTCCACTGTAATTTGTTGAGATTTTGTCCTATTTTGAACTGTAAGAAAAGTAGGAAAACTATAGAATATGTTAACGCAAGACAAACAGTGTGGGTACTTTCCATACTTCAAAAACTGTGAAACTTAGAAACATTGCTATTTTCCACTACGAATTATAGTTTACCTAATACAGTAATTTTAATCCCTTTTACTATATTTACATAATAAAGTAATTTTAATCCCTTTTACTGTATTTACCTAATAGTAAAATAATTTTATCCCTATTCTTATGCTTAAAACTTGCTATTTAATAGCATTTTATCTACTCGTATATTTTTAAATTTCCGCTATTCAAGATCCTTAAATTGTGCATTTCTAAATATTTTTTTTAAATTTAATGCAAATAGTTTCCATTGGATAAAAGCTAATTGAGTTATTTTCTTTTTTTCTGTTATGAAATACTTTTTATTTTATTTTTTGTTTAGACATTCTAATAAAACATATATTTTCAGTTATATTATTTCTTGCTTTAATTTTTATGTAACTTTTTGTGTTTTATCATGATTTTTCCATATTTGGAACTTGACTCTTTAAATCTTTTTTATGACTACTTCATTTTCAAAGTTATAAACTTAGATTCTGAATTTTTGATTAACTAGAAGTACTACATACATAATTTGATGAAAGTTTGAATGAGTACTTTTTGAATACAATGATTTTGTATAGATAAAAAAAAATATAAATTATCAAAATATTTATATAGAAAATTTATTCGAATGGATTTAATAAAAGTATTCTATTTAATATGCATGTTAGTTTTAACAATTAAAACTTAAGCATTATCCTAGTTTTAAGTAAAACTATTTAAGATAATGTTAATTCACTACTTTCGGTAAAACTGTGATTTTTGAGGGAGGATTTGTTTTTGAATGCTTTTATAGTAAAATTTCCGCATATTTCTTTTTGTATTATTTTTATTCTTATTATTATTTTATGCTTTTAAATTATAATTGTTTTACTATTAATATTTTTATAGTTATTTTAATCTTTTTTAAGTATAATTATTTATTATTAATTTAATCCCTTTTAATAATTATTTCAATACTTTTAATCAAACTCATTTTTTGATATTTCTTATTTCAATACATATAAATCTTTATTTATAAGGAATGTAAGTTTTTTATATATCACAAAATGTTTAGTAAAGAAATTGAGGCATTTCATCAAATGACTTCATTTCAATATTTAAAGCTAAAAATAATAGATATGGAAATAATAAAAAATTCTAATGGAATAAAAATTTATTATTTTTTTTAATACTGTGTAGTATCCCAATCATGAATAATTCTTCCACAAATTTAATTCTAATGTTTGTGTTCATAAAATTTATTATTTTATTAATCCTATTTTGATTTAAACGTTATGTTGTAAATATACAAAACTTGTTATATCATCTTACTTTCAAATAAAGTTATCAATTATTTCAAAAATTACTTCAAATTTACTTTAAATATTGTTTTAAATAACGGCGTAAGCACAACTTAAAATCAAATTATTATTTTTTCTTTTTGTTACTGTTCTTCAATAAAATTAACTTCTGAAAAAAAACCTGATTTTAATAGACTTTTTTTAAAAAAGGATGGATATTTGAAAGTATAAAAAGTACATAATAAATTTGTTTGTGTATTTTAGGATCTTAAATTTTTTAAGATAAAAAGGAATTAGAAATAAAGGAACTATATTTTTAAAAAATATCTATTGTTCAGTTTCCATGAAAGATGAGTAAACTTTTCACTTTGAAACATGTTATGAATTTCTAGCCTCAAAAGTTGACTTAATGTTAAATTTTCTTAAAACTTTTATTGAAAAGATTTTCTCGAACAAGAGTTAAATACTAAAGTAAGAAAGTTCTTAGTTATTACTTAAATTAAATAGAATAAATTACATACTCGCTTATTATGAAGTTTACTTTAAATGAAATTTAGACGGTGAAAATCGGTTTATATTTGATAACAATCACAGGGTAATCTTTAATATTAGTAAAATTCAGCATATAAGTGTGTGTAGTTAAAAAAATAATTAAAACTATCTCACTTTATCATCTCTTTTGATTTATATTATCAAATTATCTCAATAGCTCCAGTTTTAGATAGAAAAACATATCATAATTTTCTTTATTACTTTAAAATGATAAGATATTATTATAAAATTATATTATATTAATATATATGTTGTAAAATTTAATGTAATTTAAATGATACATGATAACATGATGAACATGAACATGATGTTCATTTAAGATGAACATGATATTATTAATGTAATTTAAATGATATAATGATGAACATGATATTATTAATGTAATTTAAATGATATAATGATGAACATGATATTATTAACAGATATTTACGCAATTTGTCGTGAAGAACATACAAGAGAAAGAATACAAGAATCGCTAATAACACAAATTCTATATAAACTCAGCACAAGATATTAAAGAACATCTAAGTTTCAAACCGTAACTTAAATTCACAAGATTTCTCAGATATTCCATTCCCATTTACAACCTGAACCCCCCTATATGTTTTCCCGCCACGCACGCATTAATGCAAAGTATAAAATGTGTAATTCGATCAAACTTCTCAAAAGTGGATAAAATTCGATTGATTATCGGGCGAGCAGCAACGCAATTACAACGAAAATTGTATTTGGGGAACTTTTTCCCCGAGTCCATCTTATCCAATACTTGGAACTCGGCACTCTGAACTCTTCTGCGACATCGAAATTGGATCGGGGTAACTCAATAAACCCAACCAAAACAAGGCTTTCCGGCCGCTTGCATTGGATTACTACTGCTGCGACTCAAGAGGCATTCGGATGCCGTGCTCTCTTGAGTTTTTATTTCTAATGAGCGATGATTTTTGAGGTTGCAGCGGATTTTTGAACTGCTTTTCATATTCAAATATTCATCGATTTGTAATATGGGACACGGCGTTTCAGCCGTCTTTGGAGTTTTGAGGGCGAAGGGTTTTGTTACGATATTGAAGTGATGGTTATCGAAGGCGTTAGGGTATGATCAGTCGATAAAGGAAGTTACCTGAATTGGGATTGTTAAATTTTTAAATTGATGTGAAATTCTGTATTGATGTATCGTCGATTCTAATGAAAGGGATTCTTTTCTTAACCTTTGAAGTGAGTTTTATATAAGTTGAATGTGTGGAAATCAATGTCATCAAATCGTTTTCGCATATAGGTAACTTCTGAAGAGAATCTTTTCACTAGATATTTTTTTAGATAGATCATAATACTGAAGATGACACAAACCCATCTGTATAATGTGACCTGTGCTACAACAAATGCGAAATATAGTTTAAATTATGTTAAAGTGAAGAATGGGTGCAATGAAGAGAAAAATATTATATGGTTTAGTTCATTATAAAAGCAGATATATGTATAAAATATGAAACCAATACCTAAATAGTACTTTTATAAATCTTTAAATAGTATTTTTATAAATCCTTCAGGTGATAATCATCCTCGTTGTTAGTTTTTCATTCCTAATTCAACTTTAAAGAGTTGAAAGAGCTATTCAACAAACGAAATGGCAATTAAAAGATTATAGTCATTTTAAAAACATAGTTTTACTTCCTAAACATTTTAGGGGGATTAGAGGTCACACACTAGTCGTATCAATTGTTTATTCAGGTTTTAAAGACGATTTTCATAAATGACCCCTTCAACAACTTCATCGTTAAATTTATAAAAAATGTAGGCGTCAAATTGCTTCATTTCTAATCATGTTTGTCACTTTATTGCAAAATTTCATTTGTTTTAGGCAATTTATATCCTCATTTTTTACCACCGACTGCGAGCTTTCCTCTACTGGAAGTAAGTTCGCATAAAAAGCCAGGTATTTATATAATTCAAATAATTTCCCTTCACTCAATGAGTGACTCACCTCTCTGCAGAGTGTGGTCGAAGACGCTGTCTCCGCCCTCGACGGTGCAGTTCCATCGGTTGTGTCGGAACTGGTTCTGGCACTCGTGGATGCCGCGCGCCGCCCCGCCGCTGACCGCGCGGATGACGGCGGGGTGGGCCTGGCACACGCGCTGCTGCTGAATCACGAGTCCCGGCACCGACGAACACACCGACGACTGCTCGTTCGCCATGTCCGCCGTCGGCGTCACGCTCACGCCCACCATGCCCAGGTACCTGCAACAAAGAAATTATTCTTTACTAATGATGAAAAAAAATAGTTTGCTTCATATATATGGCATAGCTCATGAATATTAACAAATTGTTCGCATTACATGACATAAATCCTGAACATGAGCGAATATTTAGCATTATAACATAACTAATTAAACAAATAGTTAACATCCTATCCTGGTATAAATCCTGATCATCAACAAATAGATCAATCGTATTATGACATAAATTCTGAACATTAACAATTACTTAGATCATGACATAGCTCTATAACATAAAAAAATCGTGCACACGATGGCATAACTCAAATTATACAAAAGTACGAGTAATAAAGCAATCATAATCATGCAAAATTTCAGGTTGATTTTAACGAATTTTTTTATTTATTTAAAAATATTGTTTGCCTAAAAGACATTACGATTAAAAGCATTTGTAAACAAACGTGGCAGAAATTGACTTTTTTTCACTCGTTTTACATAGATAAAGTGGTTACATTGATTAAAAAAAAATTGTTACTTAAACTTACAAAAACACTCTAGAACGAATAGGGATGATATAAAAACAAGCAAGTATCAAGCGTCGATGTCTGATTTCACCACCGTTTTTCCAAGTCACGTGTTTTTTTTCTCTTAGACATTAAAATTTAAATTTAAAATTAAAATTCAGAAAACTTTTTTATTTTGATTACATTTTCTTAATTAGCATTGAATACTCTATTTAAAGCATTAGAAAACCCTTTTTCTGGCGACTCGACGTCAAGTTTCGAGAGATCCATAACTCAAAATGTGTAAAATTAAGAAATGCCATAATTGCCATACACGACCCACGAAAAAATGAAAGTAGTAAAACCATTTCTGATATTTATTTGCTTAAAAAACATTAAAATTTAAGCAACCAAATCGGGCGTTGTTAGGAACTGGAGACTTAGGGATGTCACTTAACAAACAACCAATTTTGATAGGTAAAACTTGTAAAAAAAAAATTGGTAAATTTGGGGGGAAAATTATAGTTTGCTAAGACTTAAATCTATAAAAAGGGTAGTTTCACAACTTTATAGGCAAACTAATAAATTAAGTAGTTAAACATAAAATTATAGCAGAAAACTTAAAATGCACACAAACAGGAAGGGCGGTAAAGGAAACATTTTCACACAATTTTAACCAAAATAAATTATTGTAGAATATTTATTTAGTGTATAACAACACACTCTTTTATTATTGCAAAAGCTTCTACGAACAACGAAATAATACGTTTCACTGAATATTTAGTTTCAACTGGGTGTCATGCCCGTCCCTCCAGCTATATCAACGTAACAACCTTGTTTTTAAGAAGACAAAATGAATATTTATACTTATACACCCTAAGTTATTAAGAATTCGTCCTTGTAAGAGAATAGAGGTCCTTCCTCATTTTTATCTACCTACATTTTAATCTTCTCTAATTGAAACGTACCCTTGTCACAATCTGTACTTCTTTATGAAGAATGATGATGAATTAAAGATAGCAATTAATTCTAGCTAAATACACTTGATAATATTTTTGTAGAATATTTAATACGAAGAAAAAAACAGTATCTGAACAAGTAAATATTAATTTGCAGTTAGTAATATACGAAATTCCACTAAATTATGTTTTCATAATATATTTATTTAAAGTTATAATTTTCTTAGTATAGGTCAGACACATTTTATTTGTGTTTAAAATTTATTTAATGGAAGTATAAAAAATTATAAATCAACTCAATTACCGTTCAATACAAAAAAAATAAAAGTTTCATTAAACGAACAGGACAAGTAGTTAAATCTTTAGAAATGTTGTTCTTGGAACACTCAATTCCTTTTACCAGACTATCATTATTGCTCACTACGTATTAAATCTCAAACCTATATCAATCAACGCATAACTGTTTTGCCATAAATTATGTTGTAAAGTAAAAGTGGTTTTAACTTTGATGGCATAAAGAGTAAAAGGAGAGAGAGAGAAAGGTTAAGGGAAAAAATTAAGTAGGAATAGTCATTTTCTTCAGTTAATACTAAGTTTTTGAGCTTCGATGTTTTTTTTTTATTTTGGAACCTCTCTTGAATGCGTCCAATTTTTGAATGCATCATTATTAGTCCCAAATCAATATGAATTATCTAAACTCCACTTCCTATTCTTTAAAGAAAGAGACAATACTTCTCTTTTCTACACTGTAAATATGCTTTCTTCAAATAACGGAAATTAACAGATAGCACTGCTGCTGGTTAGTTTTTTTCTTTTTCTGTCAAAGAAAAAGTTCTTTTTCTGTATGTGAAAGAAATTATCCATTACTTGAAGAAACTTAAAGTTCTTTTAGATTAGTGACAGAAGGCGGATTTTATTACAATCAATATAATTATAACTAATTTTATAGACCCGAATGACATTGTGACTTCACTGGCAAAACATATCGTTACCACCAAGCATAAAACACTAATCTGCTATTCTGATATATATATATAGCAGATTCGTGTTTTTGGCGTGGTGGTAACGATATTACACACAAACCTAGCAAAAAAAATTTTTTTTAACTAAACGATCACGAGCCATTTTGACTTGTACATATGTAGTTGTTTTTAAAATTCATTCTTTTAATGGGGATTTTAATAAATATCAATTCTTTTTGTGGAAGAACTCTCGGAAAAAGCACGATTTATTTGCACTCCGGAAAAGTTTCAGCAATGGAAAATGTAGTGTAAAAATAACTATTTTTTTACAGTGTAAACTTTTAGGATCTAGGTATTTCCCATAGTGTATGACGCAATGCATTCCGAGACGTATCGTATCAAGTCTCCCCATCTCAGACCTCCAACAACAATAATCTCTCACCTCTCATCGCGGCATATTCATACTATATTGATCAACAACAACAACAAGAAGTCGAAACGGCCGCTGCTTTTAGCATATTCATGAGCTTCTGTCAATGGAGATACGATCAACCCCTTCTTGGATTGCGGAACACGTCGGGATGAGAGAGCCCCTCGCCAAAAGGTAAAACCCGGTTGCCCTGTCATAAATTAAAAGCACCCAGATGGGGTGGCTGATAAGGGAAGGTGCACGTGCTGGGGAGGATGTGTCGCGTTTTAATTTTTCGAAGGTGTGTGGGCGAGAGCTTCGAGACTGTTCTCTGACCGACCGACCGTCTGGTGGGGTGCCCAGGGATGCGGTCGAAGGGTGGTATTATTGGGAAGAGTTGCTGGACGGGAAGTGGATTCAAAGCTATGCGAGTTAGTTTCAAAGGGCAGTTTCTATGTTGGTGGTGGAATCGGACATTTAGTTGAACCAGAAGGAGGATTCTCTACTTTCTACAGCACTCTTTTTTTTCTCTAATTTTCTACACCTTTCTCTCCTTGTTCGAGCTCTGCTTAAAATTGATCGATAAAGTGCTGGTTGATAATTGGAGATTGATTGCTTGATATATATCGTTGTTTAGTTTTGGGGTCACCATCTAACCAAAATCAACTAACTAAAATTTGGTGGAAATTTGGTGGGCCGCACAGTACATCAATACCGAAAATAATATTAAACTACTATGAATACATATTTTTCATATGGGGCTACATAAATATATAATATTTATTCATTATAAATTGACATTCCTTAATAAAAAAAAAAAGTTAACCACATAGACGGCAATGATATACAGCATCTTGAATCAAAGAACAATAAAATTCAATTTTCAGCGTAATGTAAATTAAATAAAAATGTCTTTCATTGCTTCAAATAGAGTCCATATCAAACGACATTAAATCGCATTTTGATAGCAGTGAACCCACTCATTGCGGACAATCTAATGACCGGCACAATAGCGAGTCCCCTCATTCAAAAGCAGAGGAATGTATCGATTCGGAATAGAATACCCGATCGAGGCTCCTCATACCTACCGCCGCTAATGGAATGTGACAAAATCAGGTGTGCTCGGCCAGATTAATTGTGGACCCTTTCAAGGTCGAAGGGTCCATTAAATCTCCCGGAGGTCGGACGGTCGGCAAAAAACCCCGTTCCTTGGGATCCGCAGTGCATTGCCTCCACACACCTGTTACGCTTTTTGTTGTCGACAGGAAGATGCAACCTTGTTGCAGTTCCCAGAGGGAAAGTGTAGCGATTTGTTTGAATCTAATGTAGCAATGACTGGTGAATTGTTTGATTTAGTTTTTTGAATGTGTTTAGAAGGGGCGTAGCCAGAGGCGGGGGATTTGGGGATATATCCCCCCCCCCGAAATTCAGAAATTTATCTTCTTTGACCATAGAAAAAGGAATAAATTTACCCCATATCCCCTCCCGAAATTCCAATATCCCCCTCCAAAATTTTTTTCTGGCTACGCCACTGGTGTTTAGGTAGCTGTTTTGATTTTATTGATTCTCAGGTTGGAGAAAAATAAATGGAATACATGTTGTATGCTTCATAATCTAGTTGGAACTGGAAATAATTTATAAACAAATTTATTCTAGTTAGAAAAAATTCTATACACGTGTAAGATTTTTCAAGGTTAAACCTAAAATTAATCCCTTAAAAAAAGGATAGTTTTACACGAAAATTAACTGTAATTGACCTATGCTTCTTGTTATACCTTCAATTAACTTATAAATTACCCCCTTAATATTGATTAAACAATTTATTAAAGGTAAAATATGTCTGTGGAAAAATCAGTCTCGGTCTGTTCTTTTCTTGCAAGGTTATTTTTCTACCTCTTCAAGGTTTTCGTTATATCACGTCATGATATTCCAACCCCCTCACAGTTTAAGGAAATAGTAACATATTAAGATAACCCGCTGTCAGCTTAACGAATAATAAGTCCATTTTGGGAAGATATCTGAGATTTTTCTTGTCCTTGGTACTCTGACTACGAATCAGCATTTTATAAATATAAATGTAAACGTATGTGCTTTTCCCTTCCCAAGCTGGAAATGAATTGTCTATTACAGTAGTTTCTATTAGAACGATGTTTTCCTTTAAGGAATCCCTTTTTCCCCTTTATTCCCAACTTCATTGGCCTCAAAGGAGAACCGTATACTTTAAAAAGTGTAGATAGATAACAATGGAAAGCCCGTAATTTTAATAGGATTAATAATTAGAATGAGTCAAACAAAGTTCTGAAGGCAAATATTTTATAGCATATACTTTCCTCGCTTATAGCACATTGTGAAATAATTCAATTTTACCAACTTAAAGGAGACAAAAAAAAATTATTTCACGAAAAAATGAAAATAGAAGCAATTAAGTGGTTCTTTCGCATAAAATTTTATTTCAGGCTATCAGACACCTAATTTAGAATATGTGCATAATTCAAGCTGACTGAAAATTGATATTTGTCACGAAGTGTCTGAAACGCTGAATATATTTGCTTCTTAAGGGGCAGCATTAGCTAAATGACTCAATTTTATCAACATTTCAGAAAACAGTTCGCAAAAAAAATTTAATGGTCCGGCACCACAAATTTTGAATAAAAGTTTATGAAAATTGAGTTATGGAAAAATGTGTCAAGAGATTTTTACCATAATATTGCTATAATCCAAGTGCGACAATTTTAAAATTTTTGTTAGATTCCCCAGTTAATACAACAAAAAAAACTACCATTTAACTCTAAATCATCACTTCTTTATAGCTTTAAGCGAACTCATCAAGAATTTAAACTCACGGAAATTGTTTCCAGAGGCAATCACATATTTAACATGTTCTTGTATATAGAAGGGACAACGGAAAGCAATTTAACTCCCCGTAAACCAAGCCGCCCGGCATTCCAATCCCCGTATTTATGTCCTCCCATCCCTCCCCTTCCCTCGGATATCCACTCGGAAAGGGAGTGGCCATTTTTCTCGCATGGAACTCAACAGCTGCACGGAGGAAGGATTGACTTCGCGAAAAGAAACAAAAAAGCGCAGAATGGAACCAAAACTCGAGATCGTTCTTTACGCCCCGGAATAAAACAAGAATGTATAATAAAGATGCCAAGGAGGGGGCGCAAACGCCCCTTTGCCATCTTTCTTGGCGACGCAAATGGGCGCCAAAGATGAATAGGGGTAAACCTGGGCCCGCTATCTCGGGTTTTGACGGGGCATTGATTCAATTTCGACTCCGCTTTTGCACAAAATCGGGAAGAAAGAAAGAATTTTTTTTCTTTGCAAAAATAATCACAACTCAGAAGCAGAAAAAATTGGGAGGGGCGGCGGTGGGGAAGGATTGAAAGCAGAGGAAACGTTCCATCAGAATTTTATTTTAGGTCCGATAAAACCTGTCATATAAATCGGACTTTTATATTCGTTACTTGGTTTTCCTTGGAAGAATTTCCTGAGATGTATGTGAGACGGCGTGTTATTCCAAGTAAAGGCACTTATTTCATTCCTTTTCAAATAAGGAATATTTTTAATCCAATGATCGTCGGTCAAAAAACTCTTCTGATTAAGATAACATTGAAGAAGTATAATATTAATTTCGTCCTTATATATGTGTAAATACTAGACATCAACGTTTTTTGACCCTATGACTTCACTACGCGGAAGGAAAAACTGAGTAAACAGAAAGTCTTATGGGTTTCTAGGAGGAGTTTCGGTACTCAAATCGTGATAAAAAAGACGCTATATACACATGGGTTTAACAATCTAATCATATTTCTAAATTGAAGTTCTTAATTTCACTCAAAATTCAAGCACCGAGCGAACTAGTTTCTTTATCTGCTCTCAGCTTGTTTCTCCAGGGTCAAGTAACTTTACAGTCTAGTATAGTAAATACATGAAAACAAAAGGATAAAACATTTTCCATGTGTAGTAAAAACAATTTAAAATCATTATTTCATTAACTTTTGAAGTTAAAAGTAGAAATGAGAAAGCATTTGTGTTTTCCAAGCTTCTTACTGAACGAGTTAAAGAACCTATTCACTGAAATTTTCTCGAGTACAAATTTTATATAGAAATGTTGGTTATGTTAACAAATAAGTTTTAGTCAATACAGAATTATTCGAATCAAATTTAGATATTGATATAAATAAGTTTAAAATTCTGGTTATTACAAAAATTTATCATGAATATTTTACATCTTATTTTTCATAAACATTTAATTTAGATTAAATTATATTAAAAGTTTGGGTAAAACATCTTAAAAGACACCGATTGAGAAACCCGGTCCTAAACATATTTTCCATTAGATAGCTTACATATTTGTGTAAATAAAAAGAAAAGTTATAAAATACAACAACATGATTTTTAACTGAAATTTTAAGGTATCATACTTTTCCCTTTTTAAGTGTAGAAATAATTTTTCGGTCTTTAAGTATAAACATAATCTCAATTATCTAATATTTTCGATATTATTTCATACTAAACTCAAATTATGTAATATTATTTTAGAATTTATAAAACTTAAATTTATTTTTAAAAAAAGCTTCTTTAAGTATTTATTTATAATGTACTAAAAATTGTACCAATTTTCTTTTTAAAATTATATATTTTAAAGCACAATTTCTCCAATTGCAACGTATAAATCCTTAGATAATCGTATATTCAATGAACTAAAATCTTAAAATCAGTTTAATTCCATTTTATTTTGAAGGAAATCATCTGTAATAGTTTTATTTAAACCCCGAACACCTGCATTTCAAAGAAAAACTCACATTTCTTTTTCTTTCAAAAATATCCATTCCACTACAAAAAGGCATCAAAATTACAAGTTGAAGACATACCTTCTCCAAAAAGCATTATTTCAAAAGCGGAACAAATCCCAAAGAAATCACATTAAGTTTAGAAAATATGAATAAAAAATCATTTAATTCCGAACCCAAGAGGCACTAAAAACGACACTTTTACAAAAACGTCGAGAGGTAGCAGACTGAAAGTAGGCAGGAATGTTCCTCCATAAAACAACGGCCTGCTGTCCACCCTGTAATTTAGGCTTCGCCGCCCGGACGAATTTCTTGCAATTTCGGCGCGTTACCTGAGGTTAGGGGAATTAATTTTCGGAATGACCCACATGTTTACATTGGAGGAATTTCGGTTCCATAACAATTTAGTCGAGCTCGAACCTTTGTTGGAGGATATTCCTGATCCTTAAATTGCTTTCCTTTACACTTGAAGGGAAATTATAGGTTAGTTGGGGAAATTAGATTCTCTGTCGAATCAAATAATCCTGGCTATTTTTGAATAAAGTAACCTTTAAGGGAGTTTTAGTGAACTGTGTGAAATAGAACACCAAAGTGGGTTTGTGTTTTATGAAATTATTTTTCAGAAGATAATGTTGCCTAATGGTCACTAGTTTTGCTTGATACCACATAAGAAGTTTTTAAGTTTAGTTCTACTTATAAAGTTTTCATTTCATTCCAATTATTCATACATAAAACTTTTTTGAAGTTTAAAGTTATACTAAACTCCTTATAAATTTTTCATTTGAATCAAATAATTCCTAGTACTTCTTTTGATCTTTCATGGGAGTTGATATCATTTAAAGTATTTCTAACTTTTCTCCAATAAAATAGAAATAACACACCAAGATTTTTAAAAAAGTAAAAATTTAAAGTAAAGAAATACCTATTTAATATTTTGTATTGAATCTTAAACATAGTTCCTTTCATTAATGACAACAAATGTTTCATTAAAAAACAATTTCAATAGACCTTTAATCAATTTCATAAGAATAACGAATGATTTAATTGAAATGCATAATCAATAAAATCTGTCCACAATGAACGCTGATAAAAGTTATAATAAACATTGACGATGTGATATGAATAATTGCCAAAACTACCGCATAGAGGTTTCAAATTATCATAACACAAAAAAGTTATTTAAATGTTCGAAACTGATTTGATTTTCCAAAGAGTAGTAAAGCGTTCGATGATCACCCAATCTTTAGAATAAAAGGGGAATGAAAATTCTATCTCTTGTGAAGGAATGAGGAAATCAAAGATCGCCGGAAATAATAGAAAATAAGAATTACTTTTGTGGAACGGATATTTTCTGAGAAAAGCGAGGATTGTATTTCATTTCCGCTGTTTCTTTCGTTGCTTCTAGAAAATGGCTTCAGCATCATAGGAAGGGCCTAGACGGCGATTTTTCAAAGGTAGTTTCAAGTTTAGATTGGGGTTAATGTTTCTTTGTGAAGAGTCATCAAGTTATGTTTATGAGCTATGGGAAAACGACTAGTTGCTATAAAATATCAGTACAATGGAGTTACGTAATGGAACTATTTTATAAATGTCAAAACTTTAAGCAGTTTTACTGTATCCAAGTACGCATATTTCAAATTGAATATTCAATAAGCGTTACGGGTATACGAAGATAAAAGGTGTTGCGTGGAATTCTAATAAACGTCCTTTATGCTTAAAGAAGCTGGGCTATAAGTATGTATACGTGTGTCCCATTCGGTAAAGATGTATATATTTTCGTTTCACTTAAATACAGGAATATTTTATTTTGTTTTTCTATTTTTAATTAAGAAGATGAACTGATACACAGTATTTCAAAGATTAGATATATTTTTTTTCCTAAAAAGGGTAATTTTTCTAAATTGAAAAAGAAAAAACTTGAAACAAGTTCAAAACAGTTAGATTTTATAAAAATATAACTTTTTTAAGGTAAATAAATCTTAAAAAGACTTACGATATTGATTCACATTTTTACTATTCGTTTATTATTACCGTTTATAAAACGAACTAAATACTATATTATATTTTTTGATTTAATTATAGACGAATTATTACAATAAAAGTGTTGTAAGGTAACTGACTAAACTAATTTTGAGATAGTGAAATCTTGAGACAATTTAGATGAATTAGTTACTCAAATTGAATTTGATTTAATAGAAATTAAAAAGTGGTTTAATGCTAACGATTTGGCTTTAAATCACATCAAAACTAAATACATACATTTAAGCTGAAATTTAATATAAAATATCACACCTTATATTGTAAAAAAAGTAACTGTCGATGTTACATTCTCCAACCTGTAGAAAGTTACAAAAAATACCCGACGTGGAGGGTAAAAGTATACATTTAGTTTTTTATTTTCTTTCGGATTTTTAACATATTTTCTCCAAGACGATCATTTTTTAAAATTGATTTGTGAGACAATAAACTTACGTTTATTACATTTTTGAGGCTCTAGCTTTTAAATTTTTGATTTCATGGCCCAAAATAATTTTTGTGCGTACTCTTATCCTCCCCTTTTTTCTACTGTTCTTCTTTGGTTATTGTAACTTTTGTTTTGATATATAAGTATAATTTTTTTGAAATCTGCTTCCCTTCCAACAAAATCTCCGGAAACCCTTGATCGAAAAAGAAGAGCAAACTTTAAAAAAAAATCACAGCAGTTAACCAATGTATATGTTACGGGTAAAAGTGATAAACCGGATATTATTAATAATACTCTAAATGTGGCGGGCAATGGGATAAATTCAATGACATTTATCAATGAGTATTAATCACACTTTGCTCGAAATACGCGGGCATTATTAATAATGCCGGATTTATCACTTGGTCCGTAACATACAACAGGTAATCATATTTAAGCATGCTAAATACGCATTATTTAAATTTGAAATACGTGTTAAGTTTCCTTTTTGATATTAAGAGTTCGTCTTAAGTTGTCCTCATAAAATATTTTTAAAAATTTAGAAGTTGAGAATTATTTGAATTCTTATTTGAACATAAACATATGCTTTACTACACAAATCGTATGGCAG
Source organism: Tetragnatha montana (assembly GCA_963680715.1). NCBI lineage: Eukaryota > Metazoa > Arthropoda > Arachnida > Araneae > Tetragnathidae > Tetragnatha > Tetragnatha montana. The sequence goes on from OY796680.1 coordinate 25,362,090, forward strand.
TGAAAATATTTTCGGGACGACTCCGTGGGTATTTTCAAGGTTCTATCTGAGATTGGAAGATAACAGCATGTCAGAAGAAAGGCGCTAATCAATGAGTAATTAGATGAAATCTTAAGAAAATAGTAAATAAATGTATTTAAATTATCCTTAAGTACGTGACATTAATAGAATTTAAGTGAATTCTAACACATCAAATACATCCGCGCTCTTTAGTATTTTATTATTTGTTGCTAAAATCCTTCCTTTATCAAAACGCCGCCCCAGTTAACCATATTCAAGGGCAGTTTAAAATATGTTACAGATACAACCATTTCAACACCCATTCTAGTGAATCTGCGTCTTCAAGGTCATAAACGAGAAAACCTGAATTGAGATACCAGCATCAGACATCGAGATAGCTGACGATTTCCTTGGACGTCTCCGGCACGGACACAGTTACGCCATCATCGAGATGGAACATATTTCAAGCAATGCCAAGGAGAGGACGTTTTTGGAATTTTTCACATGTTGTCCATGTGAGGTAGACGCAAAAAAATTGCATTTGCATTCATATCAGAATATAAAAGTGGTATTTATAGAAAATCTTCGCTTAAAATAGATTGGGAAAAAAATGGCCTTTAAATAGATCAAGTTTACGAGCACAATGCCACGCATTTGTTTCTGAGAAATCGTAGGAAGTCTTTTTAAAACGATTTCGTTTGTTTATGCAAAAGAAATTTGCATTATTTATGGGGACAAACGTCAACAATAATTGTTTTTTCAATTAGTTTGAACTTATTTAAGATTCTTAAGACGCGTTGTTATAAGTAGCAGTTAAGCATATTAAATTAAAGTAATGATGAGACTCAGGCTTACATTATTATATCGGGAAAAAAAGAATAATTTAAAATAAAAGTAATTTGGTGTGGAGTTTTACCCCTATTTTAACTAATAAGGGGTTCACTCTTTCAGAAGGAAAGTAAATGGGGTGTTTTAACTAATTTGAATTCAAGAAAATTACATAAATTTCTAAAATAAACTTTTCTTTATTTCCTAAGCTGTGCACTTTTTCTTCAAATTTATTATTTTAAGTATAGTTAAATTTAACCAATTTGTTTTTATCCCGTTTAAAAAATCTTAAATTAATAACATACGATAACATATTTTTGCATTGTAGCGTCTGTGACTGTCCGCAACTCGGTAACTTTAACCGCGGCTTTTAGCTCCGCCCTCTCCCTCGAAAACGAGAACTGTATTATTCTATTATTCCCGCGCGAGAGACTGACGAGCTCGCCTGTTTTGTTGACTCTCTCTCTGCGAAGAGAAAAGTGTTTAATCTTTAAATATTGTGTTGTAAAGTAATAAAAATGTTTAATTAAAGAGATGCCTATTTACTGCCAGCCCAGCATCAACAGCATAAAGAAAAATTGGTTTCAAAAGAAGATTTGTACTATTATTAAAAACTTAAGATTAATCCAGAACCAATTTTAACACTTGAAAGTAAAAAAATTTAATATTTTAACTGCTATGTTTCAAAATTTAAAACATTTTAAGAATTGCTTGATACATCTGATAAATACGAAACTAATGTGTTTTACAATTTTGAAGAAAATCCCTTAAACATTTATAGTTATCTTAAGTAAGTTCTTTAATTAAGTTTCCAAAAGTAATACAGTATTTTTTAAGATTTCTGTTATTAGAAATGTTTAGATTTTAGATCATATGGATGTACTGATACTCTGACAAATTCAATCTATCATCTTAACTTTTTGATTATTTAATATGATACAATTATTTAAACCAAACTCAGGAACTCAAATATAAATATATTAGAATTAACAGTTTTATAGAATCTTACAAATGTATATTAAAACTTAACGAAGGTTTCAAAGAGTTATTTCTGTACATAAAATGCTATTCTCATACAAACACGCCACACACCAACCACATCCCACTTTTCCCCGATCTTCCCCTCAAGATTCTATTACCCTAAACCCCCAAAACACGTAAAAAAATCCCCCTTTCACACCCACAATTTCCCTTCAACACCACTTAAAGTCATGTTTCTTTCAGGGGGCAGAAGCCGTGTAATCATCCGGCTAAACATCGCACACCGCAGCGATCAATAAGCAGCGAATCGGCGATTTTTAAGGAGGAGACCCGAAATCCGTAAAAAGCCCCTTTTGTTTCTGGGAGCTGATCCATCAGGCGCCGGCCTCGCCAACTTATAATTTCACGCCGCCAATGACGGAATGCGCCCGACCGTCATCCATCAAAGGGAAACCGATCATTAGGCGGACACTGTTTGGTCAGCTCGCTTGCTCGTGTTTCTGCGCTTGCTACGCGAGTTCGGCGGGGAAAGCTACAGTGTAGTGAGGAAGAAATTTAAAAGAGATCGACTTTAGTATTGGTAGCTTTTGGTTTTCAAAAAACTTTCCTGAAAATTAAGTTTAATGTTTAATTCAAACGTAATAAGTTTTTGTATTTTAATTTGTATTTAATATGGGTTTTAACATATAAAAAACACCAATAAAATATCTCTACTAGCAAGCAGTGTTTCTTTCAATTTTTGTTACATTTTTATTTGTTTTCTAAAATATTGCCAATATAGACCGATTAGAGAGATTTCTATTCCGGCTTATAGTACAGTGCCCTTTTTTACTCAAGGGATTTTTACTTAATTTATTTGACAGACCCCACAACATTGATATGGATAGCAGGATAGCAGAGCTACTCGATTTAATTCTAGAATATTTTTCACACATTATATTACTTTTTGGATACAGATATATTTAAGTATCCTAACCCATCTAATAGTACACTTAAATTGAATTTTCATTTGCGGTTGTGTTTTTTAAAGTAAAACTGTTAAGGTTCTACTACTGAATAATAACTAGATGTTTCACTTAGTTTTTAAATTTACATTTTCTAAAGAAAAAAGACAAGGAGACAGGGGGACAATAATACTACAAATAAACATAAAAATTAAAGCAACGCATCATCTTGAAGAAATCGTTAAATGTGTTTCTCATTTACAACACAATCTTAATTGACTTGCAACTTGAAAATATAAATATTATTTCGAATGTTAAGAAAAATTTGAACAAATAGGTACCTACTAAAAACTCCATCTATGTGTAGTTACCCCTATTTGCATCATTAAAATGTCATTACCATCTGTTTATAAATCTTGAAAACCTTATCTGACGAGTTTTCTATCGTGAAGAAATCTATTAATAATTTCCTTTTCTAGAAGTAAAATATTAGTACCCTTGAACTTTTAGACGAATGAACCATTAAAAACAATATCAACACTTTAAAAAACACGATGATCCTTTCCTTCTTGATTCTTCCGCACGAACGTGAAAAGATTTCAAAATATGCTGGTAATTTAGCCACAATAATTTCCATTAGATGGTTAAATTTCTATCTTTTTATCTAAATATATCGGGAAATATTTTCACCCACGCACAACAAATGAGTTTGCGGTTTTGGAAGCTGGAATATGTATAAACACAGATTTTTTATCTGAATATAGTTAGGTGAAATTCACGATAAATTGTTGAAAGAAAGGCAATTTTTAAACTGTTGCTATATTTATTTGAAAGAGACGGAGAAATAGTAATAGTAATCCTGATTAACTTTTGTCATAGTTTATGATCCCACTGAAAGTTTACAAAAGAGTTTTCTACCTAAACTGAAATTCAAGAACGCATTGCTCTTGTGAATAATGTTCTCTGTATTCCAAGCTGTTTTAAATCTATTATTGTTTTGAAGGTTTTTTTTAAAAAACCTCTTCTTAGTACCATCTAAGTTTGTCTGAAAAGTAATTATCGCGTTTCACAATGATTATAAAGGTACATGTTTTTCAACTTTAATAATGAATAATTTTTTATTTCAATTTCATTGCACGCAACATATCTATGAACTAGCATAGATAGAAAACTGTGATATTTTAGTAACCAAAAAAATTCGAGCAAACTAACTTTACAATTAAGATAAAGAAAAAAAGAGCTTTAATTAGTTTGATTAAAAATATACGATTTAAAAAAAATAATAAATCCACCGTCCCCCTAAATTGCGTGTACCCTAGCTCACACCTTCGGCCAATTCCATTTCTACTAACGCGTTCGAACAATACAAGACTAGTTAATTTTTACCTCACCTTCCCGGCAACCCTGCATCGAAGGGAACTTGACCTCATCCGCGACCCCAGGGGAACGTGGGAACCAATCCCTTCTAGAAGCCATCACCCATCGGTTCTCATTCCTCCCCATTATTCCAGTTCCAGCATCATCTCATCCACACAAACGGAAGAACGCGTTTTTCCGAATTAAAATCGGCCCAAAAGACGCTGTAATTGGCCCGGGATATGCAAAACGAGCGCCTTCACAATGGACTGTGGAAACAAAAGGTGTGAAGCCGGGCCGGCCCATTACTCCTGCAACCTCTGCCACCCCGTCATAATAAATAGGCAATCGTGAGGCGTAATAAATCACTATCTAATAAACCTCGCTTTTTCTTTTTAATGAATAACGTGATCCGGGCGAGCGAAAGAAGAAGCCGGAGTTTTTCTTCTCGCCTTTCGCTCTCACCAACCGAACCACTGGTTTTCGGATTGGATCGAGTGATGCGTCGGGATTGAATCGAGTGATGATTCGTTTCGATCTTCGATCTGATGGGAATGGATGGACGCGGAGTGGTTAATTTCTCAGTTAGGAGTTTTAAGTCCTTTTTTAGGAAAAACATTTTTTTTTCTTGTTTTTAAGAGAAGCAGACGGGTTCGGGAGTAATGCAGTTACAGAATAATTATAATCAGAAAAGATATCACTGAAAGGTTCTTTAAAATTGTAAGTTGTTTTAAAAAGAGATTCATAGGTACGAGGAGATTTATTTTAAGAGGTTACTGTTGATGATAACTGCTACAGTATATATAAATATTAAATTAATAGCATTTGATAATGTTAAGAAATATGCAGAACTTTACATTTTGTTTCTGTGTGTATGGTAATAATTTGCTGCCTTTTATGACCATGCCAAAAGGTTGAACTAACTTTACAAGAAACGTTATAAAAATTTTACGGATAAATGTATATAGAAATGTTTGCCGATATATTTGAAAGTATTTACATAAATAAATTCATTTTTTCCATTATTTTGGAAATAAAATTAGGTTTAGTAAATTAAAAAGTATTTTTATGTAAATTCTACTAAACAAACATCAAAACATAAACTTTTAAGATCCTGATTAAAATTATTTAAGATATTATCTTGAAACTGCGCCGATGAATGTGTAAAATATTCTAATAGTAAGGTATACCTGTGGAAAATTTACATTTTGGTTCTTTCTTCTTACTTATTTACATTTTTATTAAAAATTTAAATTTATTAAAAATTACCTCGGTTCGTTTGCAGTTCATAAAGTAAATGGCCGGCAAAAGGAAAACAAAATTAGGGGTCACTTTGTCACTTCCATGAATTATTATCATTACTGAAGTCGTTTTTACTTTTAAGCCAAGATAAGAAGATAAGTTTAAATCTAAACTCCTAAATCTCCCTATTGTTATTTACCACTATATTTTAAATTATCCATTAGAAAAAAAGCCTAACAACACGTTAGATTCAACAACATTTTTTCATGTGCTGCAAATGAGGATATGGGATGTTCCGTGTTTTTCCGTGTGTTTGGCAACTCTCTCCTCGAATCTTCTAGAAATAGCCGGAAAGCAAAACCCGACTGCCACACGACAAACTAATAAATCTCTGGGAAAACTTGTGGCTCTCCTATTTATCCGTAACACGAGTTCCTTTTCTTTTGTCTCTTTTTGTTCCCGCCGCTTTTTTATTCCATCGAGAGTTGGTGGAAATTCTCGCTCTGACAGCGGCATCAACACATTCCGAATGCCGCGATCTTTTAGCATCTCAATCTTTCTTTGGGGAGGTCGCCAGCGTTTGGCGACGTATCGTCTCTGTTGGCGAGTGCGAAAGAGTTTCCAGGAAAAAAAATTATCTCGAGCAGTGACGTCAGGTCTTTTATTTCGTGCATAATGAAACGAAGAGGGAGAGAGGGGAGATAAGGCACGCGTCGTGAAGGGGAAGAATTAAAGAATAAAAAGTGATCAAGAAAAGATGCGGTAACGAAGAATACTTTCATAGCATAGAAGGTTGGATGTATTGGTGGATCGAAGGTTTAGCATTATTTAGCACACTTATAAAGGAGCACATATACAAAGGGTATTCAAATTCAGTATACTAGTAGGTGACTAGGGTGGAATGTGTAAAGGAATTTATACCAGCAAAGTTTTTAGAAACACGGTTATGTGGCATGTTAACCACTTGTTTTAAGAGTACAGTGTTTGTTAGGTGTTATAAAACAAACATTTTAATATGTTTTAGATCAGGTTTTTAAAGCTAAAGGTCTTGTTACATCTTGGGAAATTATTACATATTTTTTTTGTCAGTGGCAGGTAATGGAGAAGAGAATATAAACTAATATATCGTGAACTTGCTTTCAAATTTAAGTTATAAAATATTGTTAAAGTTACATCCAATATAAAAATTACATAAGGATATCATCAAAATCAACTTAAAATTATTTGCCTACTCGAAAAGAAAGGTAGCATACGATTGTACATAAAAAGTAATGTGTAAAATAATAGATAAAAGAACTTTTATGATTAATTTAATTTGTTTTCAGTTAAATCATACGGAAATCGATTGTAAAATATATAGGATATTAAATTATATGTTTTCTGTGAGTATATAATTTATTTAAAAACTATTAATTTTGTTTTAAATACATAAATGAATGATGTGGGGAACCGAGTGTTCATTTCATTTTATAAAAATGTGTGGCATTTGTGGTATAATCTCTTTCATAACCATAAATAATATTTTTTTATACAGGTTTTATAATTTTAACATGCTTTCCTGTATACGTAAGAGCATTAAAATTGTTCTTAAACTGCATCCAGGTCTTATGAAATGAATGGAATAAAGCTGTCGAACACTGAAAACTATGATTGCATTATTTCCCCCATGAAACACGATGATCTCTAGTTTATTCGAAAACCTTTAGAAGTCATCTCCTGAATCCAAGTGAAGAATGAAAGCTTTTTGTCTCGAGACAGGAGTCCTAAATTGTGGCGTATTCGAGCACAATCACGACTTCAGCTCAAAAAGGTCTTCCACCCTAAGAAATTCCTCCCGAAATGCAACCTTTATTTTCACAATGCACGACTTTATTTTCCGAAAAGAAAACCGAACAATAAATAAACAGTTCTCTTAAAAGTCCCTCGAAATTACGCCGTAAATAACAGTCCCCGTATCCATCCGCCGATGCCCCAATAATTCATCATTACGCACACTAAAAATTCCTCTCTGCCCTCTCATTCAACTTTTAAATTAGAATTTTTACTCGTAAAACATCTTTTTTTCATTCATGTTTTTATTCCATCGGTCTTTTTAAGAAGTACTTTGTACCACAAAAGGGGGAGCTTCGGAACGAAAAGTCTGAAGTGGGGTAATAAAAAAACATTTCCCGCAATTTCAGGCCGAATTTAATGGTGCTTGTGGCAACGATAACTGGCACTTGAGGTCATGCGATATAATTATACATTTTGTTGCGTTTTCACTCCGTGCGCTTGGAATGTGAATGGGTAATATGTATTCGATTGGTTTTAAATCTCTCCCCTGATGCATCGATTCAACAAGTTCTGGGTTCATTAAACGCGAATATCGGAAGGTCTGTTCGATGAGGAATCACGAATAAACCATTTCTCGGGTAATTTCGGTATCGACGAAGCCATCTTGATTTATTTTCACGGAATAAAATCGGAATTCTTTTGCTTTTCATGTGGTGAAACGTGGGTTATGTGATCACGCCAAGCTAGCTGCACACGTTTTCTTTTAAAAGCGATTTGTTTCTTCTGGAGAGTTTGTAGATTATCAGGTGAAATATACTTATTGAATGCTTCGACATTTCTAGACAAACTTTGAAATAAAGTATAATAATATTTCCATGAAATTTTGTGTTTCAGTTAGAAACAGAGATTTTCCAGGATGCATTAAATAATTAATATTAAAAAATTTGTCTTGTGTTCCAAAGAATATATTTGTTACGGGCAAAGTGATTAATTGGGCATTTTTAATAATGCCCGAAGTGAAGGCGGGCAAAGTGATAAATTTCATTCATAAATACCATTGAATTTATTACATTGCCTGCCTCCACTTCGGGCGTTATTAGTAATGCCCAATTTATCCCATTGCCCGTAGCATATTCTCACGAAACCATTAATGATTCTCTTATACTTTTTAAGTGTTAAAATTTCTATTTTCCAATTTAATATAAGTTATGAACATTATGAGATGCAACTCAAAAGAATCTTGAGTCATTCTCTATCCCCATGCAACTACAAAATAACAGATGGAGAACATAAAGGTATTCCCCCATAAAACAATAGGTATAATTTCAATAGGAATCAAAAAATGAGAAAGGAAAAAATAATCAGGTTAATTGGAGGGTAACATCTGATATATCTATGTGTGTAATAGAGAGAATGTATCCTACTTATAGTGTGTACACCAAAAATAATTAGAACTGAATTATGCTTATTTACATAGAGCAAACATCCTAGCTAGTAAGTTCATTGTTTTCGGAGACATTTTGTTTGCAGAGCTGTTTTTCGTATGACTCAACTAATTTGTATACACAAGAGTATAGTGGTCTTGTAAAGGAGGAAATTACTCTTAACCTTGTCTATTTCGTTTTAAAATCTCTCTATATATAATGAAGGTGTCCCTGCCTGGGTTCCTGGGTTCCTGGGTTCCTGGGTTTGTCCGGAACAGATTTGGCTCAATTTCTCCAAAACTACCCGTCCGAATCGAACCAAACTTGGTACACATACGTATGGGGACGGGGGAAAGACAATGACATCATTTCCAAATTTCTAAAACCACCCCTTCACCCCCTTTTAGGCCTTTTTGTAAAAATCGCCTTACTTCTCCACTAAAGAAGATCTGTTTAACTCGCATTGTTGCAAATAATACAACAAAAACAATTTTAAACATAAAACAAAGTATTTAAAGATAAAACTTGGCTAAAATTGTTTTAAATGTTTTAAAAAGGTTATTAATAATTTAAAAAATTAAAAACGGCCCTTATAAAAAACTTTATAACAGTATTTTCTTATTAAAAACTTCATTTTCCATGAAACTTTAAGTTGAAATAGAAAGTTTTAAGAATTAGACTGGTTAAAGTAAAGATTACATCATGCAGTTTTTTTAGAAAGTTGATGATAGAAACACTAGATCAATTTGTTATTTAACCTTATAATTTGTTTCTTTGGTGTAGTTTAACGGGATTTTTTTTTTCAATTTAAACAGGGGGTATTTACAAATTTTGGGATTTCAAAAGTCTGTAATAATTTTAATGGATTTTTTTCACTTAGAATGGATAATTGGTTAACTGTCGTAATTAAATGTGCAACACCGGAACTGGATGGTTAGGTTAGATTTACACAGTTGGAACCGGGAGGGAAAAGGCACAGGGAGCACGGTGATGAAAATGCACCGGGAACACTGAGATGAAAAGGCATCGGGGACACCAAGATGAAAAAGGCACCGGGATATGAAAAAATACTGGGAACACCGGGATATGAAAAACTACCAGGATGATTGGTAATTATGGTTACAGAAAATTAGGCATGTAACTTGAGAAAATTTTAATAAATTGATACACTCCACCCGTGCAAGGCCGGGCATATCAGCTAGTATCATATAAAAGAAGTTTGAAAAGTTTTTTTAAGTTAAAAAGTTTTTAAGTTAAGTTAAAGTTTTTAAGTTTTAAAGTTAAAAGGAAAGAAGTTTGAGTATGAAAAGAAATGTGCATATGAAAGTTTATTTTACATTACGTTAACATCTGAATTCATTAATAAACCGTAAAAAGTGTTTTAAAAATACGATTGAGTTTGGCAGTTCTAGTTTATTTAATTACGTGTTTCTCTTAATTCTTATCGGACATTTCATATTTTAACAACATACATAAATACTTTTTTTTACAAACACCGGTGCAAGACTTGAAAAAATTCCATCCTACTATTAAAGTGAAATAGATTCATAAAGGAACACAAAATTTAAAATCATTCATATAAGACATTAAGATGCTGTTGAGGAGGACTGTTTGACACTCAAAACTAGAAATTGGAGGAGTTTGGTTGCTAGCAGGGGCGGCTGGAAATGTCTTATGTTCAGAAGGCCTTGGCCCACCCTGGGCTGTCGCGCCACGGATAATGATGATAAGACATTAAGATGCCAGGATCTAACTACTGGTTTTGAAACTAACTATAGTTGTAGGACATTAACCCTTGATATTAGGTATAATGATGAGAACAAAGAATAACATTTTTATCATAATATCATGTGTAAAAATATTTATAGAAAACACACTAATCAAAATTAAACTAGCTTATATTAATAGGGCCAATTAGTTAATTGATAGACTCCAACAATTTTCCAACTTACAGAAGAATATGTAAGAAATCAATCAATTTAATTTTTTAGTCATAACATCTTTGTTTGTTTTAATTTCTCTTTATAATTGAATCGTCAGTTTCAAAACGGGAATAAGTCCAAAAACCATGTTTTGAGTAAACTGAGAAGAAAAAAACTGCATAAGTAATGGAATTTTCATTGTATAACCACCAAATTTTTACTGAAAATTCAGGGCCTAATTTAAAGTACAGAAGAACCATCGAAAAAAATATAAGTACTATTCCCACACAAAAATATTGAGTAGTTGAAAAAAGTTTAGTTGACATATTCCCATTTTCAGGTGAAAAAAATCTTAAAAAACACTTTAATATACAATTACATTTCATTTAATTGTATCACACAATTAAATTTCACGCGAAACTCTAGTTACACTGTTTAAAACTTTCTAGTATCAAATCGCTTAGATTGTTATCAATTGGATATTGTTATTATTGAGTCAACTGTACTTAAAATCAGGGGTATCTGGGAATTTCATATCATTAAATAATTTAGGGGCTTTTTAAAAATAGGTCTATAAAGTTACGTTAGTCACAGTAACCATTCCAACAAATAGCCAAAGGGGGTTATCGAACCCGAGGCAACTTCTTTAGTCCGAATGGAATCAAGAGGCACCATACAGCCGTCAGCGAGTTTCCCCAGAGACGGAATTCCAGGCGCAATTAAAAGTGACATCAGGCGCTTGTTTTCCAGAGGCGTCCGCAAATTGTGGGCCCACGGAACAATTAGAGAGGCATTTAGAGATAATGAAATAAACGGCGTTGCGAAACTTCGGGGAAAGTTGCAGGGGGAACGGGTTAATTGTGCCGAGGGGAGAGATTCGTGTATAATGTGCGACCTTCGAGGCGCTCTTGCCTTTATGGCGGGATCAAACAAAGACAAATTCACGTCAGGTTGGGAGTTATTTACTGTGGCTTTTGGTGGTATTTTTGTTTGTTTCGTGAGCACTTATGACCAGCTTTTTTTTGTGGGGTTAGGAGGCAATCGCGTGGTGATTTGCTATAGAGAAAGCTGGGGAATTCAATCCGAAAGTAAGAAAAGATGGAACTCAAAATTGAATTTCGGTTATACCCCCTTTTTCTCCCAAGTGTAACATGCTGATGTGGGGTAACACTGTGAAACATTTAGAAAAATAAAGTGATATGAATATCCTCCGTCTTATATACCGTACCATTTAGTACTATCCTCTTTGAAATGACGACATGAGATTTGGTGAAGCTTATTTCTTTCTGCGATAACTGAGGATTCAGAGAAATAGTGGAGAGAAAGTTAAAAGATTTAAAATAATAAACCTGGATATAAGGCTGGAACAATTGAATCAGTCATAGATGGATCAATTAAATCCAATTTCATTGAATGATACCTTGGGCCTAAAGGATGGGAAATAACAAACATGAATAGGAATGTTCCCACCCATCCAATGTCCACCCAAAGCTGTCAAGTTAATAGAAATGAAGTTAATAACCAAGAAATTAAAAATATATTACGTACTTTGCTAATTGATGGCCAATATTCATATTTTATGACTAAACCAAGTGGTATGGGTATCTTTGATTTACCCCGAACCAGTTAATACCAATATTCCTTTTCCTTTTTCGGATGTTTTTTCAGCTTCTCTACCTTTATCTTGTAATTTTTTAAACACCCAGTAAAAATATCAAATACAAATATATTGTTTGTGTTAAAACCCCTTTGCTCAAACTAATTAGTACCATTAAATCCCAATAAGAACCAAAACTTATTCATTTTCCTTATAGCAGTTGTACGCATTCGAGTAACACTTCATCTCCGCCCATTTCGACCAATAAATCATCTTATTTATTTAATTATACCTTGTTGACATCAAATTAGGAGAGGTTCCCACGGTACAAAAACACACTAAAGAGACATCCTGTTTATAAACTCCACTGTTCCAATCGACAGGCGATGAGTTAGAGCCATGACAGAGATGGAAGCTATTAAGGTTTGTCGTATCGGTCCGTTACTATCATCTAACTGGCACTATTTACAAGTTTTTGATGGATTACCCCAAAGCCAAAAAAGTGATCCGCTCACTAAATGGGACCACCCAACTCAGCTAGGGCTAGTCTTATGGGATGCGTCATTTCTCTTTCAGTAAACTGTCAGCATAATGATAATCCCGAATGAGTATAAGAATATAGTTTTACAGATTTACAAAAGGATAGGGAAACCTGTAAAACGTGTATTGGCCAGTTAAAAAGTGGTCATATAAAGTAGCCACAGAGTAAAAATAAAACTTTGACAACAAAACAAAGATACTATAATGGCTGATTGTTAATTTATTATTTATATTAATTAATCAAATTAATTATTATTAATTAAATTTTATAATTTTTAATAAAAGGGCACTCGTATTTCCTTCAATAACATTAATGGTCAATGTGATATTTTTAAAATAATCGAAACCAATATCGAATCCAAGATTTTTGCCTTGGAAGGGAGGCTGAGGCCCCTGAAAAATTTGTATTGCAGTACGTTTTTAAATTTTAAAAGGGGTATTTAAGTTGTGTTTCTTAAATATTCCCGATTTTTCATGAAAATGAGGAAATTTAATCTTCATTCTGTTAAAGATATTTTTATAAAAAACTGGAATATACTTTAACCATAGTACCCCTGGGAATACCCCTGGTTTCCCCCCTGATTTAAACAAAAGCAAAGTTGCCATGTAATAGAATCAGTGAGGGTAAAAATTTACATTCCCTCAAAATAATAAATACAGTGGTATTTTAAACAACTTATACAAATTACATCAAAATTTGATACAAAGTTTTCGAAAGTATGGAAACATTTTATCCATCCGTGCTGAAATTCCATCAACAGACATTGACATCTTATTAGTCAATCGTAAGTTACTGTGGAATACGGATTCAGCTTTCAATATCAAGGAACACTTCTAAAAAAATTCGATTACCGGACATCGTGAATAATTCCATTTCGGGAGCAGATTTTCCCAAAAGTAAACCCAAAACTTCTCCCAAGCGTGTCACGATCGGGCCCATAAAAAGAAACGCAGGAAAAATACGATGTGAAACAATGCAGTGGAGGGACCTACATTAGTTTCGGACGGGAAACCCTAAAAATCGTCGTCCGCGGCGGCCCAAATGTCAACTGCAAACCGCAGTAGAAAACAAGGGAAGATTAATGGCACGGCTAAGGCTTCCATGCAACTTTCTCGCTGCAGATTCCCTGTTTTTCCTTTAAATTTAGCCGCCAAGCCCCTTTCCTATTGCGTTCAGCAGTTGCTTTTTGGTTATATGTTGCAGGTTGCCGTCAGTATTTCTAGCTTCTCTTGGTTTAGTAAAATAATTAAAAACTTCGTGGACATGTTTTGGGGATAAGTAATTAATATATTTTAGGGTTCATAAATTATATCACTACATCTGGTTAGGATGTTTTTACTATGGTTTATCGCGTCTTATACTTTTGATGTTTCCATGAGAATGTGTCTCTCTAACAGTCTATTAAGCTAGTAATATCACTACTAGTATTTTGAAATAGGTCTGCTTATAGTGGAGTCGCTTGTGTCAAAAACCAATGGTGTAAAAAAATTTTTTGGCAGAAGCTTAGTGAGTGGTATCATTCGATTCGTAATGACGTCTACATTAACGTGGTACCGGGTGTTTTTTCCGAATTCCGTGCAGGGGGTTTCTATGACGTCATGAATGCAAGATGGCCGCCGCGGGAAAAAAGCTGTAAATGGCGATCTAGGGATGTTATCGGAACTATTTTTGGACAAAAAGCTCAGAAATATATATTTTTTTCGAATAGTTACAAAAATAAGCATCTAAATTGGTTAAAAATTGCGTTTATGACGTCATAACCAAAAAATGGCTATTTTCACCAAAAATACAGTATTTTGTCATGTTGTACTTTAAAAAGATGCTATTTTCAACGTGAATGTAATGAAAATATGTTCATAATAAAAAAAACAACAATGGAAATTTCATTGGTGGTCACAAAAGGCGGATATGACGTCAGAAATCCAAAATGGCTGCCACACAGAATAATTTTTTTTATTTTTTTATTCAAAAATGTTTTAATTGGGAATTATTACACTTATATGAATGTAATAAAGGTATTTTGAGGATAAAATTCAACAAAAAATTTTAAAATCCCTGGAAATAGCACCGAAATATTAGGAGCGAAACACAAATCTACAGTATTTTGTCATGTAATACCTTAAATAGATGCTATTTTCAACGTGAATTTAAAGAAAATATGTTCATAATTAAAATCCCAACAATGGAAATTTCATTGGTGGTCAAAAAAGGCAGATATGACGTCAGAAATCCAAGATGGCTGGCATGTAAAATGAATTTCTTTAGTTTTTTATTCCAAAAAATTTTAATTGGGAATTATTTTATCCTTAAAATGACTTTATTACAACATTAATAAAAGTATAATAATTCCCAAATAAAAATTTTTGGAGTAAAAAACTAAAGAAATTCATTTTACATGCCAGCCATCTTGGATTTCTGACGTCATATCTGCCTTTTGTGACCATCAATGAAATTTCCATTGTTGGGATTTTAATTATGAACATATTTTCTTTAAATTCACGTTGAAAATAGCATCTATTTAAGGTATTACATGACAAAATACTGTAGATTTGTGTTTCGCACCTAATATGTCGGTGCTATTTCCAGGGATTTTAAAATTTTTTGTTGAATTTTATCCTCAAAATACCTTTATTACATTCATATAAGTGTAATAATTCCCAATTAAAACATTTTTGAATAAAAAAATAAAAAAAATTATTCTGTGTGGCAGCCATTTTGGATTTCTGACGTCATATCCGCCTTTTGTGACCACCAATGAAATTTCCATTGTTGTTTTTTTTATTATGAACATATTTTCATTACATTCACGTTGAAAATAGCATCTTTTTAAAGTACAACATGACAAAATACTGTATTTTTGGTGAAAATAGCCATTTTTTGGTTATGACGTCATAAACGCAATTTTTAACCAATTTAGATGCTTATTTTTGTAGCTATTCGAAAAAAATATATATTTCTGAGCATTTTGTCCAAAAATAGTTCCGATAACATCCCTAGATCGCCATTTACAGCTTTTTTCCCGCGGCGGCCATCTTGCATTCATGACGTCATAGAAACCCCCTGCACGGAATTCGGAAAAAACACCCGGTACCACGTTAATGTAGACGTCATTACGAATCGAATGATACCTGTCACTAAGCTTCTGCCAAAAATTTTTCGAAACATGACATAAGCGACCCCACTATTATGAGTTTAACAGGGAATAAAATATTTGTTGATTTTTTCTGTATTCTTCTTTCATTCTCTCTTTTCGTCTTATTCCTTTCTCATTACTTTTAATTTCCCTCAAGTAAAGAAAGGGGGGAAAGAAAATTAGCATTAAGATTCTCACCACTTGTATATAGTTTAATAGGCTCCTATCTAATTTTTTAAAGAACCTTCTTAACTGAATAGGTAGATGCGTGTAAAAAAGTATTAATTTCAATCCTGAATCACTGCCTGAACGTTATAGTACTCAAATTATAGAATCCATATACATTAAAACCAATGCATTCTGTAAACAATTTTTCAAATATTTTTATTACGTATCTATAAATAAATATTCACTTATCAATAATTACCACAATAATGCTTTATTTAACATAAAGAACGTAGTCAACTTTTACCTCCAAAGGATATTCGGATTTTCAATCAGAGCATCATTACTAGAAAAAGTAGCTTTATAAAACCTAGCTTTATTATTCAAATAATAAAGGAAGTAACAGAAACAGTCTCGAAGCCTTCTTTTTTTTACTTTTGATTTATGTGTTGAGGGAAGAGTAATCAACATTTTTTACTTTGTCTAGGTGAGCTCCGAAATATCTTTCATTAACGAAAATTCAGTCTCAATTTTAAGTTAACTCAAAAGTGAAACAAGTAATCACATTATAAGTGAAATGTTTTGAGATCAAAATTATTTATTTCTTCTCAACATAAACTTTCTTTTCCCACTTTTTCAACATAAAAATTCCAAAAATTTTCCGGTTCTATCGGGAACATAAAATGATACCACCTTATACCCTCTTAAAAAATCAAGCATAAGACACATTAATTATAGCACCGAGCTAACACCAACTGTTGAAGTCAGCTCGTTGTCGCAAGCGCCTTAATTCTTTCGCTTCCAACTACAAATGCGTTCACCAACAGTCTTCCCCACAGTGATTAATGTAAAATAAACTAGTCCCTGGGGACAATTAGCACGTAATGCAACACTGCGCGCAACAGTGCCTAGTCCATTTTTCACTCTGTTTTCCACCAAGTGAGCTGAGCGGCAGCAGTTGTGCGGCACCGATGACGGACGGAACATAAACGCCTCTCCCGCGAGAAGCCGTCTCGAAAGACGGCCTCGAAGACAGAGCCGGCGGGCCTGATTTACGCCTTGCCAGTTGGAGTGCCAGTAGAGTTAGAAACGCAACATTTACTCGATGCCAGTAGAATGCTAGGGGTGCGTTGACTGGCAGCTTGACTGGAACTGTTCACTTTACGTCACTCCTCAGTACCGTGTTTCTCACAGGGTCACAGGGCAATATGCAAAGGTTATTCAGGGATGAGCCGCAATGATATAAAAAATTATACAGGGTGCAGAGGAAAGTCCCTTTAACATAAAAGTACTTATAAACGGTGAGAGCGACAGCTATACAAGTGAGGCACCTAACGATACAGTACCTAACGATACCTAACGATACAGTAAAGCGAATACGTCCAACCTAATGCAAACAACAGCAGCGTCTCTAGTGGCAAACTTTGGAAGATAGCTATTACAGATAAAAAAAAAAACGAAAAGAGATAGAGGAAAAACTTCAGTTAGAAAATTGTTGGCAATATCATAAACCGAATAAATGTCCGAAGAACGAAACCTGTTCGACCCATACCCACAGTCTTCGAGAAAATCGGGATAGAAAAAAGTATGACGCCATATCCGGTTTGCATAAAAAATGTGTATGGAAAATGTGTATATTTTCTCACTAACGGTCGTAATCACCAACTTGACCGGCGGTTAACCGGGAGTCTAACCTCTGATTGGCGGAGAACTGGTTTTCCATCTTTAACTGCTAATCAGAAGTTTTATTGCCGGTTAAACACCTGTCAAGTTACCGGTGACTATGGCGGTAAGATGTTAAAAATATCAACTGCGCATACTTGCGCGTGCTGTGGGATGAAGTAATTAAGCTTTTATCAAACATGCCGTCACATTTTTCGTAAAAGCAGAGTTGGTTCGTAGTACTTGTTGGAAGCTCCTGTTCTAGAAGATACTTCTGTATACATTACACAGAAGTATCTCCCCTAGAACACGAAATGGTATTTAAATTCTGAATCAATCTATCTCCCTGTTGCTGGCCGTTTAAATATCTCGAAGGACTACATTATAAATGTCTCAAGGTTTGAAAAAATAGTATAAATATTTTAAATTTAATGTAAATCCAATGCTACAGAGATCTCAGATTGAGAAGAATTATGAGGAATAAATTAAAATTCTCTGTCTACGTTCTTATAAATTCAAAACTTTAGTTATGTTGATGTTATCTTTCCCTCAAGCTTAATGAAAATATTAAGAAACACGATATACATATCTCTGAGAAAAATACGTAATAGTTTCTACAGTCTGATGAATGCAAAATTATAACCTAGTTGATTTTATCTTTCTCAAGCTCAGTGAAACTATCAAGAAACATTATAATTTGCATATTTTTCCTTCACATTGAAACAAATCATGAGTGTGAAAAAGGACAAAAAATTATGTAAAAGATCCGCCTCGTATTAAAGAGATAAATTTAAATGAAGATGTGCATGAAATCATGTTTAATTTTTAAATTATTACATGTATCTCTTCATCTGAATATTTCAAGAAGACTAACCATGGTTGTTAAAGTTAAATCACGAACTTAAAGGAGATAAGAATATAAAAATATTTTAGGGAGTTTTAATTTCTTGGTATTATACAGAGATAAAAACTGGTACATTAAAACGCAAAAAGTTTAAGTGAGTCCCTTAAATAATATATTTTTTACAAAATTTGATAAATACAATAAAAGGAATTCAACCTGCCAATTTCAAAAAATCTATTTCATTTTATATTTATTCGTAGAAAAGTTTCGAATTTAGACCTTAGTTTATTCTTTATCATGACCAAGTCTGTTGCTTTTTTATACACCTTGACAAAACATTATTGTAAAGACTCATTCAGAATCTATAAATAAATCTGCTTACAAATAATTTCCTTTATGTTTAAAATATAAAATTAGAGAAAATAAATATTCTATTAAAACAACTTTAAAATAATTATTATTTACTAGCCTAACAAATAATTTGAAAACTACGACTTCATTGCACTTTATTTTAACAACGAAAACAGAAAAAAAATTATACTAAAGAATAATGAATCAGCTCCCACCCAAAGAAAATAGCCTTGAGATACTCGAATAAATCCTTTTGATTAAGTGAAGATGTCAAAGATTACCTTTTATAAAAACAGGAATGCATTACTTAATTTCATCTATAAATATCAACATTATTTTATCGAAGAGTGGGAAGAGTTAGATTTTATCAACATAATGTATATTATCAGCTTTAAGAGTTCATTGGTATAATCAATCATATAAGTCGGGTATAAGGTTTGACTTATTATTTACAAGAATAAAAACAATTGTTTTATAATAGATTTTATTGATAGCTTCCTATATTAAGAAAAGGTAGAGATGCATTAATTAATGGAAACTGGATGTTGAGATGAGCACTGCAATATTTGATTTGAGTTGATAATCTAACTACATTCAAAATTTAAAACATAGTTAGGGAACGTACCCATACTACGTGACCTATGTCTTACTGTTTTTGACCCCCATCCCCCCCTTGGTGACCACCTGTAGTATATGCCAAGACCCCCCCCCCTCCCGCTCTAGTTTTCACGTAGTAGTTCATAAATACGGTTTTCAATCATTTTTTGCAAACAGAAAGTTAAAAAAAGTTAATTTGGTTTAATATTTGTCTATTAATACAGCGCTTGTCTCGTGACGCCAAGAGTGCGTGCATACAAGTGGAAAATATATTATCAAGATGAAAAAACTTATGTAAAAGTTATTGTAACAGTTACTTAATTTACAAAATAAGTATTTTTTTTCTTTATTTTTTGACTACGTGACGAAACTCTAAGCCCTCCCCCCTGTGACCAAGCGTGGTATTTTGAAGACCCCCTCCCCCCCTAAACAGGTCACGTAGTATGGGTATTGGGTACGTTCCCTTACTATATACTTGTACCTACATTCTGAAACTACAACATTTATTCATACCATCTCTCCGAAAGTATCCTCTTTTAAGCAAATTTTGATTTTATCCCATCTAAGCAAATGGAGGATATTATCAGAAAATTCATTCATCAGCCGCCGAACTAATTCGTACAATCAGGAATAATTTGTGGAAGCAAGTTTTTCCATTATAAACTTGGTAAATTTTCCTTAATTAATTATTTACAGAACTACAAGAAGTTTATCTGTTTACAGACAATGACCAGGTGTGCATAAGTACAAAAGAATCAAAAATATTCTGCGAGGAAAATATCAAAGGTATAGTCCATGTACTAAACTCTAAAAGAAAACAACAATGCTATTGTCATTATCTGTATCTCGTCTTTTTTTTAAGCATATACTTCTTCATAGTCTCTTGAGTTGATAGAACAGTAACAGAGCAATTAAGTGACACTCAAAAGCTTAAGTAAACAGGTTTAATTGAACAAAGTTGTAACAAGATAAAGCGGTGAGAATACTTCCAAAGACTCAATAAATAAAAAAAAACCTATCCTCATCTCCAAGTATTAAGCAACAGTTGGAAATCAGTAACAAATTGCCCTCACAAAGCACCCAAAGCAAACGTGTCACAACCATTCAAGAGATTTGTCTAAGCGCGTCCAAGCAGCGTGTTTGGATTGAATCAATGTTATCTGCGAGTCACTCTTTGAAATGAGTCCTAATTATTAAAGTCCTTTCATGAGCCACACGAAAAAACCGTGATGGAAATGGCAATAGGTGATAAAGACGCCGACTGTCAGGACATGGGCTTTTATGTGGCGAGATGAATTGGACGGCGGGAATACTAAGCGCAATTTGGTTTATTATATTTCCAGAGGTCCGAATTATCTCGGAACCATCTTGAAACAAGTTTCGGGGCCTTGGCGTCGTACGGGCGGAAATATTTGGAACGGATGAGGTGGAAAGGAATATGATTGTGGACAGTCGTCTTGATGTTTTTGGGAGATGGTGTCGTTGTGGCCCCGAGTCACCCATGACCCGGAAACTCTTCGAGGGGGTACTTCAGGGAGTGGTTTTAACTTGGATCAAATATGTATTCTTGAGCCACTATGCCTCTTGGCCAGAAGGAATACATTCCCATAGGTGACATAAAACCAGTGAAGTTTCTTTTGTTATCCGGTACATTCATGAAGAGTCCTGATGATTTTAAAAACAGTTTATAATTTATAACAGTTTGCCAAGATATGTAATTTGTAATTTATAAGCTTAAGTCAATCAGTCAATAAATTACAGCACTTTAATCGTGAATTTATATGAAACCTTCCGTCTACGTCACAAGGTCGACTAATTACAATTAATTCTTATGAGGCTCGTCATATTCCCTTTTCTGTAGATTGTCTATACGAACATCAAATATGTCTATTTTCCAGGGTACACTATGAACTTATTTTCTAAATGTGCTTTGTGCAAAAACATTGTTATAGATTTTTTAATTAAAGAATAAGATACTGATAGAAATATTTTTCTATAGATACATCTTCCAAAGTTCATTAGAAAAAGAATGTTGAAAATTTAAGAACCTTTTGAACTTTAATAGCATGTAATATTTTTATTTATTAGTCAACAATTTGTGTTAGTAAATCTTTGGAAACAGGTACTACTTCAATTTACTTCAGCTCAACATAACTAAAGTTGGCTAGAACTGGACTCTCAAGGTAAGACTAAGATAAAATAATGGTTTTTAACTTATACGCAATTACCAGAGCAGATAATATTATAGAGGGACTATGGGAAAAGATCATTGTTTCAAAATCCAGCAAATATCAAGTAAAATAGAGAAACATTAATTATGATTTAATATTAATTAATTAATTAATTTAATATTAGTTAATTTTTCCCTCCCTTTTTTACACACAAATGAGACGCAATAATATTCACATTTTAATGAAACAAGTAGCACATTTCTTCATAGGTTCTCGAATTTAAAATTCTAATTGCCATTTCAAACAAAAACTTTCCCATGATCCCCTTCCCTCATTTAAAATGTATTACAAGAACCTAATTAAATCGACATTAACTTATGAGAAACAAGTTCGCAAACGGGCAATTCGGCAATCACAGCACCTACTCTCTCTCCCCTTCAAAATTCAGAAGCTGCTGCTGCAACGAAAGCAAGCCATTAACTCTTAAACCGTTTATCCGCTGCGTTATCTGGTAATCTGAAGGCGAGAAAGCCCCATAAACGTTTCATCGGCCGCCGCCCTATCCGCTCTTGAGCAACTAGGCTCGCGCTTCTAGTATATTTTTAATCCGATGATGACGGAGAGGGTCCGGAGATGAGTTATCGCCGCCGCCGCAGTCATTACCATCTGACTGATTGACGCTCAGCAGCGGATCGCGTGCTGCCCTTCCCTCCCTCCTCGACCGCTTATTCTTGCGACAGCTTCTGCACTTTGCGGAAGGAGGGGCCGGTCAGGGGAAACTAAAGGAATATATATTTAATATTCACCATTTTAAAGTTTTGTTAATTTTAATGCGGTAATAAGGTCTACTGAAACTGTTAAGAAACTGGAGTAAGCATTTGAATTGGATAACTTTCTGATTAAACTGACTGGAAAACTCCTGTGGACAAGAAGATGGTCGCTGCAAAGCCACTTTGAGTGAGTTAAAGGGTTGTATGGGCTTTCACCGTAAAAAAAATTAAGCATGAAGAAAGAGTTGAGCAAAGAGAAAGCCCAGTGGGTCGAAAATTAGGGATGAAGGACTGTTGTCGCCTATGTTCAGCTCAGAAAAGCTAAATACGGAAAAACAAGCAGAAACATTAAACCCTTTCAGTACAGAGTAGTCCCATAAAATAAGAAATTCCCCGACAAGAGTAAATTAATAATTCGCATGACTTTAAAAAAAATTAACTTCAACTAAAAATATTAACATTTTTAAGAGAAAATCAGTCCGATGATGTAAAATCAATGAAAGAATTTTTAAGTTCAATGGTATAAAAACTTCAATAAGCAAATGGGTTATTAGATTTTCCTTCCCTCTTTTTATCATCCACCCAACTGAATCCATTGAGTTGAATGGAGTGGCCGTCAAGAGTGGACTTGCATTTGAAAAAAATTAAAGCTTGATATAATTTTCATTAAGAATTTTTTTCAAAAGCTGAGAGAAATACTACAAATAACCTAATCAGAAACTGGTTGGTTTATGGAACCCAGAAAAACAGAGGGTAAACATCAGTTTTGATAAATATACGACCACACAGAAAGCTCTGGTAGTAATGTACAAGGATATTCTACACTAGAATACAAAAATACTATCCATATTAAAAAAAATCCTCCAAAGTTTCTTTTTAAACTTGGTGTGTTCTTGGGTCTTTCCAAAGTGAGCGACCCCGGGCTATCATAAATAGCTCATATCACGGCTACTGTATGCCATTCCTATTCAGTTTCCAATTTTTTTCATATACGTCTTATTCCAGAAAAAGATAGCTCTTTTTCGACCTTTCTTTTAGTGATGTAAACGACTCATTCGAAATACAAGAAGCTAAAAGTGAAAGATAAGAAACTCTTATTTTTCATCAATTTAAAACACTTAAGTTTGATAGGTAAAAAGTTAAACGGAAATTATTTCAAAACAGCTTTATAAAACTGTTTGTTATTCAGGCACGAAGAAGTTAAATGAAACAGTTAAACAAAACCTTGGAACAATATGTAGTTTAGGAAATTTAACATGAAACAATCGAAAAATCTAAATTCTAATCCATCATTTTCTTTCAAATCGGCCCAAAACATTTAAATAAATGTATATTCTTTTAGAAAGCATTAAATTTTTCTTTGGTTTATTCGCTCTAAAGTTAATTAGTTACTCGCCTTTGACAAGTTTTACTATAAATTTAATTTATTTCAAAAATGTGTGTATGAAAATCTTATTTATTTAAACTTATAGTCTTTTATATCAATTATCATTATCATTACTATTATTTGGATAGTTAGAGATTAGCTTTCTCCAGACTCATCAATTAGTTATTTATTAATATGAAAACAAACTAGAAGTTACTAAGGATAAATGCTTTGGTTAAATTTTAAAATGCATTAAATAAAGAAAATTGACACTCAAATTTTATAACTACTCCCTCAGCCCTTAATAGCATCTCGTTCATTGCCGCTGGTAACTTTTGTACTTAGATGTTTGTACCTACTAAAAATTATGAATCACTCTCAATAGTATAATCAAATAATATATGTGATGTAATTTAAAAGGTTTCTAATTATTTTCAGGAACATGCATAAGTCAAAGAAGCAACGCAGCAACCATTTTGACCTATGACACTTCTGTTTAAACAAGTCAACAACTCGTGTAACATCAAATCCCACCCATTAATGTTATATTCTTCCTGTCACTTTCATGAATACTTTCCATTCAAGAAACCTATTTTCCCTGTGTGGTTTATTTCCCCGATGATGTATGGCTTCGTCACTGATGTATGACAGTTATAATCGCAAGTTTTTGATAGCGACGAGATTGTTTCCATGCTCTTGAAACTTTGTATACGAAATGAAGTGGATGGGCTCATTTTAAGAGGGATCAGGACGCCAGGAAGTGGATCTCAGTTTGAAACAAGCAAGAACATGAACGACTGGGATTGCTTTAGCAATGTTAGTATGTTTTCAATCTTTTAATCACAATTCCTTCATCTACTTGTTTCTGGACGATAAACTCTTTCTATCTACTATTTAAAAAAACACTTTCCGACTTTGTTTAAACTAAATTTAACACTTTCTATCTACCATTTTAAAAAAAAGATTTTAGTAATAATTTCAGTTAATAAAATGCTGGTTACATTTTTATTTTGAATTTGTTCGAAAAAAAAACCATTTGTCAGATACATTGGTAATTTAAATTCAATATCACAAGGTCCAAAAAACACGACCAAAATGAGCTTAACACAGGAAAGTTGTAAAAAGCTAAAAGAGTTTATTAACTGGCCTACTAATTTATAAAATTTCAATTCAAGTGTACCCAAACTTTACTTTCTGATAAAATAAGTAATATTAACAAATGAACCAATACTGTAAATGATAATTTTTATCCATTTACTAGCTTGAGATCAAAACCTAAATTTTCGTGTAAAATATACCTAATTTAAGGGCAAACGAAATGGTATCTACTTTTTATCAATATAATTATCATATAACGAATCTCGCCGCTTATAAGAACTTTTAAAAACTTCACCCACCTCTTTATTAAGAAACTTAAAAATACATTTGACACTATCATTTTGAGCGGATTTCATACTATAAAAATATTAAATGAATTAAACTCGTGATGCTTCAATTAAGATTTTAAAGAGCTTTGCAGTTCAAAGCACAAATATTCTCCAAAAGTTGTCAGTAATTTCTGAGAGAAAGTACATCCTTTCTTATAAGCTTTGTGAATGTGATAAAAAAAAAAATTCCAGTGCTCGGAATTGTTCACAAAGATGATTGCACGAGTGAAACTTGAAAAGTATGATGTAGCTTTTCATTTCCTGTTCTTTTCTCTCTGTGTGTGTTCTCCTGATCCCCTCAAATCCCCCTGATCTTTCCATTTCAAAAGGGTTTAGCGAGAGGGGAGTAGAGATTTGAGCTGCGTGTGAATTCCTCCACCTGACATTTGATCTTTTATGGAACTGAGTCATTTTTTTCACTTGACAGGTTATTGTTTTATTCCTGACAAGAATTGATTCTAGAAGATAAAACTAAATATGAGAAACAGAATAACCAATGTCTGCGGAAAATTCTCTCTTTTTTTAACGAACTTTTGAAGTAAGAACTGGGTGGGCTGGAGATGTCTTGTCAGGGCGAAATGAAAGGTAAGATGGTAAAAAAAATTAAGTACGCTGAATTTCAAAGAACAAGTAATTGTACCTCTACTATAGATAGACGATTAAATAACTGGTTTATTACACATATTTTTTGAGTCCTCTGAAACTTGGAGTTAATTTGGAGTTAATTCTTGGAGTGGAGTAGTTATTAATTTTAAATAGGTACATTGACTTAAACACCAATCCTAAAGGGTTATAAAGGCATATTTCTAAAAACAATTTTATACACTTTAAGATCTTTTTATGAGAGTGTTCTGAACTCATTAAAGTTTTCATCGTAGTTGAAAATTAAGTTAAAAATTAAACATAAACTAAAGTTCGTATTTGTTTTTCTTCTCACTTAAATATATATCAGTTTCCATTGCAGTTTAAATTTAAGTAAGAAATTAAACAAACTGAAGATGTTAATTTTTTCCCTTTTCTCACTTATATGCATGGGTATTTGTTTAATTTAATTTAAAGTTTTCTAATTAAAAAATAATGATACTGGTTATATCAACAGAATAGTCAGTTTTAAGAGAAGATATTTAAGACCAAAAAAAAAAAACCCAACACCTTAGGCTGTTAAGACTGTCATTCAACACTTTATTAGTAAAAAAAGAGGGGAATAAATACTTCCTATAGAGCAATATAGCCCTTTTGAATTGAAAGCTACCTAGACAATAAAGTTTCATAAATTTATGTATTGAAAAGAAAAAAAAACTTTTACAATTTTGAAGAAGTGAATTATATCTTATTTAAAGCTGATTATTCAATTCAATACACTCATGATAAGATAAAATTCACAAATTTTTCAGGGTGTCACAACTTGGACTCAAAAAGTCATGAAATAAACTTTACTTGAAATTAACCCAATAAGCAACGAAGTTCATTAAGACCAACAAGGAAAAGTGTTCACCTTAAAGCGAAAACATATCAGGAAAACTTTATTTTTGACAAGACTTCACGACACAACAAAAACTACTTTTAAAACACGGAGTTTTCTGATTGTATGTTATTGACAGAGAAGGAGAGAGGTCATGGGAATTATATTCTTCAACCATTTCTGATAAGTAACAGAAAAAGTATTTACATTCCACTTAAAGTCTCAAAAGATAATAAGAATGAGGACTGATTTCCTTACACCTAAGAAGCTTAGATTTTCAAATAGAAAGGTAAATCTGATTATTAAAGAGTAAGGCAAAGCGGGACTATGTAATACAGCAAAATTCAAATTCATTTTTTGAATAGAAAAAATGACTTATTCGGATATTTTTTTCTCCTGAATGTATCTAAAAATGACCCAATGTTATGAAATCAATTAGAAAAAGAATATAAGTTTGATGAAAATTAAAATATAAGGACTTTTGGTAGAAAAAATTAATTGTGTATCAATGTGCCCCACCGGTGGGGGATTGGATACATTGCTTGGGGAAAATTGATACAGGGTTTTCTTTGCTCAAAAATAGTAATAACAAAAATTTGGGAAAATAATAAACGTTCTTTTATTGAGCGAGATCCTAAGCCTTTTACATTATCTTATTTTGAATATAAATAAAAAAAAATTCCATTTAACGTTCAAGGTTAAGAAAATCAAAGAAGTTAACGAATTGTCATTTTTAACATCAATCTAATTAAGAAATTAAGTTGCAATTTTCATGGGGATAATTTCTCCTGAATTAGTTAATGAAATTCTAAGGTATCTTAGTTTAAAATCATCCAGACATTTTAAAAAATGCGAGACTAATTAACTGGTTAGTTTTTGACTTAACAGTACTATTTTTTACACTGGATATAACTAAATACAATTTTTTGTTACTCTGTAAAAGTGCTAAGATCTTCTCAGATGTTTCAGAGTCCCTGATTTGATAGTTTGGTCATGTATATAACAGCTGATTTTTCTAATAAAAAGTTTATATATACCAGCAGTTTCCAATCTCAAACAGTTGACAAGACCCAAAGATTTGAAAATAAACATAAATATATTTCACTGTAGATCTAACTACTATTGGTTACAAGAATGAACTTGCTTTTGGAACTTACAGGTCTCTGTATTTAAAGTAGAATAGGTTAGGAAGATTTTACATTTTACTTAAAAATTTACTTTCGGAAATTTTTTACGAAAAAATTTAGTTTCTTTCATTAAAATTTAATGACTTACTGCAGAGTTTAACGGTTTTAGATATAATGTTTATGCATGTAAATGTAACTTTTATAAAAAAAAATTGCTTAAATAACCTTGATAGTTTTTATAGATATTGAAACTGTATCATTGTGCTCCTTGTATCAAATCCCCTCCATTTTCCCTTACATTGAGAATGTAGTGAAATAGCTTTTGAGTGGGAGTGAAACTGAGTCTCTCGATCATCTGACACGTTATTTTGTAATACATTTCACTAAACGTAAACCAGTTTCCACAGAAGTGTTTTTAAGTAAATATTATTCGCTACATTAACTGTTTTCTTTTAATATTACTCTTAAGTGTTATTCATAAATTTGTTTCACATATGAAAAAATATCATAGTTCACTAAAATTCAAGAATTTGATACCTATAAGAATTGTTTAACAGCCGTATAGTTAGCACACATCCAAAACATAGATATAAGTTCACAATATTAAAGGTTAATTAAAACTTCAGATTTCAAAATTTAAATTGTTTTCTTCAAAGTCTTCAGTTAAATTTTGTCACTTATCCTTAACAGCACACGCTAAATTAGTATTTGAGTTTAAAAAATATGTACTAAAATTTCTGAACTATAAACATCAATAAATCAATGATTTTACCAAACAGTCACAAAACTAGAAGATATCCAGACGTTATGAAAACAACTTTTCTAGAAGTACAAAATATTCATCACAAATCATTCATATGCCATACCTATACTGTCAAATAATTTTATTGACAACCTGAAAACTTCTTGATTGTAGTTAGCTAGGGCAAAAGTTTTAAGGAGTTAGAACCATACAACAATCAAAACGTACTGATGTAAATCAATTATTTTTTTTTGTCATGAGAAAAAAATTGAAACTTTTAAATAACCCAGTAAGTATAAAATCCCCTCAGCTCAAGTATAAAATCAGTTTCATTTGATTATCGAAGGGGTTCTAAATACCTTTCTTGAATTTATAATCGTAACCCCTCCTTTTCCTGGAATTAATATGTTTCCCAATGTAATAATTCTTCCCCATTTCCTTTTGCCGAACCGGTACTTAATGTTTGTAACAATGTTATAATTCTTCACCATTGCATATTGTGATTCCACCCAGGCACGTTGCCTTATTCTACAAAGACGTATCTTCCAAACAATCCTTTAACGTACTCTTCATCAATCTAAAATACCTTCAACAAACGTAACACCCTTTCAAACAGAAATTACGCGCATAAAAGTGAACAAGAGAAACAACCCAACCCATCTTCATCAAGACGGAGCTCTCCGACCTTATGACATCCAGGCAACAGTTGACAATAGCAAACCTCGACTTCGATCCTCATATTTCAGACTTTGCGGAGAGGAAGTCCATTCCTCCTACCAAAGGGAACAAATGGGATCTTCCCTTAATAAATGGCGGAATTAACGTCCTAAGCCTGAGTTATCGGCGGGCCTCCCGGAACGTTACGTGAAGCTGGATTTACAAGTCTTAAAAATATCCTTACGTCCGCCATTTTTTTTTATTTCGAATAGGTATGGGTAATCTTCGCGGGAGGGTTGGAGACCATGCTTGTACCGGTAAGCTTCGATCGACGGGTCCGGTGAGGGGATATTGAGGATGAATGGCAGTTCACCTGTGGACTTTTTGGAGCACTAAAGGATGACTGGTTCGAAATGTTGAACAACAGAAGAGATTAACGTCATGTGGGTGCTATGATGTTATATGGGAAAGATGAGAAATCTTTCATACAGATGGGGAAGGAATACAATTGGGTTATAGAAGTGATACAGACACTTAGTTGTAGAGTCCTTTTAGTTTTAGTAATGTGCATCCAACAGTATTTGAAGTCAATTGTTTGGTACCATAAATATTTTGTACCAAATATGCGGAATCCAATCAATAATTCAATACCTAAATGTACTCAATGAATAAGTATCGATAGGTTTTAAACGTAATCCTTAAAACTAAAATGCTAATAAAGATAGCGTATTCCCTCCAGAGAAAACCCTTTTTTATTTACTATCCACATGACCCTAACTCGGTCCCTAACACGACCCTAACTAAAAATATCGATATTGGATTATATATTATATATTGATAGAGAGAGTTGAATTTGTTACTTAGAAAGAAAATTAAAAACGCATTTCAATAAAAGTAAGATAGAGAGAAAGAGATGGGAAGAAATTGACTAGTGTTTGCAAGTACTAACGACGCAAAAGAATTTTTTAATTTTTTATTATTATTTGAACACATCCATAATTTGGTATCTAACTGTAATACTTACTTGTAACGTTACTTGACTTCCATATCCCTCCACGCTATACAAGAAATAAAAAGGTATTCAGGATTCCTTTAGTTGTCAAGAACTATCTTTCAAGCCAAACTACTTATCAATTTTATGAAATAGTTTATAATCTGCCCACAACCAGTGATCTGTTTTTAGATTATTACTCTAAATTAAAACTTGATTATTTGCAAAGTGTATCTCCATGATTTTTTCTTTTTCTCTTTTGTGTAGATTTAGTGCTTATTTTTTTGTGGTTACGTGTGTCCTTTTATATTTAATATGTTGTATCTTTTTCTTGCCAAGTAATTGGAATTTCTCTTCTGTTTGGCAATGCATTTAAATAAATAAATACTATTTACTATTCCTTAAAACTTGCGAGAGTGGATATCCAAACTAGGAAGAAGACATTTCGACTAAATTATTGAAGGCATAGTAGATTGAAAGCTTTAAAATCAACTAGGTATACATAACAAAAGTTTGTGACCATCATTTATATCGCTCCTTACAAAAAGTAAGGTAAAATAACATAAGAAATAAACTATATAAGAGACTGGGTGGAAATAAAAAGAACAGACTATCTAAAATGATAAAGTCCTACGAGGAGGAATGCTTGTCTTTTTCTTCACGATGGCATTCCACATAAATATGTCTATTCCTTCCCCTGATGAAAACAAAAATGACCGAAATGAAGTATGATCTCAAATACAAACACTACATTAAAATTATCAGGTGTTTTCATCATACTCCAATGAAGATCAACAGGTTTCATCGCGGAAGTCTAACAGGTGCCACTAGGAAAGAATATTGATCAACCAAAAGAGATTAAGCAGAAAGTTGATATTTAATTAATTTATACGTAATACCTTGTTTAGTATTTT
Source organism: Tetragnatha montana (assembly GCA_963680715.1). NCBI lineage: Eukaryota > Metazoa > Arthropoda > Arachnida > Araneae > Tetragnathidae > Tetragnatha > Tetragnatha montana. The sequence continues at coordinate 25,393,077 of OY796680.1, forward strand.
TTTTTACTTTTGAGAATCTTTTAAGAATTTTTTACTGAGTTGGGGGGGGGGGTAGAAAAATACTTTTTGTAACTAGTATTAGAGAAAATGGTTCCAAGCTTTACAAGATTAATCTTTTCCAAAGTTCTACAAGACTTAAGAACATGTAATTTTAAAACATGTGGGGAAAAAAAGATTTTAAACTTTTATAGGAGTTTTCTTTGTCTAAATAAATAAAATAGGAACTTTTAATACCCTACAATAACACACATAAAATTTACACCAAGAATGCTAGTTTTGCTGATATTAGAAAAAAAGAGCGACTTTCTCAAAGTTAAAATTTTTTAAATGTTATACTTTTTCAAGCCTAAAAAGTCTTTAATGATAAAACCATATATAGTAGTATAAACAAAATATCGTAATAAGAAAAGCACCCAACACAGCTGATCAAGTATTCAAAATAACTTATATTAGGTTCAATGGATGCGCATAACTAGATATAAGGTATGACATAGAGTAGCAGCATATAAACCTACATTACAAATCTTAATTAAGAATTCATTATCAAATATTGTATAAATAAGTGTACATTTTACATTTTTAATGAAAATCATAATTTTAACTAAAACTACCTAATCCATAAAAAATTATAAAATTTTAACTACAGCTAACATTTAATTTTCACTAGCTAGATTTAATGTGTTAGACCAAAATTATTCTAAGTTTGAACAAAATTCCACAACAACAAAAATTTGTACAATGATGAGTGACTGTTTTAACGAGAAAATTGTTCTGAGTATAATAAAACGTTTATCACTTATTTAACTACAAGAATTTATTTGTGAGAAATATGTGTTCTCTAACCAATTTACCAAGTCTCCTTTTATAACTTATATCCAACTTGAAAAATAAACTATTGGTAGGGTTTTCTTAACTTTAATTTCTAAGTATATATCTCTTGTACAACCTACTTTGGACTATCTTTATCAACGATTAATCGTTTTATACAGTAATTATGCTCATCACGGACTCAGTAACGCTAATCCCAAAATTTAACACAGTTGAATGGCAATTTAACTATATAAGTTTATTTCTTCTTCTTTAAACCTCTTTGTTATTACTCATAACTGTATTAATAATTTAAAAGTAAAATTATGGGTTTTTTTTATTATATTTGAGGTAAATGGTAGTAAAACTGGAGTATCCACTTCTTTTTACATAGATTTAGTAATAATTTAACCATTAAAAGAATTTCCTTTTACACCTGAGAATCTAAAAAAAAGAAGTACAGGTATAAATGACGTAGAAGATGTCAACACACATTTCTTAACTTTGAAATGAAGTAAAAATTTGATAAAACAGACATGATCCAACGAATGCAAACAACCATTTCATGAATGGATTTTGAAAATATTCCATTGTTTTTTCTTACTCCGTATCTTTTCATTATCAAATCCTTGATAGTTCCTTGGGTTTTCTGCAGATAAAAAGTATTACACTCCCTAAGATTATGCTCTAAAAAGCAAGTGCAACTTCAGAAACCTATTTATCGGTAGACGTTTCCAAACTTAGCATTCTAAAATTATAAATAAACTATTAGTCTAAATATAGGGTCGTACTTTAAAAATACGATCAATAATCGTGAGAAAAAAATTATTTAAAATTAACCAATATAGTATAGGTAATTTTTACCAATTAAAGAAATTTTTGTTAGATTCTATTCTAATGCATAATTAACGTAGGAGGAAATCTGTTCCAAAGATCTTGAAATACATTAATTTTAGTCAAACATAGTTGTTTTATTACTTTTTAGTTCACAAAGTACTTATTAGATTGAGTGCTTATTTTTTAAATAAGACACAAGTAAACTGTAAAAACATTGCAAAAAAAAAAGTTCTATCACAAAATCTTAACTGCACATTTTTAGTGTAAAGTGTTTATTAAATTAAGCAAAACCTAAATTAGCATATTAAATACTTAACTAAAAGGCAAAACATTTAAATGGTTAAATTTAATTATTTTCATGTACTATATGTATGTTTTCATTACTTAAAAGTATAATTCATTTTTAGATATTTTAGATGTAATGTTAATAAATAAATTTAATGGCTTATTTTTTTAAAGTTTTTATTCATTAACTCATTAAATCCGAAAAAAATAAATCACATAAAATAGGTATATCCTGTTATCGATATAGGAGAAAAGCACTCACGCATTTTTTAAGTTTATTTTATACTACTTAATGAAAAGCTTTTTGGGAGGTAATTAATACAAAGCAGTTAATTTAATTATTTTATGAATATGAGTAATTACTCATTCAAATGAATTGGTGTTTGACAGTTTCAGTAGAACTTGCTAATGGACTTCCATGTTAATAACTTTATGAATAATCAAACATTTTAGAAAAACGTGTCACCAGTAATAAATCTTCTTACCAGCATTGTTTATTACTTTAAAATCCCTTTATTGTTTATTATCCGTATTTTCCCCTCAATATAATAACTAACAATGTATTTCTTTACTTTACGAGTAGTAAAGTAAGGCTTGCCACTTTTAGCAGCACCAATTTTTGGGTAAATGAAAAGTATATCTTAAAACATTAAATTTATTTAATTTTAATATCAAAGTATTTTTTTTAATATTTTCATAGTTCTTTTTCCTTTACATTCTTCTTTAATTGTTAAAGATATCCTTGGAAAAGTTAATAATGTCATAATATTTTTGATAAAAAAAAGTATTTATTTACATAGTCACATGAAAAACAAAATTGAAGGGTTACTCTAATAAGACCTTCGGAATTCTGATTTTTTGTAGGTCTGTTTTATCATTTTGTTTATAGATATTTATATATCTTTTGATATAAATATAATAATCTGCTACAATGTGTCAAAAGAAAATCTGTTTAAATAACATAGTTTCAATGAAAGATTCTTGATAATTTTCAAAGCTTCTCCAACGATAAGCATCCAACTGATGAAGAGTCAAATCTTACACCTGGAATCCTAAAAAACTGGTTTTGTTTATTCCATTGATAAAAATTGCCCTGTCGAGGTTACACATTCCAAACACCTAGTAGCGTCTAAAATCAGATCAAGTCTCAGAGATTATTTTAATTGCTCTTACCAAGGCCATTAAATTGCTGTAAAAACATAACACTCCCCATTATAATACAAAAAATTAGCCGTTATATAATTTTCAAAAATGTATCAATCAAGAATTTGAAACCTATCAAGTGACCGACATGAGAAAACGGGAGTGATTTTGAAGGATGAGGGACTGGAGACCGATAACCAAGTGATTAAGTTATATAAATGTTTAGAAATTGTTGCAACTTATGGAAACCAAATCCTTAGCTGTCATCCACACTAGATAAAGAATATTACGGTATTCTAGAAATGGTGAAAACCAGGATAACAAACTTCTTACTTCAGAAAAAATTAGCAAAATATAACGCAGTCCTCTTTTTTGCTATTTTTGAAGAACATTCTAAGCAAATAAATGCCACCAAAATACTAAAGAAATACACTGGTCTGTACAAATGATTAATTCTCTTTACCAGTTTTTTTAATGTCTAGAGACAAATTCGCATGATATTTACGTTTTTATTTACACATAAGTAAAAAAATATACATAAAACTGATCTAAAATAAGTAGGATATCTTTATATTTGTACTTTTTTACAAGTCCAAGTGAAGCTGTATAAATGAAATTAATCAGGAATAAAATTTTGTGTATTTTAATTTTTACTGTTTTTCACAATACTATTTCAGATAAGTATCATAACTTCCTCATTCTTCAAAAACTATCTAAAGAGAACAAGAAAATAATCCCTAGAATAATAAGATAGCACATGATACGATACATATTATTTTAAGAATTTGAATAAATTAAATGTTTTAACAATTTGTAGCTTTCAAGAAAACTCAAACAATTTTAGAACGAAATTAACATTTACTTATTGACTTAACACACCCCCAGGCTTCATCTTTGATAGTCTGTTCATAATACTCAAAATTAGCCTCGATTTCAACACCTCCCCGCATTTATGACTGTTTATCCCGCTAGATCGCCATTGGAGCGTTTCAGCTACAATGTAGTATATGTTATCAACAATTCAGTGTCGAAAATCATGAATTATTTTACATGGCACACTCTGAATGCCAGACGTCACGTCAAAATGCGGTTCCACCGCATTCACACTCGAAATTTTCCACGTCCCTCTGATTCTCAAATGCGAAATTTCCCTCTAAAGTATTTCGCATGCCTCTATCAGATAACCTATCGAGCTAAATATCTTTGACACCTTACGAAATGTCTCATTTGTAATTTAAGAACGCCGCATAAATCCTGGAAGTTTAAACCGTGAGCGAGCTTTAATGTCAGAGTTGCCATCACCGCATATAAATTGGCTTTCAATGCACCACTGCCCATGCCAAGTACTAACCTTTTGTATTCCGGGTGCTTCAGAACTTATACTATCGCATTTGGAATCTTACCTCCCAGCATCGAAGGTTGGAGGTTTTTTTTTTGGTTTTGTACTCGACTGGATTTGACAAAAAGCCGCGGATTATATAACGCGTCCTCTTTTTTACCATAACAGCAATAAGATATCATTGTCAGGTTCGAGTATGGAAATATCCTCACGTCACAAAAACACACATAAACCTTTCATTTGTATCATTCACTGAACAAATAGGATACATTGTAAATCATATACGAATAAATAATAACTGTCTAGCCCAATTTCTCAAGGCGATGCGCAAACTGTACTGGCAAGGAGGATGCTGCATTCCTAAGAAGCTTTATATTGCTATGAAATAGCTGTTACTCTCTTTTTCTTTCATGATATATTAAGTAAATACATTCATTTACTTCATTAGTACTTTGAGGAATCAAAGTGTTGCAAATTCCCCCCTTAATAAAAACAAAACGTTAGTATCTCTACTGCTAAATATGAGAATACTCTCATGAAACCACACAAGAATTTTAAAATATTTTTGATTAATTTTATATAATTGTAATAAAAGTTCTATAATATACCTGTTCATATTTCAGAAAGGATTAATTTCACGTAGGACTTTCTGATGCCCCCCGACTTCCTATAAGCTTCAATATGCCCACTTAGATTTTTCGTAGTTTTATAGAGATTTAGTTGTTGCCAATTGCTGGATAGTATCCAGGACAAGTGGTTGACCTTTCCTCTAAACTCTCTAAAGAGGAACTGAAGAGAGCTGTTATTGATTTGGCTGAAGGGCTCTGATGACCGATGACCTGTTCACCAGGCAGACTATCTAACTGAAGTATTACTCTAAAAACTGTATTTTTAAAAGAGTGAAATACGCAAATAGGTTTTCACATTAAAAGCATACTTTATTGCTAACAATCCTATGTTAATGCTACGTAGTAAAAACTGTGTAATAATTCACTAGGTGTATTATTTGAAATATGAAAAAATATATGGAAACTCTTTAAAGAATTTTAAAGTAATACAGAAAGTATGAAACATTAAAAAGATATTCATAAAACAAGGAAAGGAAACAGAGTTCTTTTCTTATAAAAACCTTTTTGCTCCATTAGATTAAGTTTTAAAAATAAAAAAAAACTGAAGAAAATGGAACTAAATCTTCAGTCAAAAAAATTTGAGTCATGTCATAACAAAATCTCAGAAAAAGTTACTTGAGAATAATTAATTTCTAAAGTATATAAATATTGAAGCTTTTCGAGCCTTGTAAAATTTTCTTCACAAATTTGCAAGTTTCTACTTTTATTGTAGAATTTTTAGGTTTTTCAGATAGATGATGGCAAATAAATAAATTAAAAAATCAAATTTTCTTTTTATCCATGACTACACTAAACGTTGATTGAAGTCTAAAGGCATAAAATTGTGAATCCCTTTGTAAATGTCAACAGGAACATACATGTAAAATTCTAGTAAAGAGCCGTTCAAATATTACGCAAGCACTTAAGTGGGGAGGGGGGGTTTGCTCTTTGCTTATATTCCTGACAAAGGGGAGGGGGTATGAATAGTGCTTGCGTAAGATGTTACAAACATTGTATTTTTGAAAATATCTTGTTTCTTGCATAAATAATTTCAAAATTCAACCAAAAATAAATTTAATTATTTTTTAGCAGTTTGACTTCACAAGGAAAATCATTTATCACATAGAGCACAATGAATTTCTGGAATCTAGACACTGCTAAATATTTTGTACAAAAAAAGAACAAAGGGGGGGGTTCGGAAAGTTTTCTTACATAATTTTGAGGGGGGTTTGCGGTTTGCTTATCTTTGCTGACAAGGCATGAGGGGGGGGGGTCAAAAATGACCAAAAACATGCTTACGTAATATTTGAACGGCCCCTAATGAGTAAAAGAGACGACTTTCGATGAATAAGAAGGACCGCATATCCACACTCAAAAGTAACTAAATAGCGGAATATCGATAATAAGAATAAGAAAGAAAAGATATTTTAATAAAAAAACAATAATAATGTACAACATTAAGAAACACATAAGATTTCAAACCACCCACGGAACCAATATTTCCACCTAAACAAAACCAGCGACATTGAGCCCATTTCCCCAAACGGGACACATCGCCGCGAAGAGAACGCCACCCGAAAGATAGGCGTTCTCCTCGCAAATCCTGGAGACAAAAGGCAACAGCATATTATTTCGCAACCCAAAACAAAGGTGAGAATAAGAAGCCCAAGACAGTCACTCAACCCGAAGGGAAATGAATTCGGTTATCTCGGCAGCCGATAATGGCGACTCGGTTATCTGGCCACAATCGACTTTTGATTCCGAAATCCGAGAATTGGATTTTCTCGCCTCCCAAATCCCATTTAGATAAGCCCCGGAATGAATTCGGGAGTCCCCTTACCGCGATTCTAATTATTTTTATAAACTGGAAGAGGGAGAGAGAGAGAATATTTAATAAGGGAGTGATGGGTGATGATTAACACCTGATGCTTTTGGTTGGAGATGTATTGTTTTGAAGAGTAACTGAGAGTTGCGGGGATGAATATTTAACAAGAGAAATGATGCCCTTTAGGGGAGCTAAATATACTGAATGGTTATATGATTCATAATCTTGCAAAAGAACAGTAAGAGCATGCAACTTGTTTAGTTGCTTCTAACCTGATAGCTTTTTATTTGTATACTTATACTCAGATATATTTTTAACTCCTCTGAGAGAGTATTTCACTCCTTTAAAATCGGAAATACTCGTTAAAAAACTAGACAGGAGTATTTTCACTCTTTGAGTTTTTCACAAAGGTTTAGCTTGAAAAATGCACTTTACTGAAATCAACAAATATTTTTTTTCTACTCAAAACACCAATTATCTAACACCCTACAAAATACCCTAATTATCATACTTTTTAAATGTGTTTTCATACAGCCATAGTAATTTTGTTATTGTTCTGATGCTTAAGGAGTTTGATTGCGGTTTTCGTGTCTCTATATTTAGTTTATGCTATTTCCGTATTTCAATCCTTATAATTGAATTTCACTCCTCCTAAAAAAGTCAAGGAATATCTTTACTCCTTCAAAAAAAATCCTAGGAATAACATTGCTTATATACTACTACAATCAAAGCAGTTTTAATATTCTACAATCATAAAGCTTCCTATAAATTAGACTCTTCAATAAAATATAAAGGATGTTTTCGTTGAAAGATCTTTGAAATTTTAACCCAGCAGAAGACCATATCTTCTTATTTTACCACGAAGAACTTCTATTACTACTTCTTTATCAATCTTCTTACTATGAAGGAAAGTTAATTTTAATGGTTTTGAGAAACCGGAAAGTGGTTGGTTGATTGGTTGGTTTTACTCTGAGTTTATTGGCACGAGAGCCAAATGAGGCCATATTTCGCCAGATAAACAGGAAGCAGTTTAGTTTTCAGAGAAAACTAGATTAATTTTTTAAGGTCCTCGTAAAAAATATTTCTCTTTTCTACATGTGTTTTTTTTTCTTGTTTTTCAGGTTGTTTCAGAAAGAGGAAAATAGGACTTATTGTATTCTCTTCTTTCTCTAAAAAATACGTATGCCTAAAAATATTTTTCAAGTAAATCTGATTGACTGGAGTGACACACTTTATGAAACACGTTTAAGTCATTAAACGTATTTTATTACTGTAACAAAACACCCTACTCATGTCGTATTCAAATACCAGTAGACAAATATAAAATTTGTTTCTCTTTTTTAGATGTATATCATTTGGAAAAAAGGAATATGAGTGTATATTTAACCTAAATTTAAAATAAAACAATTTAGATTGCTGTGTAAATTTAACGCGATTCATTTTTATACCCTTTTCTATTTAAAGTCATACATTATTTCCTAGTTTTCCATTTGTTTTTCAATAACCTACTGTCATAGTTTTGCTTACATCAAATACATTTAATACCAAGTAAAAACTAAAAGAGAAAGCCTTCTAGTTATTAATTAGAAACAATACTAAGGCATGCTACAAAAGCTTATGAAATAGACTTCATTAACAGGTAAAAGAAAACATTACAACAAAGATGTAAATAACAACTTGTACAAAGTACTAAATTAAATTTCCTTTACAGAAAACAGAATTTTCAATACCAATATTTTCAGAGATACTTCCAATGCAGTTAAACAGTGTTACATTCCTAATGTATAATCCCAGAATCTTTCAAAACAAGTTCAAAATCCGAGAAATTCTGCTGCAATGTTTTCTTTCAAATTAAAAACACCAGACGTGATAGAAACCATTCCAAAACATTGATATATTCACCCGAGTCACAAAATTAAAACCAAACATCCCCCTCACATCCCAACACACACAACCAATGCTCGTCCGGCAGCACCAACAACAAAGTTTCGAAACGGGGAAGGGGGGCTTGGGGATGGAAGGTATAAAAAGACGATCTGTCAACAAGGCGAGAGAGTGACACGAGGAGTTATCAGGCCTTAAGAATGAGGTAATCTTATCTGAAGAGTGAATAAAGTACAATCTGAATCGAGACTCGAGTGTCCAGAACAAAGACTTGGCACGATAAAAACATTCAGAAACAAGAGACATGCTATCGACTCGGCTCTTCATGGCTGACACTCTCTTTCCCTCCACTTGACGCGCGGACGGGAAAGCTGTGCTAATACAGGAACAGAGAGGATTTCAGAGTGCGCAATTATGTATTTAAACACAGGTTTAAATTAATGTGCAACACCTTGTTTAACTAGGTTTACAGAAGTTTTGAGACTTTTGTAGAGTTTTTAGGATGTGTGTTTTATTCAGTTTTCATCAACTGTCGATTAGATGTGTTGGATTTTACTGTTGAAAAAAATGTTAGCTTGTAATGAAATTATTAAATTAATTTAATTGTCTTATTATTTTCAACTCGTTAATCCTGCGTTGAAGAAAATCGTAATTTTTTTTCAAAATGCTTAATTTCTAGAGGGCTGGTCGTACGTATTTTTTATAATGCCAGTCACTATAAGAGTAAGTTCTGAAACATTTATTTTGGGTGGATGATCCTTAATTTGTGTAGATATATTCAAATATAAATGATATACAAAGATATATTGAAAATATGATATAATACATTTCGACGTATATATTATCACAAATGAAAAAAGAAATGAAATATTATTATGAGGCATTGAAATTCCATTACAGAGAAACCTTCCAAATATCAAATCTTATCTATGTAAACCGCATAAAAGTGAACCAAATCTTCCTGTCGGGACCAGGCCAGTGGTCGCAAACGATCGTTACTGACCCCTGACCCCCCGAAAGGTGTTCGAAAGGTTCAAGGAACTCCAGGAACCGTCTTTCTTCAATGCCCATGTAATTTTCCAGCCGAAAGCCGACTCTTTGTCCAGGAATGCCGACAAAAAAAAATTGCCCGTATCAGTCACTATGGCTGAAGCGAACACAACAAGAGTCTCAGCGGCTCTCTATGTTCCATATTAAATAGGATTTGGTATTAAGTAGTACTGAAATAGAAAACATAATGACCCTTATACTTTAATAGCTGTTAAGAATATTTTATATCTCTTTATCCTTTCTGTAAATTCTGTATAATTTTATTAACTGAAGTTAATATATTCCTTCAGTTGGGTGCAATACATATGCATGAGTTTTCTTTTAAAATTAACTACAATTTTAACCGCCATCTATATGTCTAACTTAATTCCTTAATATTTGACTGACTCAAATATGCAAAAAAAGCTAAATATTAATTTCTGCACATCAAAACCATAAAAATTATTAACATTTTTTAAATAAATTTAAATTATTATATCGCAGAATTCATTAATTGCTTCATTCAGCAAAATTTAAATGTTTGTGATATAATTTTTAAAACATAGAGCAAATTTCCATACCTTTTTTAAAAGTTAAATTAAACCATAATCTATTGAATTTTTTAAAACTAAAATAAAGAAAGCGCATTACCTTACACAAAGTACTATTTTTTGTATGATATCAAATTATTTAGAGCTATATTTTAATATCAAACCAAATTGTTAAAAGTTATTTAAACAATGCGTATTTGTTTCTTTACAAACAATCGCTCTTCTCTGAATCGAATTTCAACAAATCTTAAGCAACAAAAATTGTTACACCCATGTCGTTTTAAATCAATGAAATTTTATAACCACTAGACCGAAAAACAGCACTATACAATGGAGTTTAAAAATTCCGATAAAGATATTTAGTATATAAATCCCCCTCAGTGTAAACAGGAATCCAAATACCAAGGTTTTCTATGAATTGAAAGATGTCGATTATACTCAAGGCACTCTCTCCAAAACACATCTATAAATATATAATAGTACCGTAAAATCTGCAACAAAATGTAACAATACTCAAAGAAACAAATTTAGAATTCATGCGTGAACTTTCACGAGCTGTCGCTCTGACCCCTTGACGAAACATCATTTTTCAATCAGAGAAGACGATTTTTTGTTCGAGTTGATTTAGGAGCACGTTGTTGAAAAACTGTCACAAAGGAACAATGTCCAGAACCCTCTGAATTGTTTGACCAAGGCAGACAACAATGGCTGCCGTAAAAAGGTTGGAAAATGGCGAAATTAGAAGAGAATAAATAAATAAGAGGCTCATAAATGAGACACGACTAACCTCACGTGGAGTTTTACATCACGATTCCCATACCAGCGTCTTACACACCTTTGCATAGGTATTCCACTAATGCCATTATAGTTTTGGGAAAATATCTGTGAATGAATGGTAAGTTATGTGTTTAATAAAGTTTCAAAATATTAGTATCTAAAACCAAATAATCAGTTTCTAAAATAATCGCGCGTGCTTTTCACTTTTTCAAGAAATTAGAATAAATAAATTAAAGTGTAAAAAATTATTTTGTACACCATCAGAATCAAAGATCTTGTTACTACCTCCCGGGAGTGGCCCCCTTCAAAAATATGTTCTGGACTAATATTGAGTATTGTTGCTTTAGCATCAAAATGTCATTATTGAATTGCATACAATGGAGAGGGGAGGGGAGGCGCGATGAAAATTATGATTGAAAATTGGGTCGCCAATATCGAAAGTTTATCATCAATCAAAGAAAATCAATCAACAGATGATTATGTAATGTAATAGACCCTTCTGCGAGTGAAATGATCCATTACTCTGAACCACTTGAGATAACAATGATTTGACTTGATTTATAAAATGACACAGCGGATTGAATAATCCTAATTTGGTTAAAACTCTCTTTCAATTCAAGGTGTCCAAATAACTCCAATAACTAATTTTTAAGGGTGTATTTCAATCAATTATACTTTAACAGAATAAATTATTTCGATATTATAAAGTTAATTTGATCCACTTTTCAATAAAGTTACCGTTCACGTCTCTTTTTAAAGTAAAAGAACTTACTTTATCAAATCCTATTTTATAAAAATATATAACTGCTGAACTAGAAGTAATTATTTCATATATTAATGAAAAATTATACACTATTCCTCATATTAGGCAGAAAACATTCTTTTAATAACTTATATCTCATAATATACTTCCTCATAGTTATTTTTTCCTCACTTATTTCTTTAATTGATAAGAAACGGATATAGTACAGTAGAAAATTTCAGACCATCAAACCCTTACCAGAGTAAGGGGTACACTCTTAAAATTTTTTATCGCTGAATCGAAAATATATTTCCTCATTATCCTAATTAGCCATTTCGAGAGGAAAAAACGTATTTGAAAAATGTTATTAATTTCATAAGAAATTCAGGATGTGTAAAACGAAACTCTCTTGAGATTCCCACATAATTAAAAAAAATATTCTTATAATTCAGCACTCTTTTCCCACAATCACTCCATACTCTCTAATTAGTCACTTAACTGTAAGCTTGATGGGTGAAACGTTAGTTAAAATATCCATTAAAACCTTTTGATTTTTGTCAGTGGATATAAGTTTAATCAACAGCTTTTTATGCTAAGCCATTTTTTAAGAAAATGCAAACTCATTAAAAGTGAAGAGGGATTTTTTTACGATATGTGGTCTTATGGTATTAACATACAAAATTGCTTACTTAATTAAAAAAAAATTCAACAAAATGTCTCAAATTTTCATTACTAATGTTATATCATAACTGGTTAACCTTATTGATACGTAAAAATTATAAGCGTATGATAAATTAGAAAATCTACAAAACCTCTCTACACGACCATCCATTTAGTAGCTCATTCACACTTCCATTTTTTATTGTATTGACATTTATTTTAATACCCAATAAAGGCACATTGAAGTTCGAGCATAAAACTTATCAACTGTTTCCACAAACTTCCTTACGGAAGCTGTAAAAGTCATGGATCGTTCATTCTGAGCTTTTAACTTACTTTCAACAAGTTTTAAGTAGTTTAAACATGACAAACAAAAATTAGAAACCATGTTTGTTGTTCAACTCAGTTTTTAAAAACTTCAGTACAATTTTTTAGACCCGTTATGGGTTTGAAAATGTTTTCATTAAATAGCTGCTATTATATGAATATACTTATATAAATAACTTGCTCAACAAGTTTCTAAAGGATTCATTCAGAAGTTTTATCATTGAATAAGGGAGTAGTTTAACCAGAATTCACTCTTATTTATGATTCTTTTTTTCCTCTCAAAATATCTTTGGGAGATAATTAAATAGAAGATTTAAGGCTATTTTATCAACACGGAATACTTTTTTCACTCCAACATATTTTAACGTTTTATATTTTTATCATAATGTGACTTTGTATATCCTGGGCAGTGTGGTGTTGCCAGAGGAAAAGAAGTTTTTAGAGTAGTTTTAGTAGAGTTTAGGAGTAGTTTTAGTCCTTTTCTATAGACAAATTAGGAAATTTTCTGGGTTTCGGGGGGATTCTGAGTTTTCTGAACCCTCTGACTACGCCACAGATTATGAGTGTCTATATATTTTTTATTTAGCCTTTTTAGGTCTTACTTGTAGAAAACGCAATGTTCTTACCACTTAAATACTAAGGAATCTATAAGGAATTTCATTTAATGAAGCTTTTTACACTACACCGATCTGAACATTGAATTCCGTCTATTACTTAAAGAAACTTAAATTATTCTACATCAAGAAAATTTTATGTGAAGTCCAAACATTGAACTTTGAAAAAACAGGAAATTAAAAGAAATTAACAATTAAGAACATTGCATGTTATAAATAGCACAGTTAATTAAAATTTAGTTTAATTAATTTAATAACTTAATCATTTATAATTAACTATGAAACTGTTAGGAAATGATGTAAACTTTGGAACTGATCCAAAAGAATTATAGCATCGCATGTCAACATTGGGCCAACTTATCTCCAATACTCCACTCCCAAAAAATCCATCAAAATAAAACGACTAGAATCTAACATGTTAAATACATTAAATGCAATAACATCTGGAATGCATTCCATTCTTAAATACAAACTAAATTAAAGTACTATTTCGAGGAATAAAAAGCCGCTGCCTGTAGCTTCTATCCCAAAGCCCTATCCCCTTAAGAAAGAGCATTCAAAACACCGCTTCGAGTCTCAATACTTGCTCAACTGGACATCAAGGCGAAAATTAAATTACGCGTGAAAATAACAGCAATGGGTAGTTTCTCGCAAATCACCGAGTGGCGGCGTTAGGGGGGAGTCTGACCGCTTTAAATTGCTTTCCCAACACTTCGCACGGCGAGGCGATGTTCTGGAACCGTTTGTTTTCTCGCTGGGGTCCGAGAACCAAACCTCCCGGGAAGTAACTGGACTGGGCCTCGCTTCGTTAGGTCCTGGGAAGTGGTTACGCGTCGTGAACTGGTTCAAGAATTGTTGGACAAAATTTGAATTTTAAAATTCCGCTTAAATCGGTTTAGCATAATCGAAGGGTCTTTCGTAAAACTTTGAATGGGGTGAGTTGGGAGAAATGAAAAAGTAAAGACTAATTTATGGGAGTAAATATTTTCCCACTTAAATGCAGAAGTAGCACAGGAATAAAAAAAAAGCTGCTTGGTTTGAAATTTCTCAATTTAGAAATATTCAAGGGAGGATTAAATTATTTGGGAATTCTTACCACCCATTTTTCGTGAGAGTAAATCTCTTTTGAAAAATTGTTCCCCAAAAGTTAAAAGGGGAGTAAATAAAAAAAAACCTTGTAAAATACTCATTTTATCTATTCTATTAGATGGTCATAAACTCCTTTACGATAGACAGACCCTTATGATAAGATTACTGGTGTGTACTGTAAATCAAAATAATTCCGGAGCCCTTTTTAAATTTCAACCCCTAGAAATTATAGAGGTCCATACTCGAGTTTAAGTTTTCAAATACGATTTAAAATAACTCTAATCGTAAAGATAAATTCAGCATAAAAAAATATGGACAAAAAAAGTATTCTTATAGGGATTCTTTATAATTACCAAAGCATGGTACTTCAAATCCATGCATTGCATAAATGTCACAAAGAACTTTTATGGAAACAATATTTTCTTGTTAAAAAACTAAATATATGGACTACGATGAACAAAAAATGAATTTATCATAATTTGTTTCCAATAAATTATACGTCTACGCTTTCAGCAAATTGTTCACAACCCCAAAAACAAAATCATATACTTAGTTATTCTTCTCACAGTTTTCAACGTCTTGTTTTCAGATTGGCTGTCCAAACGTGCATGAATTTTTATCTCACACTCAGCTACCGTTAATAAATTAAATTTATTATTTAAATATATGCTCAAATTTTTACAATATCTAAAATGGAAGAATATTTTTTGGATGTTTTCCTTAACTTTTTAACTGTAATTTGTATTGCACTACGCATTTTGAAATAAATTTTAGAAAACAAACATCTTTAAAATAATATTTAACACTTAAAACTCACAAATTGAATATTTGACCCAATTCCCAGAAGCATGGAAATTTTTGCTTAAGATCAATTTGTTTCTGTACTTTTTTCTACGAATGTTTTTATAGTTTGAGAGAGACTGACAATCTTAAATAAAATCTACTATTTGTATTATTATGGAAATAAAATTAATTGAATTAAAATGTCTTGGAAATAATTACTGACAATCAAAAGAGGTAAAAAATAACAAGGAAATAAGTCCCAAAACCTTATCAATTTGAAAAAAAAAAATCTACCTTAAAATTATAGAAAAAAAAACCTTATTTTAAAAAATAAAAGATCCAGAAAACTCCAGAATCCATAAAAAAAATCATTATCATCTAAGACTATTTAAAGATAAGATTCAACTTTTCTGAAACAAAAAACCGCATGCAAAACAACTTTTATAAAAGATCCAATCAAAACAGCTGATAACAAAAAAAAAGTAATGACTTACATCCAGTTACTCCAAACTAAGGGCAAAAAGGAAGAACACCAAAGCAGGCAAATAGTAGTCCTCATGCCAGCAGGCCGGTCAAGTGTATCACCATAGAGAAATAATAAGTTAATATTTTTGTGGTCCTAAGCACGCTTCTCACAAACGCAAGTAGTCAGTCGCATCTGAGGCTCATCTCGCAAAGGCCCTGCGCTATCTGTCAACAGAGGTTGCCTTGGCGGGCTTTGGCGATGGAGGGCTGGTCGCCAAGTCTCGCTATGGGGCTCGTGGCAAGCGTTGAGATAAATTGGGATGGGGGAGAGGATTACAAATTGCGGGAGGGCGTGAAATTGGTAGTTTTCGATATCGAGAGGTATTGTGTTTTTTAATGGTGTTTTTGGTTTCGAAATACGAGATATTTACATATTTGTTGGTTGAATATTAATCGGAATTGGAGGTGTATTACGGTATGCTGATTCAAATAGTGGTTCTCAAAAGATAAATGAATTTTATGCATAAAGCCTTCGGGCATTCGTAAAAGGATGTAAAGAAGATTGAAGACTTTCTTCTTGATAAATGTTTTGGTAAAATTACTCCAGCAAGTAAATTTAAAAAAAAAAAAAAAAACTTTTTTAAGGAGCAACTTTTAAAATAACTTTTGAAGAAAGTATTATGTAGTTAAAAGGACACGAGATTCCCATTATCTCATGTATCTAACTTAAAATTAACACCTGGTAATTTTACACCTTAACAGTTTTATTAGAAAATTAAATGCTCTCTGATTATAAATATGCTCTGATATGAGTCAAAGTTTTATCAGCCTAAACCTTTTATATGCCGCTGGGGCATGTCTGTCTTTAAAATACATGCCCAAATAAGGGGAAAAATCCGGCATATAAAGGCAAAAAATTCATGCCTTATTTTAGTTTTAAATGCCCCAGGGCATATTTTGCAATGAAATTGTCGAACCCCGTCTAAAATCAGTATCATAAAAAACAAAAATTCTAGGTCTATAATATTATACCAACGACCTATGAAATAGATATTTTATTTGTTAAATCAATTCTTCTAAAATCTAAATCAAGAAATAAAACTATGATTGAATTTCAAAACTCATTATGTATTTTAATTAATAACATTTGAAAATGTTTCACTTATTTGATATTAACTACATTCGATTTCTTCCTTCCCGAAAAAAAAATTAGCAGTGAATCAATGGCAAAGTAATATTAAAGGCTAATATTTTAACTTTAATTAATTGATATGTTTGTCATAAAATTGAAATGTTTCGCTTATTACTTTACTTCTGCCAAGCTCCAGGTGTTCGAAATACTAATACATAGTTGATAACATCATGTTTTCAAATATTTTGTTTTATCAGAATGATAAATAATTATGTTAAAGGAGCTAAAACACAAAAATTTATCAATTTGATCCATATTTTAAAATATTAAAAATACTAGGTAGTTATGCATTTTTTAGTACAAAATCCTTTTCGAATACTATCATGATACATTACACATAATTTTTAAACGAAATTGTTATTATATATTTTAATGGCCCCAATACGTAACCCCCTTTTTAATAAATTGGAGCATCACGTGCAAATGAGAGATATTTATTTTTATGGAAGGAATTCATTTAATTCATTAGATCACCATGCAAGTTACACACCCAACTCTAGCAATATCATTTACTTGAAGAAAAACTAATTTTAAAATATTTTTATTTCATATAGAAACAGGTTTTTGTAAAAGCATTTAAGATGGGGGTTTTACCGTAATCATACTATTTACACGTGAATTGCATATATAACAGGGCTTAATTTTAAATTAATCATAGTAGTCATTTTTACACATGGTAATCATTTTAATTACAATAGTTATCATTTTTAATACTCTATCTGATAAATTTTGTTCTTTCTACATAATGGATTTCTGTAATTTGAACAGCATTAGTGAAATTTAAACTCAACAGATTATAATTGGTTCTTTCTATTAGGAATTATTTATTATCTTATTTTGACACTTTTATTAAAAATTGGTAAGAATTTAGAAGATAGCCATACTACGTTTCTAAAATACACATGCATAAATAGATATGTAGACTTCACTTATTGTGATCACTGTCAATGTTATTAATCGGATAATGTTATCAAAATTGACCGGCCCCAATCACTTCTACTTAACGCAAAATGTATCGTTTTATGTGATCAATATATTGCTTAATGTTATTAAAATCTCCTAAAAAAACTCCGTTGAAGGCCAATTTTAAAACAATCATACAAAATGAGTCATTAATTTATTAGTGTCGTTCCACTCTCATATTTTTCTTTCAAAATACATACCAGGTAATCGTTTTTAATACTTCAATTAGGACTACAAAGTTTTGATTTTAAAACAAATACTCGAGTTATATGTGTTTGAAACTTTGTATCAAATCGCTTAGTATTATTAATCGAATATTGTTACCATTCCACTCATGGACAAAAGTGATCACATTAAGTGGAGTCGACTGTAATAGAAATTTGAAATCTCTCAGTGTATATTTCAATGCATGATTACATCCTGTGAAAGTTGACACAACGACTATTTTACTTGCGTGCCATTGTCCATTTGATTCAATGGGAGTTTCCCTTATATTTGTCACACCTCACCTGTGACTCATGAATGAAGTGAGGGAAATGGCGGGAACACCCCATCAGTGAATGAAATCGAACTGCTCACGCAATGGACAAAATTTCGGAAGTACGCTTATTTTCAATTTTTCAGTCCAGTGAACATTTGTTACACAAACTGAATCTATTTATATACAATTTGTCTTTCTTTTTACAGGTTAAAAAATTTGAATTTTTTTATTCGAAATCTAAAATTAAAATGAGTTCAAATGACACCATTGGGAGTTATGGGGTTAAAATAGTCATATTGAATCCTAATGTCATATTTTTTCTCTGAGCTATTATTACTGATAAAGAAGATATTTACATCACTTTTTGTTATAACATTATTTTTAAACTATCTTTTCTTTTTTTTTTTTAAATTTAATGTACAATTACGAAAGCAATTTTTTGAAATAACGAAGTTTCCGAGATATTATTAGAAGTTCGAGACATCGAGGTTATACTGCAAATAGATACTATGTTGAATTTTTATGATAAAAACAGTCATTTACATAACATAATATGTCAATGGGGTGAAATATTTTTCGGCCTAACAAGGTTTTCGAGGTAACGAGGTTCGAGATATCGAGATTATAATGTAGTTATTTTTTCCATTTATTTCTATGGTTTAACTCAATTATTATAAAAAGTTAATACAGAAATATAGTTTAAAGTTTGATTTATAGCATTTTCTAATAGATTATCTGCAGGAAACCCAGAGATGCTGATTTGTCTTTAACTCCCAACGATGCCATTTATAATCATAACTTTTCAATGAATTCCAAAACCAAAACTTTAAAAGCAATATTATTTTAAAAGCTAAATACACTCTTTACTATCATTAATTTTCAAAATAAAACATTATATTACTTCAGTTAACTGAAATTGCTTCAAAACTAAGATTGTCTTATATTACACAGATTTAGCAAAAAAAAATTTTTTACAATAGCTCAATTTTGATCATTTATCGGGAAATGAAAATTTAATGGTAAAAAAAATGTTTTTAAAGGGGAGTTGTATAAGATTCTAATAAGGAATCTATGGTATTTCTAGGAAGGATGACAAAACTCCCAAATACCAGGTTTTTAAAGAATAGGGTTTTTTTTTCAAAATAAGCACACACTTAAATAGTGTCTTTCTTCTCTTAATCCAAACAGAAAGAGAAACTCATAAGAAAGAACGATGTGTCGCCAAATGTGGCTCAAACGTGAGCGGTAGTCGTTATTGGTCTTTATTGAATCATCTCATTGGATGACCAGGGCGCGAATCGGAAAATCGGTTCCGAAAACAAGGTTTGACTGCGAGCGATGAAAGAAAAACGAATGGCCTCTTCACTGCTGATGAGAATGCTGAGGAACAGGTAGAGAAACATTTCTCCAGAATCCCAGATAAGACTCCCTTACAATCAATCGCCAAGTCCCTTAATATTATTCGTTATCTTGCTTGGTTTTTCGGGAAAGAAGTTTTTGTTTCCTTAACGGTATTCAACATTTTGTTCTTGACCATTCTTGAAACAAACTAAAATGGAAATTTTGAAGTTTGAAAAATTGAACGATATTTTTTTAAATTTTAGGTTTAAAGTTCATAAAATTCTCTTTGCAGTCATTTATAGAATAAAAACGTCAGAATAAGAAATTATTGAATGGTACTGATATACAATATTCAAAAAATTTTTAACTACTCTTTTGTATTAATTTAAAAATCAAATTTTGTGTCAAACTCAAATAAGTTTTTGACAGGAATAATACAATTTAGGCTAAACTTTAAAAGTCACAGAATTTTTAGAAAAACCATCAAACTATCAAATTTATAACTAAAAATAATACCAAAATATAAAAAACACTAACACCTCTTTTAAATTAAAATTAGGAATAAAAAAAAAAGTATTTTTCAGTTTTTGTTCTTACCTAATCACTTATCGATACAATAGAGAGGAATATAAGTAATGTATAAATCTTTCAAGACAGAAAAATTAGTATCCCTTTTAATCAGAATATATTCCCTTTAATAATAATTAAAAAATAATAATTACGTAATTAATGTAATTATTATTATTTATTGTTATTGTTATTGTCATTGGCATTGGAATTGGCATTGTTGTTATTGTTATTATTATTATTATTATTATTATTATTATTATTATTATTATTATTATTATTATTATTATTACTACTATTATTAATACTATTATTGTTGTTAATGTTGGTGTTATATTATTATTATTATTATTATTATTATTATTATTATTATTATTATTATTATTATCATCATCATCATCATCATCATCATCATCGGGAAAAGCTTTAGCTCTAGAAAACTGTAGTATTATAACCTCACCTCAAGGTCATGTAAGATGACTCCTCATACCGCATTCTTCGTAGGGGGTGCTAGCATTACCCCTTTCCACTCAAAACCTAATTAGTTCCCATCCATGTCTAGAATGAAGAATGATTTGCAGGTGGTCAAGGCGGTAAATTTGAAAACTTACCGTGACTAGGTGGACTAAATTACCAAGTTACAATTTGTACTAGGGACTTAATTGTATGCATACTTAAGAGCTTTGGGTAGGAGAATTACTCTTCTGGTTTTTAAAAATTAAAGTTAGAATACATATTTCTCCATAAACATGTAATATTGATACTTTTTATTACTTTGTTTGTGTTATATACTACTGGTAGGGCTATAATAATACTGGTAGCTATCAATTGTAATTCCCATTTTAAAATGAGCAAAATAAAAATAAAATTTGAAATTCTACATATTGCGAATTCCAAAAACTTTAAAATGTATACTACTACACATTAAACTAACATTCAGAAGTATGCAGCTGAAATATTAAAATAACAACAATTACTAGGTAATAATTTCACACTAAGCAGCTTACATTCTAGCAAACTTATTATCCTAGCATTTTTAACCTCCTAGTTAATAAACATGTAATAGAACACGAATATTGTAAGTATATCTATATGAATATATATTTATTTCTATATGAATAAGTTAAGTAGATTCCTAATTCAAAATCGTTATACATTATTTTATTGGAAAAAAAACATGAAGCTGAAAGCTTGGAGCAGTTGAATAAGAAACGCACACAAAGGTTTATAAGAGCTTACAGAATGTTTCAGAATATTTCAATTGAAACTGTGTAGCATTATTTCGTGGTAACTCCTGCATTCAATTGTTTGATATGAAATACTCTAAGAACCTTTCACTAAGAGATGGTATTCTTAGAATGTCATATTAGTTACTCAAGAAAATAAAAACAAAAGTTTTTCATCCTAGTCAAAATAAGAAAACTTCCTTTTAGCCTCTTATGCGGTAACGAAACATGTGAGTTAATTCACATCAATCCAGCTGCTTAAAAAACCCCAAAGAAACACTCTAATTGTGGACATAAAGCGAAATGAGTTCTAGACCACAACAGCTTTAACCGGAATTGACTAATTTGATTACGAAACGGGAAGAACACAATTAGGCTTACTGAGTTGCTGATTATCTGTATTAGTTTTAGTAATAGTTTGCACCCACTTCTGTTATATTCTTCAAAGCGAGTAATGGAATTCGAATGGGAAAAGAACGCATTGGGAGTCTCGAGATGTGGTGAAGGAAGAACAAAAGTATTCTTTGATGACAGCTTCACAGCGAGGCACGAACCAACTTGTGAGACCCCTCGTATATTAGTTTACAAGAGCATCTGATGGATCCAGGAAATTCGTTCGAGTCAATATTTTCATTAAATTCAAAGCAGGTTTTTTTAATTCTTTGTTTTAGAAAGGGGTCCTCCATAAAATACGTTAATTTTGGTTAAGGGGTCCTCCATATTAAAAAAGGGAAAAGGGATTCTTTAAAGCCCAGCAGTGGATATTATAATTATATTACATCTAGTGCACATAGTGAACTAGATTATCACAGTATATGGCCCTCCAACCGTAAGAGTTAAGATGAAGTGTAATTTTAAAAAAGGAAATAACAACAGGAAAAGAAATGCAGTATATTTAGTAGTATTAAAAGTATTACATTTAAAACACCTTCAATGTTTCTTTTCGGAAAAACACCCTGATTTAAGTGATTAGTTTACACAATTGTAATATAATGTTAAGGATTAATCAATGAATCCTTCCATACAAGAAGAATAGAAACCTAAAACTGGAAAATCTACTTTATCAATCAGAATGTATTTTACATAGTAGGTACTCTAACATTTTCTAGTTTGATTTCAATAAGCTATTTGTAGTGTGTTGATGACTATTAAAATAAATGTATCTTTATAAAAAGGCTACAATAATTACATTTTCATGCATTTACCTTCAGCAACTATAAGCTTTAAAATTACTTTTATGTTTTTAACTCTGCCCTCGTTAACTATAGGTATCTTAAATTCATATTACAAACTATATCCCAGAAGCATTTTCTCACTATGAATAAAAAAAACCCATGGCTATACAGAGGTAAACAACTATACCCTCTTCACTCAAAATAGCCATCCATTTGCATACAAATTACTTTTGCTCAGCACTTAACAGTGCTTGGTTTATGTTCACTTATAAACTCAAAGCAGTGTCTCTAAGCCACGTAAAAAAGAGTTTATTAAATAGTAACTATATACAAACTTAAAAAAACTTGATCGTCCCTGATTGATCAAACGCGCCAAACGTGATAATGAATAGAATTCGCCGCAATGGTGCTTCTCCCGAACTACAATTAGCTTTCGAAGTAATGTTTGCCTAGCTTATACACACATCTCTAAAATAATATTTCCAGTTGCAGAAAAAACACAGTCATCATTCAAGAATCCTAACCATGTATTAGTGGCTCTCGAAAACCTCATCTCCTGGTTGGATACGGAGAAAAAAACTGCTAATATAGAGGTGCAAAATAAGGGGTTAACACTTCTGCAATGAAGGATTGTGTGTTTAGTTATGGCAAATGCTGGAGGCCAAGCGTTACCAATGTACTCATGAATTAGGTTCTGAGGAAATCTGTTGGTGAGGTCATTTGGGTAAGGATCTGTGTATAGAGGGTCGGTCACTAGCTAAAGAGGGATTTATTTGTTACTCATTCGTTTCACTATAGCTTTCAAATTTTCTTTCTGTATTTTATTTACTTCGACACTTTAGAAATAATTAAAGAAAACAATATTGCATCTTATTTTATGATGAAATTTTGTGGTAGGTTAAGTTTGGACTTTTTTTGCTTTAAATAATATTTTTCTTTAAATAATAGCTTTAAATAATATTTTTCAGTTATCCTTTTGACCACTGAAGGACACATATAGACGTTAGAATCGTCTTTTATTACTAACAACTTAAAAGAAGTTAAAAGGTTCGGAAACGTTAAGTCTAAGTTGATACAAAACTATTTTACCTTTTACTATCCTCCTTTCGTAATTATCGGGAAAAGAACTGCAAATATAAACTTTCTGCAGAAAATTACGAAGTCGTTACTTTTTAATTAGGTAAATGATGTGCCAATTTATTAATTGGTATTATTTTTTCAGCAGTTCGTAATGTGATACTCTTTTCCAAAGTACCTTATTACGCAAGTAAAGAAAGGGATTGTGTTAGAGGCATTAATTAGCAATTTGAGCTGTATTATTATGACTTAAAAATGTTTCGTGAAACTTCTTAGAGCTAAATATATTATAACAAAATGTACGATAATTAATTGGTTAATAACCTAGATTAAAGAATTGTTATCCCAACACCTTCTACCAAAAGAGAAACTTATAAATATAATTATTCACGGCAAGGTATTTAAAGAGTAAATTCTGTAATTTTTCTGAGAGATATTACCATTAATGAGAAATCGTTTCACAAGACGAGTTATGATATTAAAGGGACAAAAGGATGAAGTATTATTTATCCCTTTTCCTATCACTTTTTAGAAAAAAAAATCTTAATTTCTCATAACACAAAAACGCACTACAAACCAGAAGGTAAGAAGTATAGATGTTACTACTGACAATTTATTAATGGTACAACAACTCAAATACTTATTGTAAGTAAATAAAATAAATTAGAGCTATTCTATACTATCCAACTCAATTGAAAAAATATTTTCTGAGGCACATTAATTCAGCTCTTTTCTCCAATTACGGAGTCTAGATTGAGGAAAGCGAAGTCTAGATTGGTGTTTTATTTAATGGCTAATTTGATTGCTCTTTACTCTTTTTACTTTTACTTTCTGGTGAAAAGAAGAAGAAAGGAAAAAGAAGTAGAAGAAGATAGAGGAAAAAGCAGCTGGGGAACAAAATTATACACCGGTACGTCGTTCTGGACCAAGCATAATACGACAGATACATGCAGTGACCAACATCGAAGTAAAAAGCACTCAATTATTCATTCTAGATTGATGGGATCGAAAGCAACCTATGCGGAGCCATGAATCAACAAGTGGAAAGTCCCAAGCGAAGGCAACGCAGACGAAGGTCATCATCTTTTTGTCGGCCGGTTATTGAAACTGATGGGCCCTATCTGGGGCTGGTGCTATAATTACCCCTCTTTCGCGCCAACACTACCTGTCGGAGGTGACCAATCTCCCGCTCCCCCGGGCGCTGCCCCCCTCACGCGTCTGATGCTGCCTCCTTTTTTATTTTCTCTCTCTCTCTTTGCTGCGGGCTCCGTTCGACTCGATTTTGTATATTCGATTGTTTTGGTGTCGAATCGATTCGGTGTGAAACATCGAATCGCTCTGGAGATGATTGTTGTTTGATGGATGGCTATGGAGACGACTATAGAAGGGCGACGGATGTTAGAGAGGTAGGAAGGAATGTTACAGATGATTTGGTATTATTATTCCCATGGAAGTGTTTTGAAAGTTAGGAAATTTTGAATGCAAAAGGATATGACAGGAATTTTTTGGTATTAAGGGGGTTCGAAATTTTTACCTTTGTTGTTAGCTGTCACACATTTAAGAAACAAATTGTAATAACAAAATTTAAATCCAAAATGTGATCACTTTTAAACTGAATTATTGTTTTTGTACTACTAGCAATACTATTGATACTTTTTCAGTATAGAATACTTTTGGATATTAGAACTATCCAAATAGTACAAAAAAGCTGTAACATTAAAAGAGACAATCAAGGTGTTTAACTTAACAAGGAAAACATTATTGTTAGCCGTGCATACTTCATTAAATTTGTAAAATGATTTTATTATTTTACATTAAAAATGTATTTTTGAGTATATTTATCGTATTAAATTCTATTGAAACGTTGGATATTTTTATTGATGAAAATGACCCTAATTTTTCTATCACCTTTTAATTTTAAGTTCAATTTAATATTTTATCACACCAATCAATTCATTTCATATGTTATGCTTTTTAAAATTTATCATTTAGTACATCAATTCAAAACTAATTTTCAATTAAATTTCAAAATTTAAACTTTCCCTCACATCCTCACACTAAAGTTTCTCTAAAACTTCTTCAATAAAAAAAAAAAACTTTTCCCAGGACTCTGCTGACCACATTCCAGGGTGCTCATTTGGTTCCCATCCGCTCCTTTGTTCCCCCTCGTAAAGAACGGCGGGGGGAGCGGACCACCCCTACGGCAGACGATCCGGGCTGATTGCAATTTATTGGGTCGTTTCCGGTGCGGAATGGACCCGGCGGCCCTCAGGTGAGAGCCCCGCTCGGCCCAAGGAGATGGGAGCTAGGCACGCACGTCTTCTTATCCAGAATGAGGAGGGCAGCTTTGATGAACATTTACGTGAAGATTACACATAACTATTGTTTATGTTGGAAGTATTTAATTGAGACTATCTCGGCTAAGAAAAAAATCTAGCGAAGGATACTGCAGTGGTTCATTAATTAGTTTAAAAGATTTTTGGTAATCACGTGGGCACTTTGGATTCAATTTCAGTCTTAAGGGTCATTCACTAATTGAGGCGCGTGCAACAACATCGAGCTGACTCTACATCTTAGCTCGTTGTTGCTGATACCAGCGCCTCGATATCAATACACAATTTTCATGGATTTTATGCCCCTTCCTCCCCATCTGTCACATTTAAAGGAACCCGTCCCTCATTGGATGTCACACTTATGAAATTACCAAATTTAACATTCAAAATTTTTGTATTCCCTTATTTTTTTACTGGATTTGGATTTAGTATTTTATAAATGTTAAATATCGTCGTACGGGCCAAGTGATTAATAAGAAGTGTTTCCACTTTTGCGTTTGGTTGCAACGGATTTACCAAATGACCCCCGTGTCTCGAGTCTGAGTGACGCAAATTAGGTGCTTTTTATGGCATTTTTTGACGAAGTTCGTGTAAAAATGATTTAAGTGGCCTATCACTAATGATTTCGACGTGCTAAACACGAATATCACCATGAAAATTCCAGTTTGGTTCTTGTTTCAGAAATATACAGAGGGGCCATCATATACTAAAAGGGGGCAGAGTAAAACCTTGGATTTCTGGGGACTTCTTATTTTGTATGACTTTTATTTGTCAACACAAATGTTTTAATTACATGAATTAAATTTTTACTAAGATTTGTTTTTTTAATTAATCATTAATTGAAAAATTTTAAAACTAATAAAAATACCTTTTTTAAATAATCCTAATATTTTTAAGTTTTGTTTTAACTAATAATAACTTAATTTGTTTTAAACTAATTATATTCCAATTAACTTGTGATAATTGACAATACCTTATATTAAGACATACTAACATGAAATTATTATCATCTCTCAAATGTTTACTTTAATATTATGTACCCAATAAAATCAATCTCATCTAATACTTCATGTGAAACACATCTTAAGAATTACATCAAAACATCCTTTACAATGGCATAATATTTTATCGGTTAGATATCGGACAAATATTACTTACGTGCACTGTACGTGAATCTTATCTGCGCCTTCACCCGAGTCATTTAGTAACACAATAAAAGAAATTTTCTGACAACTGTGGGAGGAACTTAAGATAAAGATGTACAAGTAAAGAAAATTTGTTAAATTAATGATAAGCTTAATTAGCTGAAAAGTAGAACTAGAGTACCGATTTTTATTATTTCCTTCTTATTTGTTACTACGTGTTTTTTGTAAAAAATAAATTTTTAGGTTATTGTATTCTCTTATCTTTACTACTTCTTGTATTTAATTTTATCATACAGGTTTCCACCGTCTCGAGTGTTTCATGGTCAATTCCTTTGGTCTCCTATGCACATGCTTTCATCTGTTTGCATAGAGCTTCTTCTTTAAAAGTTTAAGTAAATTTACTTTGGAAAAGGATAAAACGTTCATTCTATGTCATATCCGAAATTATTTAGACTTTTGTAAATAACGGAATGCTCAGTATCATCCAAAACAATTTATATCTGTATTTTCATTTAAATACAGTAACAATCCAATTTATAAAATAATAACCCTAAGTAAGTCAAAATTCTGGTTGTCAAGTTAATGAA
Organism: Tetragnatha montana; assembly: GCA_963680715.1. Taxonomy (NCBI): domain Eukaryota; kingdom Metazoa; phylum Arthropoda; class Arachnida; order Araneae; family Tetragnathidae; genus Tetragnatha; species Tetragnatha montana. The sequence continues at coordinate 25,420,929 of OY796680.1, forward strand.
TGAGCATATTACAGTGTGACAATATAGACTCTCAAACTGAATCATTTAGTTCCATTACAGATGTTCTATAATGACGAGTGATGCAAGACTTGTTTACCACTAATGATCGGTTAAAATATAGTTGCTCCCCACGTCCATCAGAATACTGTACCTCAAGTCTCAACAGTTAAGTTAATAGTTATCACACGCAATTTTAAACGATGGTTCTTAGCTTACAAATAAAAAGTAACAATAAACTACTTAGCGATCATAAAAATTGTTTAAGGATTAAAACCAAATAAAAAAACTTTAATGCAAATAAAGTTGATCGTTCCTGAAATGATAAAAGGAGAAGTTAAATGGATACATTTTATGATATGCATTAATTTATATGATGTGTTTGGTTCAATTAATTAATCAATTTGGTTCAAATAATTATTTTGCATGTAACTGCATGCATTTCTCTGCACAATATAACAAAAGGGGATTTTTCTGTAATATATTGGGAATAGTAATTCACATCTAATTAATTTTAAATACTTTTCTCCTAGCACTAAACAAATATTCTAAAGTAATGCTTAATGATACAAACGCTTAATGATAAAAACAATCTTTATTTTATATCAAATTAGGTTATATTAAGAAAGTATTAGTAGAAAATATCAATATAGTATTTTTAGGTGGTGTTTTTAAGGTGAATATTGATGCCGGCATTTTTATCCTAAATATTTATGAAAAACGTAAAGTCGTTGTATAAAAGCAGTAAATAACACAGTTAGGCCGGGACACGCCATAAAAGAAAATAATTCGTATTCTCGTTTCTTGTACTCTTCTTTTTCTCAGTCTCGCGCTCTTTCTAAACTTACCTCTTTCTCCCACTCTCTTTGTCGTTTCGTCTCCTCTCCCTTAATAGACCGGGAGCCAGCAACATATTTTGTCAGTCATTTCCTCTCAAGCGATATTTGGTGGAAAATTTCAGGAAGTTATATCATAAAGCCTGGTGAGCGTCAGCTGGCTGTGGAATAGACGTCAGCTGGTCGTTTAACATTTGGAGCGTCTTTCTCAAAGATTCTTTGCGGCTTCAATTACGCAAGAGAAAAAGAACAAGAGGGAAACTCCAGTGAAACTGTTATGTTTTTGTTTACATTTCGATTTGCTTTGTATTGAGGAGAGGTATGAATGGGTGTGTGGTCGCATGAGCGGCGGATATCGTTTTAAATCAAGATTTTGTAAATAATGTAAATAAATATCTGTTAATTATTATCCAGATCAGATACTACACTAGTAGATCTACTAGTGTAGTATCTGTGGGAACCAATGGACTCTAACCGTCTGACGTCACACGGAACCAACACGTGACCTACTGAGCTTGCTATTGGTTACCACAGATACTACACTAGTAGATCTACTAGTGTAGTATCTGTGGTAACCAATTGCAAGCTCAGTTGTAGGTCACGTGTTGGTTCCGTGAAGTCTCGAACCAGATAGGCGGTTAGAGTCCATTGCAAGCTCAGTAGGTCACGTGTTGGTTCCGTGTGACGTCAGACGGTTAGAGTCCATTGTTAGGAAATAGACCAACTTTCTTTAAAGAACAATAAATTATTACTTCTAAAAATTAATTACTAACCAATTTCCCTAAAGATAACTTTTAATTTCTTTTTATAAACCAAACCAACTTTTTGAAAGGACACTGTTTTAATTAATTTTTTAGATATTATTTGTTTTTCAGATAATTTTAAGTTGGCAATATTTAATTAATAATGTTCTAGAAGGGAATTGTTTTTTGTTGACAACTTGAGACTCATGAAGTCAGGAAACGTTGAAAGGAAATCACTGAAAGTATAAATTTTTGTTCATGTTTGTTGGTTCCTTCTCCTAACCCAAGGCTGGATAATAATTAACAGATATTTATTTACATTATTTACAAAATCTTGATTTAAAACGATATCCGCCGCTCATGCGACCACACACCCTTTCGTACCTCTCCTCAATACAAAGCAAATCGAAATGTAACAAAAACATAACAGTTTCACCGAGTTTCCCTGGAGTTTCCCCTCTTGTTCTTTTTCTCTCGCGTAATTGAAGCCGCAAAGAATCTTTGAGAAAGACGCTCCAAATGTTAAACGACCAGCTGACGTCTATTCCACCGCCCTACAGCCAGCTGACGCTCACCAGGCTGTATGATATAACTTCCTGAAATTTTCCACCAAATATCGCTTGAGAGGAAATGACTGACAAAATATGTTGCTGGCTCCCGGTCTATAATCTCTCTCATATCCCTCTCCTTTCTCACCAATTCTCGTTCTCTCGTAGTAATGTGCATCGAGGTTTAGGTGGAAAGCATGCAAAGGTCAACATTATTTCCCAGGCCTCCCCATCCCATACCCCATGGCGAGTACTTTTACACGCTAAGTTTTAGAGTACTTATACATAGGATTTGAACTTTTGCACACCTAACGTAAAAATATGGTTAAAGAATGTGAGCTTACAAATGGGGGGGGGGGTTTGGGGGTCCTCCCCCAGAAAATTTTTTAAAATTCGCCCTTCAATGTAGTGTTTTAGCTCATTTTGAGACTCTTTGAGCAGAACAGAACCTCTTCTTGTAAGCCACACAATTTTTAAGGAAAGTTATGTACTATTGCTTTGATAAAGTTTAAAAAAAAATTAAACTGAGAATTTAGGGTGGGGGTGCAGCTGCCCCTCCCTGCCCCCCCCCTTGGCTACGCCCATGCTCCTTAATAATTTTATTTCTTTAGAATAAACTTAAAATAACTTTTTTTTTATTTAATATTTTTGTATCGGTCTTTAAGTTTTTCCTTTATCATACTGAATAATGGGTTCGAAATTCCTTTAATTTGGAATTGATTTAAGGGCTCTACAAGGTAAATACAGATTTTATGGTAAGAACTTCATGAGGAAAAGCAATGAGACTGTTAAGGTCCCTGATAGAGCCCTGGAGGAGCTTTCCAAAATTCATGAAATTTTTCATGCACTACATGGCCAGTTTTTATTCTCTTATATCCATAATCGAAATTTGTACTTTCATTTTTTCCCACCCCACTTTATCCTCTAGTAATTTCTTACCATCTCACACATTAGCCGTAAGTCCTCATTTCTTGATACGCCATTTCTCCGCCCTCACATGAGAACGAGGGAGGAAGGAAGCGCGGGCCGCAATTAAAAGAAGCAGGAAGCGCGCATCGGTCTCGCGTCGCGGCCCGTCTTTGAAGCCGCAATTAGGCGAATTAACATCGCACGCGCCCACTCGCAATTGAGGACCCCGAGTATCGGCACTGTGATAGCCGATCCTGTGGGTTAAAATGATTAATGGCCTTTTCCTACTGAAGAAAGCTCTAATGATGTCCTCTGTTGGGTCGATTGTGTTTGTTGCGGGTGGAGGTTATTAAATTGTTGACTATTACACTCACACGGAGGCAATCTCGAAGTTGTTGATGCTCGCAAAGGAGGTTGTAAAGTGGTCAGAGGTAGGAATCAGGGAACTGGAGGTCCCTTTTCTTTTATTTGGCAAACAATGTCACAGAACCCCCGTTATAGTAGGGGAGCCCAGAGTGTTTTTGGGTAGTAACTCGAGCGCGTCAGATAATCATAAGGGGGATACCTTGCATGCTTTTGAGTAAGTCCACCAAATATAAGCTCTCTATGTTGGTGGGTAAGTTTAGAACAGCCCGTCAGATTTGTAAAAAAAAATTAGTTAAATGTACATACTCGAGCGCGTCAGATAAAGATAAGGTAGGTTAGTTACCAGCTAAAAAATGTACAATTTCTAAAATCTGCCGATTTGAGTGGTGGGTAAGGGAGCGGGAGGGTTACAAAGTTGCAAAGTAAAGCCAAGACCGGTAAGACGCTATCGCTCTTTTTGAGAAAAATGTACGAAACAAAATGTTTATAGACTAGTAGCCAGGAAACTAGGCTCAACTAGTTGTAAACTGTCTTGGTAGCCAATCTGACGCGCTCGAGTATGTCCATGTAACTAGTTTTCTTTCAAATTTTGACGGGCTGTTCTAAACAAACCCACCAACATAGAGAGCTTATATTTGGTGGAATTACTCAAAAGCATGCAAGGTATCTCCCCTATGATTATCTGACGCGCTCGAGTAAATCCACATTTAGCATCATAGGCTCCCCTACTATTATAGTTTATATAATCTTTCAATTTTTAGCAACGTGAATGTTTTGAAAGTTATTTCAAATCATACTTTCCAATGATAAATAAAGAATGAATGAAAATGGGACAATTAATAAGAGAGGTTGATTATGGGAAGTGAGAGAAGAAAGAAAACTTCAAGCGTCGAATATTTTTCAGATATTCCTGTTTTGATTATTCCCGTCTCGACTGAATTCCCAGATAATTAATCCATTAGAAAGTTTTTTTCTTGTGTATTTCAAAAATTCATTTTAGAGTAGCACCGCATCAGTATAAGCTAATTCGATATTTAAAAAATTGATGATAAAAAAAAACACACCCACGAATACGTTTTAGCACGTTTACTTAATTCAGTTTTAGTTTTAAAAACATCTCTACTCAACACTAGATCTTGCCCAACAATAAATAAGAAAATTTTTTCTGGCTGAAGGGTAATAAAAAATATTTGTTCTTTCAATGAGCTTGAAATATTTAAACCGTTCAATATAGCACATGATTAATTTATTTGAATTTATTTCTTTTCCATCCTCAAAACCTCAAGTCCATCTCTTGTATAAAATAAATCAAAATTCACCTCTATAAACCATCCAAAAAATGTAAACCTAAAGACACCGACGACATCACAGAAGCGATGCCTCTCTTCAAAACATCAAGAAAGAAGTCTCCGTATCTCGTAAACAGATCGAACCGCTTGCTTTATCGTTTGCAACCCGGAAATAAAATGAAGTGTCCAGCGGTCGTCCTGCCATTCCAAAAGGGCCCCAAAGACCCTAAAACGCCCATCTTGCGCCCCGTTAAGCTTTTACGATGCGCCCTTTGTTTTATTGCCGGGGCGCTTGGAACCGCTGACCACTCCAGAGTGATTGGAGATCAATGGACGGAGATTTCCTTCCTTTTTTACAGCTGAAAGAGAGTTCTTTGACACCAAGGGAGAGTAAAAATTCAATCAGAATCTACTTGTATTGGAATCTCGAATGAACATTTTTCTGGTATAACTTCTTAACAGCAATTTATGCACCTGTTATTCACGAATAAGCATTTGAAATATCCCCAAAAAACACGATGAATTTGTATTCAGTATTTTTTTACTGTAACGGAATGTACTATATATTTTTCTAGTCATTAATGTAATCATTTTTGCACAACTTTATTTAATTTTTTTAAAATAAATTTTAGTTGCATCTACAACTTGTATCTAATCTTTAGAAATTATTTATTAGTTTCAGGCAAATTTTTCGAATTATTATAAAAACAAGGAAAAGATCAAAATGAAAATAAAAATAAAACAAGTCGAAGAAGCTTTTGTTCAGTGAGTGACCTAGTATTAGAAAGGTTAAGGAGGTTTTGTCACCACTTGTATGATTGGGTAAATTGTGACAGATGACATCACGAGAGAAAAGGGTCACTAAATTGAAGCAACCTTTGCCTTAAAGTTGGGAAGGGGAAATAAATTCATTAAATAAACTAAACTAATTCATGAAACAGATTTTCAAAACAACTCAAATAAATTATCTTCTTTTTATCAATGTTATAATAACAGTTTATAAATTTCATATTTTCATCTATATGATTGTAACGTCGGAAAACTAAAGGAAACTAAAACCGTAATACCAGACTCCCTGCTTGTTGTCTCCCATTTTCAAGCAGCAATATCAGAATAGCACAGATAATAACATTTAATGAATAAATTCGGATTTTAAACATTTTATTTGATAAATTGGAAACCCCCAGATATAATCTACTGGACTAATTAGCTCTTATTGAGAACTTACTTTACGTACATCACCGAGATAACTTCCTAGAATTTACTGCATACAGCCATAAAATTCTTCGGTTGAAATTCAAACCCCTCCAAATCATTCCCATCAAATGTTTCGGGTGGTATCAATAGAAGATCTCTTGGAAACGGTTATTTCCTATATCCGGCAGTCAGGGCAGAAGCAGGAAATTAACACACATTCCCATCTCACCCTTATCTACCCTACTCTCATCGCTTTCCTGCATAACTCGTAGTTGGCTTCTCTGCGCGGCTATTACGTAACCATTTGCCCTTCTACGAGTATCGCCTCCCTTTGCATATTGATTCGCTTAACCCCTTCCTAGAATTTCACTGCCAGTTGACAAGTTTTGGCTTTTGCAGTTGAATTGTTGAGTCAGACATAGATTTAAGTCGATAGTTTACAAGATGTGTCTATCTATGAACAGTGGGTGAAATATGTATGATTATGGAAAACTCTAAGGGAAAAAGGAATTTGAATAACTTGAATGAGGGATCATTGACGAATTACTCTTGAAATAACACAGTTGAGGTATGCGTTCAAAATTTTCAACTTTAATTTTATTTACAATTTAATTTTTAAAAAATTAAATTAAAACTGAGATTAAAAATAATTTTTAAGAATATGATTGATAGTTTAATTAAATTATTGAATTATTTTACTTTAATGTAAACATACTCTAAAAAGTTAACGAAGAATATTAGGTGCTTTTAATGTACTGTAACTTGTAATTAAATTATATCATGTAACTTGTAATTAAATTCTTTAACTTAAATAAAATTTATTGAAAGAATCTATTAAAAGATGTGCATAATTAAAAAAGAATTGATAAATAAAAAGTGTACCTAATTATTAAGTTTATTACTATTAAGCGTTTTGTATGTTTGTTTTGGTATGAAGTTTTTCTCTAGGTTTTTTCTGTACATTGCGCAACAAGAACATCTGTTAAAATATTAAAATACACTTTTAAAACAGAACTATTTTTACCTACAACAGGAAAAATGTTGATGACGCGAATATCACTAAAAATGGAGGAATGATTTTAAGAATTTATAATTTTCTTATTAGTAATTACTATAAACTGATGTAATTAATGTTGAGTTGAATTCGAATAAAATTTATAACTGAACTACTATTAAATCTGTGATGTTTTCCGTATAATTCATTAGTAAACCAAAATAGGACTGCAAGCTAATTAAACCAAATTTCTTTTGAGACAAAAAATGCTTGAAGCGTTATTTATTTGGAGCCAAAGCTTCCACCGTAATAAAAAAAACCTTAAATACTGCTCTAACTGTCCGTAACCTAAACATAAAATCTAAAAAAGGCTTCAAGGTTTTCTGTAGAGGAAAATCCAATCCCAATGATAAAACTGGCCCAAATTAATTTCTCTGTGTGCCCTAATGACCCTGGTATCATCTGGTGCGAGTTTCCACTTCTTGATTGAAGTTCCTCTCTGAGGGATTGAACTATTTCGCTGTTTTTCGGTGATCACAGGAAAGCGTTTCCCAAAGGATGGAGGCAAGATTGCGTATGGGAGTCCGATTGATTGATTAAGCGTCCAGCTCTGAGAAGAATCAAACGAGACCACAAGTTGGTCTGTCTGACCTCTTGTGAATAGTTTTGTGTTAGTTTTCTGGTTCTTCTAAATAAAAAAAATAGGTATATAATAAATTTTTATATCCTCACCAAAAATATTTTAACCACTATTCAACGTTAATAATAATAAAGATTAGTTTTGATTAAATAATTCATTTTACAGTAAATAGTTAGAGCGCTAGTGCAGCTTGGTGTGATTTGGCTGCTAAAGGTTTATAAATTCCCAAACTTTAAAGTTTTCTATTTTTTTCCTATCTCCTGTAAAAAGTGTAAACAAATTGTCTTAGGCCAAGTTTGTAGCCATTTTTAACTAAATATCCCCTTTTTAATCTCTCCATGTTTTAAACTTAATCACTTTAACACTTATTGAAATTTATTCACGAAACTTTCAAGTAATAAGCATTAAAGTTCATCACCAACTCCAAACCACTTCTTTGTTACTTTATTAATTTTAATACTTTAATGAAGTTTAATTTCTTGTACTGATCATGATTTTTAGAGACACCTACCTTAAACTCAAAAAGTAGGCCTTATGTGTTAATATTAGTCAACAATTATGTCCTTAAAAGCATAACTTTGCTTTATAACTTCTTTTTAGTAGGAGATATACATTGTGTTTATTTACATCGTAAATTTTTTTTAAATAAGTAGAATTTAATTAATTTAGAATTAATCATGCTCGAAAGGTTTATTGATACCATTCAAGCAATTAGATACGTAGTGGAGCAAGTAAACGAGTAAAATAACTCTTTATTTTTCGAAATTCAAAAAATACCTAATTATGGAAAAAGTTGTGTTATACAATGAGAAGAAAAACTGAGCAAGAATTTTTTAAATTGGTTAATGTTTTCAGTTTGCGCATCAAGCTTGAAATTTTCAAAAATTCTTAAAAATAAATGTTTTTCCAGAATTTTTTAAACGTTACTTTGGGTGTAGGAATTAGCACCATATGACTTGAAATGTTTTATGTATGGTTAAAAGAAGTCACATAAATTTTTAAAAGTTTTTGTTTACATATCTTCCCTTCTTTTTAACACTTTTAATAAACCCATTAATTTTCTACGCCTGTAAAGTTGTTTTCTGAAGGTCATCGGTCGTTTTCTCAGAAAATATTCAGAAATTACTTCCAAACAAGAAATTGTACGTCCAGTTCGGCCTTCTCCATGATTATTTAGCCAATTATATTAATTTAAGGGGGTCGTTGAGGGACACTGACCCCTATCCTTTCATACTTAACAAATCATCCTTATTTTCTCAATATTCGGAAAAAAGTTTTTTCACTCAACCCTAACTAACCTCTATGCCTGGTCAAAACCTTCCATTCATTATTATTTTTTTCTACACTTTCAAAGAAATTCTTTTAAACTAAGAATATAGTACAAAATATGGGAAAAAAAGCGTGTCGATAAATTAGATAAGGAGTGATTTATCGTTTAATAAAGAATGAAAATATTTTTTTGATTGCATTTTAATTTCATTGCACACTTTTTGTCCTATTATCGCTTCCTTTTCAAGATACAACATTAAAAAAAAAACTAAAACTCCATTAGGTGACTACTAGAGTGGTAAACCATCCCAGAGTCTTTAAATTGTTTATTGCTTTGTGGATATTTTCTTCTCCGCAACAAATGTACTGTTGTACAGAAAGAAGTTTTACAGGTAAGTGAAACCTGCCAAGTGTTTTATAAATTAAGCAGTCTGTTATTTCTACTCCAACAGTTGATATGACACCTCTTCCTTTTAAATTAGAAAACATTAAAAAGTGATTTATCTTTCTTTAATTTGTTTCTTAAAAATATTTTTATAATGAAACTTTAAAAAAAAAAATAATGTCACATTGCCATAGACAATGTTATAAAGGGTATCATAAAATCTATTTAAGCAAAAACAAGCCATAAAAATGAAAATTAAAACTATACAATTTAGAATGTCTCATTATTTCACAATTATTATTTGCATAATAAGTACTATCAAACATTATTGGCGGTTATAAAAAAAACTTAGCATGTTTAAGTAATATGTTTTATTTACATGTTAATGTAAAAACAAATAATAAATTATACCCAAAATCTCTCATCAAACCTCAAAGAGCTTTTCTACCAGAAGACAAAAAAGAAAAACTCAAATTTTACTTTAAGTACCTGCACCAACCTGACAGCCAAATAATTTTTTATTTAACTCATACGAGTGTCAAAATTTCATCCGCACTTTTAACAAACCCGGCTTTCCTAATCATATAACTCCCCCAAACTTCTAAAAAAAACCACACAAACCAGAAAATTGCTCCCTTATCAAATTAACAAACCAAGCACTTTATTTTGTCAGTGAAACTCCTTCCCATACAAAAGCCCCCCTCCAACTCCGAACGTGAGTAGGAGTTGCATTCTTTGGTACTATAAAGATTCGGAGGCGGCGTGTGCATTTTTAATGAGTCGTGTCACTGGTTTGGACGTAGTCTTTCGAAATTGAATTTTAAGTCCGGTGGAGACGCGTTCCTTGTCGCGCTAATATGACACTCCCCATTCCTCGCCATGAATATTGTATCGAGAGTCCATTTAGCATTCGCGTCAACTGACCCGACAGCGAGAACCAGGGTGACTCCTTGGCGCCATTTTTGGACACTTTGAATTTGAACTGATGCGAGGTGGTTACCTGTAGTATTATTATCTGTTGGTTAGTATTGATCCGTTGTCAGAAAGTTCTCTTGTTAAACGCTATCTCTTTTGAAAATCATTTTCTGAGAAGTGTCATAGTAGGTTGCTCGTTGTTTTATGAATTATACAAAGACCATAATACATCAGTGTCGTTAAAGTTTGGGGTTTTGAAATGGGGCATTTTGACTCTGACAAGTATTACGCGTGTAAAGTTACTTGAGATTGTTTAACGAAGTTTATTTAAAATTGTGGTTTTAATAGAAAAGAAATTTCTTTCATATTAAAATCACATTAATATTTATATTGTATATAATTATATTAATATATAATTTATATTAATATATTATTTTTGTTTATATTAATATATTATATATCATTCATATTATAGTATAACATTTATTTTTAAACTTTTTATGTTCTGTAAGCAATTTTTCGAACAGAAGATAGGTTCTGAATATTTCTCATGTGTAATAATTTTTGACTTAGCTTTTTGTTTGGTTTGATAAACAAGGGTGAATTTTCAAGGGTCATTCCTCTATTAGAGAGAATTCTTTAAAAATTAATGACTTATACCCATAATGTAATTATTTTAAAAACTCATCACTTATTTAAAATATTCCCTATCATACCACATACCAGTATTCTGCAATGCCTATTTCTAATTTAATCCAGTATATAACATACCCTGGATCCACCGGACTGTTCCCATAAAACCGAATAATACATTTCTGATATGATGCGGACGGGGCAACACCTTGCGTGAGTGAAGATGGCGGCCTGGGTCGGAAATCAATTTATTAAACAGCGAAGAGCCTCGACTGTCACCGTGTCCAGGCTGTTTAGCCGCTTATTAGCCCGTGATTAAACACGGGGCATCCAAGGATGCACAGGGGCAGTGCCCATAGTGCGGGCGAGGCTCTTTCTGGCCCCCTGCCTGCCGATATTACTAATGCATCCAACTAGTGAAAGTATCGTTGGGATTCTTAAGTTTTCGAAAACAATAGCTTCGGGTTCAGAGTTCTTCCGCTTTGTTTTATAAGGATTTAATATTTGGAAAATGATCGGTTGGGGTTTTTTTTACTTCTCTAATTTTTTAATTGTATCCATTGTCGATTCTTATCAAATAGAACTTTCTTTTTTTAATTCTAGTGTCATATCGATGGGTTAGGGGTGGAAAAGCAGTGTTCAAGAAGAAAATAAAATAAATAAGGATAGGCTGGAAATGTTTTTTAGTTTTCCTTTATTATTTCATAGATTTCAAATAAGATTTCGATTAATAGAGCATTTTCAATCACATGACACGGACCTTAGCAAAGTTGTTGCCTGTCCTCCACGCCTATCCACGTCGTCAAGTGTGACGTCAAGTGCGAATGCTCTATATTAAGTATTACAGTTATATTAATTTTCAGAAAAAGTCATAGATACCTGATAAAACAAAAAAGCATTAGGTAGTACAATAAAAAGTAAAAGTTCAAAATTATTTCATGAGTTGTAACTCAGCTATCCATTTACATACAAATTCCAGTCTGGTCCCATAGTACTTCCAATTTTTATTTTTCTTCAACAAACTATTGCACCAACTTAATATGGTGCATCAAGATTAAGGGGTCATCTCCAAATCCCCCTTTCACATCCCGCTGCCTGCACAAAGAGAACACCCCCTACGGGCCGAAAAGGGGTTGCCGTGTAACAGCTTGCGTCTGCCGGGAGCGTGCAATTACAGACGATTATACCTCTCTGTCCTCTTGACGTTTTAATGATTATCAGATTAGAAGAGGCCCCCTCGCTGCACTCCCACCCTCCCGAAAAGAGGGGGGCGCGTGCAAATGAGTCGAGAGGGAAGCAGCCAAGTCCGAGGAAGTTTATGATAGCGCGAGTGCCCCTTCTGACGTCACGAGTTGGTGCGGGGGAGTGTATCATCCCATATTTTTTAAATGATAGGAGTGGTTTCGAGGATTTTCTGTTTCTACTATTCTGCAAAAATACACATTTCTATCACGTCAGAGTTTTTTAGTTTTCTTACGGTGGTAATGGTAAATGATTTTCCTAAGTTTGAGGAGCGTCTATAAATGAAATTTTGTTTTGTTGTTTCAGTACAGGGTTTTATAGGCCTAACTACTCGCTCATGATATTTCTAACCATTCCGAAACCAGTAAGGCTGAATAGTAATATTTACTTTCTATATAGATGACTGGAAAAATAAGAACAGAGTATAAGGATGTAATCTAGAATAAAGGGATCACAAGTAATGAGCAAAGGACAGAACGGATTATGGATTATGGGATAGAGAAGATTAAATTTTTTAAATTTTCTCCAAAATTTTAGCAGTGATTATTCTTATATGCATCTTAACCTTTGCAACCTATTTTTATGTATGTGGAAGAATTTAACTTATTCAATCAAATCACACAATTCTGCCCGGGCCTAGTGGCCCATCAGGCGGTGCCCATCTCCGTTTCATTAGCCTTTGCTTTGGGCCTGGGGTGCTAATTACTTAACTTGTGTCCAGGCCGAGTGGATAGCTAGACGCTGATTTAACTTATTGCCATTTATTAAAAGAGAAAAAGTTAGGGTAACATTATGAAAACCATCCTTATTTGTTTCTCAAAACAAAATTAATTCCCAAATTTTTTGAGGGAAGCTTTTTGAAACAAAAAACTGCAGTAGTACTTTTAATTACCATCAATTTTGAAATGCGTAAGTCTTTCATTTAAACGGGAATATGTATACTAACTCTAAAACGGTTTGTTCCTTCATGAAATACCTTTAACATCTTGAAATTACATACAAAAGTTAGGCTTGGCGCCTCTTTTCATAAGGGACCGAATGAAAAGATGAGTGTAGAGCAGATAGCCCCTAATCAGCTTATGAAGAGAGGTTGGCATGAGTCATTGGCTATGCGAGAGGGAGGCACTGAACCGAGGACTAGAGGGGCGTTCAATGGCCCAAAATGATCCCCTCCTTATACGGGATCTTTGTGAGGACCGCTTTTTTGGGGGGAGGGACATTCGACACCGTGCAACGTCCAAAGGGTCTTTTTTGTCGAGTTTTTAAAGCGGTTCATCTGTGATCAATAGGGACCAAAACGGTAGAGAGGTTGCTTGTTGAGTGGTTTAGTAAGGTTTCTGATGGTTTTGGGGTTTAGGTGAATCTCTACAGGGATTAACTTCAACAGGAACTGCATTCCGGAAAATATTTGGGTTTCCCATTTCCACAAAATCACTCTCTTTCAATCCCTATGTCTCTCTTCCACACTATTTCTCTCTTTCATTCTCCTTTTCTATTACCTGAAAATAACGGACAAAGATCGTTAAGGGAGAATGAAGGATGTTGGCTTTATTGACACAATGTAATTTAAATCAAAGGCATGGTATTCCCATAGATAACGCTGGAGATGGGACCAAAACAGTTTTTGAGATCTTGTATGAAAAATCTTTGATCCTGTTCCGATACGTAGGGTCAACTTTCGTGGGTGAACCCTCAAATTCACACTGGTCTCCTTAATTGAACATGTTTATTCATCTAATCTGATAAAGAGGTATTTGATGACCCAATAAATTGGCTCCCATCACTGCTGGGACAACATGAAATTGAGTACTTAATCCCTCGTAACTTCTTCTCAACTCGAAAACATATGTTTTAGTAAAAGAGCTATTATGGACTCGATTGATTGCATGTATTCAAAAATAAGCTTCAATTTTGATGCAGTGATTTAGATTAATCAAAGGGATAAAGAAAATAGGGATTTGGTTACTGAATATCAAGGGACGGAACGGAATCTGTATGTTCTACTCCATAACACCATGGGTTCATTCATGAAGACAAAACGAAACCTTTTAAAAGTATGTACTTCGAATGCAAATGGTGAGTGAATAAGATAACAAAAGTGTCAGAAACGGACACGATCCGATAATTTCCCGGTGTCTAAAAGAGAATTCGTGTCCAATGTCAGGCGAAATGTGTGGGAGTCACAAACGTAAAGATACTATGTGGGGGACCCGAGGGAGTCAGGATTGGTAAAGGTCACGGAAAACAAACCTCAGTCACGTTGCTAAGTACCTAGTGAGTTGGCGACAAGGGTGACAAACATTCCGAAAGAAGAGTGGAGAAGAGTCTATATTGATTCAACGACAGATCGTAAATAGCAAGTTCCCTCCATAACAGGTTATGTTTCCGTGCGTTGGCTGTTATAGGAAATGATATAGACAGATGAGTTTTGAAATATACCTCTCTACGTATTTGGTGTTTTTTCAAGCTATTTCCATGGTGGCATGTAGGTGTTCTGATTAACTGCACTTAGCAACCTGATGTTGCATGGGCTCTTTACGCACACCTGAGTTTATTAAATATAAATCCTGTTGAGGTAATGCTATTTTTTTCAGTTCCCGGAGAAGTACTCCGGGAGGAGCCTGTTATTTTTCCAAGGGAAGAAGACGCGACTGCGGGTTATGTTAAGTATATGATAATTTATTAGGTTGTAGTCCCGCAGTCGTCCAAGTATATAAATACTTGTTTTGCTTTTGTTGTATCATGAGAAGAGATGCACTATGCTCTTGCACTGTCTTTCTGTTTATGTTTAAATAAAACGATTTGATTTTAAAAGCTTCTGTTTTATTAAATCCGCCTCAACATTGCACGTAGTTTGCGAGTTTAAAAGGCGAAGAATGGTTCAACTGCATCATGAAGAATCATATCGTTTTCTACCAAACTTGACCTTGCTCGTGAACTGCATAACTTGCTCATTTCAGCGGTATCTTTCACTTCCCTTCTCGTTTTTGGATTTTACATATAAAGTTTGGTGATTTCAGAATCCGTTCCCTTTACAACCTTCCAAACCCCATGCAAAACCCAAAGATTAAAGACCCCCCATTGTAGCCGATGGTTTTACAAGAGCGTGACCACCGGCCGGGCAAGAGCGTAACGGATCGTCCCTTCTCTCCCGGGACTCTGCCGTCACGGTGCCGGCGGGTGGAATCGGTCCGGCCGGTGAAGCGTCCCGAAACGAGAGCGGGGGAGGGTTTTTTTTTATCGTTTCCGAGTTTATGTTCCGAGAGGGAGGCTTTGTGGATGATTAATTGCATTTCGATCCCTGATGTTGGGGCGTGATTTTTTTGTGGGGGGTTGGGATTGGGAGTGGAAATAGATATGGGGTGGTTTTGTTCGATGTTTTATGCGTTTGAATTAAAATTTGGGGTACTCAAATTTATGTTTCAAAGACTTATTTGAGTGCATGTATTAAATGTAGTTTTTTTATTCAATTGAAGTAAAATGTTAAGAGATAAATTTTCTCATACCGTACTTTTAATTTTTAAAAATCCTTTAATTTTTATTAAAGTGCTTATTATAAAAATATTATCTGGGTTTTTGGGGTAGTTCAAATATTACGTAAGCACCTAAGAAGGGGAGGGGTATGAAAAAAAAACGATGCTTACGTAAATATTTCATTTTTAAAAATATCTTGCAACTTGCAAAAGTAATTTATTTAAACTTTAAAAATTAGATTTGGCAAAAGAGAACTAAATTAGGAAAAAATATATAATACAATGATGTTCTGATCTGAAGTTAACACAAGAAAACCATAAATGATAGAATGAATATTTTGAATGAAAGTTTTGTATTTTTGGATAAATGGTTTTTGTTTAGATTTGTTAAGATTTTAAAATATATCATCTTGACAACCGTTGGTCCCTAAAAATTGCAATGCAGCGTAGATTGGAGAAGTTCGCTTATTTAGTGGCCGCTTATGTGGATTTGTTCTGAATAAGGAAATTATTTAAGAATAGTTTTAAAGGTACATTATAAACATAGTTTGTTATTTATATAAGACGTTATAAAATAATTTTAAACATGAATAATATTGTGAAGTGATAATTATGTTATGTAATAACCAGTGCTTTTGTTTCTAACTTTTCAGTTTTATACTACTTCTATAGGTATCAATAAAGAAGG
Source organism: Tetragnatha montana (assembly GCA_963680715.1). Taxonomy (NCBI): domain Eukaryota; kingdom Metazoa; phylum Arthropoda; class Arachnida; order Araneae; family Tetragnathidae; genus Tetragnatha; species Tetragnatha montana. The sequence goes on from OY796680.1 coordinate 25,437,053, forward strand.
GTTTATTTAAATTATTCGTATTTATTTTCAATACAAGGGCGTAACCATCCAGGAGATTTATCCTACCCCAGAAATTTTCTTTTTTGACTCTTAGAGAAAAAAACTAAATTTACACTATATCCCCTCCTAAATTTTTTTCTGGCTACACCATTTTTTCAATGCAGGATATTATGAAAGAAAATTGGAAAACATGAAGAGTACCTATATATAGTAGAAAAAATTTTGACTGTTGAAAATGGGATAGTTTATTTTCCGAAAAATAAAACCCCTCTATAACTTACACTACACTTATTTAATGTACATTCTACTTCAAATTTACGTACCCTCAGAGTTCTTATATATTCTTATATTGTTTTCAATATGCAAAAATGTTTTTATTAACGAAGGCAAAAGTTAAGGGCAGCATTACTTAAACATTAAACAGACCGTTCGTTGGATACTGGTCTGTTCTGTTGCCAGATGCAACTGCCATCTGTTGAAAGAAAAGAACAATTTTAAATAGTATTAGCTTACAAACATAGATGGCAGCACCAAAATTTGGATTAGTCTATATTGGTCCATATTTTATTATTAAAATTAGACCAAACTCGGCTTTGTAATTTATTTTAAAATGAGTGAATAATTATGAAGACATCCTTTAATTATTTGTTTTTGAATTGTTTATTTTTTTAATTCCATAATAAGGTACAGGGCAGGAAATAAGTAGCACAACAATATGACGACAAAATGTTATCATTGCACATTTTGAAGAACTAATAAATATTTTGTACAAAGAACAAAAGTACCGACAAAACTTACTGCAAATGGAATTAGGTTTGTGACTTAAAGATTCATACATAACTTAATGCCATCCATTAATTAACTTTTTGACAATAACCGTCTCAATATTTGTTCCTCTGATAAACCACGGAATAAACTTCTTTTCTTCCTTTTACCCTGGAAAACAAAAAATCCATACGGTAAAAATTTTTACAAGAAAATATAATTTTTAACCTTTTATTAAATGAGAATTATCTCTCTCTCTAGGTATTTATATTTATGCAAAAAAGCAAGTTTTAAAATTATCTTTCAATAAAAAAATAATCTTCAAATATTTATTAACTTCAATAATTAGTTTATGTATTGAATTAATAATTTGCGCCCGAATAATTTTTTTTGCAATTTATTATTTTAGTATTTTTCAATTTAAAATTATTTTAGCATTGGACTTCGTAGATTCTTCAATATTTTCCCACGATGAACGTGTTCAGGGGGCGCCAAATTTTTGCCCAAACATTTTTTTTGCGAATCTATCTGAGAATAATGTAAAGAAATTATATTTGGGAGGGGGCGCAAAAAAGCCAGGGGGGCGCCAAAAAGCCATCCGCCCCGGGCGCGATTTTTCCACAACACGGCCCTGAGTACAGAAAGGATTATATCCATTATAATTTAAAAGTTTTTACGAAATAGTTATTATTACCTAATATTATGATTGGTTAATCATCAATATATAGTTATGTACTCTTTAAATTCCCCAGTTTAAAATAGAATAAAAAGGAATAGGAATGACGTTTTAAACAATAATAATTTTAGTACGTAATTTAGAAAACACAACAATTCATTTTCCTTCTGTGAATTATCAACCTTATGACTTGTTTACAAACAATCAATTGACTGAGAAACCGCCATAATTGTTTAAAATAACTGTTTTAATTACTTTTATAGTGATTTGAACTGGAACGAACCGTGATGGCGTTCCGGAAAATATTTGTCACCACACACAACAGCAGGAACTGACTAGAAATCCTAAACTTTAAAAAACAGTAACAATCAGGAAGTCAGGAAGAACAATCTTCTGACCTACAATATCGAGGGGAGCGATGTTTTAAAAGTTTCATAACACGTTGGAGGATATATCTTTGTTAAGTGTTAAACAAATGCGGTTAAATTATTGGGAAAAAAAAACAGGAGTCGATATTTTTATGTATTAAATTTAGATTTGTTAAGGAACTGTGCAGCACCAACCATGGTATTCTCCAGATACCCGGTAAAATAAGGGAACGAGGTTTTTTTTCACAGTCAACTTACTAAGAACATTTCAAGTACAAAAGGAAAATTCTAGGCTAACCATTTAAAAACGGATTTTCTTATCTCTTAGTTACAAAAACTCAAAATTATCGTTGTGCTACTCCTTCTCATGTACTTTACGACCATAGTCCAGCCAGGTAATTAAACACCTTTGGCGAACTCTATTAATAATTTACTGGGCTTAAAATATTCCCTAAGGAATAATTTTTTTTTCAAATTTCTGAACTGAAGTTCTACGATTTATACTTACTTGGAAGGGCAGATTAATACCCCCAATGACGGCAGGAGGAATGAATTTCGCAGCCAGAACTCCTCCCAACACACCCAGTCCGGCCAGTATCTTCAGAACCGACTTGGTCTTGATAGCTTTGATGGCGAGTCCGGCACCTCCGGCTATCCCCAATGGTTTCAACAGGTTGTTGCCTGGTCTTGGATACTCGTTAGGATAAGGATAAGGTGGATACGGCTGTTCTACAACATAGTCGTAATTGTAGTTATGTCTATCGTTGTATCTTCGGTGACGTTGTTTTGGGACATCTGAAGATTTTTCCTCGATTTCTGTAAAGATATTTGTTAAATTTATTGCTAACATTGTGGATTTAATTGCTTCATGTTATTTAAATAGGTTTCATTTTTGTACAACTAGTTAAAAATAAGTTAATTTTGAGAATGTCTTTTATAAATTCAGTAAAGAGTAAAATTTTACTTTCGGAGAAAAGAACCGGAGAAAAGAACACTTTCATCCAACTTCAAGGAAAAAATTCAAGGATTCGTTTGAGTATCTGTGGGAATTTTCACATGTGAAGTAATAGAAGTTTGCATACAGTGCTTTATTTAAACTTCTACAGGGTGTTTCAAAAAATAAGCCAAAACTCTACACAAAAAAAAAAGGTTCCTTGCGACTACTTTAAAAATTCAGTCTATTGTGATTCTATTTTGAAATGCTTATTTTAAAAACTTATAACATAACGGTTACCTTATTTATTGTAATTTCAAGCAAGGATAAACTTTCCCAGGACTGAAAAATTTCCATTTAATTGTATTTTTTTTTCACAAAATGTAAAAATAGTATCTTAATGCTGTTATTTTAAGCAAATATTTTTGTAAACTACGTATCAAATTAGAAAGATTTTGTGAGATACTTGAAATGAATACGAGTAAATAACAATCGATAAATATTTTTTTAAACTTTTCCTTCAATGTTGCATAACTTAAAAATGGTATACTTATACAAAAAAAATATTATCTGTTAACTTACTTGATGATTGTAAGCAGAATCCTTCTCCTAAAATGAAGATAAATACTAATATCTTCTCCCAAAAATAATCCATCCTAACCTGAAAATTGCGATAGAAATTAAAATTTTTTTCATTACTTATTTAGATGAATTATAATAATTGCTCATTGCAGAAACTAAACTGACTTACTTGTTTAAATAAAATTGTAAACAACATGAGTAATATTAAAAATAACTCCTTTAAAATTAAGAAAAGAATAAGATGCAAAATAATTTCAAAGATGTATATAAATATGAAAGTGTCATCTGAAGTTTAATTAAAAGATTCTTTAAAAAAATTATCTAAAGCTCCCAGTTACTGCTAAAAACTTCAAAGAAAAAAATGTTTCCTTTAGATATGATGCATAAAATATGTGAAAATTTTCTCTTACTTTAGCGTTTACTCCTTTGATGTGAAGGGATCTTATGGACGGAGTCTGGAAAAGTCAGCTTAAAAAGACTCTAGTGACCTGTTTTCTTGTAAGAGAATTGATATGTGATTCTACTGACATCCTCCTCCCTTGTGGATTTTGGAGGGAGAGACATCCGTCACAGTTTTAGAGGTGGTGTATTTGACAACACTTGTGACACCTTTTGGGATCCCGGATTTATTACTAACACAACACGAATACTTCTAGAAGATCCGTATTTTTATTTGTGTAGGGGGATATTCCGACACAGCAACGTTTCCTTGGAATTAATAATGGGAGCAATATAGTTGTAGAAAAAGCCCATGTAGATTAGTTTTCTGATTCTTTCGTGTACTTTCACCCGTAAAAATTTGAGAAATTAGTTTTTCAGGTAGGAGAAAATGCGCACGATTTTCAATACTTTTGAAATGATTGTTTATTTTTACTAAAAATAAATTTTAAAATTTAAACTGTTTTACATACGCAAGAAGATTATTAACTAAAATATTCAATTATGTTTGAAAGGATTTTTAATATTTTATATTATAAAACTTTCAGTTTTTTTTCCTTGCCTTTTTCACCTCAAGTGTTAAAATGGGTAATTGGTGGGGTAAAATGAGTATAAAATTATTACTTAAAACGTTATTATTTTCGCAAAATAAATCGAAATAATTTCACTAATTAATAAAGAGAACATGGTTTGGCATTTCAAAGTGGAAATAATTGATAATAGGTACTGATTGATTTTTTTTTAAAGTTCGCAGCTTAATGTAACCATTGAACAAATAAGACGGATCTTTTTTATGAATCTGATATTTCAAATTGGAAAGAATTGGAAAAAATTTTAATTGGAAAGTTTTGTAAAACAGATGAAAAAAACATTTATTTAATTTCTAAATAGAAATAAAACATTAATTTAAGAAAGTTATCTAACTATCAAATTACTGCAATATTCTCAGAAGCTTAGACTTATGATTAAAATTTGAGTTTTCTTGGAAATTTATGATACATAAATTGCATTTATTTTATGTTTAATTATCAAAGTACAATGATTATCAACAATTGATATTTCAGCGATTGATCATTGATTTATTCATAGATTTGCTATAAAAATGTTTTAAATAACATTTATATTCATTTAGTTTTTAATAGAACACTTTTAAAAATAAAGATTTTTTTTTCTTTCAAAATCGATTTTGAAAAACTTTTACATTATTTGTTAATTTTGTTGAATGTGTTTTTTGATTCTGTTGTTTTTTACTGATTACTGTTTTTATTTGAGCTTGTAACTTACTTCTGTAAGCCCCATGTTATACTTTGTGGAGCATGGGGATATTTTAATTTTTTTTTCAATAAAAAAAAGCATAAAATAATTCCTTAAAACATAAAATAGGGGTATAATATTTGTTTAGTTTGTCATAAAATTCCATTTTAACGTTTTATAGTATATAATAATTTTATAATAAATTATTAAGCTTAACCATTAGACCCATTTTACCCCACGGTGCAAAAATACTTGTCTTGTAAAAAGGTTTTTCCAGTTTTGTGAAAAATTGTTTATTAAAACATGCTTTATTTCTTTTATACGATTTTACTTATACTTTACAGGTAACTTAAGTTTTTTACATAAAGTTTTTTATTTAAAATATTTCTTATTGGAAAAACATGCATTTTACCTTAAATCGTCAGTTTAAAAAATGGAATAAGTCCAAAAACCAAATTTTGAGAAAATCGAAAAAGAAAACTGCATAAGCAATGGAACTTTTAAATTTTTTTTACAGGACAGGAAATTCAGGACCCTATTTAGAATGCAGAACAATCATAAGTTATCCATTCCGATGGATAATTTATTCGTGAAGGAAATCAGAGCAGTGAATATTGAAACGACAATATATAAACTTATCATTTTGAATTCGATTCCTTCACTATGAGTATGAAGTATGAAAATCGAAAATGAAAATTCAAAATGAGCCTTAAAACATTATCCTCAACTGTTGAAATGATCTCAAGGGAAAAAAGCTCAAGGTTGGTTTAGGAAAACGTCTAATCATTTTTTTTTCAATAATTAGAATAAAAAAAGTTAAGAGAGCGATAAATGTTAATGACCTACTTTCAAAACTAACAAAGGATATTTTTAAGAGGATTTGGGTGTTTTCCTCTGTCATTTCGTGCGTTCTTCTCCAGCTCATTTCCGTTCTTTAACCTCCTTGTAAGTCAATACAGAATTTTACGACAAAACGACATTCATCGACATTAGCGTTAAAAGTTCTGGGCTACATTTACATTAAAAGTTACTAGGGTCATTCTTTGCAAAGAGTAAAAAATAGGATTCCAGGGAGTTTTCACCCTTATTTAATTTAAATTATATTTTTAAAGCTTTACTTGTAGTATTAACGTTCATCTTAACATTCCAAGCGGGTTTTTTTCTCAGAAAAAAAAATTGTGTAAATGTAAATACGAATTTAAAGACCTAAAAAATCATGTTTTTGACTGTTTCGACAAGAACATTTTACATTATTTCATACCTATTATAAATACTATGCAAAAAATGTTTATATTTTGAAACTTATATTTCCCGTTGATGTGATTACTAGTAAGTAGAAAAAATTTGACTAGTAACATTTCCTGTAAAAATTTACGAATTTATCTGATAAAAGTTTTGTCCCACGTCCCACGACTGAACGTCACGTGTCCACGGACGGGACGAAATGTTACTTAAAACAATTCTTAATTATGTCAAACTAGTCTCAACACTAGGAACAAATTGCAATAAACGCTTTTCCAATAGTTTAACTATAGTTTTCACTTCTAAATGGCCTTCGTAGCATGGTTAATCCCTATTTAAAATGGACTCTGTTCTTTATAGCATCCGCCACAACCGGACATTTTGACGGGAGCTCAACTTGTGACAGACAGACAGTAACTCAGCAAATCCAATAGTTTTGTAAAGAGTAACGAGAATCATTCTCATTCACAAATAATATGAATCATTTAGAAAAGCAAATTATGTTTCAATATCCGATGAATTCGCCATTAATAAAATGGCAATATTGTAAACGATTAAAAGCATCCCGTCATTCAAAGATAAACACTCTGTCGAACGATATTTACTACTCTTAAAATTAATTTATTTCCACTGTATATGCTATTGTTAAACAGTAAAAATTATCTCAATTTGACAACTTACACATCCGTTCTCCCGGGAACCCAACGACTTTGTTACAGTGTGTATTTTGCTTTTCTGCAACAAGGGTGATCTCGCTGTAAAAAAGCTTTTACAGAGACAGCAATCTTGCAAAGAAAAAACAACTGTAGAAGGAAATATTTAGATTTAGTATCAAATACAATTGAATAGTAGTCAGTTTGAAAAAGGGAATAAAAGTCCGAAAAATGGCAAATTGACTTTTTGTGCGCAAAACAATCTTTAAACTTCCCTCTATACATGAGTGTAAAGAGGGAAAATATATACAACTTCCCCCTATCAGCAGACATACCTCTTGAATTTGGCGAAATCATTTTTTAAACAACATGGTAACTGACTGACATTTGCCCTGCATAAATGTCAGTTAGTTACCATGTTGTTTAAATTTTTTTTAAAAATAAATGAAAATATATTTGAAAATTTAATCATGCCATTAGATTTAGTTAACAAGAAAGCAATAAGCTGGCGGGAAAATATTTTTTTAAAATTTATTTTTGGGAAGTAAATTACAAAATACTTAAGGTTTTCCTTTTAAAAATTCAGTCAGTTACCAGGGAATTGCCCAATAGGGTTAGAATTTGATGATCACGTTTAGGTTTAATCACAAAAATCTGACATAATAATCAAATTTTGAGTAATTATTTGAAAATCGCACCTGGTGTCTAATTTAAAAATCAAATCCGATTTTTAGTTTGGGGCCATTCAAATATTTATTATGTAACATAAGCAAGTTTTTGGTCGTTTTTGCCTCCCCCCGTCAGCGGGAATATAATATGCAAACCACTAACCTCCCTCTCATAATTACGTAAGAAAACTTCCAGGCCCCCCTTTTTTCGTACAAAATCTTTAGTAATTCTTAAGATTTCTGAAATTCATTGTTCTCCATGAACACTTAACCTATCCTTAAAATTTTCCTTGAGACAAATGCGTAAAATATTTTTCGGTTTTTTTTTTTTTTTTTTGAAATTTATATTTGTTTGAAATTCAAAATTATTATTTATAAGAAACAAGATATTTTCGAAAATGCACGCAGTGTTTGTAACATCTTACGTAAGCATCACTCATACTCCCCCCTTGTCAGGAATAATAAGCAAATAGCAAACCCCCTCCCCCCTTAGGTGTTTACATAATATTTGAATGGCCTTTTTGATTTAAATCCAATGATTACTTTAGTGCGATTAAATTTAACTCTCATATTAATGAATAATTCACGCTGATGAAAAATATTTTTATAAAATCAAATGAGCATATCGTTCACATCTCGTAATATTACTGTTATAAATAATCATCACAGACGATTAATAAAAATTATGATTACAGTAATGATTAAAATTAGGATTTTTTTCTCTGGTGATTGAAAATTAATAATCTGTCCTTGATGAAAAACGACACTATATTTTTAAAAGGTTTTTTTTTGCCAACCAAAACCAAATGCCTAAGAAAAATTCTAAAACTCAAATTTCCCCGATTTTTTTTACTTATTTTTTAAGAACTGACTTCTCCATATCAATAAAATTCCGAGTTTTCCCTGAAATCCCCGATTTCCAGGTTCTGTAGCCAACCTGCAACACTTTAAAGAACCATTGTTTTGAAACCACTTTTAGTACCTTGCCTAGGTCTTCAAGCATCGATTATTTTGGTTGAATCTGAAACAATCTTTTTTTTTTAGAAAAGGGAGAAGTAAAACAATCTAAATTTGAAAATTAGTAATTCTAGTTATAGAAATTTCATAAGCAGAACTCTTCACTTAAAATATCTCACAAAAAAATTGCAAGAATAAAAGACACTATGTAGAAAGTTATAAATTTATTTTTCAAATGCTAATATAGATTTGGTTTGGCTCTACTAATATATGTACATCACCACATACTGTTGCACGAATTTCCTCCTTTCAAAATATTTAGAGCTACATTTTACCAGTACATGGTTCAAAACTTAATGAGCACTAAACAGATAAGCATGAGGTCATTCCATGAGGAAGCTTTATAAAAACATGGTTTACAAAATCAGATTCTGGCATTATTTCTCTACAACTGCTTAATAAAAAGACATTAAAATACACATGTGAATAAACTTTTACAATAAGACATTTAAAACAACTCAACTCTGATGAGGCTTGGATATGATGAAATTGTCCCTTATTTCAAGCAGAGTCAAGAGTTTGAGGTAAGTGAAACAGTTCTTTTCACCTCTGCTTCAAAGCATTGTAAACCAGAGTCAATAAGTTCTTGGAAAATTTCTTGAAGAAATGACAGACTTTCTGTTGCTGATTACCAAATCAGACAAATCTACCATTTAAGTCATCAAAACATATGAAAAATAAATACATGTTTTGAAACAATACAACTTAATTGCAAAAGGACTTGACAGATTGTCACTTTTCAGTGTACATAAACTGTATATATCTGATATGGGCAATGTGAAAAATTAGGCATTATTAATAGTGTCAGGTTTATCACTTTGCCCATAACAGATGCACTAAATTAAGAAAAAACTAATTAGTTGTTAAAAAAAGCAAAATGTATCATACTCATCCGAACTTTTGATTCATTAAGTCATAATTGGAATAGAAGCAACCTATATTCTGATGCTATATCAATTAAAGAAATAAGAATCTATTAAAGAAATAAGAATATGTGAATGTGTCTTCTTACCAATATCTAAAAATGTATAATACAATGAAACTTTCAGAGCTATAAAATAAATTACACCCATCAATTCTAAACACTTGATGAGGAAAGGAAATAATTTAAAAAATATTTAGAAGGCCATATTCAGGCATTTAAGGTAATCAGAAATAAAATGCACCTCACACATCAGCTCTATTTTAAATATTTATCAGATTATTATTTACTATGACAATTTTTAAAAAAATTCTAATTGTGAATTTTAAAAATGAAAGACAAATTTTAAAAATAGTTGAGGGCTTGAACATGTATCTAAATATTTTAGTTTTGAAAGTACTTGGATTCTAAGAAGTAGAATTAAAAAGAACTAAGTAGAAAGTCTCTGTGTTTATGTAATAACAAACTTTGACCTTTACTTTTGCATAGTGAAACCTGAATACATTTAATCGAAAAAAATTAAGAACTTACTTTAATTTTTACACAGATACTTTTATATAACTTAATTATGCTAACATTATCTCCCTAATTCAACATATCAAGTTAATTAAACTTTCTGAAACTGCAAGAAAATTTCTAAGAGGATTTATTTTATACAACCAAACAACTGAAACATCAGTTGCTCCTATCATTGCTTCTGAATGCATTTCTCATTTTAAAAACATAACTGATAATTTTGTAAGGAAGTTCATACAAATGAGAAAAAATTCATCATTAAAAATGCTTCAACTTACCTGAGAGGAAAGATATATAAAGAGCAATTAGCATATCATAACAATGATATAATGTCTCTAAGGTTAGCTAACAGTATAAAAGATATTCCTGAACAAACAGTTAGTTGTCAAAATTGTTAATTTAAGAAATCATACAAGGACAATTTATATCCATCATCAAATAAATAGTAATGAACTAAAGGTATAGAAGAATTCGACCAAAGCAAATATATGTATATTTTTTACTGACTTTGAAAACCAACCAAAACAATTCAAGAAAAGTTTACAAATTGATAATGCTACCCATTTGCAATAATAATTTGTGCACAATCTAAAAAACAACAAGTACAAAAACAATAAATAAATTAAACAAAAAATACTTTCAAAAATACTAATTGTACAACTGCTATTTCACAAAATGTCATATTCATCTACAGAAAATTAGTGATTGTTTACAAAATCTTTTAAACTGTATTTTTTCATAAAATAAACGCACAAATACAACTTGAGGTTCATTTTTAATGCACAACTCAGAATTATGTAACTTAAAATTAATATCCTTAAGTCACAATTTCTACAATTCATATACAAGATCATAGCACTTAAAAAATATACTGTTTTAAGTACCGTCACTGATGATCTTGATAGTAAAACAGGCCAACTCCAAAATACACAATTTAAAACTTTTTGCTATATGAATCAGAAAAGAAAGAAATAGTGTATTCAGCAAAAGGTGTGCAATTTCTGTGTAGGTAAGCATTGTTCAAGATTTAAAACCCAGAATACATAATAAGAACAAAAAAAATAATATTGCTTACAATGCTTACTAGTTATTCATAAGAAGGCACTACAACTTAAAAAAAAAGGTGCAGTTAAGATAGTAAGCATCTGAGAGTGCATTGGGCTCACTCAACATATATTATCTCTTAAATGGAAGCCCATCTCTCACTAATTAATTTTAAACATGGCTGCTCTATAGACATAAATTAAAATTTTGATAAGAAAAATTATAACGATAATTTACAAACTATAAAATATTTGGTTCTTGCGTATTATCCCATCAACCGTGCTGCTAAATTTGAAAATGATATCAAAAGCCCATCAACTATTCTATAGATGTGCAGCTGGATTAGATGGCCGCGCTCAATGCTTGACAGGATAATACAAAAGTACCAAGTATTTTTTAAAAAATTAGAAAGATAAACTTTATAAATGAAACTCAGTAATAGTTTTCGTACAATACGGAGACTACCATACATAAATTCCAAGTTGAAATATTTGTTTAGACTTGGCCTTTTCTTTCACAAATGGAAAATAAAAATATTCTCAATAAAGATAAAATGGAAAAAAAAATGTTATTGCAAATTATTAAAACTATGCAAGTCTAAGTTAGTGCTAAGATTTCAAACTAAAATGAAGTTATAAATTCTTGAATAAAACATTTAAGGAAAATTCATTGCTTCAATTTTTTACTAAAAATAATCCTTGCTAGAAATGTGTATTTTAAAAACTTATTCCGCAGTCAAAAGAGAAAATATGCAAATTTTAAAAAAGTTCAGCTAACAATTTAACATTACAAACTACTTGACTATGTATTTTATATGCAGCTAAAATACTTAATGTAACATCTAGTAACCAAGTCAAAGACGGTTGGCAACAGTTTATAAATTAAGGTCTAAAGAAAAATATATTAAAAAAAATCCTTAAATTAAATTTTTTTATACAACCCTAACGTCACTTGTAAATTGAAACAAAATCAAGAAATATCAGTTATTAGTATTTATACATTAGTTCCATAACTTAAAATATTTTTATCAAATTTATTTTTTATAGGAATACAAATAAGTTGAGATAAATATTCCCGGTAGAACCATTTAAATTTATATTAAACCAAATGACTAAACCTTGTAATTTTTACTGTTTAATAACGCCTGTATTCATAGAATTTTAAACATAAAATTCAAAAGATTATTTTAGTTTCATTTGTACTTAAGTTTGAGTGCTAATGAAGATGAAATCTATTTCTGCAATGGTACCCAACTTTTAAAAGACATTTCATAAAAATACATTTTTGTCCATAGGAAGCTTAACCTATGTATATTATTTGCTGGAAAGCTTTAACCTTTCAATCCTAGACCGGCCGAGATTGCTATTAAATTTAATAGAAAAATTCAGGGGTGGTCAGGTAAAAAAAAGGTTAAATTCTTCTAACTGCAAGTAACAGACCAATCTGAAGCATACATGCATGATTAATGCTGCACATAAAAAAGAAATGTAGAGATAGAATTTTACAATTTCAAAACAAAAGGTTAAACATAGCATTTACTTTCAAAACAAGATATGCTTTTATCCATAGTGAAATAAGGAATGACTTATGTACAAGTGAAAAACTTTACAGACACTGATAAATATGCATGTTGTACAATCAGTTTACCCTGTGAACTGCTCCAGGTATTGATTTAAGACAACAGAACATGGCTGGGACATTTAAGGCTAATTTTAATTATGAAAAAGTTTGAAAATCTGATAACAAATAATTAAAATAGAAATAATAAAATCTGACAAGAGAATAAGTATCAAAATTATTATTTTAGTATGAAAAATCTTTCAAACCAGTTAATAAATAAAAAAAATTTCAAAATATTTAGAGCCCTATATAATAGCTATATGATATCAGTTAACTTGAATCAAATTAACCTTGACTGGTTAATCCTTACAACAAAATCTTCAAAACACTCAAGTTACTTCAATGTAGTACTAGGTTCAGAGTATTTTTTAGAGATATATTGCAGTCACAAAAACTAGAAATCTTGCTTTATAAGCCCCACTCGGCCCTCACTCAAAGTGTGCAAGCCACATTCCAAAAGCCAAACGACAGGAGCAGCTCTCAAGGCAGTGCTATCCATAACTGCCTCTGATCAAACATGCAATTTTGAAAAAAAGGTCCCGCACAATCAGGCCTTCCAACTAGACGAGGCTTGAGGTATGGAAGGCGACTGGACCCGGTCGGTACGGTACCGCTGCCGACGCCCGTCCCCTTGACTGGCGGATTTGTGTCCTCGGCTGGGAGGCTGCGTCATAAACGGGGACAGCGCGAGCATTCCTGGGTGCAGGGGCACCCCAGCCAACAGCTGTTGCGCATGGAGCAATGACTGGTACTGGGGGCCCAGCTTCGAGAGCTGCGCAAGGGCAGCTGCATGGTTCAGCCCCTGCGGCATGGGGGCCTTTGGAATGTAGGGCATGGCTTTCGGGATGGAACTGCTGGAGTTGGCCTGGTGGGCAGGCGTTGGCACGCGGTTTCGTGACTGCTGTTGGTGGTGGTGGTGTTGATGATGATGATGATGCTGATGTTGCGAGGCCTGGTGTTGGGACACAGCGGACGCAGAGGGGGACTCCCGGCTGTGGGACTTGGGGGGAGGAGGAGGGGGCAAGTGGGTCAGTCGGTCTATCTCCTTCTCCTGCTGCAGTGCCTTGAGGAAGGCCGACTTAAGATTGTTTGTGTGCTGAGCCTTCAGGCCCTTGCGGATGTTGGAGGTGATGCAGGCCTCGCAGTAGGCGTCATATGCCTTCTTACCGTTCCGTTCCACCTCCTTCCACTTCCAGGTGCAGGTGAAGTCAGTGGAACACTGGGCGCACGTCAGCGGCACTTTGGTGGCGGTCGAGTTCTTTTTTGATTTGGTCAGGCAGTCCACCACATAGTCGAGCCCCAGGAGGCACAAGAATTCAATGCTGTTGGCATTGGGGAAGAAGTTGATCTTGAGGGGAGGGGGCTTGGGGAGAGGGATTTGCAGCAGAGTTTTCTCGAGTTGCTTCCTAAGCGCAAGCTTGGCCGCAGCCTGGCGCTGTGCAAGGGTCTCGCTATCGAGCTTCTCTTCCTGCTGTTTGACGCTGGGGCTGGGATTAGCTTGGGTTGGAGGCACCTGTAAGGACACCAAATGTGAAACAGGGTTCATGTAAGGATATTAGGTTTAAAACATTCATTGTTTAATTCTTTCTTCCATCAATTCCTGGCTGAAATTCCTCACTAACATTTGTTTGTAATAAATATTATTTTCTTTTATTTTTTACCAGTGTCCTGAATTGAACTAACCTTTCTTTATTTTTATGCTCTTTATTTTCTCTTTCCAGAAAAAATGCAGAGATTTTAATTTCAGTCAAATAAAGCTTTAACAAACTTTTATTTCATTAGGGCAGTGCAGCATAGATTATGCCTTTCACTTAATTGTTTTTTTTTTTAAAGAAATTTCATGGGGAAAAAAAACCAAATGGGTTTGTTTTAAAAGTATTGGTATTTTAATACTTTATTTGGCTGTTATGAAAAAGTTTGTCCTCTTGTTTTTAAACCAGTTTTAAATACTTATTCAATTATATTCAATAGAATAAATAGTTAACTTTTAATTAAAGTTTATAATATCATACCGGCCAACATTGAGATTATAAAAAAAGGAAGATTTTAAAACTTAAGATACCCACAGCATTTTTTTTACGCTAATAAGTCAACAAGGGTGCCAACGATGCTCTACCCAACTCAATAGGTAGTACATTTAAAAAAAAAAAAGGATTTTTTTAATCCTTCCTTAACTCTTTGTAACTTTGGAGCCTGGAAACATTTTTTGAAATAATTGTCCAGCATGATCAGCACAGCCGAGTGGCAAATAATGATCAATAATGAAAATTGTGAATTAACATCCTGCATTGGTAACCGCTTTCTCATGCAATTCATTATTTTTTACAAAGAGATCTAGCTATTCATTATTTCAAACAGCAGAACAACTGCTTCTAAGCTTTAATCAAGTCTGATTAATAACAGATGAGAAAAAAATCTTTTAACTGAGCAAAAAACAGAAGAAATTGATTGAAAAACAGATGAAGGAAGATTCTATAAAAAAACCCGGAAATCTTCCGGCTAAAACGGAAGAGTTGGTAGCTATGCAATATGATTTTTCCTTTTAAAAATTTCCATTTTTATTGATTTTTTCTTCTTTTTCCATCAATTTAATTGAAAATGTGCTTTAAGCAGAGGGGGGAGAAAGTTTTGGACTTTATGTAAAAGTTTTTGAAAGAAAGTTTGGGGGAGAAAGTTTTGGACTTTATGTAAAAGTTTTTGAAAGAAAGTTTTTGGTTTATGTAAAAAAACCCCACATGTTTATAAAACATCTAAAACGTTTTTTTCCTATGTGAAACAATATCTAATTTAATAATAATTTAAATATTAATTAATAATTTTAGATATTTAGGAGTTGATAAAAAATAGTAATTTAAAAATATGAATATTTTAAAATTAAGTGTTTAAATTCAATTATTTTAAAATTTAAAAAGAGACTCAAAATACTTCTTAAACTGCTAGGCAAACATCAATATCTTTTTAGTAGGAAATAATTATTATTAAACAATAATTTTCCACTAAATACTAGAAATATTGTTGAAAATTACAAACAACCAAAATATATACAGTAATATTATTAGTGATAAAAGTTTGGCAATACTTGAATTGTAAGTGTTCAAAATAATTTGATGCTTTTCACAGAATATTTAATTTGAAAATTATAGAATACTGAGTGTTTTTTACAATATTTAGACTTTCTAAAATTTTTGAGGTGCCAAAGAGTTAAATATATTTCTGGAGGCACTATCCAGTAACTACTTACTACATAAAATTATTTTACCTACTATAAACTCAAAAATTAAAATTGGTAATGATTGCTTATATGTTTGGAGTTTTTTTATAAGAACTTCTGTATTAATAAACAATATTTACAGAGTTTCATGTGTTTTAGTACAATCTAGATAAATTGAAATATTAAAACAACGGATTAAGTAGTAGTAATAAGAGTAGGGCATGAAAGTGATGATTTGTTTAGTGTAGATTAATTTTAACTCGTTAACAAATATTTACATAGTAAAATAATAAAAGGTATATAAGCCATGAAAAACATGAACTTAAATAACTGTAAATCTTGAAGAACAATAGTATTATTCCATTACACTTGTATGTCAAAATGGTTAACACGGAATGGGACTATTCAGTGCAGTCCTGTTTCGGCGCGAAACCATGATTTTTTTTTTCTAGTTTTAGGATATTTTTGGAGTTTTTCCCTTTAATTTCGTTCCTCAAGGCGAATTGTTCTGCGTCAAAATGACCCGTGCCGGTAGGGCAGATCTGGTTAAACAAACATATCAAAAAAACTTTTTGTTGAAAATAATGAATACTCACCGCAGTGATGGTAATTTGATTGGATAAATTCTTCAAGAGTGGATATTGATTCAAATGATGATTATTCACAGGTTCTGCAGATTTTGGAACTGTTAGTGCAATGGGACTGTTGGATACAGATTTCAACGAAGGCTGAATTGGTTTAAAGGTTGTTGATGATTTAGGAATATTTCTACAGTTGGGAATTTCTTGTTTAACATCCTGTAATTTCAAAGCAACTTAGTAAAAGAAAATATAAAACATATTGAATAACACTTTTCGATAGTCATGTATTAGACTGTCGACCGTGCCTCTGAATCCAAAACCATTATTAAAAAAAGTGCAACTGAATCTGACAGTTGCTGAATGGTCGACGGACTAATACATAAAAATACCCACTTTTATTT
Organism: Tetragnatha montana; assembly: GCA_963680715.1. NCBI lineage: Eukaryota > Metazoa > Arthropoda > Arachnida > Araneae > Tetragnathidae > Tetragnatha > Tetragnatha montana. Next base: position 25,453,945 of record OY796680.1, read on the forward strand.
CTTATATCATGTCATGACTACCTCAGTTTCCCTATGTTTTTAATTACATCTAAAATGACAAACTAAAATTCAAATACCCATGGCCTCAAAATTTTAATGCATATATTATGTTACGGGCAATGTGATAAATCCGGGCATTATTAATAATGCCCGGGCAATGTGATAAATTCAGTGGAATTTATGAATGAAATTTATCTCTTTGCCCACCTCCACTTTGGGCATTATTAATAATGCCCGATTAATCACTTTGCCCATAACATATACATCAACAGTAAAGGTACAATGAAAAATCTTATCAACTCTTTCTAGAATAGTTACACCCAGGGCACTTTATTTCTAGAAATACAGGAGCTGGAAGAGGAGTTGTTTTTCTGCCTGTGTCCAACTTCTGCTAAAAAATGCAAACTTCACAGGCAAACATCTAGAAAGCATGTATAAAGAAGAAGCCTTTTAGAAATTAAAATTCAAGGATTTTAGTAAAAAAATTTGCTTTTTTAGGACATTCTAGGCCTTGAAAATCAAAATCCGAAATTCCACGACTTTCAAGACCCTGTACACACCCTGTATTTAACTTGAAAATTCAATATCTTCATTTGCACAATAATCCAAACACTAACACACGGACCTGGAAAAAGTTTTAACCTTCCCCCGAACCTAATAAAATTTACCCGAACCTAATGTATTGCTCCTAATGGAGCTGACAGGGGCTTCCCCCGAACCAGGTTCGTAGGTTCGGGCACTTTTTCCAGGTCCGCTAACACAAGAACTCCCCCTTACCTTCTTGGCAGACGTATACTTGTTATTCGACAGCAGCTGCTTGCTGGGCATGGGCTGAATCTGCACACCTCCCTTCAACGTAATCGACGAAGAGGCTGCGGCTGCCCGAAACGCAGCCGGAGATGGGCTACCCGCAGCCTCCCTCCTCGGGTCCCTGCTCTTCTGCGACTCCTGCAGCTTCCTCAGCAGTACCAACCTCATCTCCTCGTCGCTGAGCGTCTTCTTCAGTCTCTCGACATTTTCCTCCCACAACCGCTGCTCCTCGGGTGTCCTCTGTTTGCAAATGGGAGACGGGATGGGCCCGCAGTCTTCTGAAGAGTCACTGTCCTCGGAACTGCTCTCCTCGTCGGATACGACCACCACGTCTGTCCCTTCCCCGTCGTAGGTCTCGGTGTAGCGGGCTCGCCGCGGAGGCTGGCTGCGGACGGGCTGACTGTCGTCCAGCTTTGGTTTCTTTGAGCCAACGTTGAAGCCATTCTGATCGATAACTTCCGGGTCATCAGTAACATCCTTCCGGCGCTTGGGACCTCTGGGTGTGTACGTTAATTTGTTGTAGCTCGATATATTGACACTTTTCCTAGGCCTTCCAGGACGACGCCTGGAATAAAGAAGCTTTTAGTGAAAGTGATAACTTTATTACATGCGATAGGTACAATAAACTGTTGAATCCATGTTTGGCAATGTAATGAAATTTACAGGAATTTCACACTTTTAATGATTTTTGTCCCCGTCTAATATGTTTACTACCCTTCCTAGAAATCTGTATTCATAATTTATTATAATTACAAGCTCTGAACAAATTAAACATTTTTTACTTCAAAATTGTTTTATTCAGTTTTTATTTTTTTCTTCATTAAGTACTTAGATGAGATTAATTTAAACAACATATTAATATTTCCTAAAATAACATGCAAATAATAAATATCAAACTTTAATACAGTATTGGGCTGGGCTATGTTAGGGTAACATAACTTGATACCTTTGAGGATCTGAGAATATTGTTTTTTGAATACCATTCTTTTATTTTTGTATTCTGCTGCCAAATAATATTGTTCATCAAATATATGATGTACTTAAATCTTGTTTTTAAGTTTAAATAGTTTTTTACAGTTTAATTTTGCAATCTCTATTACTTGTTTGAAAATAGGTGGAGAGGGTTTATTAAATTACATGCAAGTAAAACTTTTTATCAGAAACACAGGTAAGGAAAAAAATCTTTGCCAACTCAACTATACACAAAAGTTAACATGCTTTGTCACTTAAAACCTGCTATAATAAAGGAAAGTTCTTAAAAAGTGAAAAGAGGAGAGAGTTGGGATATTTGATGCAGCTAAGACCCCTGCCCTCCCAAAGAAAATGGGCATTTAAAAAAGCCCAGCAATGATAAAATCTAATTGTCCAGTTTTTGATATAATAATGCTTAATTTTAATTGATAGTTATTCTACACTTTGGAGTAAAAAGACTCCAAAAAGTAAAGATAAAGATTTAATTATTGTAATAAATAATTTTACAAAGGGAAAAGTCTAACTTTTTTAAGTTAGTTATTCTGTAATAAAATGGATACCAGGAAAGCAATGGTAACTAGAACTGGGCCTTAAATCGATATTAGACCTTAAATCAGTTTAACGCTAACATCAAAGCTCCAATGGTCAATAAAACTGTTGACCAATATTGACCAACTGTTGAAAAAATTTTGCTAGTCTACCAAAACACATTACTATTTTTATTGTAGCAAGAACTATTTTTTAAATAGCAAGTAAATTCATGACAAATGAAAATTAAATGCCTAATTAAAAAAATACACAGAAATTATAATATCAATCTATATTTTTAATCAATTTTCAAAAAGTAGAGAACTGTTAATAATGAGAGATAAATAAATAATGTTTTGCAATGATAATCTTTTCAGACTTTTCTGCTTTGTTCTAACCATTCTTTATAAATCATAATCTATAAAGCTATTCTATTATTAACAGATAGTTTTACTCCAAGGCTTTGAATTACCTAATTAGAGAATAAATTAATTCATGTTTCAAAGTAGAGATGGGCCATTCCATGGAAAAGTGGACATGAGGGTTGAAATTTCAAAACTGTTTAATAACTATGTATTATATATCAAATTAAAGGTAAATATATGGCCTTTATGAAATTACAGAGAGCTAAGCTATAAAAAATTTTCTTTCATAATTTTTTTAGGCTCAAAGTTAGACAAATTTGAAAAACTTTCGAGTATGCAAAATAGGGTATTTTCAACATGACAAAAACATTAGTAAAATCAGTTACATTTTCATTGTAGGGGCATATATTACTATTTGGGACCTTAGTTAACCTTTTAAATGTTCATTTTTTTTTTTAATTTTAACTTGATTTTTGATGCAAATATTTTTTTATTGTCCTTCTGTCACACCCGTCACAAAAAAGATGCTTAAGTTATTCTACAAGATTTATTTATTCTCAAAAATACCTGAAACTTTCAAAAGTTCTGATTTTTGCAGTATTGAAAACAATGTAGCATTGAAAGTTTCATGAGATTTTATTTTGTGTGATTTTCAGCGTGACGGGTGTGACATAAATTCTGTGACGGGTGTGACAGCCTTTTAATTGTTCAAAAATAGTTAGTGTGATTCCTAAAAGAAGTGCAAGATTAAATCATTGTAATCTCCAAACATTTTATAATAGATATTGACTAAAAAATTAGATAAATCATAAAATAATATAGATATTTTGAATTATTTTAGAAAAATGTTAGTTTTGAGCGATTTACTTAATCTTTTGATGGTTTTTCAAGTTAATCAAAATTAATGGATATTGTTAACATAACTGTATCCAAGAAAAAATATGGTTCCATGGAAAAAAACATGCAAGACAGAAAAAGATAGTATTTCAAGCGAAAACTTATCAGTAATCATAAAAAAAGTAGCTTCCCTATCATTTGTATCACCCAGCAGAGGGTATTACAATTTTTAAACACTTAACATTTACATTTTAAACAATGTTAATCATGTTAACAATAACAATCTTAAAGCTTTAAAAATTGTGCTGTTACACATTTGTTAATTTTTAATTAGAAATTATTAATTAAAATAAATAAATTAAAATCAATTATTAAAAAAATAATTTTTGGCTCATTATAATTTATATCATAATAATTTCAAGTTATATTAAGTCTAGAAAGTGTATCACCTTTCTTTTTAAAGATTTTTCAAGGTTCTAATTGATATACAACTTTACTATGTTCTATGGAAAAAAAAAATTTTGTGATATTTTCTTTAAAAAATGAAGAAGAAAAAAAAATGGTATCCTTGAAAAGTTGCATTGTTTGATCTTAAATATTATTTATATTGTTTATTGTGATATTCTTTAGTGTATATCTGTAGTGATCACATTTTATTTGGTAAATAACTTTAAAATTGCAGCACTTCATAAAAACGGGCTTTTATGTTGTAAAAGTATAATCATATAAATTATTATTATTTATAATAATATCTTGTAATCATATATTGTCTTATTTTTTAGTTGACTCTCTTTAGTGATCACTATTTATTTGTTAAATAACTTTTAAATTGCAAATTTGGCACTGCGTCACACCCGTCACAATCTTCGTCATACCGGAAAAAAAATTCTCAAAAATTAAATTACATAAAAATTTTTAAAACATTCATGTATTAGGCTTTATCTGAATCTCCTTTATAAGAAAAAAAATGTTTCATTCCTCTAACATTAATATATTCACAGGAATTTTAACAAATGTGTAGGTAAGTGAAAACTCTTGTCCGAAAAGCGTCACACCCGTCACAGCGCTTTAAAATTTTTTAAAAAAAAATTGAAAGTTGTTGAAGTTTTACTTTTGCTTTGATAAATAAGTATTAGCATAGAAGAACATAATAAAAATATTTTTCAGGGATTTAATGGTTAATATATCCCTCAAAATTTAGATACAACCTCTAAAATTTTCTCTGAATGTCACACCCGTCACGATGGAATGGCCCAGATGTGAAAATTTATAGGTGAAGAATTACTAATATATTTATAAGATCAGATAAGAACTTAATTAAATTTTTACTACATTAAACAAAATAGCTTTCAACTGGTTTGAAAAGGGCTTAGAAAAATAAAATGCAAAAAAAGACTAACATTTAAGAATATTAATTAAAAACATTTTGAAAACCATCTTTTAAAACTTATCCAACTTCTATCATTTGAATAGCTTTGAATTTTAAGATTAATACTAGAAATAATTTAAACTTTTAAAAAACTTAAAATATTACTATATTTAAGGTTTAAAAATGGGTTTGAAATCAAGAAAAAGAACTAGAAGGGATTTTTGAACTGTTCAAATGAGCCTAACTTCTTGTGTGCAAATGTGCCCCATCTACTATCTCAAAACTTTAAGGGTAATAAAGATATTTAGAAACAAAACTTTTTTAGACTAATTTTATTAATGTCACAATAGAATGTAAAACAAAATTTTTACTGTAAAAACTTTCTCCATTGAGTTTTCACGCAAATAAAAGGAGGAGAAATTTTACTTTGCACTTTCCAAAGCAGGCAATTTTCAAGCACTAAGGATTCTAATGGGCCTACTGCTCTGAAAATTCAAGCAAAAGATGGTACTGATATAGTTACCAACTGATTTTTGTTTTACACATTTTAAAATTCAATTTAACATAGATATATGAAGGTTGTTCTAATGTACCCTCTCTCCTATAGTAACTTAACTGAACTCACTTTTTTAAGCCTTTGGGATACGCACCTAACAAATTTGCTGTCAAATAATGTGAACTTGTAAATCTTACTAGAGTACAGGTCTTGTTTTGGAAGGAGCAATAAAACCACATGTGGTAGTAAAGAAATGGGAAGGGTGAGTGCAAGGCAATAAAATCTTCTGAAGTAGCTTACAATACAGAATGTTTAAAGGCATAAAACATGCACCAACTTTATTGAACCTTTCAATGCAATACCATCCAATGGTGGGCCATTGGTTGAATGAATATTTTGAAAGTGAAATTGAATGGGATACTGTTTCATTCCAGTTCGCAGATTTTGTTTTCTTGAGATGGAAAAACTTTTTTGTGAATTGGGAAAATTAGAAAAGTTGATTGTTGTATAGGAGTGGTCCATCAATGACATTTTACTGTATTAAGCTTTGGTTGTTAATGAATTTTTTTTTTATTTTGGTAATTTTAAAAAATTGGGTACATTGAATGTGTGTTCTACAGCTCATACATGTCTGAAAGTTGGTAATTAACCTATGTGGCTCATCTGCCAATGCAACCTATCTGATGAAATTTTGTTGTTCTGCAGACTTTAGCTGTACAAAAAGTTTGAATTTACATTACCTAATTATTGAATTTACATGAGAAATTCCTATTTTATTTATGTTTTATGTCATTCCTATATTATATTACTTTAAATTTTTATTTCCATTGAAGTTTTTCTGTAAATGTTATAAAATGCAATTTATTAATTAGGGTTATTACCATATGAAAAAAGATTATATCCGGATTAATTCTCTTAGTTTGAGTAATTTTTGATATCGCTTACACAGTGGTGCAGTTTATCAGAAGAACTTTCTTTTTTATCATGCTTGTGGCTTATCTACCTGAAATTACGTTACAATTCCGTTATCTGTCCCATTAAAATTTGTATGAGATACTAACAATTTTGCATAGAAGTTAGGGTATACTTTGGCTATAGACCTAGACCATCATAAAAAATGTATATACAAACAAACAAAATAGTTGAAAATACTTTTAACCTAAAAGTATCTTCATTAACTATGGGGACCAAATAAGTTCAAAGCTCCTTGAGCTTAAGTAACAGAAAATAATTACTTATAACTGAAATTTATCTAATATCGAGGGGTTACACAATTAGTAGAGCTATTATTAAAAACTATTCTTACTTAGCCTGTGGAATAATAGCATTGTTCATTTCTTCCTTGAAATAACTTCAACTTAAAACCTGAAAAAGAACTTTATATTTTCAAACAAAAAAAAAATGAAATATAATTAATATATTCATTTGAAATTATTAATCTGCTAAGTTTAAAAGCTAAAATAAAAATATAGTAATAAAAATGGTTTAATTCTATTAACTGTCCTGTTCAATATTATACCAAGCTGTTTTGCAGAAAAAAATTAGAAATATTGCCAAAAATTGCATACTAAACAATACAATTTTATACAGCTACATCAAGAACCAAATCAAATTTGGCAATATTTAAATATTTTGCATATAAACCAGCTTGGAGATATTTAATGGGACAGTTAAGTGATTTGAACAAAAAAAATCATCAAAATTACAACCCCTTTTCAAAATAAATAAATAAAATAATAAAATGCCCAATGAAAGTTGAAAGCACAACCTTTAATTAAGGCATTGTATCAACCCATAACAAAAGCTCTTTAAGACTCTAAATTTAACATAAACTATTAATATGAAATGCATCAGAATAAATTAAATAAAACTTATTAATTTACATGTCATTGAAAGGTTAAATTATAGGCCTTTTCAAAAGAGCAAGTGCTTTATAAATAGATTTATCATAAGGTAAGGTAATAAATATCCCTTTCAATCCAAAGCTGCCCGAGATTACCATTGAATCCTATGGAAAGAGGGGCAGACTAATTATTTTACAGTTTTTTCAGGTTAAGATTAGGTTGTTGAGACTACTCATTCTGAAGGCTAAAATGAAAATTTCAATCATACCCATTTGATTTCTAAATTCCTATTAGGAGAACTTTGCAAGTTATGAACAATCCAACAAAATCATTCATTAAGATATATTTATTAACATTAACAAGCATCAACTAAAATAGTCCAATACTATATTTTAGGCATCAAGTATGTGAACTAAAATAGTTTTTTTTTAATTAAATATACAACTAATTTTATTTTACATAAACTTCTCTAAACACAACCAAATCTATTTAAAACATTTTAATACACGCATTAAATAAAACCAGATCAGGATGATGCTACAAAACAAAGCATAGGGTTCAATGGAAAATGAAAGGGGTATGGTACTATTTGTAAAATTACAAAATGAAAGTTACATGTATAAGAATTATAAATCTGAAATTATAAGAGTTTATAATGATTTTGATCAAAAAGTAACGATATATTTCTAGAAAAGAAAGCATCATGAAAATCTACGGGGCGTAACGATTTTCTATACAATACAGACGGGGGGGGAGGGGGAACAGGAAGCCCCTTACAAAATCAATGATACATGAAATTGAAACAGTAATTAAAGATTTAAACTAATAATTTGCTTCCATATAAGATTAAAATGCTTATGAAGCACACTAAACTCTTTTAAGTTCGTTCACCTCTTTGTTAACGAAATCTAAAAATATACTGTATGACATACACGAGCCATACATTCATCCCCCCCTAATCATATGTAATAACATACAAATAAGGATTAGGGCTTCTAAACTAGTGATTAAACAATAGAGAATTGTAAAATTACAAAGGAAACTTAAATTATATTAGTGCAATTTAAGAAATGTTTAATCATACAATGCGGATAACAATAATTACGCTTCATGCAGGTTAGAAGTCAACGAATCGCTAAGCCTATCGCTTAGGTCACTCCTGCGCTTTGGGTCATTATCACTGATACCGATTGTGAGATTTGTATTTCGGAATATGGAACTCCAGACTCGTTATACTTGTGTATATATTTAGTTTATGGAAAATAACAAGTTTTTTGTTTCAGCTTAAAAATTACCTAAATTTAGACAATCTATAAATCATTCATTTCATAGATAATAATCATTATTCAGTCTTTAATTAATAATTGGAATGTACGAAATTATTGGTGGATTGAGTTTTAAAACGATTCTTTAACTTTTCATCTGAGTTCATTTGTATCATTCACTCATTATCGCAAGCCGGAGATAGTGATCATACAATTGAGTTGGATATTGTAATTAATTGTCATCAATCAGAAAATAAATAACTGATGCAACATACACAAATCGATACCGCGTCAAAAAACAATAACATGTTTGGTGACAAAATTATGAACAATTCCAAATTTTATTCAAAAAATTTACTCACAGAAAGCATCTGAACGATCATAAAAATGAAAAGCAACAAACTACACTTTGTTACTATTGGCCAGAAAACTGTCGACTCTCCCTAACCACGCCCAAATCATTGACGCTAGAAAAAAAATGCAACATTTTTTTTACTTTCAAAGAAAATTAAAAAGATAAGAAAAGTAAATTCTCATAAAACATCAATAAAATTATATCCTATAATTCTGACCACTTCTGACCCCAAAATCATGACTTTTTTCAAAATTGAGAACTTTTCTTTAAAATTTAAGCACCCAAAACGCAAATGCAGAAATAGTTTCCAAATAAAAAACACAATCTAATTTAATGATATATTCACTTATATAACATTCTACTTATTCCAGAAAAGAAAAAACAGGATTCATACATTCTTAAAGTTTTTGTTTTATATTCCTTTGTTAATACGCATTGTAATTTTTATTCACTGTGGCCGTATTTCCATTAATTTCTACTGTTTGTTTATTTTTGTACTTGTAAGATTTGTGGTAGGTGTGATTTAATTAAAATCCATATTTACTGCGTTTTTTCATCCCGTTTCATGGTATTTAATTTTCAACAACGAAATTTGCTAAAGAATCGAAATTATGGTATTACCTTCGGTAAGATCTTCGCATAAATCTTTCAATTCTTTCTATTTTATGTAAGTTCGCAATAAGAGCTTTATTTGGTAATAATGATGTTCCTGAAAAAGGGTTTACGACTCACGGATTTCATTTTTCGACCCCGATCACACCCATGTGGGGAAATATTACCTTGAAAGCAATTGACCTTGAGACGTTTTACTGCTGATTTACACCAATCTATCAATAGAATTCTTAGCTCCTACTTGACGGTAGTTCACGCCTGACCAAATTAAATAATAACGCTACTTCCCGAAATCTACTGTATTGCTTCCAAAAGTGCTAACTTGTTTCCCGTTTGGTATATCTTACATGAAAACTATTAACTTTACAACATTCACACTTTTAAAGTAATAGTTATTTCTAATTTAAAACATGTTTGCTTTATTGAAGTAGGTATTTTAAAATTTTAATGAACCTAAATAGGTTTTGATGTGATAGAAAGTTGAAATGGTGTTTTCTTTCCAAGTATATATTGTATGATATTTTAAATGCTATGGTTGTTGATTTTGTGTGCTAAATATTTGAGAATTTGAGAGTTAGTCATTTAAACATTCCCATTTTAAATAATTATTCTAAACTCTTGTTTTTATATTAATGAATCAATTTTTCATTGTAGCACATGGACTTAAATAAAATAAAATAAGATAAATTAAAATGAAGAAAAAGGGGTTGAATTCCATTATTTGTGACTATGTCTGATTATCTGTTTAGACACAAAAGACCCCAAAATATTTTAGATACCTGACATTCACATACTGCCTGATGTTTATTTTATCATTGATATAACAGTCAGTTTATTTGTTAGTTTGCATGTTTTGGCATTTAAAATAGCAGGGCAATATTTAATGGGATAAATAACATATTTAAACCTGAAAAACTAATAAAAATGGTTCAAATTGTACTTTTATTTAGATAAGTTTCCATGCTAATGTTACCTTCTTTTTTTAGGCTATTAATTACTTTTTTGCATTACCCCCCCCCCCAAAAAAAAAAAAAACAAGAGGTTGGCAAAAACATAAAGGTGGGCAAGAAAAGCTCTCCCCCAAAATTCTTTTGTTGTGGATGCTCATATTGCATTTTCTCAAATAAAATTACCCTGTACATAAATAGTCAGGTGTACTGGTCAGACTTAAGAGTATAATTATATGAATTATCATTCATTACTACTTACAATTGGCAGCTCGAAACCTTGGAGCATGCAGTCATAATGTTTTTGGGAAAGTAACACATGTAGTAAAGTTAACTTGATAAAACTAAATGAAAGTAAAACTTGGTTGGGAAATTCTTCAATTTCTAATTTCTTTACATCACATCTTATTTTATTTTATTAATTCCTATTTAAATACAATTACTTTTCTACCTTTCAGATACTCTTCTAGCTACTGCAATACTTTATTTGGCTTTGTGTGTACTGTCTGGTTGTAAATTTATTAATATCATGGGAATAGCTGAAGATTAAAATAAGGAAGAGGTAATTGTACTTCTATATGTTCATCTTTTAAAGATCAATAGATTTTATTGTTTTCAGGCTTTCCATAATCATATATTATTCTATTAAGTTTTTATCTCTAAAGAAGTGTTTTGTTTCATTTGATTTGTGCTCAAGGGTGTGTTATAGGAAATACTTCTATGCCTCATTTAAAGATTTGTTTTATTTTTAAAAAGACATCTTTTCAAATTAATATTTGAGTAGATTAAAGCCAAGGGTTGTGATAGTCCTGGATAACTTTTGTATATGTGGTAGGATGGGAAGCTAGTAATTAATTTTGGACGTTCTGGTTAAAAAGTTTTGCTTTCCCTTAACTTTCATAGGTAATTTTAGTTGCAGTGATAATTCAGAGTAGAAAGTAAACTTCTAGATGATTGTTAAATTAAATTTTCAGTATTAACATTTTTATCTACCATACATAGCATAGTAAACTTCTCACTCATTGTCCTGTTGGTCCCAAAAAATAATGTGTTAAGTTTCAGCCCCTTAAGTTAACTCTAGGGTTTGCCTAAAAAGCACCAATGACCAAACGTGAGAAAATTATCAATCTTCAGAATTTTAAAAATATATATTTCAAGATTTATATTGTGGTAAAACTGGTTCAAATGTGTTATTTAGGACTTCTCAAGATGGTGTGTGTTTATTTATGTGTATTAACTCTACCCTATAGCGCCTATAATTTAAGAGTAAAAAGTACTATACTTACTTAGGGATGTTGCACTTACCAAAGCTTATAATGAACTACGGTGGACAAAAGGAATTAAATTCCAAATATCTTCGAAGGAACTCCCTTAAATGTTGCCATTTGGTGTTAAATTGGTATTTTAAATTAAAAAGGTCAGTGAAATAACAATAATGTGACCATTCGAAGAGCTTTTAATTAAAGTAAGAAGTGCTTTTCTACAAAAATGCTCATTTCCAGCAGATCAAACCCAAAATTTATCCTAAAATACTATCTTTTGTGACCAAAAGGAATGGGAAAAGCCCTGGAGAGAAAGGTTTTTTAAACAAAAGGGTTTTTTTTAGACACCCTAGTGATACAAGTTTCATCAAGTTTTATTTCTTTTTTCTTTGGCTTCTCACCCACTCATACATTGTTGTTGATCAATTTAACATAAATTGGTTATTAAATACTTCTTGATTTCTTTACAGCTGATGAATTGTTCTTACCTTTACTGTCATGGATACAATCCTTTCAGAGTTTGTAGCTCATACATCTGCTGATCCTGGACTAGCCACTGATCTTTTAGAAGGTAAAGATTTTTTTATGAGAATTTAAGAAGCAATAATGCAGAAAACTTTAATTTAAGAGTTTAATGAGTATATGTGGTTATCACCTGGAGTCAATTATTTTCATGCTTTAGCTAAGCTACTTATAAATGCAGACACGAATGAAAATTTACCATTCTGTTCTTTAATTTTATTGGGAATTACTGCTGTTGACTCTGTGTTTAATGTCATCACGATTGATGTTATAAATCAGATAATATTATCAAAATTGACCAGTCCCAATCACTCCTATTTAATTTAATGTAAAAGGCATCATTTTATGTGATCAACACTGCTTAATGTTATCAAATTTTGTCCATATTCCCTTAAAAAATCTGAATTTCAGTATGAGTCAAATGGACTGTTGTGCCTATATGGTTCTTTGCTTTAATTGTAAGAAAAAGAAAACATTTTATGCTCAGTATACATTTGAAGAGAATAGTTGAAGGGGGACCTGATTCCATGCTTGTCATTGGGGAAGGAATATACCATGCTGCATGTACCTGTCCTATGTTTTGGTTTTTATTTGTCTCTTTGTTTATTAGAATTCATATTAATTTGATTGGTTTAGAAGCGGAAAAATAGTTTTAGTTTGAAAGGGAAATAGACACAATCCATCAGTTTGATCAGTTGGGAGAAATTGCATGACAATGAGTGACGGAAATTATGGTATATATTTATGATAAAGATGCTTACTTAGCCATCACTAAGTTCCTTTACTGCAATTTTAATTTTAAACTGTATAAATATTGGAATATCATTGATCTGTCATATCTTAAATATGCAAATTTTGTGCTTTAAAATGACAGTTATTTGTTAGGATAGTGAACTTGGCCCAGCATCAATCGAAGTTGCTGATAAGTTTTGGCCTCTGAAACTGGTTCTGCAGATTTATATAGAAAATTATACTACTTGGGGTGTAACTAAGTACTATTAATACTACCACAAAATTTAAAAATCCTAAGTACAAATGTTTTATCAATGTTCTATGGTTTTGCAAATCATTCAGTTTTTGACATTTTTCTTTTGAAAATTTGTTTCAGTTTTTGACTGGAATGTTTCTTAAGAAGTTAGTTATTAGTAGTAGTTTTAAATTTTTCTTGGTATAATTCATGTGATACTAATCTCATAAAACTGCAGCTTTTTAAAAATAAATGGCTTATGATGAATGAATGAATGATTTGTTGGGTGGCTACAAGAGCCATAGCACTGGGACCAAAGGTCTGTTGTACTATCCCCAGTTTTGTCTTTGAGAAGATTGATACCAAAAACGAATTTAAGCAGATTGTCTTCCAGGTAGGAACGTCAGGTAGGAATACAAAGTAATCGAATGACAGCCAAGAAGCTCAAATCTTTTAGCTGAATAATAATTGCATTTGCAGATTAAACAACTTATGATAGATAGTATTTACTATCTGATTTTAGGTACATAATATGAAAATATTATATTAATTGTTAAATGAACTCTCTGGAGTTCCCTAGAACTTGAACATTGTCACAAGGGTTTTGTGAGTGTGAAAATGTTGGAAAATGCTGTTCTATATGATTTTAAACAAGTTACATGTTTTAAACCATCAAATTATACATGATTCCCAAATTTTAATTGAATTGTTTTAGCAATTTTCTTTTCCTTGATAAAGTTTTATTCAATGCATTTTGTATGGATTATTTTACTCTTAAAGCTCATGAGTGGAATCTGCATTCAGCTTTATCTGCATATTATGTTATGAAAGGAATATTGCCTGGGGGAGTGCCTCGATCAGATGCTGAAATTGCATCTTCTCACAGCAAGAGTTCTTCTTCAGCTGCCACTGATGGAAAGGCATCTAATGGTGTGAGCAATGGCAGTGCCAGGCCTCCTTTGAAAAAGCTACCTGCATTTGAGATTGATGAAAATGGTACTTTTGTTTACCACAGGAATTATTAACATGTTTTCCCTGACAGTGTAATACTAAATCAATTGTATAATATTGTTTGATAATAATTGGAGTACTATCAGCACTTTTTTGTATTGAATAACTTTGAATTCCTCTATATTGATCTTAAATCTTAGTGTTTTCTAATGCAAAATTTCAATGTTAGTATCATGGACAGATTTAAGAGAAAACCCCTAAGCTAGGGGATCAAGCTAGAAACTTTGGGGAGTCATGTTGTCCCTGAATGCATTGGAAATGTTTTTTACAACTTAAAAAATGGAATATCCTGAAAAGATTTAAGGGTATTGTCCTCCACATCCCCTGCAAATATGTCCATTGTGAAAATGTTTTTAATGCATGTATGAACCTAAAGTTATAGGACTTATGAATATGTGGAAGTGTTATTCAACCTTAAGCTTCTTTTAATTGCATATGTATTAAAACTGTTTTGAGCTTTACTTTAACTTGTCTCCTAAAATATATTTTAAGAGGCAATAAACATTCATAAATTTTTTTGATAAACTATATATAATCTAAAGAGAAATTGTGAAATATGTTTGATAGGAGAGACCTTAAAGAGGCTTTCCCCAAAATCGAACTAATCAATCTTTTAATTACAAAGTAATGATACTGCATTATAAATATAGTACATATGGCTGAAAAAAAAAGAGAAAAGATTTTAAAAGGTTGCTTGAGAATAAACTGCCATTTTATACAGAAATTAACCTCTTAAAAATAGTCATGGTAGTTTTCATAAAAGATAATATATTTTAATTTATTTGTAGTAGTTGAGTTCTAAGTTATGATAAAGTCTGATTTAAAAAGGAGGATCAATATAATTATTAGATTTTAAAAGTGCATAGTTCTTTGGACCATACTTCTAAATGATGGAAAAGGAGTTGCTCCCATTAGTGGGAAAATATATTTTTCTCCATCATAAAAAATGACTTATTTGCTTTAATTTATGTACTCCAAGTTAGTCTATATCCTATTTTACATAAATCTTATATTTTCCAGAAAAGAAGCTGACCAGAGGAATATCCCGTGCCACCGATAATTTCACCTTAGTTTCCAAAGCTAGACAAGAACTTGCTGAGGATTTTGATTCTTCTGACCCTAACTCTCGTCCCAGCAGCTTAAAGCTCGAGTTACCTGAGCACTCCTTTTCTTTGCCTGACTTTTCTGTCTTCCCTGAGAATTTACGTGAATATCTGCAAAGAGATCTTATAGAAACAGCTACTCTTGTGTCTTTAGAGCAAGCTGGTAAGCTACGTACTTGTGTTATCAATTCATTAGAAGTTGTTACAGTAGAACCTTGATTATTAGACCTTCAATTAACTGACTCCATTCAAATCATTCCCTGGTCCCAAAGCAGGTGGTTTATCAAGGTTTTACTGTACTATTATAAGCAAAATTCAGTGTTTTGTGTAAGATTTATGTAATTCGATTAATTTTTTTAAACTTTGAAACCATATAACTTCGGATCTATCTAACTGTTGATTGCCAAATCCTTTGGGGATTAGCTAGATTGTTTTATATTCTTTTACCGTACTGAGTTTTGAAATATTCTACAAAAAATTCACTAATAGTACATAAGAAAGGTACTACGAATTGAAATTTGTTGATTTTTCTTCTTATCCTGAAATTAAAACAGACGGTGCTTGAAAGAATTAGATTTTGGATTCATTTAAGAAAATAATGTTGAGAAAGGATAATTTTCTAATTATATTAAAGAGAAATTATTTGACATTGTGGTTGACAAAAGAAATTTTGTAGCAAAGCAAGGGGACTGTACAAGATGGTTACTCAAGAGTACCAGATATTAAAATTGAGTAAATACTTTTTAAAATTTGACTCTAAAAGTTTGTGTTTTAATTCAATTATAAATTGGTTTTAGGAGTAAACATTTTTAATAATGAAAATAGCAAATAATGATAATAATGTATTGCCAAACTTTCAATCACACCACTGTCACAACAACTTTATAAATAAAATATATTATGAAATAAAACTGATATGAAGAAAAACAGTGACTAAAAATAATTAAAAAGTAAAGTATTTCTTGGATTTTAAGTCTGTAATTTATCTACACAAGCAACATTGTGATTACTTTGGTGACCATTCTGTAGTAGGATGGGTCAAAAACACATTCTTAAAAATTGGCTTTATGGGTAGTGTATAATTTTGGCCAAATAGGTTTCAATAAAATGTGTAAGAAATTTCAGCTCAATACAACTTTTCTTCTGCTACTAACTTTATCCCAAATTTTATTATTATTTTAAAATAATTTTTTTTCCTAACTTGAGGCATTTACTAGTGCAGTAGAAGGAATAGTCATATTGAGCTGAAATAGCCCTTCACTGAGCTGAAATTTTTTCCACACCTTTCATTGAAGTTAATTTGCCCAAAAATCTACACTGCCTGTAAACTGGATTTCGGGGTCATCAAGTTAAAATAATGAAGAAAACAAAATAATCTGACAATTTCAAGGAATTTTTTAGAATAAAAACCAAGTATGGAACATTTCTTTATAAAACTTTTAAGACTTCCAAATGGTAAATAACTTTTAAGTGAAGAAATACGACTATTTTTCAAGAGTTCCTCACACTTTTTAAAGTAGCTTACCAAAATGCACAAAGTGAGGTAGTTTTAGTAAATACAAATCAGGTTTTGTTCCTCAGTTAGTGCCACTCTTCAAAATATAAGGCACCTTAGCTCAGCTTTAGAATTGTTAGTTCTGTATTGATTATTTTTAATGGAATGTCATTTTATTGCTTTAAACTGGAAGCATATAATTTGTAATTTAGATTTTTTATTAATTTATATTTATTTCATATGAAGTAACAAGTTTAAATTTTAGGAAGATTAAATTGGTGGTATACCAGAAAAATTGGTAAAAAGTTATGGCCTCTGTCAACTACAGGTGATGGGAATTGTCTTCTTCATGCTGCATCTCTTGGTAATCATTTTTGATAATCACTAGGCTTAAATTTATATTTTCTCTTTTAGTGAAAAAAAAAATTTAAAAGCAAAATTTGAAATTTTGAGAACAAAATAAAAATTATGCACATCTTTAAACATAAGAGTACATGGCTGCAAAAACAACTCATGATACACTAAATATTACATATCAAACAAAGTTTATCTTTTTAGCCTGCTTTTTGAGCTAAGAAAAATGCTAAATGAAATGACTAAGGCTGCGGTCAGCAAGAAAATCAGTATGGTATCTGTTCAAAAAATCTGCAGTATCTGGTTATCGGACAATAGGAAAACCGCAATCAACCCCTTCAATGGTCCCTCCAACAAAAGACAGCCCTCGGGGAGGAGCGAGAAGTCACTATCGGGTGTCTGCTAATTGACTGGGGGAGGTGACTTCGGACTCCTTCGCTATTGTTGGAGGGGTCATGAATGGGGAGATAGGGCAGATTTTTTGAAGAGATACCGCAGATTTTTTGAAGAGATACCATAGGTTTTTTGGCTGACCGTGCCCTTAGTGTATAAAAACTTTTATAGTGTAATAAATGAGTGAGAGTGTTACCATTGTTTCCTCACCCCTTATTTCCCTTGCTAGGACAGGGAAAAGAACACAAGTAAAAAACATAATTAAAAGAGTACTGGATAAATAAAGCAATTGGCAACTCTCTTTGGCCTCAAACACACGTTATAAACATTGAAAAACATCTTGTGTTAGCTTAAATTTAATTTTTTCTGTTTTCTTCCAGGTATGTGGGGTTTCCACGACCGCCTTCTTACACTGAGAAAAGCCCTTCATTCTCTGTTAATGAACAGCTCCTATACAGACGCATTTTATCGCAGATGGAGGTGGCAGACATCTTTGCAAAACAAAGAGGTCAGTTTGCTATTTAAGCTTCTTTGTTGGAGATCAAACATTAATGTAAAGAATCAAAAGTTTATAAAAAAAGCTTGGTCTAGAGATGCAATTTTTTTGGGGGTTAACATCTTTTTTTTTTATTTCAAAACTAAATAAAAAGCAAAAAAATTTTATTCTTAACATGTCTTATTGTTTAATAATATATTTTATATTTGTTCCTTCAGTCAGTCATGACTACATATTTTCAATAGATTTTTAAAATTTTTACCTACTCAAAGTTTTAGAGATAACTGGTCAAATAACAGTCCTAAAGGGTCATTCCATGTCAAATCAAGCAAAATAACTCGATTCTCAACCTGACCCTCTCAGATTTCAATGAAACTTACAGGACTTGTTCTCTTCTATGTTAAATGAGAAAATACTTTTATACTTCAATTTTCTCTGTAATTTTTTTTTTGAAGATTTAAGGAAAATCTAACTTTTAGTTCTTTTATCTTATATAACTCCAGATCTATTTGGCTGAGAAAAATGGATCAGCCCTCGTTTTAAAGGAAATTTTACGAAGTTTAATTTGATATTGAAGTTAGACTATGTTCACAAAAAGAATTTTTTTCATGATTTTTTTTGTAAGAAAAAGTTTAAAAAAAACATGCTGGTGTCCTTGAATTGTTCTGAAAATTATACAAGTTTTTTGCAATATTATAAGGTATAAGTTCTAAAAATTATAAAATGGGACAGCCACAAGATTAGGAGTGATAGCAAAAAGAGTAGTTTTAAATAGCACTTTGTAGGTTAAAAAAAAAGCAGTATATGGAGTACTACTAACCAAAATATGTTAGAAACAGCATTTATCAATGAGTTAACTATCTGGTTATCTTAAAAGAGTTGCTTATGTAAGATTAAAGAGCCAAAAGATGGATTTTCTTTCAATTTCAACTAAAAAAATTACAGAGAAAATTGAAGCATAAAATCATTTTCTAATTTATAACATAGAAGAGAACAATTCTGAAAAGTTTCACCTGAGAGGATCAAGTTGAGTGCCTTGTTGATTCAACATGATGACCTTAAACCATAATTACAATGAATATTAACTTCTTTAAAGTTTATTATTTTTTTTTCTAAAAGCTTAATCAGCTTTTGAACGTTTTAAATTTTATTTTCAACATCTTTTTCTTTTCAAAATGAAGTTCTGTGATTAGAGTATTTAAAACTGTTATGTTTCTTATTGTAAGATTATAAATCAATTGAATTTTTCAAATATTTTTTAAAATTGCAACAAAATTTGAGCTTGGATAAATTTTATTTGATGTTATAGGCAGGATTAATATACTGTGAAGAAGAATGGGAAAGAGAATGGCAGAGCCTATTAAAGTTATCCTCATCTGAACCCAGACAGTCAAGTGTTCAAAGAAATTCATCTGAAGGGCTCTACAGTTCCAGGTTTCCATATTTTGCTTTAGCCTTTTCGTTCAAACAATATTGTTGTGTTTTGGGGACTATGCTTAAAACCATGGGAATAGCCAAAGGGGAGTATTTGGAGATACATCATTGAGGGTATATACCCCTTACAAAACTTGAAATTTCCTTTTTTTTTTACTTTTGAAAACAAATAAAATTATCCCACATCCCTCCCCATAAAAACTCCAATGTATATACCCCTCCAAATTGTTTTGGCTATGCCACTGATTAAAACTGTAAAAGTTGTACTAAAATAAAATAGATAAAAAATGATTAACCAAATTCTAGGTTATTCTTTAGTTTATGTGCATTCAATTTTTGAAAAAAAAAAAGCTATTTTCATGGATTAAAGTTGGAGAAGTTATAGCATCTTTCATTTCATTTTTGGTTTCAACTGTAACTAAATGCTCAACTATATTTTTTTATTTTACCAAACATTGAAATTACTTGCCAAAAGCATTGATTTATATTTTTTTTGAACCAACAAAGGTTTTCTAACATTGATATAACTTGCAGCAGTGACTCCCAGTCAGAAGTTTACGAGAGCTTAGAGGAGCTGCATGTTCTGGCACTTGCGCATGTGCTGAAAAGAGCCATCATCGTCATTGCAGACACAGTGCTGAAAGATGTGACAGGGGAGCCATTTGCTCCCATCCCCTTTGGGGGCATCTACCTCCCCTTAGAATGCCCTCCTTCCCAGTGCCACCGCTCCCCTCTCTGCCTTACCTTTGATTCTGCTCATTTCTCTGCCCTTGTCCCGATGGACAGTGAAAGCGAAGAAGAATTTGCAGAGGCTAAAGGTACGTGTCGCTTAGGTTTTTTTTTTAGCAGGTGTTGGATTTCATTTGAAAAGTTGAGCTATTGTTAAATATATCTTCATTCTGTAATGATTATATTACTAGAGTAGTGGTTTAAAATGTTACTTTTTAAAATAATATTTTGAAATGCTGACTAATAAACAATTGAAACTGACCAAAGCATTAGATGCTTTTTAGTCAGATATTGAAATTGGATTTCTAAACATAAGTTTTGAAAAGAGGAATCACTGAAGCTGGGTTCATTGTTTACAAATGCTGAGACCTTAAATATGATGGAAACTCAATTTCAAATAACTAATTATTTGTATGTATCTGTTTTATTTAGAAATCATAAGGGAAAACATGTATTAAATTATTTTTTGTAGCTGCCATTCCTGTGACAGATCCAGATAATAAGCTTCTTCCTTTGCAATTCGCAATCGACCCAGGCCCAGAGGTAAGGTGGGGTCAAGATGAGAATGACCAATGGATCATAGCGAGATTGACCCTAACTGACAAAGAGAAACTTCTTCTCTTGAACGAATACTTGGACATTAAAAGCATCGAGGTTGCTTGCGAAAACGGAGTCACTCAGAACAACACTTATAAAGAAATGAATGGCCACCTTTCCGAAGCCAAGTTTTACGACCCTTACGAATCTGACGGCAGCTCTCCCGACCGAGGCATCTCCTGTACTGGAGGAAAGAGTAAGAAGAGCAAAGCAGCCAAACAGTTCCAGACAGTGGCCAAACAGTTCGGAAGCCTCGGAAGGACCATGAGCAAGAAGATTAAGAACATCGCCCGCAGAGGAGGATCTTTCAAGGGGGAGACAACATCTGTCAAAAGGGCCTCTGAGAGTGCTCTCAAAAACAAGCGTACCCTTAGTGGGTTGCCAATGATGGCCCACACCGGTACGGGAGATGGGAGCCTCAATCCCCGGCAAGTTGTTGTGGCTGTACTGGACACGGAGAAGAAACACGAGTATCAGAAAAAGCTGATTGAAAATTATCTCCACTCAGCCATCGACCGCTTTGAAAACAACATCAAGGCACCGAACAAGAGTGGATCCCGGGCAAAGTGCATCAACCCAGGGTGTTCGGGGTACAGCACCCCTTCTACCAGCTACCTCTGCTCTGGCTGCTATGCCAAACAGAGGCATTCCGAGCTAGGGCTGTTGGAGGAAGGCCCTGTGGTGGTGTCTGGCAAGTCCTCATTCTATACGGAGGTTGGTGAGATGGCGAATAATGCGTTAGAGAAACTCCCAGTCAATGGACGCCTCTTCAGAGAGGTTCTTGAGCTAAAGAACTCCAAGTTCTATGACAAGCTTCAATGTGATACTTCCACATATCCCTCTGTACATCCAGACTATAGATGCCCGTCTTCTAGTCGTGACTCTCATCCGGTACTCAAGACCATCAAGGAGTCATCGACTATGTGAGATTTTCTTCCTTTCCTCATCCGATTTACTCTCGTGTGCCTTTACTTCTGCCTGTCGAGAAGGGTATGCATTGCATTCACGGAGATTGGTATGTTTTGTACAGTTTTACACACTGGCAGGAGTTTGAAACACATAAAGTATAGTATATATACGTAAATATATATAAATGTAATTCATATTGAAAAATTAGAAAAAATACAAGAGCTGATCTTTTAAATTACGTTCCTAAACTAACTATTGGTTTTCTCAAAAAATCTAGTTTTAAGAATCATGAAATCCACATTAGCTATATTAGTTAGTCTAGATTTAAGACCTTGAAGATAGTTAGCCTCGAAAATTTACTTAACTCCATAAGACATTCCTCTGGTTCAAATGCATGTGTTTGTGCCTATTTATGAATCAAAACTTTTATGTCTTCTTGCTAGATGTGACTGTAGTATGGGGATATGCACTAAAGGTTCTCTGTAAAAAGTCATTTTATTGCACTGTTGAGTTTGAATAGTTTATGTATGTTATGAATATTATATTTACTTAAAGTTTGTCACACATTTATGTCTATCTCTAAGCAGGGCTATGATTTTGGTGAGGCTAATTTTAAACATGTCTATTTCTTTCATGGGGAAAAGTTAATTGTTTAAATCTAAATTGTTAGATTGTCAATTAACTGTAGGTCCCTACTTTAGAATCTCAATTTTCTTCAAAATTAGTTAAGGGATTTTTCATTGATAACCACATTGGCCAAAATTTATTAGGACATGATGATTACACATTTTGCAAATAACTATTTAGTGACTGAACAATTTCTTAATATATATTTTATTTCATCTCCTCGGGGAATCATTTTATTTTCTTTACTTCCATAAGAGTTTTATCAGATGCTGATTCTTACCATTTTATTCTGATGTCGATATATTTATTTTTGGCTTCAAATGCTGTAAAAAGTTACAGCTTATTTTCAATTACTACTTTATTAATTCTTATAAGTAACTTAATAAATAAAACATTAACCATATACATTATAACATACAGATCTGAATTTTCGTTTATTTCTTATGTATTTATTTTGCCATATATATGTTACAATGATATTAACTTCAATCATCTGAATCTTAGCCTTGAGTAGTAGATGTTTGTCATTAACCTTTAGTGTTAAATATACAGTTCTAAAGAATTTTTTCATGTTCTCATTGGTATTAAGGTATTAATTTAGATCATCTGAATCTAAGCCTAGGGTAGTGAATTATGTCATGATATGTTAAGTTTATTTATGTCATGAACTGAACGGGGTTGGTATTTGTGGGCCTAAGTATGGTTGAGCAGCTACATCTCTTAACAAGCATATATGACTCTTATTTGTTTACAAACAAGTATTAAAAGCAAAGCCTCTTAAATTCTCAGAATTGGTTAAAATAAATTTGCTTTACATTAGGGATGAATTTTTTTCATGAGGAATTTATATTTTGTTTCATTTAAATATGTGTTGGAAAGTCAATTGATGCTATGAAATATATAGCATGTTGTTTTTACATAATCACTGTAAATTTATTTCATTGGACTGGGAATTTAAGATTTTCAAGTGTTATTCAAAATAATTTATTATTCTAACACAGATTTGAATCATAGTTTTAATTCTGAAAAACTAGTTTATTTTTTTATGGCTTTTCTTGAAATACTATGAACCCGATAAACAGATATTACCAACCCCTTGCTATTTAAATGTTAAACAAAACTTTATTTGTGTTTTCATTAACTATACCTTTCATGACTACCTTAACTATTGCATTTCATTGTTATTGTTGAAATCATCTTAGAAATTTCATGTGAATAAAAAAAACAATTACAGAAATTACCACTAATTCTTGGTGAATATTGGTTATTCATAGTATCAAGAAATGTTCTCTTTTTGAAATTAGTTAATTTAGTAGTTTTATGGCTAAAAATTGTCTATGATAGTGTTATTTCACTATAGCTGATTTAATCATCTCTAAATTAAATAATTATTATAAAAGTTACACAAAGAATTGAACAATCCTTAAATGCATACATTTTGATACACACAAGCACTTATTCGTTTGAAGAATTTTAAAGTAACATTAGAGGAGAATACTATTGGGCTACTCTTCCAGTGAAAGAAAATATCATTAACTCATATCTCTTCTTACTGTGATGAAGAAAAATACTTTTGGAGAATTTATATAAAATTCTAATATTTAAAGTATTTTTCCAAGTTGTATTTTGAAAAATCCATTAATATATAAAATCCTTAATCATGTTAAATTGTTTTGTTTCACTACATTAAATCTATGCTACAAAAGGTTTGTTGTTTTAGCTTTTAATTACTTTAAAATTATTAGTTTATTTCAATTTCATTTTCTGTTTACACTCTGTTTCATACACTACCTATTCTATGACTTTTAATCTTACTTTTTAAATGAGTTCGTTTCAGTTTTTGATTGGTAGTGAAGTTATGTACATAGATTATTTATACAGGATGTTCTTATTTTAGTATTGAACTAAAAAAAGATACTCCTATTTGTTTTTAAAATTATAATGATTGTTTTTCTAAAAATTTAAAATTTTTCATTTTTTTTTTTTATTTAATTTCTTTCAATAAATTTTTCATATACTTTGAATGCTAATTTGTGTTATTTTAACCCCCTTTTAATCCTACTCCAACCAATATTCCCTACAATTTGTTAATAGAGAATCAATAAAATTATTTCCTATAACATCATATTATGTTTTTTCATTAAAAAACATTATAATATTTATGGAAGTTTTTATATTCCTAAAATGAATCAACAGAATACATCTAGATGTTGATGGCTGGTACCTTGAGATAAATGTATAAGCCATTATTTTTAAACTTTGCTGGTTAACGTTTCAAAACGGGTAATACTTATATGGGGACCATGAAAGGTTTCTAATTTAAATGATAAAACAATCAAGTTCCAGTACAGTCAAAGTCCTGTTTTATCAAGCGTAAGGAAAAGGTTAAGAAAGGGGAAATTAAACTGATGTAATTAATTTTTCACTTAGTTTTAATGTAAAAAATTAAAATTCTTTAAATAACTGAAACAAAGCTTCACTCTTTATAAAAGATTTTTGCTTTGAAAAGTTATTTCATCTTTGGGTTATGATTTTCTTTAACTTCATGAAACTAAAATATTTGTTAATCTAATTCATAACTACCATTGTTATTTTTCATGTTGTGTGTTATTATAATCTACATATGATGCACTTGATGCAAGTTTTTTTTTATTTCGAAGTTTTAGAATTTAATTATTTTAATGTGTTATTGTTGTTGTAGGTGTTGTCCATTCAGTTAATTAAGAGGAAATTTTACTTAAAAATTGGAAAACTATATATTTAGATACAGAATTAATATTATGATGATATGATATAATGATGAAGTTGAACTATTCCTACATTTAGTAATGTTTAGATTTTACATGTGGTCTTAATGACTCAACTTTTGTGTAGTTTACATTAAATAAAAGGTTAGGGTTTAATTGCAATAACTTATTTATCGTTTAAATTCAAACGGAAATTTAAATTATTCACTTTTTGTGGTGTT
Source organism: Tetragnatha montana (assembly GCA_963680715.1). NCBI lineage: Eukaryota > Metazoa > Arthropoda > Arachnida > Araneae > Tetragnathidae > Tetragnatha > Tetragnatha montana. The sequence continues at coordinate 25,479,212 of OY796680.1, forward strand.
AATACCCTTACCAGCACCAGTTTCCAACCATCTCAGTTTTGCAAACATGAAAGTATACAAATGATCAAAAATGTATATGTATGTTGACATATCAATTGTAACATATAAAAACAAATATGAATTTTTGTTCATATAAATGAAATGGTGGTTACTGGAGCAGTAGTCAGGTTGTGGATTTACACTATTCTTGTTTCATTTGAATGATTTTTGAATTAAATAAGTTGTAGATTAAGTATAAAATGTTTGTTGTAAGTAGTTTAAAAACTCCTAGTTAATATTTTGTTTTTATATGTAATGAAATTGTATATACTTTTGAAATACATTTCTTTATAGTTTATCATGATGTGTTCTGTATTGTTTTTTAGTTAACCGTTTGCTTATTTTTTGGGATAGTTGGCTTGTTTATTTTGAAAAATTTTATGCATCCTTCTGTGGTATGTTATGATAGTAAGTGGCAGCTTTGATAAGTTTAAAAAAAAAACAGCTGTTTTAAATTTGAAACCTATTTTATTTCAAGTACTTTGTACTATTTTTACAGTGTATAAAATATTTTAATTTTTAAAACAAACTATTAATCTGTTCAATTTCTTTTCATAAAGTGAGTGAAAAGTGCATATTTTATCTGAATTTACTAATCTGATACAGTAGATTCTTGAATAACCGGATGGTTGAAAAATGCCTCGTCCGAGACAATCGAATTTATCCAAATTTGATTTTAAATTTTTTGAATAGAAAACGTAAAATTTTTAACAGAAAGAGACTTATACAAAACTTCTTAACATTATCTAGACTTACAATTAGTTAACAAAAATTATTCCAGGTTAGCTGGACGATTTCAGTACTTGGGGTCATCCTGCACCCCAATAAGCTTTTTTTTCTCCTAAAAGAATCCCAGTTAATTGGGATTCCACTTTTTTCTCACTAGTCCATAAATTTGTTGAAATCTTTATCCAAACATATTTTTTCTAGCTCCCTCTTTTTCATTATTGACTTGATATTTATTAAATAATAGTGGTTTTAAGCATTTAAAATCTTGTTAAATATGCTTTTATATTGTTTTAATGGCTTATTTATTTGAACAAATCTTGTGTAAGTTTAATCAGATTGTGAAATACATATTGTCATTGGAGGGAATGGTCATTGCATAAATATGTTCTAAAATTTATTTATATCATGTAGACTTTTATTTATGTCATGAAATCATTTAATTGACTTGTATATTTTTTCATGTACACTACATTTGATTGGCCAGTATTTTTCTGTTTTTTCTTAAATGCCTCATTTAAATTGGATGGAATTCTGCATTAGTAGTGCAATTATTCTAATAAATGAATATTATTGAGAAAGAATATCATCCAAATAAATTTAATTTTAAAGATAAAGGTAATTCCTAAGTTCTCAAAAAATTTATGAAAATGTTGTGTAAAATATTTTAATAACAAACTATAAAAATTGAGCACATTGATCATCAAGTGATCTAATATATTTTTAAAACTCTAATATATGTATGCATTTTTCAAAGATTTATTTTTAATACAGTGCATTTAAAAAGAACTTATGCTATAAATGTATTTACATCAGTAAAAGGGAGAGGATTGTGTGTTCAAACCAAATTTTGCTTGAAATCTATGCATATATATTGATGATGGTACTGGTTTTTTAATTAATATCGTAGCATGTACGTGTTTTTTGATGACCTAAAGAAAAAAAAGTAATGTTTTGGAGTCTCTTTCTAAACTTTTAGAAAATGCACTCAAATTAAATTAGTAATACTTCACCTCCTAAACTATGAAAATTGCATTGAAAATGTCTTTCAATTATGTTAAGATGCTGTTCTCTCAAAATTATTTTAGTGGTAGAATTACCAATAATTTAGTTTTTTAAATAAAAATTCATTAATGTGTACCCCTGAAACTTGAACAACTAAAATCTTGAAGCTTTTCTAATATTTTTGAAATTTGTATGTAGTGTTCTTTTTAACTGTACTACTATGTATGGTGAGGGATGTTAAGTGGTTTTTTTTTCTTGATAAGATTTGGATAAAAATATTGATTTTTGGGCAGCTTTTTAGGGATTTCATTGATGGATATTCATCCTTTACTTAACCATTAGGTTTCCATTCTTTTATTATGGATCTTAATTGTGTAGTGTTGTTTATCAGTTTCCTAACAGAACAAAAATAGATTCATACATGTTTTGTGAAACTGATATTTGCTGTAATGAGTAATTGCTAGTTACACCTTGCTGAGTGATATTTGTTAGCATTTATTAAAATTTTATTGTTGTTGGTTATGTGATTTTTGACTTGTCTGCAGTATGCTGCTTTGTGAAGTTCCTTAATTTCTTAATTAAAACTATGTATTCCGACGAAAACAAAACATGGATTTGATGTTTCAAGAGTATGTTTTAGATTGTTACTTTTAAAATATATTGTACCTGACTGAAATTACATCTAATAAAAGTTATAAATTGTTATCTCATTCAATTCTTTTCTACCCTTCATGTACAAAAACTCTAATGAACGAAACATTCATGTTATCTTACAGAAGCCACCATTTTACACTCATGTTCATAAATTAGGGACCACCAATTTGTATGAATCAAGACTAAAAGTTTCAAATAATTGAGCTACCCTACTTTAGAGCATATTTAATCATTAACTGCTATTGTATTCAATTGGGCTTTTTTTTTCTTTCAGTTAAAGCTTGTGAAAATGAGAGAGAACCAAGCAATTTTATATTTCAACATGAAGTTTATTTTATGCTTAGATATAAACAGTAAATATGTACAATATTTTAAGTTATTCTTTGAAAATTGAGTATTAATTTTGGAAGGTTGTTCTGGCATACATCCAAATCCATATTACGTTTTGATTTGATATTCTAATGTCATATAAATAAGATAATTTGTATTAAAACATTAAAAAAGGTCAGGAAGAAAATTACAATAATGCAGTAAATATAGTAGAAAGTTAATTATCCAAAATTTAGAGTCTGCTCAAATTTCTATTAAAATTTACATATTAATTTAGAAGAAAAATATATTTTGTTGATTTTTCATAGAATAACTAATACTTTATTAGTCTAAAAATAAAGAGCAGTTAAACTAAAATTGCTCCAAATTTGATCACAGAATGAATTTTAATAAACAAAATGAAGCAAAAAAAATTAAGCCTAGATTTCTATTTCTAATTTTTGTCTACAAATAGGACATATACTTTTAAATTAAAGTCAGTTTTGGAGATAATCAAGTTTCTACTATATCTTAAATGTGAAACTTAGTGCAGCTGTCCTGGAACACAACATGAGAAGAGTGACTAGAAAGATGCATCACTCGTCTTCTAAACATCAGGAGAGAATGGTCAATACACTCAGATGACAAAAACTGGTAGAGAGGAACTTAAAAAATATGGCTATTTAACTCTCACAATTGATTGATTCATAATTAAAAAGGGCAGGTCTAATAAAAAGCACTCAGTATTATGATTGGCTTTCAAGCACTGCAGTTAAACCAGCCTGCAGAACACTACTGAGGATAGCCAGCCATAAGAGAAAGGGTAAAGAAAAACTACAACCATGCTTCAGATAAGTATACACTTGATCAGCCAAGTGTTGAGATGAGACAGCACTGTTATTCAACACAAAACAAAAATCTCTATCACAAATAATTATTAGTCAAATACCATTCTAATATTTTATACAAAATAAGAGATCTAGGGTTTAAGGATCAACTCAAAAACACATTAAATCACCAGGATTTTTATATTGAACGAAAGAGATCTGAATGGTAATTTTTAAAGGTAAATTACTAATATGCTTACCATAGTTGCACACACAATATTTTTAGCCACATGCAGCACAACACATCACGAGTGCCACAAAAAAATGAGACCATTGTATAAATATTGAGGTAAAATGAATACGAGAGTCTGAACTCTGAAAAATATTTCTAGTGTTGATGAGTCGAAGTTGATAAAATGTTGGGAGAATTTCCATCTAACCCTTGTGATCAGAACAAATGAATTTTGTGTAATCTGCATGTGGCTATGTTTATTGCTTGTTTAACTACAGTGCCCTGGATGACTTGTAGAGTGGTTGAACACCATTCAATCGTAACCCTTTAGCTTAAAGATCATTGTGTCATAAGCTCTTCTCATTTAAATAAGTAGTAGCCCGTGCAAGCTGAGGGTATGAATGGAGTACAAAAATGTAAGAAAAACATAAAATGAAATGGTAAGAAAAATAAATTAAAAAATTGTGGAAAAAAAGCACAAAAATTAAAGTTTGGCGTTTCTGATTATACAAAAAACCTTGGTTATTCATAAATAAAATCACAAAAAATCTCTCGATGCTATATACCATGCAGTTTTCTTAGCATCTTTAAAAAATCTCAACAATAAATTGTTCGCCTAAGCAAGTAAAGAAAGCCAAACATAAAATAGCACTACAAAACACCTATTAAACATAAAATTGATGTCGATTTTAAATTTAAAACTGATAATTACGAAAATATAAATGCAATCAAGTGCTTGTCAAATGCATTAAAAATTTTGAATAAAACCAGAAACCTGGATTACACAAAAATTAAATAAGGATTCAGATCATTTTGATCAAACTTGTCTTTCTTGTGTACTGTTCATGCCTTAGTACTGGAAACAATCGATATGGTCGTCATTAGTCCCAAACTGGCAAAATTTAAAATTTGTCCTAACATAGAAAACATTAAAATCCTTGACAGAACACACACCATCCACAACATTCTCAGAGTCCAATTGTCCTCAGCCTATCTCGACTTCAAAAACAGATACTTTACAACAGTTCTCTTCCCAACGATCACCGACAAGGCGGGCATCAGGAAAATCAGATCCAACAACGCAACAAATGAGTCTCTGTCTCACTCACCTTCCAGTTAATAAAGCAGCAGTATCATCATTGCTGATCAGTCTCAACATTGCATAGGCATTAACTGTCTCCACACACAGCAGGAAAACGGCACATGCTCACTATGTACAAAAACCACAGGAAGAACCACCGGTCAGTCTTCTCGGGCCGTCCTGCAATCTCCAGGTAGGGAAGAGTTTTTAATTATTTTTTTTAGAAAAATATGAATCAGGTCAGCACACTGCCAGTTTTTATCTCGTAGAGTCCTTTCGGATGTCCGCTATGTACAGAGAGAGAAAGAGGCATCCTTTCACAGCAAGGCGTTACACATAGTTGACTTTGAAAAGTTGAATAACTCATTTATTTATTAAGCTCTGCATGCCTGCCATACCTTTCCGGAACGAAGAGAGAGAGAGCGCACGCACGCAAACGTAGATGAGTGGACAATGGCAGGGGAGGGATGAGAGGTGACGAACATGACGTGTGACACAGAGAAAACACTTTTTTTTATTGACGCATGCTGCACTGGGATGGGTGGCCGCTGCCACATTGCCCAGATGAGTGTGCAGTCGCCGGTACCTTTTTGAGAAGAACGGACGCAACTTGAGAGTCGGTGGCTTGGCATGGAACTTGGCAGAGGGCGGCTCAGACGAGGGTGCCGCCTTGATATGTCACATCATTCGGATGCACCGATTGGCACTTCTGCAACACAAAAATCGAGTTTTATCGTCACGGGAATCAATTTACATACACGTCAGCTATGTAAAACTTGGTGTAATGAATATAAAGAGTAGCGATCTACAAAGCTGCACAATAGATATTGCAGCTCTGTACTCTAAATAGAGGCACAACAATTTAATGGTTACAATTCAAAGCCAATAATCATAATTAAGTAATTAAAGTTTTGCATAAATGCAAAATTATAATTTTTATTTAGACTTTATCTTACAAAAACAATAAGATATGCTGACAGGAAGAGACTGACCACGGCCTACTAGATACTTATACAGGCTAGTCGAGTACGGAATTCATTGCAAATCCAGATGGCATTATTGGACAAACTGGCAAAGCATATTCACAGTGTTGAAGGCGGTGGGTGATATAGGTAGGTCTTGTAGCGCTCCAAGCGGGAAAAGTTGTCAAATGGTTTTCATTGTTTAAAACTTGGCTAGCCTGTATAAGTATCTAGTAAGCCGTGGACTGACAATTAGTAGAGGCTTCTTAGTGCATATAGGTAAAGTTGTCATTAACATACTTGTTTTACAAATTTTATTTATGTTAACAAGTAAGTAATGATTTTATACTTATTGTGGTGAGACAGTATCAAAATATTGGTAAGGTAGGGTATTTTTTTTCAATGTGTAAGGAAACAATGTGTCAAATTTGTGCTTCTTGACAATAATGAAAGTAAAAGAAATTGAACATAAACTCACTGCTTGTTTGGTTTGCCATGTCTTCATGGCCATTTTATACTTTTCAAATTCATGGCACCAGTCAGAATAAATCTTTCTGTATTCTGCTTCTGAGGGAGCACTGCAAGTTTCTGTTCAAAAGAAATAATTATTAGTCAAATGAAATGAGCATCTACACACAGATTAAATTACTTATTATATTTATATTATAGAAAAGAGGTAGAATACTTCAAAAACATTAAAGAAAGCCCTTAAAGTATACTTACTGGTGTCTACAGTAATATTAAAGCTGCACAGAGTGCTGGTTCCAAGCTTGCAGTCATACCGGCCGGCATCCCTCTCTGCCACTGACAGAATGACCAAGCCGTGGTCAGCAGTGTGGATGTACTTCTCCCTGCGGTGCACCACTGCATACTTGCCCTTCTCGCGGCTGTAGTGGAACCAGCGCAGGGGCCCCATGCCCATGCTCTCAACGTCTGGCATGTGGATGGCACAGGACAAGTGGACGCTCTGTCCCCAGAACACGTGCATGGGCTTGTTCTTTACACCTGAAGGACAACAAGCTGCCATCAGCGACAGGGAATTAATGAACTAGCTACAATACTTTACACTTTTCATGTCTTAAAATTGAATAGTTAAGATGTAATTGGTAAATAAAGAAGGGCAATGGGTAAAATTTCATGCAGTTGTATAATTATTTATGATGGGTATTGGAAATATTTCAAGTTGAGAACAGTAAATGATAGAGAAGTGTAATAGAATATGGTATTTAGGTTCATATTTTTTCATAACTTCCGTTTGATGTACACTTAAATGTGTTATCAAATGAAATTATTCAAATTTTAATATTTTTGTGTGGTTTACATAGTTGCAAATTTCCAAAAGTTACTTTTATACATTCCTGCATAGATTTTTTAAAGTTTTCTCAATTTTAAAATTATGTAGCAAAAATATGGAACAGGGAAAATGCATTCAATGAAATTTTTCCATAATTTCCATTAATTATTCAACATGCATTTGAAATTCAACTTTGATTACTAAAAAGTACCATTTTCTTTATGAAATTTAGGACTTACAATTATCACAGATTCCTGGTGTTGCATTGGTAACATCTTGAAGCAGCCTGAAAGTTAAAATGTAACATTGAAATGTAAAGCATACTAACATATCATTCCTCACAATTCAACCCATTCTTGAAAGTTAATAACTGAACAAAAATGTTAAGCTTACCCATTCATGTAGGGTTTGCACTCTCCTCTTTCTTTATCCCATCCGCAATAGGGATCTTGAATGCATCGCAAGCAATTGGCAAATCGGCCCTTACACATGACCATGTCAAATTGCCTCAGCACATAATCAGATGACACATACAGGGACTTATGCTGTAAAAGGATTAATCAAGCATAAGTCACCATAATTTGGGTACAAATACTTTTAACAAATGAAAGCTAACAGAAGAAATTAAGAGTCTTGGAGTAGTAATTTCTGTTTCGAAAACAACACATGCTTTTTAGGAATGACTTAAAAGAAACGCAATAAATAAAATCTAGAGATTCTTTTGATTTGACATACCATAAAGAATTCAATACAAATTAAAGAATGTTACCTTGCTAGATATTTCAATGGCTCTGACAGCATCAGGTACAGTAGCTTCAAAAACATCTACTAAATTGGAATGTTCTTCTCCAAGTCTATCATACCATTCAACAAGCTTGTAAACATATCCTTCCACTAAAATATTAATGTTCATTGAAATAACAGTGACACTAGTTATCAAAATAAAAAAAAATGAAATTTTTTTATAATATTCCATTAAATATATTTTACTGTAAAATGGACACCATTCTTTCTATTCAATATTTTTTGTTTGAAAGAAGTAAGAACTGCTCACTTGTTCCAGCATAGTAGACAGTATAATGCACTCCATCTACTTCCATCATATCCACAGCAAGGCAAGTGAAAATCACATCCCTCTTATAAAAGACAGGTTTCGCATTGTCATGAGACACAGCAGAGTCCATGAGAGGATGTCCCCTGATAAAATTGAGCACCGAGTCAGGCAGAGTCTGAGTGTCGTTGACGCAGAATCCGGGCCTGGGTTCCGGGACCTTGCTGGTCAGGACAGGCAGCCAGGCAGAAGATGAGGTGGCCTGCTCTTTGAACTTGCCATTAAAAACTTCTTGGATGGAATCTAGGCTGTAGCTGCAGATGGCAGAACCCATCAGGCCATTCCTGAGGAAGAAAGACACAGGTAAATTATGATGTTTATAATGGTGTTTAAACATGTAGTGCTATTTCAATTTATACATGAAAAAAAGTGCTACTGAAATTGAAGGTATAGATTTTATGAGATTTGTAATTTTTTTTCCGAGAGCATCAAGTTGTTAATTAGTAAAAGCTGAAGAATTTGATAATCTTCACACTTTTAATACGATGTTGTACTACTTAATCAGGCTTTTGTTGTTGATTTCTTAAAATTTATTAATACTTATTTGTGTGAATAACATGAATTTAAAGAATTTTAATGTAAATTAAAAAATTTGGGAAAAAGAGAGAAACATGTATGAATATATTTAAATGCTTAATTACAAGCTAAACTTTCAGGTAACAGTTATATTAATTATACTATTCTTATATTAAAAAGTTTATCTTTATAGTACATATAAAAGTGGTCTTTCATCAAAATCACCAATGGTTTTACATTTTGCATTATAAAAGTTATTAGAATAGGTGGGTTTGAAACTCATTTCATGGTAAAACACAAAACAAGTTTGAATTTCTTGAACATTTTTGAACATCATCACAAAGATCAGTAGACCTAAAGTTTTAAATGGTATAATAAATAAATGATGAATATAGTGATTGTTTAAACTTTAGGGCATAGGAATGAAAGTCATAATTCATAAAATAATTATAGTATGACAAAGAAGAAATGTCCTTCAAAAGCATGTAATTTGAACAAAATATAATTGGGAGAGTTAAGACAAATCTTACGTTGATGTAGAGAAAACTGCATAGAATTTCTTTTCATCTTCTGGATGCTTATAAACGTGCTCTAAAAACACAAAATGGTGTTGAATTGGATTACAAATACAGTATATATAATCATATAAAAATAGACAAAATCTTTAAAGTTCTTGTATCCATAGTCCAAATTACTTAATAGGAAATTGCACTAAAATACTGAAATTCCCAAACTTTTTATGAAGAAATATTATCATTTGAAATTAATTGCATAAACAATTTCATACTACAATTTTTTTTTTACTGAAAATATTGGATTATTTTATTATTTATTACTTTAGTGAAAAAAAAAGTTTAGAATATTTATTACAAGGTATTTTTGGATACATTTTAATATACCCTTTCTTAGAACCAAGAAATAAAGTATCTTTAAATCATTAAAATCTAATAAAAATGAAGGTTTTTTTATAGTGCTAAATTTTCTTTATTTTTTGAAAATAATGAAACTGGCTCAAAAGTTTATATTTTAACTAACTAATGACTATTATATCAAATACTTACGAATTTCGTTAAAGTAGAAAGGAAACTCTCCAGGAATTGAACAGTTGAGACGGGCTTTTAGATATGAAGCCCAGTTTTTATTTAATATGTTCTTTCCACCAGTGTCTCTCTGTAAGAGAATTAATAAAGTTTGAGTTACTTATACAAGAAACAAAACTTTAAATTATGTATTTTGATTAGAACAAAAACTCATACCTTACAAACTCTGGCTACTCTGGAATAGATGTTCTTTCCACAATTAATATATTCAACTGCACTTTCCCGGAAGAAGAAATATACATAATCCCCAATGTCATATGATCCAACAAAATGAGGCTCTGAAAAAATAAGTATATTAGTAATGAAATGTAATTAAAAATGAACAGAATTATACAAACAATTGTCTCAACATTATGAAAACAACTACTATTCAAAAATCTTAAACATTGAAAAAAAATAATTACAGCACATCAAACCCAAGAAAAATTAAACTTTTTTAAAATAAAAATAATTTATGTCCCTGTGTTTCATTTTTAGAAATTAATTAAAACTAATGAATAATTTTGAAAAAGAACCCATTTAAGTACAGATAAAGTCTGCTTTATTTAAAAAGATTCATTTAATTTTATTACAATTTAATTAATTTTCTATAACATATTTTTTTTAACTCAGATAAAAAACTGGAAGAGTTTGATTCAGAAAACTAAGTGTTATAGACCGAAACAGGAGAGGTCTATAAACTTACTGTCAAGCCACTTGGAATCATATTTGATGGTTCTTTTGAATGGATGAACACTAGCACCAGTTGTCAAGTTATACAGATTTGTCCTAAAGATGACGGTATCTGCTTTGGTAAACTCTGCTACTGTCCCACTGTAGAGACCAGGGAGGCCCCCAGGATTGCCATGCTCTATAGAAATTCAGAAGGAGAAAATTAATTTGCAGAAATAACAATAAATTTTTTTTAAAAGTAACATAATTGAGTCATTTAATTTATATACAGCTTTACCAAAAAAAACATTTACTTCAGTTATTTTTTTGAAAAAAGTTCATATTATTTCTCACAAAACTAAATTTAAGTAGGGAAAAAATCCACCCACAGTAATTTTAAGAGAGAGAAGAAAGCTGACACTTACCAACCCATACAGCAGTGGCATTATCATCTGGATCAAATGGGCATTTGGCAATGCCATCTCCAATACCAGGAAAACGCTCGTTTGGCGCAAGAGTGCTGAGATTGGCCTAAAAGAACACAAATAAACAATTGACATGACAAATAACTATTGAAATGAAAGTAGTGTGGCACCCTCAAAGATAGTGAACAAAAATTATCCAATGTAACTCATTTTGTAACCATGGTTCTAGTATTCATTAGAATGTTCTTCAATTGCGTATTAATTGTCCTTCAAGTGAATATAGCTTATTTATTAAAGATTAACAGAAAAAAAATTTTGAATTCAAGTATTCATACAATAAAAACAATGTATAAACTAAACGGTGAGAAAATAATGAATTCTTACATAGATAACAAGATCTCTGGGGTTGTGAGCATTAGTTCCACACAAATACAATTTACTTCCGTCTCCGATTGGCTGTATGACTCTGATATGATTTCGACAATCATAGCGCTGAAAGAAAATGCAGCCTTTTAAAACCAGACACTCAATATTATAAACTATTAAAAAATTATATTTTTACCACAAATATAATAATAAGTGATACTTCTATAATCAATCACAACTTAAACACTTTTTTAAATAACCATTAAAAATAAGAAGTATACCTCTGATTTTCCTTTCGAAACACAGTTGGCAACATTTTGCGGATCAAGGTACAGAGCATCAGCCTGTGTGAGAGAAAACAAATATTTGTAAAACATAATATGATACTGACATAATAAATTACAATCAATTTGAACTGTTTCGACTATTCAGTGGCTCAATTACTTATAAAAAGGTGGGATATAAAAGTATTCTTACAGTGAGTCTATTTTCCCATTGAGATAAACTCATCCATAACACCGAGTTAGTCGGAATCGTTCAGACGGGACAAAGGAAAATGCTATCACGTATATAAATTGATGGAAAGGAATAGCTGGAATAGCTCACAATGCTCTGGTATTTTCATAATTGGGTGGGTATTGGGTAAAACAAGTTAACCAACACATACACATTTATGAATAAACAAAACAGTTACAAAATCCACAGTATAAGATAGGAGCGTGACATAACCAGGGTATTTAGATGTCCCCTCTCCCTCAAAACAAGTAAAAAAAAGTGGTCATAGGCAGACAAAGTATTTGTAATTGAGTTTTCGATTAATGTCTTTTCAGAGATTTAGTCTGAAAATATTTCAATTTCGGTAGTGGGATACGGAGTCGTTTTTATTACAAGATTTTTCTTGAAACTTGGGTTTTGGGGCTAAATGTTTCGATTTTATCCTCCCTGTGACTGCTCTCCTCTCTCCAGACTAAGACTTGTACTTGTACCTTGTACCCCCTCTCTAATATCAAAATAGAAAGAACATGCAAGCCAACTTATCATTAAGAATAAAGCAGGTGCACTCCACAGTGTGAAACCTAACTAGGAATGTGATCCGTGGTGGATTTAGGAGGGAGACCACAAAATTATAAAAATCTTGGGAGGAGCAGGATGTCCCTGAGGGCTCTGAAAACCACATTTACCTTTGGGAAATCCTGAAAGAGTTGGGGGTACCTCCATGACCCCAATCCTAAAAATAGTCCATGAAGCTCGTTAAATTACTATATGGCGTATTTTTGAAATGTACAAATTAAAATTTAGGAGACAACTCTAATTGGTTTGCCAAAAGGATTTCACTCATATGGAATTGCCAGTCGCTCTGCTAAAGCTCTGACTGGACTTTCAAGTGGAAGTGAAAATCTTACCCAGTACAATTCAAAGATACGTTTCAATACTTCAGTACTCGATGCCTTCGAATAAAATCATCTCTTATTCAACCTTCCACTTCAAAGCGGATCAGGTCCAACGCTTGTTTTCATAAACAAGTCAAACACAAATAGGCCCGAGTATCGCTCTTCAAGACAAACTATACAATTCTTAAATCCTCTCACCACAAGGATAAAACTTAAAAAAAGAAAAGAAAAAGAATCCGATTCGAAAATCCTCCCCCAAGTAACGACTCGAGGAATATTTCCACCACTTCGATTATCACGGGGCGAGATCTATCGGTTCTTTAAGTTCCCAGATAAAGACGGAATTGGATTCTCGGGGAATAAATAAATAACTCAACGGCATTCGATTCCAGATACAGTGATGAGATAGGCCGAAAACAAACACGGCAAATCCCGATTCAGCCACGGGCTTTCTGATAAGCGGGACACGCCAGGTTCCAATCAGAAGACCCGGGCCCGCGGGCTATACGCGACAGTGGAGCAGCCCGTTGTTTTTGGATTTGAATAAAATATGGATGAGGAGGATTCGTTCGGGGTGACGAGTTGGGGTTTTTTCTCTACGCGGGAGGCTTGAAATGAGGTGGTTGTTCGCTGAGGTGTGTGTGAGCCACCGAAAGAAGGTAGTTAGTCAATTTGGATGGATATATAAGGATGGATTGGGTGCATTATAAAGATAGAGCTGCTGCGTTGAGCACAGAAAAATTTCAGCAACTACATAATATCCAGGTAATTTTTTGTTGTAGTGAAAAACTTTTCCACAAGAAAGAGTGGAAAAGAAGGAAAAAGGAAGAGGAGGGAGGAGAGACGAGTAAGTGCAAAGAAAAATTAGAGAAATGAAACATCAAAAGATGGAAGAAAGGGTGAAAAGGGAAAGAGGATAAAGAGAGAGGAAAAGGGAAAAAATTCCACAACTTTAATATAATATAAGATGTTTCAAGACTTACTAACACATTCATCAGCTAGCATTTTTAATTCATATTGTCTTCATAAAGATACCTAACAAAGTTATTCTCTTATAGTTCTGTCCTCAGCAGTAGTCATTTTGTGATTATTAAGCAGATCTAGGTATCCACCTTGCAATTAAATTTTTCAAGAGCAAGTATAGAGTATTTTCAATCACATGACTCTGCCTAACAACGGCCTTAGCAACGTTGATTATTCGCCAAGTGACGTCATGTGCGAATGCTGCTATTGGATACTTCTATGTCCCGCCCCTAACAACAGCCTTAGCAACGTTGATTTTGTCCTCCAAGTGACGTCATGTGCGAATGCTCTATACACTTGAACCACTAGTATCTATAAATACATTTTTAAAAATTCCTTTGTATTCCTTCGAGACCCCAGCAAAAAATGTACAGCTTTCCAACAAAGAGCACTTGCCATTCAACATCTCCTCCGCAAGATTACACAAAATCACGGCATCCATCACTGACAAAAGGGAAACCTCACCCTCGAGACTGATACAACTCATATAGAACCAGCGTAAAAAGAAAAGGAAAAAAAATTATAACCTCCCCCAAAACCCCACGGGACACCAAATGAGACGCAGCAACCCCCGAGGATGACAGTCAGACAGACAGCATCCTTCCGGACAGAAGAGACGGAAGAGACGAGTCATCATCCATCCCAGCCGTCCGTCATCTTCGATCCGTCCGGTAACGAAGATCCGTCCGGAGGCCGGACGATCAATATCGGGATTGTTGGGTGTTTTTCCGAGATTCGGCCTGATTGGGGTGACGAGGCACGGGGCGGCTGCTGTGCGGCCAGGGAGTCCAGATGTCATGTGTATTGGATAAGCACAGGGGAGTTGGGGATATATTGGAATTGAAAAGATTGTTGGGTGGGAATCGATGGGAAATACCGTCCCGTCAGTACCTTTGTTGATTATGTTATTGGCAATCTTAGAGTAGCAAGGGCACAGGAACGCTTAATTTAATCTAACAATATCGTGTACTACATCGATTGAAATACTATATGCATTTAACACAATTACACATATTACTAACAGCTTGGGAAGATTCAGAACGGAAAACATACAAGTCAGAGTTCATATTTGGCTAAGGAGAATAGATGATTTTTTTTAGTTTAGAATTTAGAACTCGTGTTCCTTTTGTTTTAAAATGACTGACTTAGATAATTACATTTAAGGTCTTAAAGATTAGCACGGCATGTTTTCTTTCGCAAGTCTGTATTTTGAGTTGGTCAATGACTTTAAATACTATACCAAATAATTCTGGTTAGATGGATTTCTCTCCTTTGTCCTACATTAGTTTATATCAAGTTGTGAGGTTTTTATTTTAATTTAATTACGATATTACACGACAATTCAAAGTATTCTGCCAACATCAATATTTTGGCGCACGTTTCTCCTATTCGACCACGGAGTAACTCGTACAAACCTTCACTAAAAATATCCACAAAAAACATCCAGAAAGCAGACACGAACTACTATTTTTTATCCCCGAAAAAAAACTCGGGAAAACGCACGGAGAGGCGCACCATACTCCGGGAAAAAAAACCACCCCGTTCGTTTTCGGAACACTCTGACGCAACGGAAGAAGAACCCGACCATCAGATCAATATCTCTCGGATGGATTTCCTCCAAAAGCAGTGTTATTTGGGGACAAATCGCTCCGCACACACGAAGGTACACGTAGACGTTTCAAATCGTAATGATACAATCCCCTTCCTGCTATCGCGGTAAGTAGCCGGTACAAATGATAGGGCATTGGGAGGAAGATTACTTCGCAAGAGGGAATGACTATGGTACGGCGGCGGTATAGAGTTGGACGTTTTCAATGGGACTATAGCTTCCCAGTTTTTTATTTCACTGGATCTAAGCGATGGGATTTAGAGGTATATAGTAAAAATATTTATTTCGTTTATGCAAGATTCATTTTTTAGAAGAATGAATAGCGTGGGACGGAATAAGATCGAAATTAAAATATTATTACGGAGTGTGGTCAAGGGGGGACAAGCCCAACAGGTAAAGAAAAGTGTTTTGCTTAGTTTATTACTTTGAAATATAAAGAAATATAAATTTTTATTACACTAAGTTTTTTTATAACTAAATTGAAATAAGGAAAATATTCCAGTAAAAATAATGTTCTAAGATTGTGAACTAAGATGATATTCAATAACATATTTTTGCTCTCGGGTAAAATATATTAAAAGATATTATTTTGGAGAGAATTTGGAACCAGATAGCATTAAGGGCAGCCCCGAATGTTTTTGAAATCCCTAAAAGAAAAAATATAGATCTCTAGGTCGTTCTCCAAAGATTACCCAAACTATTTTCACTGAAAACAAATTGATCCTGCAAAACCTTTTAAGGCAACTGTGGTTTTATACAAACGATGCATTTATTACATATACACAAACATCTTTATTTGAACAAGGTTACTAGAAATTTTAATGCATGAATAGAAAGGCCTATGCTCAAAATTGGCTTTAGAATCTAGAACTATTTACTAAAAAGTAGAATAATCTTTAGAAAATAATCTAACAATTATTAAACAAACCCTTTAATGAAATTTAAAATAGGATACAATAATCTCAATAAAAGAAAGTTAACATAAATGCTGGATTATAATATAGCTTAACAGTTAGTAAATAAATAAACCAGCAGATATCTTTACAAGAGGGTCGTAAAGGGGGCTCATATCTTCCCACACATTTTTCTCATAAAAGTATAAACAACAAGGGAAAAAAGCAAGACTAGCTCCAAGCACAGAAAGAAAGGATATAAATTTCAAGTGAAATTGAAAAATTCAATGCCTTGCTGCATTTTCTGATGATCCTGAAATCAATTCTGTAGCTCCTGATGGAGGTTGGAGTACAGAATTCAGAACTGGAAGGGGGAAAAAACTAAGGGCGCAGTTTAATAACATTCTTTTTTCCAAAGAGGGAGTTTTGAGGGGGTTTTTTGCTTCAAAATAAACAAAATGGGTTTTTTTCATGTTTTAAATATTTCTTTGCGTTTTAGAATCATAAAAACGCTATGGTGCA
This sequence comes from Tetragnatha montana, assembly GCA_963680715.1. Taxonomy (NCBI): domain Eukaryota; kingdom Metazoa; phylum Arthropoda; class Arachnida; order Araneae; family Tetragnathidae; genus Tetragnatha; species Tetragnatha montana. The sequence goes on from OY796680.1 coordinate 25,495,948, forward strand.
AGTTTTTTCTGCTGTTCTTTAGATTTAAGTTTTCTAGTTGAGGAAGATTTATATCACATAGAACATAAAACTCCCCTAAAAAATGAAATATTTTCTTTTGAAATATCAGAGTTCATTCTGGATTAAACCGCCTATTGTAAGTTAAAATTTAGGCTGTTCAAATACAACCACGAATATGAAATCTTCAATTGTTTGGATGAAAAGGGTTTTTTCTTTCCATTTTTTACAATCAATAAAATTTTGCAGATATGGTTTTGTTCCCTTGAAATTGAGAAATACAGGGATAAGAGAATTGACTGTTTTGAAGGCATAGCTATAAGTTCCTTTCTTGCTTGAAAGAAATGAAAGTATGAACATTTACGTCCAATTAGAAAAAAAGAATTTTAAATTAAAACTCAAATTTAGTATTTAAGCAAAATGCGTAAACGCACAGAGAGAGAGTTCGAGAATCAATTACGAAAATCGCATATAATTACGTATGTCAATGCCTTAAGTGGATTTTGACAGCAACTGCAAAGACAAACCTTCCAATATGCGCCATAAACAAAAGCAAAAGAACTGGAAACCTTCGAAAAGCGGCAGCCGAACGTTCTTTAAAGCCCCGGGAGAGCGCAGAGAACCCCCTAAATATTCTTCGGGGGGTGATTTAGCCGGGACCTCGGGAACCGCGTAAATTCGGCACCAACCAATTAGTGTCCGAAAGGAGGCAATACGTTTTAATTTGGTGCCGGAGATTTAATAAAAGCCGCGGCTGCAAAAAGCGGGCGCCAGCTTTTAAAGTCGATGGTTTAGTGCGAGGCCTGACGAAATATGACGTCCGGAGAGAGGAAGGGTTATTAAGAAATGGGGATTTAATCCCGGTGAGAAGGGAGGGCTTGGCGGCTTTTGTTTATGGGGGCTCGGAAATGGTTGGAAAGGAATTTTAGGGCGAGATTCGGCGAAAGTTAAATGACGTCACAACTTTCATAAAGTGAGAAATCTCAATATCTTTTGAGCCTGGCGATTGCATGAAAAATATACTGAAGACGGCTGGTATACGTATAAGTAATAAATAATAAAAGAGAGCGAAAGAATTAAACGATCTGAAAAATCCCTATGTTTAGAGCAAGAATTACTCCACGAGATCACTGTGTAGTCTCAATCGATAATTTAAATATATAAAGCGTTAAGAATACATGAAATCATTATTTATGTCTTCGGGACGAGCTAGTGACTTTTCTGTATTATCACTTGACGTTTAAAACAAACAAGGAAATGCAAAGACACTTTTAAAGACAAGCCAATCGAAGGAAGTTGCTGTCAACAAACATTTTAGAAACATGGTACGGATTTCAAGAGACAAATTACTGGACAAGCAACCATCTCCCTAACAATAAAAGTGAGCCTAACAAACACAACACCTTCACCCAAAGTTACTAATGTCTTCCTCTAATAAGAATAACCAAGACAATACAAACAATTCTTCCTCGAGGAAGTGAATCATATCCCGAAAGACACATTTGGACACACCAAAAACGGGTCAACTCCAGCCAGAACAAAAACCCCAGGAGGTTGAAACACCTCACAGCTCCGCACAAAAGCGGTAATTGCGCGGCCAGAACGTTTAGCCCCAGCCAAACACACAAACACTTCATGAGCAGTCCTTCTCTGTCATCACCAGAACGACGCGTACAGAAAAAAAGCGTCAACCCTATCACCAGGAGAGCTCCAGTCCTTTTGTGACAGAACTCCGCGGGGTTCTGACGTCATAGCCCAGCGACATCAAAAGCCAGGCAGGATTAATTACCACGAGGTTCCTAATTCCACAGTTCGGAAGTCAACAAAGGAAAGAATACTCCGGATTCTCGTTCGTTTAAAAATTCATTGCGGCAGTGATGGCGGTGATTAGCGAATGGAATGAGGCAGAGTGCCCTTGCTAATGGCCAAACGATGCGCTTTCCGGCGTCTTTTTGATTAGGGCGTCGTTAGGAGGTGTCAAGGCGTGTTTGGGGTCGCCCATCTCGGCAAGCATCCCCGGAGTTAGTTTTGCAAGGAAAGCAACTAAAGTCGACTACTAAAATGGGACGCATTAGTTCAATGCTGGGGCTTTTATTGTTTGGAAATTATCGAGGAAGACATTTATAGTTTTATAAGTTAGCTGACTTGCATCACCCCGATTGGAGGCATCAGTTTAATGGGACTTTTTTACCTTGATAAACTTTTGTCTATGCAAATCTTAAAGGCTTCTGCTAAAATGATCAAAAGGAAGGACTTTACAGAAATAAATGCTTTTATGTTCTTTGGAATCAAACTGCTTGGTCCAGATCAATTCTTTCAGTTATCTAAAACATGTAAAAATAACTACTACAGCAAACAGCAAATTGCCTTTATAGATTTTACTTTTAGTCCAGCATAGTGAAATCTCGAAACTTTTTCAGAAGTTCAGTGGGAAAAAACTGAAGCACTAGCAGCGATAACGAGCTAATTCCCAACAGCTTTTCATAGCACAGTTGGGTATGGGTATGGGAACTGAGGAAACGTGCCCCGACTGCGAACTAGCGCACTGCTTCATAGCAGTTAGCTCGTTGTTTCTACCAAGTGTTTCAATTGGTAAATTTCAAAAAGCAACATTACGGTAGAATGAAAAAATAAATGCATCAGATGAGGCGTAGGTATCTAAGGCAATAGATATTGACAACGCATTAAACAAGGGAACAAAATGGAATTCCTCCAAAAAAAATTACGATCAACGCTTCTAATAGTTAAATCAAAATTCAAACAGTTGTTACATAAGAAAACATTAATAACATTCTTTGCTTGAGTACGAAAACAACTTTCTTCACACTTTTTACATTCTGATTTATGACAACTTTCTTATTATACCTATCAAATTGATGACCTCAGGTACAAGACTGAAAAAAAACTTTCTAACGTACGTAGAAATAATTATTAGTTTTTCGATCCGAATCAAATCGTTAAAAAAATAAAGAACAAAAACAAAAATATACCAACTATCCTTACTTTGTGACATTGAAGTTACTGATGAAAAATAAGATGACAGCGCACTATCTTAACAAATTACTATAATTGAGAGCCTCAAGACTGTCACGACAACTCTCCATCAATCTTGAGAAATCTATTCGAATTTCTTTTAAAAATTTCTGCACAACCATTTCAATGAAATAAATACCTTCACTTATAAAACATTCATAAAAAATTATATATTCACGCAACAAAACAAAGCAGAGTTAAATTACAGAGAAAGAGACGCTGACAGTACAAAAGTAAAAGAAAGAGCAAAATGGAAACGCTTCATGTCCTGAGGGTCAGTAATTAATAACATCGTGTGACGAAGGGACATATTTATTGGCAACGTGTGAGGCAGACTTCATTTTGTTAACAAGCACTTGATACATCGGTTTCTGTCATGAAATCCCAGAGTGACTTAAACTATTTCTCAGTACGTTATAAAATATTCCAGGAGATTCCACGAACGTAACCACACCCTTAGAGTTGGGGTAGTCCAATACCTTTCTCCAGAAAATGACAGACGTTTTTTTGTTTAATTTCCGACGAAAGAAACACTAGACTGACCTAGCGACATCGTAAATTAAGCAGGCCCGTTCCGGGTATGAAGGCGCCTCCGTGCCAATAAATTACGGCGCCCCTTACACCTCACCCCCATTAATAATTAATTCTAAATTAATTAATTTTTACTTTTAATTAATTTTTAATTAATTAATCACTTATTTTAAATTATTTGTTAATTTTAACTAATTAATAATTACTTTAAACAAATTTGATATTACTTAACTTAATGATACAGTAGAACTTTGATAAAGCGACTCCTTATGGTGCCAACAAAATGCGGACGTTTTAACGAATAAAATTAACAATATTGTAATAAAAAGGTGCTTTTATTACCGGTTGTTGTAACGCAAGGGTTGCTATAACAGAGGGTCGTTGTAAAGGGGTTCTACTTATTAATAAATAAATAATATTGGCATTACTTATTTAATTAAAATTAGTTTTCAGTTAAAATAAATCAAGCTTTTTTCAATATATTGTGGGGAATTTTTACAGTTTTCAGTTTAAAGAATAATGATAAACTCATTTTTTGGTGGTGGTGGGGGGGGGTTTCCCCAAGAAAAATTTCTGAAATTTGACCCCTAAAAGTAGTGTTTTAACTCATTTTGAGACCCTTTAGCTGACAACCGAAGAGAATTGCTCCTTATAAATTTGCAGAATTTTCAATGAAAAACAGTATAAAAATTGATGTCAAAATTTCGGGAGGGGTTTGAACCCCCCTTGGATACGGCCCTGGGCCATAAACTCAAAAATATTCACTTAGGATTACTCAATTTTCGCCTAGTTCTCGATAGAGGCTGTATGGTTTGGCTATTTATCTAACCCATGGTTACCAGTAATTGACACTTTAAGAACAATATAAAAATTAATTAGCTATTGCTACTTAATAAAACTATCCTGAAAAAACTTTTTGTTTTGAAAAATTAAATGAAGTTTCAATATTTATCTAGAGAACAATTTATTTGAAAAAGTAATTATTTTCTATTTTTAAAATATTTTTAAGTTGGCATGGTAGCAGCACCAGGTGCACCTAATAAATTTACGTAAGAGATATCCATTCGGTTTTTTACAATAGTCTTCTTCAAAACATTTTTCACAAGTCAAGGGCCTATTATATAGAAATTTTTAAGGGACATCTATTAAAATATGATTTGAGGCAAACGCTTGATAGCTATTTAATAACTGGTGAATCAAATCTTCATCCAAGGAGGGCGCCTATTAATAGATTCATACAATTCGGTTTTTCTAAGACGCCTTACAGCTTTCAAGTCCGGAGTGTTTAAATTTTCACTCACTCAGAATGGGCGCGCTGGGCGCCCTGGATAGATTCATTTGATGGGGGCGCCCATACAATATGGTATAGCTTTTAAAGTTGGGAATGTTAAAATTTTCACTCGCAGGTCTGGCGGTCTTTGATAAATCCATTTAATTAAGACAACTCATACAATTTGGTTTAGCTAAGTAAGACGCCTTACATATTTCAAAGTCGGTGTGTTCAATTTTTATCTCAGGGTGGGCGCTTTGAATACATATTTATTTGATGGGGCGCCCCATACAATTTGAAAGCTAAAAGGAGTCTTCCTTATAGCTTTCAAAGTCGGGCATATTAAAATTTTTGTTAAGAGTTGGCACCCTTTAATAGATTCACTAGATGAGGGCGCCCCCATACAAAAAGTTCAAAATGCACTTTTCTTAAAAGGCGCCTATATTAGTTCTCTTAAGGGGGACGGGTGTGTATAACCCAGTAAGGGCGCTCTTTACTCGTTTGTAGGCGCCTTTTGAAGCTTTTTTTGTAAAGGAAAGGAGATCTAGCTTACTGCTTAGGTTTGTTTCTTTTGAGTCAGGACGTAACGGAATATTTTTCCCTTAAAGTTAGGGGTCAAAAAAATTTTCTAAGGCGCCTCTTCATCGGTCGGCGCCTCCGTGCAGGCACGGCCAGCACGCCCGGCCGGAACGGCCAGGAAATTAAGCATTCGGTAGCTGAATAATTCATGTAGTTAGATCTGATTCATACTAACTATTAACTCTTAAGTAGTTTCTATTTATTAGTTACATGTAATCGTAGATAGTTTCAAAACAAATAATAAGCGAGAGGAATTTAAATTAATTATTTGGCATAAGAAATAAATAGCAATGTTAGACGTTTAAGAAATATCCCTTATGTAAAATGTTACTGTGCGAAATTAAACTGTTTTAGATACTGTTGGGCGTGAGTAAATCTGTTCAGCAACGTTAAGCCAGAAAGAACCAACTAAAAAAACCAACATATACTACTTCAATTCTTGAAGAGACAGCATTCAAAACGTGCAGAACTTCAGAGACGATTCGAAAACGAATGGAACTTCACTGGACGGACAATGCATATTTCATCAAGACTAAAAACACATTCGAAAGTCACATTATTCTTTATAAGTTCAGGAAGCAGACTGCATCCCTTCATTCCTCCCGACACCAAAAAATCGCTTGCCCCACCCTCGCTTTTAACCCTCGATAAGAGTTTAAAAGCTTTTCCTCGCCCAGGGCGAAGTCCGGACGTGTTTGCCGCCCCGTGGACCCGAAAAACACTTTCCCGCCATTTCATCCATTTGTCTGCAACACTATTCGTAGTTTGGCTAGAAGCGAAAACGTTGCTTGTTTTCTATGGGTGCTGCTTCGGAATGGACGGGAGAGTGGAATAGCCCTGAAATAATGGATCAAAACATTCCTTGAAGAGAAATGCAAAAGCTAACTTAGCACTCCTGAAGCCATAACACGTTACCACAGATGGTCATCACCATAAAAAAAAGATTTAGACATCCATACATTTTGTTTCTAGTGTCTTTACCAACGCTTTATAATCCAAAAAAAAAATATATAGGGATAACCCACTAGACATAATGCAAAATTTAAATTTTATTTGAGTGCTTCTACAAGACTTATCTGATTTAAGTAAGCAACAATTTTAAAAATCTGATGTCCAACTTCATGTGTACGATTTGACGCTAAACCGTGAGTTGACACAGGGAGTCGGAAACACAGAGGGACATATTTATTTCTCCGCAAACCCTGAGTATATAATAATTAAAAGAGTATTTAAATTCTTAAGCCCAAAAATTTCAAGAGCTTTTGAAGGAGACGGCAGGTACTGATAGGTCAAACTACATAACTAATTAACCAGCAGCTAAAGAAAGAAAAATTAGTATTTCGTAGACTCTGATTGGTGGACTCCTTCTTTGACCAAGGATTTAACACCAACTCTGAATAAAAGACTAAACAAAGGGAACTTCTTCTTCTATTAACCCAAATTGATCAAATATTAAATGACAAGACGAATAACTTCGAACCATCTCCTTCAAAAAGACATCACCCAAAACCGCGGACGTGCACAAGTTTCACGCACCATCGCATCGGTCTCCTCCAGAGACACCATCCAATCTCCCCCGACATCCATTCCAAAACGGGGCCGTAGGCAAAACACCACCAAAAAAAAAGAGAAGAGGTCCATCCCGACTTAACCTTCAACGAAATTAATTGAAATAAAGTTCAGGGTCTCCCACGGAAAAATCAGGCCGGCGAAGCGTGAAAACGAAGCGTTTGACATCCTCCGCCGAAGAAAAAGCGGCCCACAACAAGACGACATTTATTACCGGGGACCCTTCAAAAACGCCGCTTTTTTTCCAGCGGCAAGAAAAAGCCGGGTGTCATCCCGGGAGATGACACGGCTAATGGATGTCACAACCTGTCATCCGCAGGCCGGACCCGCTCCGTGTGAGGGCTCATCACTTTTGTGCGGGGCAAAAACGAGATTAAATGATCTCTAATTGTTCCTAGAGTCCGGTTCTAATGAAGCGGCCCGGACGCCTGACAGGTGGTTCAGCGTTAACTACTTCCATCGGCGCTGTTGGATTTAATTAATGTCTAGAGGAGCTAGTCGAGTGAAAGGACGGATCGGGTTTTTACGCTCGAAAGGGTTCGGGCCGATCGTGTCACGTCCTGGCCAAATAAACATAAATTATGTATCAGAATTCGGGGCAATCAAATACTAATGAGGGTTTTGTGGTGGTTGCGAAGGTGTCGGGAGTTTTTTTCGTTGCCTTTTGTAATAGCTTCACACTCTTTCTCCTTAAAATCAAATTCAACGCTCGGCTTCGAAAATAAAGCCAGGATTGAAAGTTCCAGCTAAAGTTATGCAGAAATCTCCATCCCCCCTCCAAGCTTTTTCTCCAATTTAAATATTTTTGAAATGTTTCTAATGACACTCTTTCGAGGTTTCAAATTCATTGTAACCAAGGATTTAATAAGATGAATTAAAATAAGCGCGATTTCTCTCCAAAAGCGTCAGAGTAAACACGACTTATTTGTTTATCCGCGATCCAACATGCATTGACACACATATTTTCATTGAAATGACTTTGAAAATATAATTTATCTGCACACATGAAATTCACCTAAAGAATAACAGAATCACAGCGAAATCTCATTTAAAATGCCTGTTTGAGGACTCGCTCAAAGCTGGTAAAGAGATAAAACAACCCATCAAAATGGCAACAGTAAATAAACTTAACAAACCCGCAATCATCCTAAAACCACAAAATGTGTTGATTAAACCTTTGTTTCGACCTCTCAAAATACCTCCGCTAATGTAAACGAAACCAGAACTACAAAACCGAAACCTTTGTTTTTCCACGACACAAAAGACTCTCGGTAGATCTACGGGGGCTCCATGTTTGCTCAGAGGGGAGGGCAAAATTATCTCCCCGCTACAGTCCCCGCTCAGGGTTTTAATTGGGTAAGCTCGAGATAGGATTCAAAAAGGATTATAAAATCGAGCCCGAGACAAAACGAGAGCTAACGCTCACATTAAAAGAACAAACACAAACTCGATATAGCTCATATAATAAACCACAGAGGTATGGGGGACGAGGTAATCCGCTTGAGCAGTAAACGGGATTTTACTGCACCCAAGTGTTTGTTTGAAATTAATTATAGCGTAGTTTAAACAATAACATGATTATTTTCATGCGTACAGGAATTAACTTTGAAGGTAGAAAACACGCAATATAGCATGGAAGCAGTCAGTTTCTCCCAATATCTGTCTTAAGACTTAAAAAAGACATGACCGAAAAAATTATTAGTAAATTCTAGTAAGTACAGTACAACACACACTAAAAGCTAAAATTTTGTAGGGAAAAGTTGGTACAAAACAATAGTTATCGATAACCTCATCTAAATCGATGTTTAAGAGATTATTTGAAAACTTGAAAACAAAATCGTGGTTTTCAATAACTATCTCACATTGAAAACTTAGAAAACTTTTGCGAAATTCTTTCTAAACTAACAACTACTACTGGTCTTGACTGACAATGCTGACAATAAGTAGCTAAATCTAGTCTATAGGCTAGAAAATATAGCGAACGGCACAAAGTCATCCATCCATCCTCACGAATCGGGGACGCAATAAAAGGAACTTCAAAACAACACATGAAAAAAATGAAGGATCCACTCCCATCCAAAAGAAAGCATTCTGACCAAAAGGCAAATAAATAATTCTCAACTCAATCCGTCCAAACATTACGAATGGCCCTGGACAACGGAATCGCACCGGACATCTCCGATAAGCCCAGCACTCCATTCCACCCATCCTCCAGATCCCCCAAGAGCCATAACTTCGCGATTAAGAACCCATCGCGTTTCCCCACTCCGTCCATCCATCCAATTCGACCTCTCCCGCCCATAAAAACCCACCCACCCACTCAATCCACGGAACAAAATCCACCAAAACCGATCCCATAAAAAACGGGACCAGCAGATTGCGGATCGAACTCCTTGTAGACGTCTTCGTGACTCGCGGCCGTTTGCTTGCTTGCCCACCCTTTCTGGAGGGTGGGAGGACCTATCCTCATTTGCATGATCCTGGGGGACAGAGTCGCTCGCCAGCTGACACTCCATTAGGGTTAAGTAATCCACTAAAATATGTCCGCGGAAGGGCCGTCTTCATTATGGTTGTGCGGGGGTGAGTCAGCAGAAGTGGTCGTAAAAGGAGGGGCGAGGTTGGTTGCGACATGCTGGGGACAAAGTGGGTGCATAAAACGGGAAAGTACCTTGAACATGTGTCGAGGTTATGGAATGTGATGCCTCTGCAAATTGAAAACCTCAGTGACGTGTCGTCGTTGATGAAAAGGGCTGGGTCGGTTTTATGGCACATATTTTCATATCAAAGAGATCAGGTATGTCAGGAACAAGGCATTTAGTACGACATTAAATTTTAAAATGGCGTTTCAAAGGCTCCACTAGATTTTAGAGATTTTTCATTGAAGTTTTGTTGATTGTTCAGTGTTAGATGGTCAGGAGTCTTTAGAACAGAAGTCCAGAAAATGCAACCATTAATCATAATATAAATTACTCCATTTTTGACTTTTAACTGACGAAATTCTTATCCCAAGCCTTTAAGAATAAGCTAGTAGGTAAAAATATAAATAAATCTTAATGATGGAAAATATTTAAAATGTTGCGAAATTGTTTTAAAAGGTAAAATTTACTAATCTACAGACTAATTCTGATTATCTGAACTAGCATACAGAATTTTACAGTTTCTTCAAGGAAGGATAAAATTGAATCAGTACATCAGATTTTCCCTATCATACCAGGAGGGAGTTTTAAAAGTAATAAATTAAAATAAGCAATAAGTTCCTGCATGCAAGTTCAGGTTTTAGGAAACGGTCTTTTTACCTTCACACTTCATTTCAATTGGTAGTTGAGGGCAGTTCTTCCACCATCAAGTAAAAGTCGCAAAACTAACTTATTTGCAGCCTGACCCCGCATTAAAAGCAACCTTCTCTCGTCTGGGGCCACAACAACAGTTTAAGCATCAGGCCGCGAAAAAGGGAAACTGTGTTCCCTCGAAAACAAAACGCCTTGACCGCGAGTCCGAGGGCTGATTATTTCCAAGGGATCCAAATAAAAAAAAATAAGAGAGGGACACAGGAAGAGAAGAATCCGAAAAAGGACTCAATTAGGAACGTGTCGCTGCTTTCAATCGGGAACTTCCACAAAGAACTTCACTATTTACTTTACTGCTGAAACTTTTCTCTTCCTTTCCTCTTTTTACTCTCCGGATTCTTTATTCGGGCGGCACAATGCGAACGGAGGGCAAATATTTCCACCTCTTCATCAATTTGTTTCTTCCCTTGTAAAAGCGCTGCAAAACATCCCCTATCGCTTGCTCCTCGGCGGTAATGCCTTTCAATGTGCCAGGCTTTTTTCATTCGTCCTTTTCCTTACGCTTTTCTTCCCTTTATATGGAACGATATGAGACGTCCTCTCTCGATTGGGAAAAACACAAACGAAAAGTTTCAAAAAGGATTGCGTGCGAGAATTGGCATCTTTATTAAAAAGATAGAAACCAGGCTCTCAATTTCCCCCCTCTGTACATTCATATCCATCTTTCTCTTTACACGGGACCGTTGGGAAAACATTTGCTAAGCAAACATTATTCCCGTTTTAAAAGACGGATAAAAATAAAAATCTTTCTGGACAAAAAGAATGATTAAATTCATTGCATTCGAACTATAAGCTTCAAAAGCAAACATGGTTTGTTCAGCAGGTAGTCATTATAGGGAGAAGCATGATTTATACAACCAGTGGATACTTGATCTTCACAAGTAAATTGAATTTAATAGATTCAATCTTCTAAATCTTAATAACAAAAATTTATTTCGAAATTCTATTACAACCCATCTTTAAAGTAAACTGACGATAAATTGGGTTATATTGTATTAACTCTAGACAAACTTTTTTAATCTTTGCATCAATTAACTCACAAAGTCACATCAGATAAATAAATAAACTGGATAATTATCTTGGTATGTCAATCCAGGAATTTCCGAAAGTAGTCTGAAATCCACTGGCGGATTTTCTTAATTTCAAAAGTCAATCATTTAAGACAGAAGGATAGACTAAGAATCATACGCGGATAGTCTTTTGCAGAAATCAAGGATTAAAACTTGTGACCAAGCTATAACAGATTATTGCCATCGGATCCCATAAGAGTTCTTGCAATAAATAAATACCCTCAATGACTACTGCATACTATTTACAAGATTTCACTGGGAAAATCCAAAAACCACTTCCATCATGCACAAGATGAAAAAAAAACCTTTTCCCATCGCGTACATAAAATAATAATTAGCCGGCCATAACAGCAAGACTCTTCAATAACGAGAGAAAGGGGGTATCATTATTCCGGAGTTCCAATAACCGGCTCCAAACAATGTCAGGGAGGACGCAATTAAAGGATAATTGAATGAGCAGGAGGGTCGCCCTTAACAACGGGAGCGAGCCACCTAATGACGACGAGGGTCAGACATCGAACCGAGGATTAATCACCGTGTGCCGAGGGACCCTTAATTTCAAATGCGGCGGATGACGCCCATCGAGATGTCACCTGGAAAATATCCCGCGACTTCACCGGACCAAGGACTTGTAGACAAGCGGGATTCATGTTATAAGACACAGTGCGTAACAATGACGCTGTTGTGAAGCTACAGACAAAAAAATTCCTGCATAGTCTACGGTTTTAATAAAGAGTGATAATTCAACTGTTTCTAGAAAAGGGTTACGGAAGATGGGCGTTAAAGGAAAGGAGAGTTGGCGAAGAAATATAAAAATTGTACTATCACGAATAATCCTAAGCCATACAGATTCAGTACTTGTAAGAGTGTCACGAAGACCTTTAAGTATGATATAGATATATGTAGATACTGGGAATCGGATATGCTTTTTATAAACAGTTCTCAAATACATCTGAAATACACCAGAGTGTAAAAAAGACAAATCCAAATGTTTTATGGAGTCTACAAGCTACCTTTTTTCTACTTTTGAAATTACCAACGTACGACATTAAATAAGAACAATTTATTCTCTTCCTTTCTGCTGTCAGTAAGTTCTTCACTCAAGTTCAAAAACCTTTGTGTGTCAGGAACATCAAGACAGCAAGCAACATTGAATCCAGTTTCGAAAGCTCACATGAACTTCGCGAATTCTAGAAACGACAAAATTAATTGGCCGATCCGCCACACACACAAAAAATGAAGAAATCCCCGTCAAGGTGATTCACGTCACTCCGAGTTATCTCACCAAAAAACACACGAGCGATGTCGGGCATTCCGATCCGACAATACAGAAACCCGACATCACGTAGCAGACCAGTCCGACACCACAACCGACCTACGCGATTTCGCAAAACGCCGTTTTTCCTCCAAATGCCGTCTAAAAGAAAGCCCAGATACCATCTCGCCTTATTAAATATCCCACGTCGCGTTCCCAAATTGGATCCCAAGGCACGTCCCCCGCAGGTCACGTGAGGATCCCTCTTTGCATATGGGGGAAGAAGGTGTGGCATCAGGGTCCAGATAACGCACCCTGAGATAACGGTTTAATTGCTTTGGACGAAATTGAATAAAACTCTGGGGTTTGATAAGAGCCTGGTTGGCAGAGACCATGCATTGGGATTTTGTTACAGGTGCAGTTAGTCATCAACAAGAAGGAAAAGATGGAAGTCGGTTGCAGACATGTCTGGTGAACCTACCTACAATCCGGTTTTTACCATTAAATTTAATTTGAAACAGCAAATTTCTTGTACAAAAGAATATTTTGGATACAACTGACGTATGCTGAAATACAAATGCAAAATCAAAGGCATACCTATTGAAAAAAAAAAAAAAAAAAAAAAAAAAAAATGAACTGCTAATATGAAAACCCCCATTACCTTACTCTTCTCTTAAAAGTTGCGTACTACCTAACGATATAAATGTCTCAATAAGAAATTTTGCGTCATTTATTCAGATTTTATTAAACCTCCGGAACAAAAAAAAAACGTGCTTAGATCTATTGATTAAAAAGTATTGAGAATACAACTCACAAGTTAATAAAAGTTTCACAAAACGGTATTTTAGATGCACTCCATGTGAAAGAGATTATCACTCTAAGTATTTCTAAATTCGCATTATTTCAAAAACACATACAAATTTCTCATTTTGGAAACCTTTTAAGGGTAAAGAAATCAGCATTTATAACTAACACAAGTTTCAGAAACTTTTCCAACAAGCTCTTTGTATTCAGATCACAGTTATGTTCAATCATATAACCAAAAAGCTGCTTCACGTGATAACTAGCACTTTGCATTAGTTCTTTCAGCAAGTAAACAAACGACAAACGCCATTAACACAACTTACGAGTTTAATTCGGCTCTACATCCCCCAAAAGAACCATTCAACAGATCAGTAATGAAGCCCTACCGCCACAGAAAAATCAATCCCAATTGTTCCCAACTTCGAGTCGTGAAAGTTTCTGTGTTTGTCATCGCCGTGCCCATTGTGATTTAAATGAGAGGGAGAGCGCCTCATCGAGTTCTGTGAGAAAGAACTTCATTCCTTTTTCATCATCAAGGGCAGCAAAAACAAAAGCGCCCCGACTGTTGTCTCATCGTCGCCATGGCAACCCATGTGTCACAAGGGGAAAATCTATCAATAACCTCACATTTTAATTTCCAGACACGCCCACTTCCAATGAGGACGATTGATTAATCCTCAACCCGTTCGCGTATGGACGTCAGCTGTCACAGGTGGCAAATTCGATGTCAAGTAGGCAGACACTGATGGAGAAGGAGATCCTTCATCATCGAATGCGTCGTCCATCAAGACATTAAGCAAGAGTTCGTTGGTCTGTCTGCCTTATCTGGGGAATTGAATGGATCCATAAATAAGCGATGAGCAGTCCGGTCTGCCTTCGTGACTCGTTCAGATATACACCCACACAACACTTCGGTGGTCTTAAATTTAAGGCATCAATCATCAAATGCGCTGTCGAAAGATTTACCCGAGGGATATGCGATAACAATCTAAGTCCTGATGAACCATCAATCATTTATCTGTTTAAGAACGATTACATCGCGGTAAGCAGTACCTCTATGTAGCGATGGACAAGATAATGTACGTGCTATATGCCCCCAAAACGATGTTAATCTCAAAAAAACTAGACAAAGCAGCTGTGAAACAATCCATCATCACCAACAAGTTTGCGGAAATAAAACAGAAAAACTCCATCTTTCCATCATAATATCAAAAAATTATAGCCTTCATTCTCTTTCCAATAAACTGTTATTGTGTGCTCTAACTTTTAATACCGCTCAAATTTCCTAGGGCAAAGGTATTAAACCGAATTCCTAGAGATTGAGTTTCAAAACTACAGGCCAAAATGTTTAATATTTCTAAACTCCAAATTCCAGGCAGTGAAAATTATTCAAATAAGTTTTAGTCTGCTTCGAAAGCTAGAGTTCTAATAAATTGAGAGTAGAGGCTCAAGATGTTAAGCCGAAGTTTCATACTTGTCAGATATACGGAAACCTGCAATCAAAGTCAGTCGGTCCTCAGACTTCTACCAGACGTACTTGGATAACTGGGGGGGGGGGGGCGAAAATAGTATTACATCCTTTATTTATTATTCCTGGAAATGAGAACAATATGGAAGACTTCGATATCTGTCCATAAACTGTTAAGGTGCATATAGTTTCTCTAAGAAGTTATTTTAGACTCCTCGCCATGTAATTTGTTATAGTAGTTTGAAATACTATCAATAAATTTGTCCCTTTCAGTTTCCCTTGTTCATATCTTTATTTTTTTTCTGTCACAGCTAAAATTATGTGTACCGAACCCACTATATCCCTTACCTTTACATCAATGTTCTCAGAATCTACCGTCGTTCGTGTCCAAGGTCAAAAGGCATTTGTACTGTCCAGATTGTAATCAGCACTCATAAATTTAGTTATTTAGAATATAAAGTAATTCTTCAGATGTTTAATCAAACTTTATTTTAAAAAGGGGTACTCAAGATTTTACACAAGACAATTTTAATTTTAAGATTGAGAGAATACGGTAGAAAAATATCTTTATTAGAAACTATACCTCTAAAGCCTCCTCTTTTCATCATGAGATCATAAAAATATTAACCCCAATTAACTGAAAAGCAATATAATCCTCAAAGGTTAGTTAAAATAATGTACAGGAAATCCGTAATTGCACTGCTGAAAGTTCGATTTGAAGCAAGAAAACAATTTTTCCAACCGATAACACTTATTTCATTGCTCCTGATCAGCTCAGTTACTATGCGGTAACTATATCCTCAGCAACACCCTACTGAAGGTCAAAGATTACCGGAATCGCACCATAACAATTCAAACAAAAATGATTTAATTAGAAGCTTTGCCCCCTCTAATCCCTCTCGAAAGGAAGCGAACGTATTCAAGAAGCCGAGATTTTCGCAGAATTGGGATGGCCCTTTTTTCCAGCGGCCAGGACGATTCATCAGGGGATGTTAATCGAGTAATTAGTCGCGGGATTTATCGTTCTCTTTCCACTCGGATAAGTATCGGGGATGATGTGAGGAGAAATAACTCGGCTCCACCCCTTTTATTTCGTTCGAGGAGGGCGGGAACGGGTCACGTCCCAGGCGATTCGGGGCTTTTTTTTTATTAATAAGACATTCTTGTGTATTGGGGAAAAAAATATTAGAATTGATAAATACAGTTTTTTTCGCTCTAGCAAGAGTTCTAGTTGTCAACACAAAAATGAAAAATCACAAATGGATTTTTCATGGATTATATGGTATGGATGGATGGATATATGGTATGTTGTTAGGGGGTTATTAGCAAGGGTAGTAGCTGTCCAGCCAATTGAAAATTAAACAGTCCATTACGTTTTTCAAGGGTTAAAAATTTCATGGGTTTTCAAGAGCCTTTTGATAACTTTGAATAAAGGAAGGTTAAAGAGATACAATTAAGGACATCTGGGGCTTTTAAAAGCGAGATTTTAACTCGTCTTTTAGTAATTTGTCCCGCACAACATTTCGTTAAACATCTTGTTATTTTCTCAAAAATTGTGTTGGCTTCTCCCCTTTACTCATATTGACCCCTTAGAGGGGCGTGCGTCCCATGTTAAGAAACACTCCTCTTATGACACTTTTGGTGAAATAATTCATTCATAACACCTCAAGATCCGCTGGTAGAAAACTCAACATAGGCAGGGAACTATCTCTTCGCCCACGCCGCTCCAACCAGCCAACAAGACAGCCCAAAGCACCTTTTAAAACATATTTACAAAAGTAATGGGCTCCCTCATGCGTTTCCGTCGGACATTCCCGCGAACGGGGCTCTAATGGGCAGCAACAGCCCGTGCGTGCGTCACCCCTGTTTTTAGGGCAGTCACGGAGGAGGAGGCAGCCCTATGCAAACGAGAGCCCTCGCGTGACCACTGCCCATCTAATAGATTCGTGTAGCGCGCCACGCCCGCCTATAAACAGCCGCCATAAATCCGGACATGATTTATGGCGTGGCACTTTCCCTCGCTTTGGCTCCTCATCCATCTAGGCCTCGTTGGAAAAGGGTTTTTGCCACTAATGAATTTCCCACCAAAGACAAAAAACGTCTTCGGTGGGGGATTTATGGCGTCCCCAGAGACCCGGTGGTGCATGTCCGAGGCATCCTTTTCCTTTGGTGTGATGGGATTTATGGCTGCCCTTTTGGGCCGTGAAGCGGACGTGAGTTACGGTGTTCTGTTGTTGGTCATGTCGTTGTTAAACGCGACCATGAGGAATAGGTGTCACCGAGGCACTCAAGGACAGAGGTCATTCTCACCTCGAAGGTCTGAAGGGGTTACGAGTCTCCCACTGTCCAGTATGGAATTTCAGAACTAGACTTTTTCTATCATGAAATGCAAAGATATAGGGTATAGTTAGCATTAGCAATAAGAATCCCAACGCGACGCCCCAACCAACAACAACTCTTGCCAGAGTGTGAAGTATTACTCGCCCGGTTGTATTTTCTGCAGAAATACGTCCTTCCTTAACAACAAATAATTTTTAGATAACCCCACATAAAAATTTTTTTCCTACCTTTCCTTTCGTATCATTTTCCTACTACATCCTACATTTTCACCTCAAGCTATGGAATGAGAATAACTTCTAATCAATGGAGTCATACCCAGACTCCATAAACCTCAATCGATAAAAAAGACAACATTAACTGCAAAAGCACAACTTATACAGGAAGGCAAGGCATTATTCTAGCAAAAGAAAAGGCAAGAGCATTAAACGAACGGTTAAGCACTGCAGTGACACTAGAACATAAGCTCGACTTCCAGGAATAAACCCATTAGCGAAACATTAAACGTCTAAAGAAACCCGCGCATTTTTAATAGACACGTCAAATCACAACGCTTCTAATGAAGTACTGTGTTCAAAGTCATAATCACTGAATCGATTAATGTCATGAATGGCAGTGGTAATCACCAGTGTCTTTAATCGTATCTATGGGAATTCCATATAGCCGGGTATTATTCAACCGCCTATTCCCAGCACTAATATCCTTATGGGTGGTGCTACCGAGTCAAAGCCACGATGAAAAGACTTTTTAATCTTCGTGTCGCGACATGGGTGGCTCAAGTTCTTACCGGATCATTAATTGCTGCATAATTAATCAGAAGGATTTCATGATCGGAAAGCTATTACCGAGTCAAAGCTGAGAAGGATTTCGGAGACAGCTAGTTTTTTTTATACGAGGGTTTGCTCTTGTAAAAGAATCGCTACGGAATTGGTGGGAATAATGAAGGTTAAATTGGAGTTCATAATGTAAGGGATATTTTTTTCTGATTAACAGAAGGAAAAGATCCTTTAGTACAGCCATTAATTACTTCCTGAATTAAATACGTTTCTAACATGCAATCCTTACCATTTCCACTGGATACGTAATTTCATAGTTTAAAGTTAAATAATTAATTTAAAAACGAAACGATTTTTAAAAAAGAGACCAGCAATGAAAATTAAATAAAGGTACACAAATTATTTAAAATAAGCAAAAACAAATAAGATTTAAAATAGGTCATGAAATATTATTAGATTATCCTAATTTTTAATAACTTG
This sequence comes from Tetragnatha montana, assembly GCA_963680715.1. NCBI lineage: Eukaryota > Metazoa > Arthropoda > Arachnida > Araneae > Tetragnathidae > Tetragnatha > Tetragnatha montana. The sequence continues at coordinate 25,514,464 of OY796680.1, forward strand.
CAATTTTTTCTTTATAATTTTGCAAATGGTCAAGTTAATAATCAAACTACACGCCCAGTTATCAAAAACAGAGTTCTAGTCACCAGGATATTAAATCACTTTCACCAAAGGATAAATCACAAGCACAAGAGAAACATTACATAACAATAACAGTAAAAAGTTAACAAAACTATAATTTATTCAAGAAGATTAAAGAGCAAGTTTATTTTCAGACAGTTATGCCTCTTCGGAAAACCGGAATGGAATGGTCTATTATTCCAGCAACAACACCACATATAAGGGCGCAGTCCATTCAAAAATTCTAATTTTTCGGCCGATTAAACGGGGGGAGAGGGCAGCAGTCAGACGGGATGGGCACCATGGCAACAAATGCCAATCTGCCGGTGGTGCAAATGCCAATCGGCGGGTGCCACCGAACACTGCAATTACGCAAACAAGTGCCAAAATGGCGGAAAAGAAGTTCTTCGCGAGCAATTTCGCGTCATTGTCGCGCAGTCTCCCGTTTCCCTTGATGGAAAATGGAAATGAGTATGAATGAATGGAGGAGAGGGGAGAGAGAAAAAAAGGAGAGAGAGAGAGAAGAGAAACAAGAGAAAAAAAAGCGGATTAAAACCAGTTTCGCTTTCTTTTCTTTCGGGATGGTAGCGGGAGATGGCGTGGTCTGGCACGACAGGGGCGAAGGGGTAGTTCACCGGTCGCATACCCCGGATATTAATATTTATTCATCGTTTGTTCGTGTTTTATTCATGGGTAATTGTTAACAAAATATTGCGCGACTGCCGCCCATTCGTCACTTTAATAAATAAATACAGAAGCGAGGTAAGTGGAGAGATCTGGATTTTTTTTTAGAAGGTAGATTTTTTTTTTATAGACAACAGTAATAGTGTAGGGAGTCAATAGCTAATTTGGATAAATCAACTTTGCATTAGATGGAGAGTTTAAATAATGTTGATCATTTCTTTTTATGGCACGCAAGTGCATCAGTCATAAAAAATTTAGATTAATTATGAATCGGGAGGTAATAATAAAAGCAATGCAATAATATAAAATGCAGATCACAAGATAAATGCAGTAAAAAAGCTTTGTGCATTGCGTGGTAACTAGAATGGGTTGTGAGGAAATAATTGTTTTACACAAAGATAAAATAAATAATCCACTTCATCACGTAATGCAGAGGCCCTAAACCCTTATTTTTTTAATCCAATAGGGTGATGTATAACATATTCGTTATTCTCAATATTTTCTGGCTCCCATCAGCTTTATTTTCCCCACAAAAAAACATATCCCCACTAATTCATCCCACACATCCTCCAATTCTGCAAGCGAAAACTTCTCTTCACATCTCCAATAACTCAATCACGTCTCATCCGATCAAACAAAATCGCCATACACACAACCCAGACTTATTCCCTCCTCCTAAAACATTCCCTCCCCCCGCCCCCAAAACGGGTCAGCACCACGCAAAGCGCCCATAACCAGACAAGCCCATCACACCCACAGCATTACGACCCCCCGTCACCATCCATCCTTCCACCCGATCCCTATCTCCCGCATCCCTCCATGTAAATCACCCCACACTCGCAGATGTCAACGGTCCGAGCGATAGCCATCCCCGCGATGGGAGTGTCCACCCTCCTTCCTTCCCCATCACACATCACAGCAACTCTTGACTTAACAAAACACAATAAAAGAAGGCCTAGGCTCTTTTTTTCTCTATGCGCCGCCTAATTCGATTAAATCCCCGCAAGCGGCCGCTTGCATATCAATGCGCCCCGGCAGATGGAATGCGGGGGCGGAGAGGGATGCTGTCTCCCCCCCCCTTTTTCGTCTGGGTGGGGCGCATGGGAAGGAAGTGTCCTGTCCCTTGTTCTGGGGGTTTTGTTCGGGCGAGATGCGCTCGCACGAGATCGGAATGTAGTCAAGAGAGGAGGGAGAAGGAAAGGGGCGCAAGTCCAGAACCCTGGGGTATCATACTTGGTGGAAGAAACTAGCAAATTAGGAGACTGGAAGATTAAATGATATAGAAACTTTTCTAACACAAGCAAATATAGGTTACATTAGTGAATTACAAAAAATACCATTGTTCAAAGATGTATAGTTAAGTTTATTGACTTGGTATGTGATATCTGTTATATCGAATGTTCAAAGAACCGGATGTCGTTCATTATATAAAAATAAGCCGCCTCAATTGGGCAGGGCACGTCATTCGCATGAACAACAGTAGTGTTTTGAAGGAAATTTTTACAGCCAGGCCAGTAACCACGCGAAGAAGAGGAAGACCTAAGCTCCATTGGGTGGATGCTGTGGAGGGGGACTGTTTGACCTTCAGGACTAAAAATTGGAGAAGTTTAGCTGCTAGCAGGGGCGGCTGGAGTCGTCTAGTTCAGAAGGCCTTGGCCCACCCTGGGCTGTCGCGCCAAGAATGATGATGACGTGATATCTGTCCTAACATTTTCATGTCCAAGTTTGAATACGCTCGGACATTTGAATATGCTGGGGAGCTATGACTGTACCCCCTAAAAATAAAGTCTTCAATTGTATTTGCTGCAACCATCGCAAAACTTGCTCAACATGATGGAATTACTAAAGACCTACATTTTCTTTGTGCATATCACCGAAAAACTTTCTGATTTCTTAAAATTTTCACTCACCCCAAGGTTGCAGGTTTTTTTTTTCCTATCTTACCCAATTAACTGTAGAGAACAGAATGATGGAATGATTCATATGCCAATATGCCATACCAGAAAAAACTCAATATGCAAACCATAACCATCTCAATTCAATGCAAACTTCAGGACATTAATTAGCAATCACCAATCAGTTCAAGATGAAGTAACGTCCGGATCAGTAATCTAACTAATAACAGGTGCGCCTCCCCATGAAGCCAACCTCCCAGAGTTCGTTCACCGCGTTGGACATACTTCACTCTCGCCCACGCCCCGACGCACCCCAATAAAAATTCATCCAGGGGGGCGAAGGGGATCGATGCATGGCGGAAAGAGGGAGGTCTCGCACGGGCGGGTAAACAAATAAGGCACATATAGAAAAAAAAAAACGCCTCGGCGGGAGTCAAATGACGCATGGCCCGCGCGTGATTAACGACAGCGATTACCCAATTACAAAATGTGGCGGAAGAGGTATAGGCGCTGATTCACGACACGTGGGGTTTGTTGGGCAACACCCGTGTCCTGGTGGTGACAGATAAGCTGGCTATACCTGAAGGTGAAAAATGGACACTCAATCGGCTGTCCTCATTTGGTATGCTTCCTTGGACAGGCAGGGATCGATGTTTGGAGGGGCAGATTGCCTACAGATGGTTTGCTGTGAGTTCGAATGGATGTGGACAGGGTTGATCGATTATACAAATTAATCTTTGGGGAATCTAAAAAGCGATCGGTCGTGTGGCAGGTATAAACGGAATTGACATTAAAATTGTACATGTTATGGTTTGAAGATAGGCATTCAAGTCAAGTGAGTCAGTTAGGTCTAACCTCAGCGACTAGCCGAAATGTCTCCAAACATTAACAACTGTTGTTAGTGGATCAACTATTTATATTTAGACCACAGAGCCCTAATTACACACTATGCTGGTTCTCCTATTACCCCATAAACTAATAGGTTGGGGGATTGGGTTACCCAATATGTAGTTACACACTATGCTATAAGAGGTCATAAGAAAGAAGCGAACACATTCCAACTTGGAAAAAATTAGTTCATCATCCCATTTCCCCCATAAATAAACATACGAAGGGTCAAAGAATATCACAGAAGGGATTACATGTCTTTTCCATTGAAATACTACGTACATTTTTATCGATAGAAATAGCAATCAAGACAATTCTATATCATCTTACAAATATTTTTCCTGAGTAACCCACTGTCATGACACAAACATTGGTAGAAGAGGCAATTATTATTAAACGCTGAGAAACTACAAATAATTCTAGGAAGACAACACAAAGACTTCTTTCATTACAGGAACGGGAAAACTAGTAGTGAATCCTAGCTAATGCTTTCAAATCATAGAAATTAGAGCCCTCCCGTTTGGCGTTAGTATTTTTCTCATTTCTCTTATTTCCAATCTATTACGAATCAATCGAAAAAGAGGACAAAAGTTTTTGCAACCAACTAAACTCGTGGTTTCGATTGAAACTGAAACCAAGGATATCAGACGACTTGGATAAAAATAGCAAACATTTAGGCCTGAAATCTGTAATAAATGAACCAAAAGTCAGACAAAGCAAAAACTAGTAAACATGTTCAGTAGGGTGGAGCGAAAAAAACTTTTTTTCGAAATTCAAAAACATACCTATGGCAAAAGTGGTCTTATGTAATAAGATGAAAAACCGCGCAAAAATTTTTGAAATCGGTTAATATCTCAGTTCGCGCATCGAGCTCAAAGTTTATAAAAATGCTTAAAAATGAACATTTTCCGAAATTTTTAAGATAATATTTAAATAAAATTCATAGAAATATTCTCGCTTGTAACCTTTTTATGAAAGCTCAAAAAAGTAAAAAAAGAAAATTTAATGTTTATTTTTAAAATATTTGGGTGCGCAATTTTGCTTGAAAAATGCGAAATTTTCGAATAACACTATGCGACAAAAAAAAAAAAATGGGTCAAAATGCCACAGAAACTTTAAAAGCAAATTCTTATGTAAAATTACCCCCTGAATCCGAATCCAATCCCCGTTTTACTCCATCAGCCTCAGATTTTCGGGGAACAGCCCCTCCCACTTTTTACGTTTTTCGACGACTTTATAACTTTGAACTCGATTTTCAGGGTCAAAGATCATTTCTTTAGTCTTCAAATTATCCCCCAGGAGACAAGGAAGATTCAAATTAATAAAATATGAAAATTTGTAACAAATGGATAGGTTTAAGGGGTAATTAACCCCCTAAAAACGTAAAAAAATCGCTAAAAATAGTAGGATTTGTTATACCCCATTTATTTCACTTATTTTATAAGCAATTAATTTTTAAAGGGTCCTAACCGTTCCCCAAGGACCCAAATTTAATAATGATATGCAGCAATGATTTTTAGGAAAAGCGGTTGAGTAGTTATCGCCCCCGAAGCACCCGCGGAAGGGTTCGGAAGACTCTCTGAATCGCGCTGGCGCACGCGCGCTCAAGAAACATGGAACACCTCCATAAAACCGGCCAGTTACTATCGAACCAAAGAATTTCTACTTAGGAAAAAAGTATAATATACGAAAAATGTCATTTTTAAAATTTTCAAAGCATGAATATAATTTCTTGAGCACGCGTGCTCCAACGCAATTCAGAGAGTCTTCCGAACCCCTCCGCGGGTGCTTCGGGGGCGATAACTCCTCAACCGCTTTTCCTAAAAATCATTGCTGCATATCATTATTAAATTTGGGTCCTTGGGGAACGGTTAGGACCCTTTAAAAATTAATTGCTTATAAAATAAGTGAAATAAATGGGGTATAACAAATCCTACTATTTTTAGCGATTTTTTTACGTTTTTAGGGGGTTAATTACCCCTTAAACCTATCCATTTGTTACAAATTTTCATATTTTATTAATTTGAACCTTTCTTGTCTCCTGGGGGACAATTTGAAGACTAAAGAAATGATCTTTGACCCTGAAAATCGAGTTCAAAGTTATAGAGTCGTCGAAAAACGTAAAAAATGGGAGGGGCTGTTCCCCGAAAATCTGAGGCTGATGGAGAAAAACGGGGGTTGGATTCGGATTCAGGGGGTAATTTTACATAAGAATCTGCTTTTAAAGTTTCTGTGGCATTTTGACCCATTTTTTTTGTCGCATAGTGTTATTCGAAAATTTTGCATTTTTCAAGCAAAATTGCGCACCGAAATATTTTAAAAATAAACATTAAATTTTCTCTTTTTACTTTTTTGAGCTTTCATAAAGAGGTTACAAGCGAGAATATTTCTATAAATTTTATTTAAATATTATCTTAAAAATTTCGGAAAATGTTCATTTTTAAGCATTTTTATAAACTTTGAGCTCGATGCGCGAACTGAGATATTAACCGATTTCAAAAATTTTTGCGCGGTTTTTCATCTTATTACATAAGACCACTTTTGCCATAGGTATGTTTTTGAATTTCGAAAAAAAAGTTTTTTTCGCTCCACCCTAATGTTCAGACTGCTTTTCAGTAAATCTTTCCCGATAGGGTTAAGTCATCAAGGGATTAGTTCAACTAATACTGAAACAATAAATCAGCCTGAAAATGTCAAGATTCGCAAAATAAGCAGTTTCTCTCTTTTAATCCTAGCATTGCTCTTCTTTGTCCTTTAAATCTCTCTCATCCCTTTCATACATACAGTGACTTTTTTTCAGGGAGAAAACAAAAAAGAGGCTAAAAAGATTCACCGATACTTTCATTCCAGTTAGAAACAATTAAACGAAAGTTACGAATGTCACAGGCCAACAGATGAAACAAGTCATTAGGAAATATGAAAAGGTTTGTGGATGTATTTATGTTATAGGATGGGAGCTTATTTCAGTGATGGTAAAATTGGCAACCGATTGCTTTGCAAACAGAATGCACTTTCAGCTAATCTTACATCTTTTTTCACTAATTGTAAAGCTGAAACAATGTAAACCTAATAAATATCGTTAGATATCCAAGATCAGTAACTTGAATAATTTAATATATTTAGCTTAAGATAAATTCATACCCGATACATTACTCAAGTCCTTTCAGAATTTTCTACTGCCTGATTTCACCAATAGGTAACAATAAAACATTAACTTTACATTGTAAAGATCTCCTGAATATTCCCACACAGGTATCAATACGCAAGATTATACATTATAGTAGGTATATAAAGTCCCAAAAATCGACAAGTACCGTGTCCGTGTCGTGTCGCATCAACCGGACAGGCAACATTAAAAGCCCATCTCACACCACCCAAATCTGCAAATTATGAGCCACAATTACGAGTCGAAACAGTTTTTGGAGCGGCCATAACAATCCATCAGAGCAAGAAGCACAATAATAATTAAAAGAGTGGTACTCACGTCGCAGCGGCTCTTGTTCACATTGTTCAGATTCAGCCGGTAGAGGCGATCCCTGCAAAAGGAAAAAAGGGGCACATTAGGCACGCAAAGAAAGAAGGCACATCACTCTCTCTCTCGGTTTAAAGTGAAATTATTACGCCGAGAATTCTTAACGAGACACGGGGTAATTAAACGCATTAAGGTGGACGGAAAGAAGACGGTCATTTGTTACGGCAGCGAGCGGAACGGTATGAATGGATCGGAGAAATGGGGCGCACTGCACATCGTAAACGGTTCGAAGTCATTGGAATAGGGAGGCAAACTTAAGTATTATTCAGAATTAAAGGAATAGTACGTCAAAATAATTTAAATTCAAAAGGATCAAAACCAATATTGATACTCAATGCAAAGCAAAAAAACTTGTTTAAAAATTAAATACAACCTAGCGAGAAATGGTGCATTACAATCAAGCATTTCATTAGTCCGATGATGTCTGTGATAGCTATTAAGTATTATTTAAGGACTAATTTTTATGAAAACGTTTTAGAGAGAAGATACATAATAAAGCTCGAAGCTAGGCTCCTTCATGTTTACATACATCAGAAATGTGATTGAGAATAGGTAATTGATTTAGTTATGGTATGTTTTTACTGTGCAAAAAAGGAAACGCCATATTTGAAACATCTCTATAATAGTAGGTAGCATTGAGCATTTACCAATATCGGTCCAATATTGGCCAATGTCGACTAACTTTGGGAGATATTGGCCGATGCTTCTGTTCCGGAAGATGCTTCATAGTAAAAATTTTGTTACTGAGATTAAAAGATTCACAAATCGTCAAACTATCGTGAGTTGTTGACTTCTTTAAACTACTGGACCTATTTTTTAATAGCCAGGATCACCATACATCCCCATTAGTTAGGGTACTTTAACAGAGGTTTAGTGAGGTATACTCAATAGTTAGTAGAACCATTAGTGTATTAGGTAAAATACACAAATGATTTTCACATACTGATACGTTCTGTTTCCATGCCATATTGAAATATCTTTTCTACTTCACATTTTATGTTAGGTAAGAAGAAAAAATTGAGATCTATCATACTCGCTTACGTTAGGACCATACCAGTGGAATAATAATAATGCATTTAGGACAAGCGACTCTAAATCAAATAGAAGTAATGACTCATTTCACTTCATTTCTCGTGAGAACAAGTCTAGAATTTTTAATTACAGACGACAGCTCCGGCACAGAAAAAAAAACAGTTATAAACGACTTGGACCCAATGAGTTATAAACCGAGACCTCCAATGAAGGATCCATTAATTGGGAGTTATTAAATGAGTGGGAAGAGTTATATGCCACAAAGAACGCACAAATGGATATTTCTGGGGAGAAAATATGGTTTTGGTGGGGAAGAGAAAAAGGAAGAGACAATGAGGTGGTCATAAAGAATCGGACTGGGATTTTCGCTCAGGAAAAGAGAGGTGGCGCAATAAATATCTTGTTACAGGACTTGATTAAACGTGCTTTTTTTTCGCGAACAAATAATAATAACGATCAGATGGGGCTGCATATTTTTCTTCTCATTTGCCGCGGCAAATGGCGTTCATTATTCTTCGGGAGAGAGAAATCGAACGACAGCTCGTAGCCATTTTGCGAATCTTTTTGTTCCGTCCGCCTCTTTTTATTGCACTCTTTTTTCCCGGATAGAAATGGAAAGGACGTAAAAATACCGGAGTCCGAAAGAGAGAGAGACATTAGTTTGTTTATTTGCCAAGACAACTCGCTTCAAACAAATCGATGCACGTAGCTTTCGGAGGAGGTATTTTGAATAAGGAGGGAATATTCGCGTTTATTTTTTCCTCTCAAACGGTATTGACGCGCATATTTTCAACGACTTTTAAAGGCTGGATTTTTGTCTTCGTTACGACAGTCGAGATGGAATTTGGATATCGATTCCGAAAACGACGAGTTATTTCAAATGCGGAATACATGTTTTACTAATCTCGAAGTGGAGGTAAACAAGTTTGGAAAAATAGCTTTATGCGTTTTCAAAACTCAATCCACGGACATCTTTGGATGTTTCCGTGCTAGTCGATACATTCTTAATGATAGGAGGGATGGGGAAAACTATCATTATTTTCAAGGAAAAGTATAACATAACATTCAGAAAAATACCTCTTAAAGGTACAGTATTGGTTTTTTATAGATAATTTTTTTTAGAATCCTTTCTTCTGATTTTTCAAAAGGAATGAATAATACCGTAATTTTCTTTCCTGATCGAGAAATTTAGAATTTTTCTTCCTATTATTTCGACTCAGAAGTATTTATTGACGTGAAGCAAAGAAAAGATTGAAATAGTCTCAAGAGACAGCTCAAACACAAGATTTAATTTCGAGAAGACTTACAAATTAATTTATGACAGTGATTATGATTATATTGGCTGCTGCAGTGTAAGTAGAGGATTTTTTTTCAATCTTCAGTTAGGAATTGAAGAGGTTATAAATTGATTGGTTTACCCACTTAAAAATCAAGAAAGTGATGGGGGAAAAGTTTTGTTTGTCTGTGTAGCAGTTAAGTGAAGTACAAAAAGTTCGACATAAGGGAGATAAAAACGTCTTGTTAGTGACAGAAAGGTGAGTATTGATACCTTCAGCAAAGAAGCGTCCTACAATCTACGTATAGTTTATCTGCCAACTAAAACTCGAAAAACGATAGGCACTATTGAAAATCAGGCTCTGATTGAGTAGACTAGTGACTAAAGGATTTCAAAAATATAGTTCTTATGCAGACATAGTCACCTTGCCTTTCTTTTGTGTGTGAAACTATCAATAACCAAATAATGTAAGGACTTCTAAATACCCCTCCGGTAGACTCACTAAGATTTCACGTTAAAGGGTTGTCGAAGCCAAACAAAAATTTCCAAGCGTGAGTCCGTGGACACTGACCGGGTACATTCTTCTCCAGAAAAATACCTCAAAACAGTACGCCACAGAGGATTCAACAGCAGCAAAACGTCTGGCTTCATAATGCACGACTCACGACGGGCCAAAAGGAATTCCGGTAACCACAGGGGTCTGATGCAACGGCACGAATCGTGCCGTGCAACAGCCACGGTCGTGAGATGCCGGTCGCAATTTATGGCCAATCGCGACCATCTTCCTCAAAAAACCCCAGCGCTACTTCCATTAAGATTACCATCGGGAATAGAGAGAATGGCCGGGATGAAATAACAGGGAAATGCGAGGGATTCCAGTAAAAGAAAAGATTGAAGGGAAGGATTCAGGTGGATGAAAAATGACCATCGGAAACTATTGTTCACGGCCCACAGTCGTGCATTTTAAACTTGTCGATCATTTGAAGCGTGTTTATGAGTGTTGATACGAAGACTGATGTGAAGAAATACCATTAAAGATGGTCGATGTTAAGTGCATAATTCATTTAATAAGTGGTTTTGCTATTGATGCAATGTGCGGCACTTTTTAGTTAGTTGGATTTTGGTTAGATGTTGACTCAGCAATTCGATCTAAGATATAGATAGCAATTCTTAAAAGTGAGGGCAAAAAAATGCGGATTCAAAGAACAACCTAACTAAAACAAAGTAAGACAAAAAAGAGTAAACAAACTTCAAATTAATAATTATTAATTTGAAGTTTGTTTACTCAAAATATTTTTTGCAAAGCGGGACGTCGTGCCGGTCCCCTCAAACGGAACCTAGGAAATAAATAAATATAAAATAACATTCCCATCCCAAAAGCCGTCAGTAGTTTTCGCATTTTTTTTTGGAACAAATACAAACACAACCAACTGCTATTGTGATTTTGCTGACTATACTCTTTCCCTCAACTTAACTAGCGAATTCTTTTAGATAACTGGGAACTTGGAACATCGGGTGCAAGTTTATGGGATAGCTGTAAACTTTTCTTCCAGTTTAAGTCATAAAATAAACCAATAAATTTTCGGTTCTTCTCCGATACACATTCCAAAGAAAACAGTACCACCGAAGATTGTTATTTGAAAATACGACACGGGAACGGGAGCAGAGAGAGAGAGAGATAGATTCGAAGAAAATAGTTTAAAAATTCCAAAGAACAACCGGAAGAAATGTAATCAAATCAAGAAAGTGGAACAAAATCTAACGACAGGGCAATCCTTCCATTCTCCAGGCGATTCCAATTTTGAAAATTTTGAGCCCCAGAATCCTATAGAAGAAACACCAACACTGGACGTCGTCAGACCGAAGAAAAAACGAAACACTTCAAAAGTAAAAGAAAAAAGCGAATCTCGACGGAAAAATCCTGACGTGGACATTTTTCCACCAATCCCCAAACGCGTCTAGTTCTCGACATAGCACTTCTTCGGCAGGCCAAAAAGAAAAAATAGGGCTTTACGCTGTTTATGTTTGTGATTGTTCAATTACTACACAGTAAAAGTGCTCCAACAGCATAGCACCCGAAACGCCTTTGTTTCTAGGGCCGAGGGTGGAGAATAAAAGATCTTTATTGGATTTCGCGCCAAAGAGCCCTTGCCTCGCAGTTAAATTGCAGTTTCAATTTCTGTTCGTTTTTGAAGCTGGACGCGATGAAGCTCCGGGTGGATGGATGGATATATGGAGAGTAATGATTCCGCAGAAGGGGCATTAGAATAAATGCGCGCACATTTGTGAAGGGATTTGTCGGGATGAAAATGTATTGAGGGAAAGAATAAATACAGATGGAAAATAGATCGGACGGGGAATAAATTTGAGTTCCGAACGGGTGTTGCAAATGATTCTCGGCAAGATTTCATGCTGGCCAGGTATCCCCTTTTCAAACCTAAATCAGGTATTTTCATTTAGTAATGGCCGAAAGTTTTGGTCATTAACGATTTCAAGGTCTCAACCATTACACTGGATTTTCAAACTAATAGAACTCACAGATTTCTCAAACGATGCACCTTGGAATATCGTTCCCATGAAAATTGGAAGATTGAAAGGGGAAATTTTTAAGATTGTTTAATATAGACATATTTAACTTTTGATTATGGTTACTATCTGAATGAGTTCTTAAACATTTCTCCTCGTTGCTTTTTGAGGGATACGAGCTTCAAACCTTAACCGTATTTTTAGATATCTCCTGAATCAAAACATATGATGCGAAGACTTCAACAAAGAATGGTTAACATGTTCTTCAGGCATCTTAAGTTCATGTCGGTGATTAAGATACCAGTAAGAAAAAAATCCAATGTGTAGACTGAAGGGCATGCAATACACCTTGGATGATAATTAGTTGATATACATTAGAGGCAAGTGATAATTTTGGGTGAATACTTGGGAAATGAAAGGACTTATATTATGGAATTGGATACATTTACTGACTGATAGAATTGGGCTCAGAATCATCGCACAAAACACCCATTCTTCCTCCAACTACTACTATTCCACATACTAGTCAGAGCCTGGTCATCTGTTTTCCCCTATATCGATCCCCTTCCAGAACCCAATTAAGAGCAGCACCGGCCACAGGCCACAATGCCCGCCGACCTAATCCGAGGGAGGGTGGACAAGAGCAAAGCACACCGGTGACAGCCCCAGCCGCCCTCTGCTCAATGGCGGCCTGGGAAAACAGGCCTTCAATAGCACCGACAGCTCAATTACGAGATGGAATCCTAATCAAGCGAAAGCAGGCCCATTGTCCAAGATATGGCCGAGATTCTTCATTTTTGGAGGGTATATCCTCAAGTCAGGGAGTTTGTTCTTGGATTTTGGGATAGTCCGTTTGTTGGGTGCGGGTATGAAGAGAAATGTATTCGATTTGGGTAGAGACGGTATTGTGAAGATTGCATTCAATCCAGGTAATTGGAGAACCCAGTCAACAATGCTCTCGGCTTGTGTGTGATTTCGAGATTTAATGAGTGAGAGGGTTATGTGGTGATTTAGTAGACTTCAGAGCTCCGTTAAATAGAGTGCGATGCTTAACAAAGTTGATAGCATCTTGGGAAACATTGTGTAAGCGAATTCATGCCAGGATAATAATAATAATAATAATAATACAGTAGTGTAGTTCGGAATAGAAAGATCTAGAAACGATAAACTAATATTTTTAAACCCTGTATACTGTAAATTCCATTCAAATGCGAAATTAAGACTCTATATAAATGATATATCTAAAGAATAAATGGAAAAAAAAAACCAAGAAACTATGAGACGTTATATACCGCTACCAACGAGAGAGAAGAATTCCCAGACTAATATCTCAAAATAACATTAGAAAGTATTAACATAATACGAGAAATGGAGCTATGTATTTTAGCTTTGGGTGCAAGCTTGTTTTAACCCCTTGTTGCAGTGACGTAAATCTAGAAATTTTGATCTTTGGGAAAAGCAAGAAAATGTTGTAACGTCGAGACGTCTCCAAACTTAACTAAATCAAAAGGCATTTTCGCAACCAATTACCACAAATTCTCTGTTTCCATTACTTTAACAGGTTAAACTCTGGAATAGAAGGCTGCAGCCCTATTGAAACTCACCAAGGTTTGACATCAAATAAAATTGCACTAAATAAAATTAATTCCGTTACTCGGTTACACACAGCTGAAGTAAAATGTAAATGAATATCCCGCAATAGGCGAGGCTCATACATATGTAGCATCTAAAATAAACTTAACACAAAATATTTAACACATATTCAAATTCATACAAGCTGAATTACATTAAACTATAACTAATATCTTAATCCAAGTTGGTATAAGCGCAAGCTGCGGATATAATTATAATGTCCGGTACAGAATGGACTCTTTTGGAATTCAAAACTATGCAACTCCGCATTTCGTTAACGCCAACTATCCCAGTCAACGCGTTTTAAACACACGTACTGGAGAACGTATAACCCTTTCAAATTTTTGGGGATTAAATTCGACAGTATCTCAGCAGAAGTAGCATGGAAGTGTGACAGGGCGGTTTCGTACGTACCGTCACCTCTAGTCGCAGATCAATGGATACGCGCGGGGCGCACAACTATGAATTTTAATGCTCCGGTCGCATAATTTATGTTCAGCGGCGTTGACAGTGCATGCAATCCAAATTACATAATCGAGCGAAATACTACACACTTGACGGAAATGAATTCCCGCGCACTATAAAAATTTAATGAGGCAGTTGATAGCAACGCCGCGGGCGGACACTTTATGCGAAATTTAACGACCTATTAAAAGCTGCAGATAGCGCGGAGAAGAGGGGCCGATAATGAAATATCGACTCTTTCTCAGTCGTATATAGCGCTTAATTATTATTGGCTTGTAACGTTTGCATACAGGCTCAGATAAAAGCACTCGATAATGGGTGGGGAGTGTGTGAAAAAACTCTGGCTTTGGAATTGAGCGACGAGATAGCAATATGTCTGGTCTTCTTCTTCTTCACACCTTTTATTGCCGATAAAATATAATTATTTGTGTGGTAAAAACAAAGGAAACAAATTTAGTTTGAGTAAAAGTATTGGGAAATTAAATCTCTTGAAATACACCAAAATATACTTTTACAAACACCAGAACAATTCAACGGTTCGGAGAAAAACATATACTTCGAATCGATACATAGAGTCTGGTTATTTTTTTTAGGTTGTAATACTTCTGATAGATATTGAGTTGGGTAAGAAAAATGTGTCAGCACGACTGCGGTTTAGGTCACTCATTCTCTTATTACTCAAAACAAGGCTCCAAAAAAGGTAAGGAAAGAAGCATGCAAGAAGTTAAAGAAGGGAACCTTAAAATATTCTCTGTAAATAGAATTCGAACTAGGTAAGGTATAATGATACATTTATGCAATGTTCCTTATGACACGTAGTTTGAAATTTATGGGATTTCTATCATTTCCTTTTCCATATGAACCTTATCAGTAGATTTTTATTTACATTTACCTTATAATGAAGTTATTTTAAACCAATACCACTTGGGAGAAAGAACGCGCTCTTAACAATTCCCAAAACGTGCATAACGAACACAGAGCTTCCAAAGAACAAAGAAAACGAAGATAAATATCGAATATACCGAACATAAACTCCCACATAACAACTTCGAAAAACCCCAGACGTTTCCTTAAAAAAAAGACAACAAGCACCGTTCACAAAACAACAAACCCGCTTTACTACTCCCTCCCGCATTTTAAACTATTTTCCCGAGATTTCGCGCTCCAACAAATCCCGCATTTCTCCAAAACCATCAATAAACAACCAAACCCATAAAAAAACATTACTACTTCAACAACAGCAACAAAACCTTTCGGCACAACAACGAAACCACATCGCAAATTACACTCTTCTCCATAAGGCCCATAAACATCTCTCCCAACAAAAACCAACGGTTAATTCCCCACCCCCTTAAGAAAAAAACCCCTTGATAACCCCTCATTACCATACAAACCACATGATCCCCGAAGAAAACAAACCCTCCTGGTTTTAAGTGGGTCCATAAATCCGCAGGGATGGATCCCCCCAGAAAGTTGATTAAAGAAGGGTTGGGGAAGCCAGCACCTGTCCCGAGAAAGCACCCTTTTCCCGTTTTTACCTGATTTTATGAGTTCTCCCGCTTTTGCGGGGCCGGTCAGGAGTTATGGGCCCCATTCCGGGACTCAGGAGCGATGGGAGAATTTTTCCTCTCGGAGAGGGAAGACGCGGGGTCGTTTTCGGGAGGCAGTGGCTAACGCGAAGAGGGATGGTGATGATGATAAGCTGAGAGGGGATTTGGAGGCAGAGTGGGGCTAGTCCGTTCGTAGGTGCATCTTCGTGGACGTTACTCGAAGATGCCACTGTTGTATGTCATTCAACAGAATAGAGAAGGGTTTCTCACGTAACAAGTTATCACGGAGAATATAAGGAAGTTTGTGCTTTTGTTCTGATAATAAAACTTCTCTTGGAGGCTGAACAGTAACTTTGATAGATCTTACTTACTAATCAAGATAATTAGTAGTACATCTCCAACTGAGCATTCAAAGAAAAAACAGATAGTTTTTTAAATTTTCGTATAAGTTTACACTCATAGTTTTTTTCCATTAAGTTTTAATATAACATCCTTTTTAAAAGCAGTATCGAAATCAGGCTTTAAAATCTAGCAAAAAAATGCAATGATTCCTACCTAATATCAAAATATTTTATGAACCTCCCATTACTTAAATTAGCAATACAGTATAACCTCGAAAAAATTTGAGATAGCTAGTTTTCGAGATATCAAGGAAAATAGAGAACATTTAATTTCAAAGGGGATATTTTTTCAAGATATCAAAGTTCTAGATAACGAGGGTACACTGTATTAAGTATACAAAACGCTTAAGGTTATTCAGGAATTTAAGCTCCCCTATTTCCTAGAAATTTTCACCAGGTAAACTAGAATTTGGTAGAATAGGTAAAAAAATTACCCAAAAATCTTAAAAGTGCAAACTACAAAATAAAAAAGTATTTCGCAAACGCCATTAGATTACTAACACGTTTTTTAAGATCGCTTTAGAAAATTGAATACACCCATACGAGAGGAGGACAAAAACGTTAATGGGAAGCTTACAAATCAGTTATAATGGCCCGCCTTATCAAAACTTCCTCCTTCTTCGGGCAATCTTTACACATCCACCACTGTTGCTCCTAACCAGACAATATGCCATTCCACACAACAACCGGGCAAAAGAAGAAAAAAAAAAGATGGAATAAGCGAGAGGCGATTCAGAGGGGAAAAAATCCAGCAGGCGATTTAACACTGAGATACATCAGAGGAGCAATAAAGAAACGCCATCATAATACTAATTTTGAAGAAGTGGAAATGAGCGTGCAGGAAAAACGATGCAAGATATCGTCTCCGAGACAAACAATGTCGCCGGGGAAATTGTTCTAAATTACACGCCGTGCACCCCTCGATACAGACCATTTAGAAAGTCTGGAGCGTGATGTGTATATGGAAGACAAACAAATTATGGCCGGAGCCTGGATGTTCCGCATTACGCAAACTTGTCACACTCTCTAATCTTGGGCGAATGGATTATTTTATTGAAGTACATCGGCCATCGTCTTTAATGCTGCTGCAGGAGAGATGGAAAGGTAGTTGTGAGGGCCATCACGGTAATGGTGCGCATAAAATGGAGCGATGGAATAAATTCATTTTGGGTGGTAGACGGGAAGGGTCTATATAAGCACATGTAATAAGACCATGTTGATTAAGGGATATCAGGATATAAATCAGTTAAACGCATAACGAGATATAACCAATTTATAAAATAAAAATAGAAATGAATGAAACCACAATACTATCCAGTATTCGTTATCGTTAACACTAAAGCATCCATTACTTTAAGCTTCAAGGTATCAAATATTTAACACTGAATGCTTTCGGGAATTGGTTAAATCGGTAAAGGTGCCTAACCATCAGGGGTCGACTAAGGTTTTATTTTTTGGGGCCCATTTTTGTGAAAAATTGAAGGCAAATTATATTTTAATTTTTCAAATTATCGTAAAAACATTTTTGATTTGAAACAAACAAGATTTTCCATTTCCATTCCATCCAAGAGAGGCCATTTTTGGGAGGTGGAATTTTGTGAAGGGGGCAGCAAAAAAAGGCCCTAATTTTTGGCTAGATAGACCCATGCTAACAATATTTCAAATAGGACTTCGAAGATATCAAAGAACTCCATAATTAACTAAAACTATTTGTATTTAGTACTTTGAACTAGTAGTTTTGAAGTTAGAGCATCTTAATATTATCACCCCCTGAAGAAATATTCAAGTCAAAGCAGACAGAACCAAACTCAATAAACTAAGGCTTGCAAATAAATATTCTTAATATCGGAGTAAATTCATTAGCTTTTTTAAGGTTCCCTCCGCCCAAATTTCTTTTTGGTCTGCTACATAAACAAAACCAAACTAATACGTTAACTGTCAAATAAAACCCTATCTTCTTGGAAAGAATAAATATTTTCAATCATTTTAAAGTTAAAAATGGTCGAAACTTTTTATAAGTTGGATAAATTCAAAAGTGCAGGGAAATTTTTAAGTTCCATAAAAGTAATGGGATGCCTTTTATAAAACTTTCTAGAGGAGATCTGGGATAGAAGATGGCCTGGAGTTTTAAAACTGGACTCCAAAAGCTTGGCTAGGGGAGAAAGCAATAAAACTGGGCAAAAAATCCTGCAATAAAATGCAATCCCCTGTTGGCCGAAATACATAAAAAGGAAGCGACTCAGAGAATAAACAATAGGCTCAACAAATGCTGGTCAGCATAGGAATGGTTTAAACCGGGAAAAACCAAAGCAATTCACTCTGGAGTTCTTTGGATTTTGAAAAATATTTTAAAGATAGAATCCAGATTACCTTGATATCAAAACTTGTGTTTGGAGTTTTTCCTCAACACGATAAAATAAGTGAATATATTTACACTAGTAAGAAATGCATAGCATACAACTTTGACGATACCGTAGAATTATATACAAAAATTGAGTTTCGTCCAAACAATAGAACCCTTATAAATGTTTACGGAACGCATGAAGATTAACAATGTTTAAAACGCGTATAAAAGACACCCTATTTTTTTCTATAATCAACAACTAGGAACCAGTAAAATTTTAATTTCGTATGCTATCCGACACTTTTTGTTACCGAATAGGAACTCTAAAAGAAGAGTAAAATATCTTACACGAAAAAATATTTATTTTTGTTAGAAAGGTTGTAAAACGCTTTACAAATAGAAAAAAGACACACAAATATATTTTTCAAAAATTGCAGAATTTTTCATTTTAACCCAATTAAATTGATTAACAGAAATTTACAAATTCCACCATCTCTATTTTTCTGATATAAAAAGTCGTATTCTACACAAAACGACGCAACAGTACAAAACAAAATAAAATTTTCACGAACTAGAAAACAATCCCCCAAACTAAACCGCCACAACATCATACACGAACTAACACCAACCTCACAACATATCTGCATCCAAAAGACCCACGTCCATCCCCCACCAATGATTCAACCCGAACGATGCCAACGTAAGCCGCTACTCCATGTTGCGTATTTCACGCGTTTTCGGCGCGCGCGCGAGCTCGCGATGGGGGGAGGAAATCCGAAAAATCCCTACCGGTTTGGCGCGCGAACACCTGCAACGCCCGCCGCTGCGGGGCGCCACGCTATTTCTCCTTCTAAACCAATAGCAGGCTCTATCCGAGGCGTATGACGCACCGAGCCCACACGAGGGTGCCTGTCGGATTTTTTTCTACTGAGCGTAGGGTCACGTGATCGAACGCGCCGAAAAAGAACCAATCAAGTTGGAGAATTCAGTAAACATTCTCCTTACCAAACGAAGGCCTCTCCGATGTCTGGAAGAGAGCTGAAATTTACTATCAAATTGTTTGAAATAAATCAAGTGAGTGAATATTTTCTTTATATTTCTACTTTTTATGATATACTTAACATGGGAACTGATTGAATCCGTATCTTTGAAAGCGTTTATTTCTGTTTCCATGCTATAGCTCGTAGAGTTGGAGCAGTCTGCCAGTGTCGTCGAAAACTATTTTTTGTATCCTTGCTTAAATAAAACTTCCAAAAGTTAAACTTACATCTTCGTAAGATTACAAAAGTCATTAGTTATTTTTTTAATGTTTGTAGTTATTGTGATATGTTTAACTCTTGTTTTTGAATCGATGATCGATGCATACTACTTTGTTGATGCTGTTTGTTTCGTAGATATTTATGGGTTTCTCTTTTTAGGCCTTGATTCTGATGGATTAATTCTTTACTACGAGGAGAAAAAGGCTTTTAGTATGGGGATTATCTGAGAACTTCTGCCGATTTGTGTAGTACCCAGTTTTAAATCTGACCAGCTAATCTTTCCAGGCATGCAGGTATGCTCTTATTTAAACTGCTATTTGTGTTTCTTAAAACCTTCAAACTAATGTAAACAATTAAACTGTGTGTACCTAATACCAAGTTTGAAAAACAAATCCATGTACTTAAGGATTAGCTGAGTGCAAGTGCTAATAATTGGATACTGCCAAAAATAATAAAAATACCTGAACTAGCAGTAGTTCTTTCAATTACTTTGTAATGTTATGAAGAATTTGCCAAACGCTGACATTGAAGACAAGAGATTAGTGAAATTTGTACCCAGCTTATCCTTAAGTACCCCAAAACACTTATATTGCATACATTTTTAATAACTCATATTTATACTATTGTTTTTAAAATAAGAGAAGGTATTTGATTTTTTTTAAATGTTCATTTTCATTTAATAGTCACCTGTCTTCCCTTAGTGTTTTTCAATAGATTCAGTGTATTTATTTATCTCGAGTTCAATACTATGTGGTACATTTTGATTAAGGGAGCAAATATCTTGCTAATTGTATTTCATTGGTTATGGTTTATAAATTATTCTGGTACTTGATATTAGCTTTTTGACTGTGTCGCTGTAAATATTATCTAAGCGCATTCTGTGCTTGCTACAGCTATGAGCGCAGAATCTAATGGTTGCAGAACGGTCAACAAGCTAATACATAAATACCATTACTATCAACATAACAAAAAAAATTTTAAATCATTACTGTTAGTTGACGTATTTTTAAATGTTTTGGACAATTTATCAGAAAACTCTTGGCTTGTACCAGGCATATATAAAGGTGGACATAAATAAGAGTCGAGCAGTGAAGGTGAACAAATGCAAGCGGGTTTTCCATGTGCTCGGCTATGTTTGTGGGCCTTTGTGTCGATGATAGTTTCCTTGAAACATTTCGGGAAGCAACATTTCCATGTGTTTCACACCACAGAAGCCAAACCAGTTTACAGCCGTTCATGGCTGTTTGCTTTCCCTGCTCAGCTCTAATTTATGTCCACCTTCTAAGTACCTCTGTTTATATGGTACAAAATCCTGTGTTGATCTTTTGACTTCGCATCCCTACAGAGGGAAGAAAGGCAGATTTATTTCACTTCTAGTAGATAAGCATGTCTATGGAGATCAATAACCATTGCTCATGATCATGGGTGCCACTCTTCCATCCCCAGGACGGAATTCCGTCTTTTTTAAATTGTTATGAACGGAATTCCGTCCCAGATATATTATGAAACGCAAAATTAGTATTAAATTCCAATACCTACGGTTCAATTTGGTTAACGTTCCTGCTAAATATTGCCATGTTTTTGAGAATGCCATACATTCAAATATCAACATTTTTTTTATTGAAAATATGAATAGTTTTTGTCTGAGCATTTTTATTTGCTGAATTTATTAACATTTTAATTTTAATCTGAGCCTTTAATTTTTTTTATAGCAATATATTACTACCTTTTTGGTATCCAAAAGAGTTTAGCGGTATTTAGCGGAAACATAACGGAATTAAATTGCACATTTTGACCCCAAGTAACATGGTTTTACTCACATACAGCTTTGTCTTGATTAAGAATTTATGGAACTGTGATTGTGCATGATATTTTATGAATTTTCATGCAATTAAAAAAAAAATTGCTAGACTGGATGAAAATGATTAATACGATACTTTAAAGTTCCGTCTTGCAAATTTTGGAAAGTGGCACCCATGCTCATGATGCTTTTCGAAAATTCCTTTATTACTTATTTTAACCAAGACTGCTTGTCATACTCTTAACACCAGTAGTAAAGCGTGAGTTGCAAGCAGCTGAAGCTGATTGCAATCTAGCTAAGTTCAATTCCATCGCAAGATTAGTTTTCAAAGTTTTAATCTCAATTTGGCAATTTTATGTTAGTAGGTGAATCGGTTCAAATTAGGATGAGTTATGAACTGCTTCTTCCCCACTGATGTAAACTTCATACTAAATTTTGTAAATAAATAGCATTTCATTATAAATGGATAGATCTCTTAATGGCAAATATAACCCCTGATATTTCTTTGTAGTTTCCTAGTGGCAGAGTTTGTCTTTTTCCATGGAGAAATATAATTGTCATTCCCAGCTGGCTGTTTACATCTGAATTTGACTTAAAAAAGCATGTATGAAATATTTTGTTTAACTTCATTTTAATTGATAATTAATAATAATGATATTTTTTCCAAGATTTTATTGTTATTATGTATAAATTTTCATGATCATTAACTTTATTGATAGTTGAGATATTTGATTGTTTTGGACAAATTATCAGAACATTTTGAGCTTCTGCCAGACATATCAAAAAGTATTTCTATGTAGTATCAAATCAAAACAAATTCTGCCCAGGCCTAGTGGCCTATAAGGCGGTGCCCATCTCCGTTTCCTTTTGGGCCTGGGGTGCTAATTACTTAGCTTGTGTCCAGGCCGAGTGGCTAGACCGACGCTGGACCCCCAGTTGATTCCCCAAGCGAGCTTGGTGCTCGTTTCATCGACCCCGGAAAGATGAAGGGCTGAGTTGACCCATGACCAGCTACCCAAGCAGAAGCCGCAAGGCATCGAACCTGGGTCAGTAATGCTCGTAGCCAGGCACGCTGACCACTACACCACCGCGCCCACTATGTAGTATGGTTACTACAAAATCTTGTGTCAAATTATGGTTGAAGCTAGTACTTTTTCACTTTTCCTACAGGGGAAAGAAAGGCTGGTTGAATTTGCGTGTTGTGGAGAATCATGTCTATATGTGTATGGTACAAAACATCCCTTAACCATGATGCCTTTCAAAAATCCCTTTCTCACGTCTACGCATGGGTGCCACTCTTCCATCCCCAGGACGGAATTCCGTCTTTTTTAAATTGTTATGAACGGAATTCCGTCCCAGATATATTATGAAACGCAAAATTAGTACTAAATTCCAATACCTACGGTTCAATTTGGTTAACGTTCCTGCTAAATACTGCCATGTTTTTGAGAATGCCATACATTCAAATATCAACATTTTTTTTATTGAAAATATGAATAGTTTTTGTCTGAGCATTTTTATTTGCTGAATTTATTAACATTTTAATTTTAATCTGAGCCTAAAATTTTTTTAGCAATATATTACTACCTTTTTGGTATCCAAAAGAGTATAGCGGTATTTAGCGGGAACATAACGGAATTAAATCGCACATTTTGACCCCAAGTAACATGGTTTTACTCACATACAGCTTTGTCTTGATTAAGAATTTATGGAACTGTGATTGTGCATGATATTTTATGAATTTTCATGCAATTAAAAAAAAATTGCTAGACTGGATGAAAATGATTAATACGATACTTTAAAGTTCCGTCTTGCAAATTTTGGAAAGTGGCACCCATGCGTCTACGTCTTTAACCCAAGTTGTTTGCTTTGCAATAATTGCTGCTATATTAAGTCTTAGATGTCCCTATTTAAGTACACACAAACTTTATATTTTAAAATAAATAGCATTTCATTATACACAGAAGGATCTCTTTAAAGAAAACTTAACTTCTGATTTTCCCTTGTAGTTTTCTGGTGGAAAGTTTCTTCCAATTACTATGATGGAGAAATTTATCGTGGATGATATCTCAGCTAACTGCTTCCATCTGAGTTTGGCTTAAAAAAGCAGGTATGAAATATTTGGTTGTGATTGTTTAGATATTTTAATCTGACTAAAATCTTATTTTTATTATGCATTAGGTTATGCAAGATCACTTGCTCAATGTATTTTTAGACCCTAGTAATTAAAAAAAATGACTATGAAATAATCTGTGTATTGATAGCAGTTTCTGAAATTGTTATAACATTTTTGTGGGGACTGGTTTCTTACATCAAACCAAAGGTCTGTGGCCTATCAAATTAAGGGCCTATGTTATTACAATTTTAAAATATGTTTTAAAATCAAGGGGGATACTTTAGGAGGGAGTACCTCGGTCATTGGGCCTTCAAACTCTGGTATAATAAGCATTAGTGGGTAAGGCCATGAGCAGAGTTGTTACAGAACATTTGACTGAAAGTCACGGTCAGCTAAGTAGTTAGCATGATGCTAAGTGCTAACCCCCTCTTGTTTTTCCCAAGTGACCTTGGTACTCATTTTTATTGACTCTGGAGGGAAGGACTCAGTCCTCCATGCCCGTGGACTGGGATTTGAACCCCGTACTTGTGGTGCTACGCCACCAGGCGTTATTATTTAGTTAATAGTCTGTTTTAAAAATACACTTGATTTTCGAAATAATTTAACGATTTAATTTTTTTTTGCCTCTAGTGTTATGTGATACTTTATTTGCTAGTATTTAAATATCTTTCAGTAAAAGGTATCCCCTTTAAATAAAGTAATAGAGATTACTCAAAAGTGATATTAAAATAAATGTTAAGTACATGGTTAAGTTTCTGAATTTTTTTATTTCAGAGACTGACCAGTGAACAATATTGCTGATTGGAAAATAATCAAGACATATTGTATGCTCGTCAAAATTGACTGTGTTGTATATCATTTTAAAAGAATTTTATTAAATAAAATATTGACTTTCTTAAGTTTCTGTTTGAATGAGATTAAAAACTGATCAGTTAAAAAAAGTTTTACATGTTTTTAAAAATTGCAATAAAGGAGTGTTTTTAATGATTTTTATCCTTATAAAATGAGGGAGACTGGCTCAGGGTAACCAAAGGTAAGTTGTATTTACTTTACTGTATGTATAGAATTATGTAGCAAGATTAGCAAGTCATCATTTATAAAAAAAAATACTCATGTTTGTGAAATAATATAACATGTATGTTAATAGTGAAGTTAACAAAGAGTGAAAATATTAATATACAATCTAAAATAATGAACATAAAAAAACAATTTAATATTTTTTGACTTGTAAATATGTGGATGTAAATAAAGTGGTAACTTTTAAATTTTTACAAAATGAATTTTACTTAATGTAAAAATTTAGTTAACAAATTTGTCCTTACTAATTTTGGAGATGGTATATGATTGAAAATAGGATTGCTGATTATAATAAAAATCTTATTCATTTGATTCAAATCATATTTTTATTAAAATTCTAATAACAGTTTTGTTCTTTCAAAATCTGGTTAAGACAATATATAGTTTTTACATTATATAACAAATGTGTCTTTTTCAATCACTCTTAGCTATTTTAGTCATTATTTATGACAGTCAATTTTAGTACCTATGGTAAATTTCCTTAATCAACATCATAATTGGTTTGAAAGAATAATGGTAAATTATTTACTAACATTTTTATCAGTCTTTTTTAAATGCATATTTTCCAGGATTACTAACACTAATTAAATTTTTAAAAATAGAGTTTTAATAAACTAGTTTAATATCATGCAAAATGAAAAAAAAGTATTAAAATCCATACTTTTGGTTATGTTAATTTTCTGTTAATTTAATATTTGAGGAATTTATGTTCTAAAAATTAATGATAAAATTAATTTAAGTTAATTATCAATGGTTATATCTTGGAGAGAATTTGCATTGAAAATGGTTTAGTAATTAAGTTGAATTGGTTAAGTAAAAAATCTACTTTGAATAAAATCATCAGTGGATTTTTAAAATATAAGGTACACATTTTATTAGCTTCATTGCATATAATAAAATATTTCAAACCCTGTAATTTTTTCTGTTCCTTATCTAATTAATTAATTTAAATAGATTTTCATTTAAAAATTCAAGTGATTAAAATCCCCCATTTAAAACAAGCAACCATTTTTGAAACTGGGAAAATTATAAAGAAATTTGGTTTGAAAGAAAGTGCTACGAATATTAGCTGAGAGAAAATCACGAACAGCGATATATGAATGCGCGCGCCGATCGAGAATTGACGCTCCAACAGCGCTATCTAGCGGCGAAACAACCGACCTCTGCGCGTCAAACCAAGGCGCGAACGTCCGAGGTTGCCGGTTTGTGCCGCTAGGTTGTGCTGTAGTAGATTAGGGAAAAAATCGCTGACGCGCCCCGAACGCACGCGCGCCAAACGCGTGGAATACGCAACATGGAACAGCACCTTAATGAACGACCAACAGCAAACACGCGCATTCCGGCATCCCTGATGGATTCCGCCGCGACGTCATCATAACGGGGATTCCGCAGGAAATGACTACAACACACTGCCTTTTGCTCTCTCCCTCATCAATTCGTGGGGAAGGGAGGGGGACATAAGCCCCAAACAGAATGCCCGCCGAGGGAGGATGAGGATAAATGCACCCAATCACGGGGCCGGATTAGGCCACTTTTGCCCCTTCTTCCTCATTCCGGCAATCGACAACTCTTTCCCACAGTAAAACCGCATTTCCCCTTTTTTTCCGCCATTCCGGGCAAATTGCCTGATCCAAAACTCATTCCGGCCGCCATCCGGCCCCTCATCGGTATTCCAGGAGAGTCCCCCTAAATACTCCGGTTTCCTTCTCCTCCAGTTTTCCCCGGATCCCCCGCCGAGTTACCCTTTCCCGTTTTATAATTATTCAATTGGATCATCCAGTTAGAGAGGGGTTCCCCTCTCCCTTTGTTCTTCCTTTTCACCCCATTTTTTTCTCTCTCTCCTTCCTGCTCATCTCTAATTTTTCTCCTTTCCTTCCCATCAACTTCTTTCCTCTCTCCAGGACCTCCGGCTATCCGGGAGAGGAAGAAAAAAAAAACTCCGGAAATCTCATTTACAGTTGGACCACGGCCCTTTTTCTTCGTTTCATTTCATTTCGCGAAAGAAAAAGTTTCACTTTTTTTCTCCTCCATCTTTTCCTCCAGCCATGTCATGTTCGCTTTCTTGTTTTCCCTATACCAATCCAGCTACAAGGCATTTTATTCCTCACATAAAAAGGCCCCCCTTTTATGCCCGGGAAGAAAAGGGGAGAAGAGAGTATATGGGATATAAATTTTGCCTCTTGCCCATTCCCGTTCGTGAGAGAGAGCATCCCGTAGACAAAGGCAGCAAATTGAATAGCTCCGCCAATAGATACAAATGCGAGCGCAAATACACTCCGGGACTTATTTTTAAAATGTGGGTCCCGGAATCGGCTTAGGGGGAGCGGCGGCTTCTCCAGAATCGAAAACAGGAGCTTACATACGTTGTTAGGGGAGGGCGATTTGCCCTTCATGAACACCCGGGTTTCCTAAGTACCCCAAATAATAAGTTACTGAATTCCGAATTTGGCCCGAGGTCACGTAAATAGTACCTGCTACCTTCAAATTGAGAGCTGGGGTGAGCTAGGGTTTCAAGAGATTTATTAATTTTAAAGCATCAGAGTGATTTGCACTAATAAATTATATGCCATTTGCAAAGATTGAGATTGAATCTCAAAAATTGAAAATTAAATTACCTATAACTCGTAGATTAGATGAAAGAAATAATAATACGGTGTCCCGAATTAAATTTGATTGTACTTCACTCCAAATAGAAGTTCATCAAATTCGTAAAAAAATGTTATTGAGATTACTTATATCATCAGAAGATAAACTGAGAATAGTTAAATAAATTAGGTTTTTTTTAAATAATTATCTAGGAACTGCAACACAAGTAATTTATTCAAAACATCCTTTTAGTATTTGGTAATTGTATGAAAATAATGAAACCAATCCTATTAGCTGAGCTATTCATATTATTGTTTCCATTGTAAAGATGGAATTCGGACAGATACACCACATGGCTAGATTTTCTGGGAATTGAAATCCAATTAAAATTCCTAACTTGATCTATTTGGGATACATTATAATATTGTAGAAAACTAACAATATACTTCCTAAACCTTTCCTCTTTTTCTTTCATGGCGTATCTCAAAGTAAACATATTTCATTAACCATAACCACTTAAGTGCACAAATTAAACGAATTATTTTAGGTTAGTTCCAGATCTCTTCTGTGTCTTACCTAACAAAAAGTCAAATGTGAAGTAGACTTACACTGCACTGAATGAACTTCAAATGCACAGATTTGCAAGAAAACTCTAAAAAAACACAACACACGGCGTTTCTATATAGTACAAACACGATTATAACGCCAGTAATTCTCCGAATACAGCAGAAGGACCTGCTGCCCTATTCACTACTAGGATGAGGGGATTGTTGCTGACACCATGGCACGCTACAGAGAGCGCCGTTATCTGTAATCCCTAAACACTCTAATTAAGCTCAGTCACGTTCATTAGGACATAACCCAACAGACAGGATCCCATGCAATACATAGCCCAGTGGCTAATACTGCTGGGCCCAGCTATAGAGAGCACCAAGTGGTACAGGGGCTTCTGAATTGAGATGCTCTGGTGATAGCTCGTCACTGTATTATACAACCAAGGTACCCCAAGTAATGAGCATCTTACATTATCGGACGGCACTCACTCCAAGTACATCTTCCCAATTTATCATTAAAAAGAGATGACTAGGAATGCCGATTTATAAAGGGGTGTCTAAACAAATGTCATAGACAACTTTCTGGTAAGAACTAAGAGAATTTAGAAAAAATACTAAACAAGACAACTTGGGAGTACATTATAAATTTTTCATTCGTTGCCATTCTCTTATTGAATAGACAAGCAAAAATCCACGCGAAGTTTCTGAGGAGGGTTATTTTGAAACATAATATGCGAAGAGAAATCATGGAAATAGACAGGGGAATATTGCATGCATTTTGCTTTACTTCTATCTAAAGGTAAAGGATATCTGTAGAAAATATCTACTTTCTTAAAGATATATAGGAGAATACATTTTAACTTCCCTGCCCTCTAACATCAATCAATTTTTTTTTCGGAAATATCGATTCCTTCATCTCACGGATATTTGGATTCCTCTTTTCACATTAAAGTTTACAAGATGTTTTTCATTGCATTTAAGGAGAAACTTTGAATCAGTTTTATTTCTTCCCAGAATATTACTCGTTTCCCCCAGACAGGTTCTCCCTTTTTTTTTTCAAAAAATTGAACAAAACTTGTGGGTAGAAAATTTGAAACCTGATAGTTTTAACCAGTAGTTTGATACTTTGAGTCTAGACTCAAAAGATTCAGACTAGAAAATAAATTGTTTAGAAGATGTTGCATATTGTTTCTCGAATAAACTTAGAAACATATTGTGACGTAAGGATCGTGATCGTAATGTTTTAAATTTACATTATTGATTTTTCTACAAAGGCAATAAAATTCAAATACATATATTAACAAATAATTTTGAGTTTAAACGTTGGTACCCATTGAATTAGAGGGTTATAAGAGCTCTACTTCACAGAATATACAGGATGAAATGTCGGGAACTTTACAAGGACAATCATTGTTTTATGCAAAATTTTGCAGCCCTTCCTTCAACACTAGGTAGAACCCCTGTGAATTATTTCCCTGGAAATTTTTAACAGCTCCCAGCTTAATGGGCACCCACCTTCTTAACGGCGGCAATAATTAGTCCACCCACCAATTCCATAGGGCACAAAGAGGGCCGGGCAAGAAAGAACCCCGAAATTTACGGGCAAAACTCCCGCGTGCGCTCGCTCCCACCACGGTGGGCAAAAGAATCCCATTGTTGGGCGGCTAATGGGGCTGGGGGCAATGAGGAATGGGTCTCATTGGGGCGCTATTCCAATTACGGGCAATATCCGGAGAGATGGGAGGGAAGGCACGCATGGGCTAATTGCAAAGGGCCTCTTCCGATCACGTACGGCGGGACGTGACACCTCGCGGGCCTCTTCACGCCACATGTCTAATGGACCGGACGATATGTCATTACTCGAGTACACTCTGCAAGAGCTCTTCTTTGTCAGAGATGTTCGGAAAAATCGAAACGGGGCGGGTGGATGATCGTTGGGACTGGATCAGATTCCAAATAGTAGGAACGACCCCCCCCCCAACCTTCTGTTCAATATGGCGAATAAAATTCAGGAATAGTGAGTGACACAACAAAACATATTTTGAACAGTGGACCAGGTCACTTTTGGACACATTGTTTAAAATTGAACCACCATCTTCCTCGAGCAACATTAATTAGTGCTTAAAAGGGGTTTAAGAGGACTTGATAAATACTATATTCTAAACAATCAAAAGAATTAGTTCGCAGAAATCTATTTTCTACTCATTCAATAAGGAGAGGGTCTGTCTTAAAACAGGTTGACCTGTGGAAAAAGTTGATAATTTGTTTAATATCAACTAAAAAAGAAGATAAAGAAGTCTGAATATGTAATGGATTAGGTAATAAAGAAGAGTGAGAATCCCCTTAAGAAACAGTGATATGGGTATAAGAAGGCAAAATGATTAAAACTATAAACCTGTAGAGCGACAGCAAAATCCAACGATAACCACATGCATTATATATGGACATGGCACTACAAGATACTCCCTACTATATTGAGCACTTAGAATCGTGCCTCCTCGCGAGGATCCATTTACAAGTCACGGAACACTCAGCAAGTCAGCTGGTTCGATAAATGTCCTCCAGCAAGGATTCCGTCGAGTCTGATAGGATAGGAGGCTTTAAACCACCCCCGCACCCGGAGGAGTATGTATAGAGAGGCTCTCGATGATATGTCCCTGGGATTCGTTAAGAATGAGCAACTCAATCGGACAAAGGACTTTAGAAGGATGAATTTTAGAGCGGGTCTAGATTTATCAAGTAATGTTTGGTGATACTTTTGTTATAACGGTTTTACAGTTTTGTGACAGGTTAAGCCATTGTTTGTGTCTAGCATATTTAAACTTGACCGAGCATGGTCTTCGTATTGCACTAATTATTAATTAAATTTAAACTGCTAGAAAACTAAACATGGGGATGGTGAATAATGTCGTGCAAAAACAATTAAATACATTCAGACACTAGAAATATTGAGTCCGTAAGATGTTAACCTCAGTTCACCTAAATAGGAAAGAATTAGGTTAGTTTTTGTACCTTAGATCGAAAAAAGTATTAATGCCTTTTTGCACGATAAGTTCTACTCTCAGAGCCAAGCTTAGTTGAGAGATTTATCCATCCTTACAAACCTTGAAATAATTAGAAGTAAATCGAGGAAGCTTAAAAATTGATAAAAATATCCTCACAAAGTTTTAAAGCATGAATCTTATGGGCTAAAAATAAATCCATATCTACTTCACCAAAACGAACCCAACTTTCTGCCCTCCAAAAAGGAAAGGAAAAAATCCTGTTACATATTTCTCCTCAGCCTTATACCTAGCAGCAAAATGCAAGAATTGGCCGTGTCATATAGCAAGGCACCTCCTATGCAGAAAGAACCCAGACTCCTACTTTTCCATTTCCCTGGGTTTCCTCCCTGGGAACGGAACCTGACGGGCAGAGATGGACAACTGGCGGACGATCATCATTTTCGGGAGTTTTTAGGAGAGTGGAGGCGCTTTAAAAGGAAATTTATCCGGGACAACTCCCTCCACCCCTGGAGAATTCCGTCCTTTGGCGGAGATCGATCTCGAGCGAGATATCGATCCGGAGATCTTTCCTTTTTACCCTCTTGGAAGGATTCTTTGCCTTTGTTTCTACCGAAGGAGTTGTCTGGATAGTTTAAAGGAGGTGGGTGGATACGTGAGCTGTTTGGATACAGTGTTTGGTTTAGAGAATGCATTCGATCCTCAGGGAAGCTATATTAACCTAAAGAATCGATACTTGGAATATTAAATCTTACTTATATTATTATATGTGTTATTTATCCTAGATATTTTTTATATCGCCATACTCTTAATAACAGCCTTAATTTGAAATTTAAACTTTATACCTTTTATACGTTATTGTATTCATCAAAAGATTAGTGACTATTTATGACAGTTTAATTATTTCCTGTGCGAATGTCAAAATTTCTTACAAGCATATTAGTGAATCTTAAGTATTGTTGGATACAAAGAGTTTCAGACAGCATTAAAAAAGCATCGAAGTGAAGTTATAAATTTATTAACCATTTGAAAAATAAAACTTTTTTAGAAAGTGGAAATCCTTTCGTGGGCTTCAGTTTATTTCCCCATGTCTCTTCTATTTTCTCTGATTTTTTAAAAGAAATATTATAAAACTTTAAAATTACAAATGTGTTTCGATTAGTTGTTCAAAGTTTGATATTTTTGTAAACGTGAAACAAATATTAGGGAGTAAACTTTATTTTACGGTATTTCACTTACATAATATCATCAACTATCTTTTACCGAACATAAAATAAATAAAACGACAAACAAAATCCAATAGAAAGAGATGAGTAACCATAAACTAAATTATCAATATTGAAAACAGCTAAACCACCGATATTAAAAAAACAAAACATGCTAATAAATTTTACACACATCCCTTTATTTCATGCATCATTTAAAGCGGTTAATCAATTAAATTCATTCCAGCTTAGTTTCAGGCCCATCGATCTAATATCCGTCAGTATGAAGCAGTCATATGAGGCAAAATGAAATGAATGACCCAAACTCGGTGACAAATAAATGGCTGTCTACATTTTGTCAACAGGCAGATTTAATATTACAAGCTTCTATCCCAAAACTAATGTTCCCCTAAAAGATTTTCATGACGGCCCAACGAACTTGCTCTTCCATTACGGATGCGACATTAAAAGAGAATCTATCTTCCGACAATTACTTTCGGGTACTATCAAATTTCCGTTATCTGCCAGAGCGGTGGTATATATTGGAGCCACCGGAAAATATTAAAATGCGAAAACGATTTAAATAAGGGGAGACAATCGCTCGAGACTAAAATTGATTTGTTCCGGGCTTTATTACACTCGGAGTCATATGTACCTTATTGTTTTATCATATAAAATAATGAGAAAATGGAAATGCAATATTTAGAGCTGGAGGGGGATATTGATGTAGATGGACGAAATAAAACGCGAGTTTAGCAGTTTTAAAATTGAATGAAAGTAAACTAAATTTCAATTTATTGGAGATTAGATTCCAAATGCGATTGTTTTTATAACCATTAAGTTTTAAGGCGTATAATATAATAACAGGGGGAAGCAAATACTTTTCACGTCTTTTATCTCAATCAAAACAAAAAGAGATAAAGCGAAAAAATACAATCAAATAACAGTTAGAGAAAAAGCAAACAAACTGTCAAACGAGTGGAAGAGCTTTTCCTTCAAATATATTCAGGTGAGATCACAAAATTAATTTATTTCGGTAAAAGCTTCAATAAGAGAAAATAGAATAGCAGAATTCATAAAAGAAAACTTGTGAAATGCAACACCTTTTTTAAAACAAAGTAATATAACAAGCATCAGTATCTTTGTCCTTTTAATGCTTTTCTGACCCATATGGAAGACTATAATCCTGACTTCTCAGTTGATTACC
Organism: Tetragnatha montana; assembly: GCA_963680715.1. NCBI lineage: Eukaryota > Metazoa > Arthropoda > Arachnida > Araneae > Tetragnathidae > Tetragnatha > Tetragnatha montana. Next base: position 25,547,553 of record OY796680.1, read on the forward strand.
TGTACCACCTTTCAGCACAAACCCAATTCCCATCACACGAACTTTCATCCCCCACAACTTAATTACCCACCTCAGTCACACTTCCTCACACGAGACCATTCTACCGTGATTATTAGTTTCCCAAACAAAATTAAAACTCCCAAGACCACGCAGCAGACCCTGCTTTTACAACCACCGCGGAAATCCGCGCCTTTTTCAAGCCCAGCTGATCCAGTATCTCATAACCCGGGTGCCTTTAAGGGCTACGTATATATACGGCCAGGAAAGGATAAATTTTAATTACTTCTTCAACTTTTAGGGCACTCGGGCTCGGTAACAGTGGTTGATGTGCATCTGTCTGACTTTTATGCGGCCCGGTGTGCACTTAACGAGCCACCGTTACGGCCTTTCGTGCCTAGCTGCTGGTTTTATGCCCGCTTTTTTCTGCCCTTCGCTTTAAATTTGATTTACTGTTTCATCCAATTCCCCTTTCTTTTTTTAGGGTTACGGCTTTTCTACCTGGAGTAAATATAGGGAAGGTGGAGTTTTTGGAAGGTGTTAAGGTTCTGGAAGGCGGTCCAATAGCTACGGGTGTCTTAAAAGCAAGGTTCAAAAAATACATAATGCTTAGACGGACGTTTTATATTCCCAAGAAAATCAATTTTAAAGTTTTGAAAGTTTTCTTGGTAGAAAGGAAGAGAAGAACTTTCATAATTGCCATTCAAGAAATGCCTTTAATGCTGGCAATGATATTTTTGAGGTTGAACCAATAAATTAAAGAATAAGATAGCACGAAAATAAACAAAAAGCACTATTAATGACCCAGTAATGCAAGTAGAATGAATACAAGAATATGAAAAATCTAAATTACTATATTTAATTTTAAATTTCAAAGCAAGTTGGTAAAATTGAAACTATCACCGCTCCCTAGAGCAGTCTCTTACAAAATAGTTTTTAAAATGTGTATGAGATTTCTGGGAATAAATACTCTGACTAACACTCCGAAAATTTAATCTTTCAACAAACTGTTTCTAAAATTGAATTAAAAACGAACCGGAAAAAACTAGAAAACTCAGGGAAATAAACACACGACTGCATTTTAATACGGTCAAAGAAAATTTTTTTACGAATTTTCACATAAACGAAGGACAAATCAGTACCGTTTAAATAAATACATTTAAAACTATTCAAGTATGTTTCGTTTCAGCACTTCGATGAAATGTAATACTCTCAAACTTAATTTGGAATCAAAACACAAACCCGTTGATTGTAAGTTTGAAGCACTATTAAGAGGACATAAAAATCCACAAAGGCATATTTGCAATGAAAACATTTTCGAACGAAGCAATTATTGCTTTCAATTTTTCATCTCTTCAATGCAAACCTTTCACTTTCCGCGCCTATTGCCATATTCAACGTTTTTCGATAGGCGCGAAGAACACAGGGAGAAAGTGCACGAGACAGGCGCGAAAAATATTAAAAAACGCAGCGAGACCGTCCTCTCGCAGAAAATGCAAATTACAACCAGTTCGGCGCTTCTGCTCAAAAGCTGCGTCGCGACAAGTAATAAAAAAAAAGAACAGCACAGCGAAATGCAAGCTAAACATGCGTTTTACGTAATGGACGGCAAATAAAGAGGAGGCGAACAAAAAGCGGTCTGCCTAAAACGCGATCAAACGATTGGGCGAAAACGAATTTTAATTCGAAAACATCAAAGGAACAGTGAAAAAAAAAGTCACTTCTCTGGTATTCTTGTAGCTAATCAACACTCCTTTTCAATTGGGTCGTTATTTTTTCCTCCTCGATATGGCGAATTAATGAAAAGAAATAGAAAAGCAAAGAGAAATGGAATTTCTTTTGGGAATCGATGTGGGGAAGAATGCTTCCACTTAGCAAAGGCACTGTAGGGCATTCACATCTAAGCAGGAATAAATATTTAACAAGTGCATCTCTTTTCGAGTCCTTTTTTGTGTTATTCATTCGTTTTCCTCATAAAACTCTCTTTTTTTATATACATCGTCATTGTCAATGAATTTCAAAAACAAATTTTATTTATTTATTTAGATGAACAAAACAGAAAAATCCAATTATAGTGTAACATAAAAAAATACTAATATTACAATCTATTTAAAAAGCTGCTAACACATTGATGTAGCAAAAAGAGGGCATTTGGATTTAAATTCAACATTCAATTAAAACTATCTCTCATCATATACTTATAATCAATAACAAGTTATTCAAAACCCGATAATTTTTCTTAAAGATATGATTTCATTGGCACCTTGAAAGAATAAAAGGGATGATTTGTTTGCACATAGGGGCGAATTCAGGGGAGGGGCTATGGAGCTACAGGCCCCCCATTGAAAATTATTTTATTAATAGTGATGAACACTCATTATTTAAACCACATTTAAACGAAGGTATAAATTAAAACACATTTTAATTTTGTGCGAGCTAAAATGTATTGAGATCTCATGTATGATAATAACAAACTTAGAAAAATATTAACCCAGAATTTTCGTAACATAAAGTATCTAATGCAGTAATATAACTTGTGCAAAATGTAAGCCTCGCAAGACGCAAACAATTTAAAGCGAATGCGGTAAAGAAAAGCAAATTTACAAGCATAAGAGCTCATATTTCTCTTTAAACAATAATAAACATGATCAACAAAGCCTGTAAACCTTAAGGTTATTAAAACTAAGAACACAAAAGTATCAACGAAAACTATGCTTTTTCTCACGGAAAACAAATACGAAAAGCGAAGTTTAACCAAGCTTTTCCTCAGGAAATAATAAAATCAAAGCAAGAGGGCGAATGCTTTCGAGCCCTAAAAGAAATAAACAATGTACTTACAATTACACAAACCTTAAATCAACAAAATACTTGTTTACCTCCCATAAGGGATTATCTCAATAGAGCTTGTAACGGGAAGAAATTTTCCCTTTTCCGAACACAAACATAATTTTAAAAAGATTAAAAACGTTCGAAAGAACAAAAACCAAAAAACCCGCCTTTTTCCAAAAGGGGCGAAAAGAAAGGACGAAAAAATCCCGGACAGCAATAATCCCTTAAAGTACCTACTTAGCTTTCCAAAAGTAAATAGAAGAACGCGTTTCAAAAGTAAAATGGCACTTAAGGCTATTAGAGAGGTTAAAAGAGAGAAGGGGGAGGCGGCGAGAGAGAGAGAGAGAGAAAAAAAAAAGGAGAGAAACAAGGGAGTTTGCGAAATTCTTAAATGTCCACCGTCAATTTAGGATTAGGGAATCTTCGGGGAGCTGTAGAATGCAGGCCGTGACAAGATATGTACTTAAATTTTAATAATCTCCCTCCAAAGGGAAGAAAAAGCGAAGATCTTGTGAAGAGTATGCGGTTAAAAAGGCAAAAAAAGCGGGGGAGAGGACTAAACAACCCCGGCTTATCTGCGACTTGGGCAGGGAAAAATAGTTTGAAGTAATCTGCTCTAATGAATAGGCGCTGGATGTGATTTTTAGCTAAAGGCTGATTAATTTTTGGCTTTTAAATCAAATTTTAACGAGGCCTATTTTGCATTTCACGAACCCTCCAGCGCATTTGATTTTACCGCAATAATTTAAAATATTCCTTCTAGATATGACCTCTTAAACATTCATGAAACTTTGTGATAGACAGTTTAATTAGAACTCTCAAAATGACTAACTACCTCAATGAACTCGAAACCTCTCATTTGGATAGGCGGCTTAAAGATTTTAACTAGAGATATGTTTAAAATTTGAGTATTAAAAATTACTATAATCTGCTGAATAAACTTAACTTAAAACCGGGTGGGGGGGGGAATGGTTTAAAAGAGACAGATTAAATTTCTTGAAGTTTGAATGAATTCCTATTTCTAACTACTTGGCCTATAACTTAATTTTAATTTTGAATCCTTATTTGTCAAAATTTTAATATATAGTTTGAAAAGGAATGAAAAATTTTAAACTATATGTAAGTCGCTCTATTTAAGTTTAAAAACTATTATTTTATTTTGTTTATTCTGTGGTCTAAAATAAGAATTTTTCCATCGGCTATCCGGAAGGTTTTTTTTTCTGATGGAGGAATTGGAAAGCTTTAATATTTTTTGCAATCAATAGGTTTTTGAGCTTTAAATGAATTCATTCAGAGAATATACAAAAATTATTTTCCTGTAGAAGGTTATAGTCTTGTTTCAGCAAAATAAGAACAACGTTCCACAAGAGATCCAAAAACTATATTTTAGAGTAATGTCATACTTAAATTGCATGAAATGTTTTTAGGCTTTTGGTGAATAAAAATAAAATAATCTATTTTTATAGTAATGACTCCTCGAATTGATTTTCTAAAACAGATTACATTCCAGAAGATTCTTTCTGCGACAAATTCTAATCTCCGACATTTCTCTTTAACTCACCACTCCCTGTTTTAATCATTTGGTCTATTAAATTTTGCGATAGTTTAAAAGAAGAGTTGGTTAATCTCCTGCACAGCAACATTCACCGATAGACGGGGAATTAATAGTCATTTCAAACCCGAAGATAGCGCAAGTAATTTAAAGAGATTTCTATCAGAATGAAAACCGTTCAGCTAACTCTCCGAGCGAAATTCCCAACTCTCCCGAGAGTTAAATGGCATAAAATAATATCAAGTAGACTGTTAAATATCGATTTCAACTCCGACTTTCAAAGCCTCGACAATACGTGTAGAAGCGTATCCCGTTTCTGGGAAAGCAAACCGGAGTGCGCCTCGTGGTTTCGACATGGTCGCCATTAAGTCTATTGTTCACGTCAGGGAATGTAGGGAGCGAAACGCAGTAATGAGTTTTAAAGTTGGAAAGGAATAAATTCTTAGGTGGCCCGAGATATTTTCGAGAAAGCTGCTAACATTAATTCGCTCCAGTTTAGTTTGCTATAATACCGAGTCGCTGCAAGAATCTTGGAGTCCTGTTTTGTTCTCTGAGAAATGAGACTGGAGTTGTGGACCGCAGGATTTGTCGATTACCAAGACCTATTCCCAAAGTTTTAGTTAGGAACACTAAATTTTCGACCTAATGAAATATTTATGTTAATTGGGCGAATGAGCAATCAATGAGATTCTATTTATGTAGTCATGAAATTTATTAGGTAATTAGCATTTTGGAGTCCAACTAAACAATACAGTAGCCAAGCACACAAAAAAATCATACATCTGACTTGTCATCTTAATGTTAAATTTATAAATAGTTTGATATCCATTTGATATTAATAGTATAACATTCTAACTTAGACCCGATATAAAAGTAGAGGAACCAACCTTCAACAATAGAAACCGTAAAACGACTCAAGTCGTTTATCAAGCAGTATTAGTGATCTATCATATGATACGTTTGTCGAGTTGTCTAGAAGTTCTCAATGAGGATATTTCTTTTGAAATTAGAATAAAAAATAAGGACTGCATAGATTTATAAGTTATGCTCTCTTCTCTTATTTTTGTACACAAATTACTTAGGTAACTCCATTATTGTGAACTTCAACGATCTTTTATTTTTACACGAATTAGTATTTTAAAAGATAAAGATTCCTTACAGATATTAGATTGAGATTTTACTTTAGCTATATGATACTATTCTGACAAGGAAAAAAAGTAAAACTAATTTTAAACATAAAATAGAAAAGTAGGTTAACTTAAAATTATGATGCCACTTATTCACTCAAAAAAAGTGTTTAAATTTGTCTTTCGCTTTTTCCTACTAAGTGTAATAAACATTAGCTTCTTTTTTTCCACACGAAACGGATCAGTTTCAAGCAACTTGTTTTCCTGCAACAACAAAACCTTCCAAATATTCACCCATCAAACCGAACCAGTGACATTCGCAGAAAAGAAGAAAAAAAATACACCAGTCACATCACCTTAAAACCATCTCCCATTTCAAACTTCCAACACCTCCGAAAAATAAAAAACCCGTCCGTTTCGCATTCCTCAGCCTCGGGTGTCCGCCACCATGAGGCGCTGCAAAAATGAAAGAGCGAAGAAGAAACCCGACGCCCCGAAAAATAAAGACGCCCTAATCGAGAGAGGGGCGCGCAGATGGGGTCGGAGAGAGCAGATGGCACCGCTCGTCGAGAAAGAGAACCGCAAACTCTCTTCTCTACAAGATACACTCCGGAACAAAAGCCTCTTCATCATTCATCCCGCCCGCTCAATTGCAACAAGGGGGAAAAATAGTAAGGGGAGAAAAAGGTGGAGAGAGAAGAAACTTCTTGTCTTTGCGCGGTGTTTCTTTGTTCCGTTTTTCACGCGTGGCCGCGGGGAGGAAGGGGTAACTGCAACCGCAAATGAAAAGGGCGGGAAACGCTCTCCTCCGCATTCGCTTCAAGTCGGAGCATGGAAATGCGGCCTGAGGGCGCCGCGTAAACAAAATTATTATCGTGTTTTTTTTGCTCTCGTACCTTTCGGTGGCGATATTTCCGAGCGCAAAAGAACATTTCGCGCATTTATCTCAAATGACTGCCTCGATAAACCGCTTTTATTCGTGAAAAATGAATAATACGAGTTCACGGAGCGAATTCGAGTGGAAGGCAAACATTTTTACGACTGTTTAAGAGAAATGCTGTGTTGCTCTCTCTCAGTTTTGAGGGAAGAAAATGTTGCAAAACACTTCGTACGACTGGAAACCCCCAATTACTGGGATATTGCTACTGCATTACTTTTCCCAAACTGTTCATGCTTTTAGCGTTCGTATTTTGCCTTTAAGGTTTATGTAAACATTGGTGAGATTTGCATAACAAGAGGGGGACATTTATGGAGCTGGGAGAGGAACACGTCTGCGTTTGTTCACAGCTGGGAGAGAAAAGGATTTAGTGCGGGTATAAAATAAACCATCCATTTGCAAACTCGATAAAATGCGGGATTCGATACATTGCGGACAGTTTCTCTATTTGAAATGGAATGAATATTCTCCAGACGTTTAAAGAAAAGGGTAGAGACTCTGCATTCTTTCAACCAAATTACTCACATAAAATGTAGTTTTATCTTCATGGGGAGTTTTACACTAAGTACCGAACCAACATTTTAAAGATGTTAGGTGCTTAAATATTGCAGATACTCATCGAAAGAAACGAATCTGGAAAGGGACACCGAAAAAGGTTTACTCTAAAGGTTTAAAAAGAAGAGAAACCATCGCTAGTGCACTCAAAAGTGAGACAACTTGCAGTCATTATTAACTAACTTAACAAACATCCAACCTTTTTTAATGTGGTGAGTTTAAAGCCTATTAGTTTACACCGGCAAGCTTTGCAAAGATATTTTCGTTCACATAAAATAATTAAAAACATTGCACACTATTAAACATCGCACGGATCAATGCAAAATACTCCAGGAAGAAATTTCCTCGTGTGCACTTCACAACTCACCACTCATTAAGACAGAGCACGCACTTATCCGTATCGATTTCGGTGCAGCGCACCACAACACCTCAAACGAACACCCATTCTCCCTTATCCCCACATCGATTTGAATACCTGCTGCACCTCTCGATTCAACCCCACCACCCCCGAAAAAAGAAACCCCCTCATTACCTCCGCAGAAAAACTCCCATGTCCCTTCGAGTGGGAGGTGGCGGATCCGGAGCCCCCGATAATTGGGATGAGGCCCGGACTCGAGAGCTCCTCCAGATGGGGATCCCTCTTCCTCCTCCGCATTGGGATGCCGAAGAGTGAGTGGGAGGAGGCGGAAGGACACTCCGCTCGAGGAGGGTCGGGTTCAAGCACAGGTGCGGGGGACGTGAGCAGGTTGAATGAGGGGAAGGGTACGGGTTTGGGACTCTAGTGCCTCAATATCAAAGGTAAGGGAATATCCGTTTACGGCCGTCGGGCCAGAACCTTCTCGCAGTTCGAGAAAATTATTGTTTCGGAGAGCTAAATAGGCTGGTAAAAAGAATCGTCCAAAAACGGCAGCAAAAGATGACAGAGTTTTCTGCACCTGTCGACTAGAAGATTTCTGTATTCATACGGAAATCTTCAAGTCGACAGGTGCAGAAAACTGTCATCTTTTGCTGCCGTTTTTGGACGATTCTTTTCATGTCATCTTTTCATCTTCAGTCATCTTTTCTGTTCATCATCTTTTGCCGTTTTTGCACGATGCAGAAATCTTCTGGCAACTTTTTCTGTCAAAGCATTCTAGGACATAATCCATAAATATTTCCGAACTTGGGAAAAAATTCCAATCTGTAGAGAGATAATATGTAGTTAAATAGATATAATATTTCCGTTGGCAAAGTTCCTAAAAGTTGCCAGAAGATCGTGGTATGCAGGAAAAGTGCAGCCAACAGAGAAATCCCGTGAACAGAAAAAGCTCAGGCATCTTTTGCTGCCAGAGCTACACTGGCTGGTACAGCGTACTAGCCAGTTGAAGGTTCCGATAAATCCACATTTCTTACCCCCCTGAAAGTCCCCTTTCATCAATCATCCCTGAACAAGGTTCAAATTCTACTGGATAAATAATTGCTAGCACCGCTTCACTCTCCTCTTTCCTTCAATTCGCATCATACGAATAAACTAGAAACTCTAACGAAAACTAATCTAGTGGAAATTAATAAGCCATTCGGCGCATTTCATGATAAGCCAACGTTAGCCTAGCAAACACGGCTAAAATCAATAAGAGAACACGGTAGCACAAAACAAATGCATTAACAAAGCGCGTTAGGAATTAGCTCCCAAACAAGCCGACGGAACCAGGTATTCATCGAAACTAATACGTACATACCAAACCCAACCAAGCCGCGAGCAAGTCTAATTAAGACCAAAAATCAAAATCCTCTCCAGAGTCCACAGCGAAAACCCTAATGAATGGCCTCGGAAGGAGCTTTCCAAGGAAGTCCTATAACGCTCTAATTAGCAGATTAAATTACCCCCGTCTTTCGGCACTTTTAATTAAAAGTCTAATAGAGCTGCCGCCGGCGCAGATTAGAAGACGGTTGATCACTCGGACGACAAAATGTTATTAAATCAGGCTGCGAGCCTTATGAAGGTATGATAATAAGGGCAAAAAGCTACTCACATGGCTCCCACGTAAAGGACATCCCGTTTGGAATCCAGGTAGAAGGTTCGGTAGTACTGGAAGCCGCAGCTGAATTCCCGCACATGTTCTGAAAGAAAATAAGAGATGGGATTAGATGCGTAATTCGAGTTAGCGAGTGTCCCCCAGACGTCTTTACGACTGCGGCCGTAAGTGATGTCTAGAGTACCGCTATTTCTGGTCGGACATAAAACTTAACGGTGGCCGGGAAGTTCACGCGTCATAAATTTTTCTCAGGGGGATTCTTGATTATGTTGGGCCAAATTTAAATGGGATGTTGCTCTCTCGAAAAGATGCAGCGCCAAACAAGATTTTAACGACAGTTACAAAAGCTGCGAAGTTGAGTGCGTCAAAGTGGCTGCCGTAAATTAGATTCATGATGGAGCAACTTTTCCGTGATGGCAGCAAGCACTAAAAAGCAGAACATAGGGGCCTAGCTTGAAATTCTGTTTTTAAAACCAAGCTCTGAGAAAATTATTAGTATAAGAATAACACTTTAAAAATTGCTTGAGTTAGATTAGAACGACTCAAACAAACCACCTTGCTCTCAATATTAATATTAGGTTTATCAGAATTCCTCTTTTTTATGAATACAGAAAATTTACCTTAGAAATGTCCAAATGAATATCAAAGTATCTTTAAAACTAAACTAGATACCTAAGAAATGACAACTGTCAAGTACCAGTTTTGCCTTCTTTTATCCTCCCACAGCGCACTTTCACTGATACAAAATCCACATAAAAATAATAACAAAACTTTGATTTCGTTGTATATTCAGGTTTTTAAAAAAAAAGGTGGAGAAGAGCCAACAGGTAGCCTAGTTCGCAATTAAAATCCCTCCAACTACAGTAAATCAATATCTCTACAGCTGCAAACGGTCGGAAAGACTATAAAAAGAAACCGAGAGTGAAAATTATGCAGAAATAAATCACGCATAAAAATGTTACATTTCAACGACCAAACTTTTGAATAGCTAACGAGTACTTTAACATAAATTAAACTCACAACATCCAAATCGTAGCCAGGAAACCGCAGAAAAGAATCGCACTCGCATAATTACACCCCCAGATCATTAAAATTAGGCGCACATTCCGCATTTTTTCGCGTCCCGAAACCTCTCAACCCAACTCGCACCTTCCTGGAACATTCCTCTTCCCTCTGCAACCGACATTTCCATCAATCCTCCTCCTCCCCAGCCTCTATTAATATCGGGCGACTTAAAGAAAAGCCGCGATTTTAAAGCCGAGGAAATAACTGATTAAAATGTTTTGATTTGCCCACAAAAGAACTCGGATGCCTCCATTCCTCCGAGTGTATCAGACGGCAAATTAATATGGCCGCCAGACAAAGGCGAGGAAATTAATCAGTCCTTTTTTGAGAGGAAAAGAAGGGAAAACATTGATTAGTGCTCCACGAGAGGAGAGAGAATGGTGTTTTGACGTTTTCTCAATTATCTCCTTCTCTCCACAATTCGGAATTAAACTCGTATTATTCCGATTTTGAATGGGAGGAATAATCTAATAAAAGAGGACCCAGAGTTTTAAAATGGGAGAGGTAATTATTTGGTTGATTGGGCCAGAGCGAGTCAAATGCGGTTAGTGTGCTGTTCTAAACCGAGTCGCTTGGTTTGTTGATCACCAGGGTTAACTGGGGGAGGTTGCCAGATGAATAAATGAATGAATGCGTCGGGGAAGCCCCCGAATTATTTAATAAGCGGCGGCTTTTGGGAACAAAATTAGGGGCAATGTTGGTTTATTAGGGGCGAAAACAATAAGCGCGCAATAGTTTGAGAGCTCGCAATCGGTTAAGTGGAAACTACTCTATTGTGAACAACTTTTGCTTTTAAACGAGAACTAGATACTGTGTTTCTAATATGAGAGATTTAGAAGAGCAGGCGTCTGCGTTTAGATTTGTAAATGAGCAGTATATTGGACGTTGTAAGATTATACGACTGTTGAATGTCCGTAATTTCTCTAATCTCAACTTTTAACGTATATTATAAGCAAGTACTCTATCATTATCACTATTATCATTTCGTACAACAATACAATTTGGTATTCTGAAGAATACTTGAGAACAAAATAAAAAAAAACACTTATTATAAGTTCATGCTAGAGGTAAAAAAGAGTAAATTTCTTCATAAAATATAAGGAAATTACAAGGCTATGATACAATATAAATACTTTTTTTTTCTAAAAACAAATTCAAGAGGTCAAAATATGGTGCTTCAAATACAGACATTATGGTTTCATCCATCTCTAGTCCCTTACGCAGTATTTATATGTAGCCTTTACTAGGTCAAATTATTTCATGGAAAGAATTTGACATAAGAAAGAAATTGAAATTCAACTACACAAGAGTATCAAAACTCTCCAAAACATGCCACTTCCCACTCAAATCAATAAAAAAAAATGACACTTCTAATAAAGGCATTTCGGATCCCCCAAAAATACATAAATTACAATCTAACTACACAAATAATCCATCATAACCATCTCGACCCTGAGATACGGTCATAAGCTATACAACACATCCCAACACGAGGGTTTTTTTTTACCCACCGCAGCTCACCTGCCCGGCTTTCATCTCCAAACCCGAGTTTTTGAGCGGGTATTCATTACCCCGTTCATTTAAGCAGGTCGTAACTCGACCACTCGAGGAGGAGGCCCGATCGAGTCGATTAATTAGCGCACAGAGGGCTTTGTTTTTCCCTCCGCACGCAGCAGCAGGTAGCTTTTATTCATGAGAAAGAGGGTTTTCCTCTCGGTAGCCCGTCTTTTTGGGAGAGTCTAATCACTCCGGAGGAGATGGTAATCCTTTAATGATACCGGTGATGGAATAATAAATTCGGTTACCGGCAGCGATGTCATTAGTTTGAGAGTAGATGTCCTCGAGAGCTTTTCGTAATGGATGCGGACGGACAAATTGGCGATGGACTATTGAAAGAGACTGATTTGTATTGCAATTAGTTACGGAGGAGAATGGCGTCAATATCGATGGCTTGTTTTATACTAAGGAAGGCTTTATCGTAGTTCCATAACAAGCATTGTACGTTTTTAAAGAGATATATGTTTTTAAAAAAAGTTAAGTGAGAAAGGTTTTAAGAAGTAAGGAAAGGTTCCAAATTTTAAAGAAAAATCTAAACTATTTTAGGAAAAGTTTGAGTGAGACCTTTCAGTCAAAAGGTTTTGGAACCCTTGGTCTAAATTCAAAATAGCTTTTCTTTGAAATTTTATTTCTTCCTTTTCCTGTCACGGTTTGGAAATTATTTCAAGAGATAGTAATTTATCAATGTCTTAAATTTTGATTTAATTTCATTCTGCAAACACGGTTAAGAACTCGAGAAAAAAATTTTAATCCTACAAAATTTAATTTCTTTCTTATGGGATTTATTGTAAACACAAAGTAAAATTTTTACAAAATTTCACTATATTAAAAGCCATTTATGTAAGCGACTTCATCAATAAAATTCTGCACCTTTCCCTATGGTATATGGTACATGATTTATGAAATATTCTTCTCATTCATTTTATAACTTAATTTATTCCTCCATTAGTTTTCAGTTCAAAAAAAATATTTTACTACTCAGAAATTACAAAATAATAAATAAATAACCAACGAGATTCACAACGTCATTCCTCTCCCAGCAATCTCCCCACTTAATTAGAGTTTCCTGGGAATACATCTTCAATAAATAATGCGCCATCCTCGAGGCAACAAAAGACAAAATTCTAAACAAAGAATACGTAATAAAAAAAGGGAGGGTTTAAGTAATTGAATAAAGTCTATGCATAGGCCTCGTTTTTAACAGACGACACTTGGGAAGCAGGTGGATCATAAGGAATGTGCAGAGAAGTATACTTAAATATTTAAACAAAAATCTGAAAGTCAAAATCTACTTTAATGCTCGAAGAAATGAAATTAATTGTAATTAATAGGTAACTAAACGAACTCTTAATTTCGACTCGTTTTGATAAATAAATAAAGCTGTTGATTCTTATACACTGGAATAGGCAAAGACGTTTTTGAAATTGAAAGTTAACTAATGAGATTAATCTAGATTTCAAATCATCGTGAAAATTTAACGAGACGCATTTAAACACTCCAAATAGAATAACTAATGACAGTTTCATTATCAATTTACAGCTGCAATAGGGGAGGCGACACTTCTGAATCTATGAATAAAAAGCGAGGGTTTAGGTAGGATCTCCCTATTTTACTTACAGCAGCAGGTGAACAAACTAAGACTTAAAAAAATTCAAGAGTATAGTACAAGTAAGTATACATAAATATAGATGGTAGTAAACAATATTATTTCTTAAAAATAGCTTACTTTCTTAACAAAAACGAATCATGCCCTACAGTTATTAGTTGCTAACAACATATTTAGGTCTAAATGGGACATGTATCGTCTCCTTAAGTCAGTCTCGTCATGTCATCAACAATCCAAATTCTCAATAACAAAGCAGCAAAAAAACAGAGAAAAAGTTCAAGGGTTCAACTGATTGAAATTAAAGGTAACCCACGGTTCATCTTAAATATGCTTAGAAAATTGAGTTAAATTTATTTTAATAGGCAGATAGATAACCTGAAACTTTAATTTCATTGCACACAACACCCTCAAACTTCTATTCAGAAATTAATTCCAATCCACAACTGAATAATTTCGCAGCCAGTATAAGAAGAGTACCAAATTTTAAAATTCATTCTTTATTCACAATTCTTTATTATTTTACATATATTTCACGGAGCAGTTCACATCGAAACAGTACACAAGGCTCTTATTGATGGGGCCCTCAGGATCCCATAGATTCATTCACCGATTCACCTTTACTTATAATCGTTAACTTGTGTAAGTTTTGTGGTTTTTTTTACGTAGTCATCCTCCCTAACCTTTCTGAAAAGTAACAAAAATCGGCGCATTTTAAGCTCTTTCACGACCAAACCCCCACCTGTAGACACCACAGGGACAGAGAGAGGGGGTTTTCCTATTGGCAAAAGTGAGCCAAAAACAAAAACAAGTGGCCAAGAAGAATCTAATGACGGAGAACGCGAGGACACTTCCCACCGGCGATAAATTATCACCCACAACTCCAAATAGTTTCGATTCCCGAAAGGCCCCAAACCGAATGATCCGAGCCACGCTTTTTGGGAAGAGTCCAATCGATCAGGAAAGGGGGTGGTGGGTGGCGATGAGAAACCAATACTCAATTAATTTGCCAGAAGAAAGCGACCGCCGCCTTTTAAAACGCGCCCACATCATTTAAAAGTTCCGCAAAACTTTCCACCAAAAGGCTGATAAATGAAGAGGATTAGCACTTAAGAAAATTCCGCTTCTAATTATTCGCGCCTCTTTCTTGGGAGGGAGATAATTAAAAACAGGATTCTTTCGATGTTTTTCCTTCTTGCCATTGATTTTTGCGGGGGAGGGTGGCGATATCAAGCACAGAACACCGTGTTGCAGAGTGTTACAGTATTGGCATGTGCGAAGGTAAATTCGCAAAATCGGATTACCCGGATTTGGAACAGAGAAGATTTTAAAATCTAGTAATTTGTATGGAAAAAATGACGAGGATAAATACACAGTGTCATTAAGAAGGAAGGATATTCCTAAAACAGCACTCCTACGTAATATAATAGCTAAAATATTTTTTTAAAATTATATTAATGTTATTATTTAAATGAGATTGCATTTCTTATGTATTAGTTTGTATGAATTGTATGATACCATATACGTGCATGGGCCAGTGGCCCTTTTTCCAATAAAAATTTATTATTATTATTAGTTTGTATGAAAGAAATGATAAAATGAAAAAAAAAACACCTACCTCTGAAATTTTAATGCTGAAATGTCATTAAACATTTCTTTCTGTTAACGAAAAATCTACATAAAATCGTGTACTGTCCTACCTAAATTTAAAAGTGCAGGATAAAGGTGCACGAATCAATTGCAACCGGGATTTGATTCGAATAAAATATGCGGATTATTGTATGATAGAAAAAGGTATTATCTTGAAAAAAAAAACACAAATAAATGCACAGAGTACAGTAAAAGTATACTGCATTGGTCTTATATGCTAAATAACGTTAATAACACTTTCCAAAATACTTACAATACAGTACGAGCTATGTATGCAACCATATAAAAATATTAAATTTTTATAAGATGAAAAATTATTTCATAATTATAAAAGATTTCTTCAGTTAAAAAGTTTCTTTACGGATGGTTTACGTTCATGTAGTATGAGTGTCCCAAAAAAGATTGACACATTTTAAAAATTTTTAAATGTAATGTGTAGGTGTTTTTTAGGACACCCTGTAAATGAAAATAGTTACAGAAAATCGCCGAAATAAAAAAAAGTTGAGGGACAATTTCAATGGTACATAGTACACATTTATGCTGTGAAGTGATGATAGGTAAAGTTAAAGAGTGTGACTGTACGAAAAGAAGTCAAATAAGATGTAGTGAATTAACAGAAAATTGAATTCTATAGGGAAATGGTGAAGTTAATAATAAACTCAAACCTTTCAAACACGAAGAAACCAATTTAAGAAATTATACATAAACTCTACAGAAATTCTACACAACTGCCTACGAAAGAAAGGGAGTAAAATATATCTTACATCGAAATAATTCCAACCATATTCCCTGAATATCGACTTTTCCAACGAAACTTCATCTGAAAATCACTCAGATTGTTAAAACAGAATCTCCTTTCCGTGATCCAAAAAAGCGGGAACACACACAAAAAAGTTGCATCGCGTCGGATTCCGATTTAATGATGCATTCGTGTGAAACAAAACCCACGGACTACAAGAAGAAAAGGACCCTTTACAAGACTCTCCAACGAGGCAAGGAAAAAAAGTTCTATTCGAAACAAGTTTTTCTGACAAATATCTCCGCATAACATGGATAAAAATAAACTCCGAGTAGCCATGCATCGGACAAGTACAATCTCAGTACAAAACAAGTACCATCAACAATGGCATAAAAAAAGATGACAAGCAGAATTTCGATTTCCTCTTCATTCAGAGGACTTCTCAAAAGAACTAATACCGCAACGAAAAACCAAGTATATAAGAAGAGGAGGGAAAGAAAGAGGGAGAAAATAAAATCCTGAAGAGGAAAAGAGGTATGTTACATAAAAAAAACCACATTTGTTTAAAAGAAAAAATATAGGGTGCATTGTGTTTGTGAACTCTTTGTCCACATAGTCAAGTTGAAGTGGATGAAATCCCTACTATTTTCAACCAACATTGATAAATGGGGATCTTTGTATAAAAAAAAATACCTTCGGGGTTTGGGTTATCAATCAAGAAAATAATAAAAAGAACTTAACAATCCCTCTTTTTTATAAAAAAAAATAATTTGTTGCGGGGAAAAACAGTATATTAGTTTTGAAAAAATTTTACTATCAAGACCTAATATTCTCGAGAATAATACGGAGGTTTTATTTTGAGTTTTGATATAAAACTACATTTTCTATTCAGCTTTCCATAACTTAAAAAATATGAAAGTCTGGAGAACGTAATGATAATCTAACTTTTTAGACGTACAAAAAAAAACAGTAACATGGCTCGTCTTATTTTAAGTTTCATATATTGCGAAGCAGTCATAACCGCAGAATTTCTTCATATAGCTACCTAAAGTAAGCGATTTCTTTCAGGTGGAAAATTTACAACTCATAAAAACGCAAGCAGACGCAGGGTTATAAAAATTTCAATTTAGGTCTTCTTTAATCAGAATTACCCAAAGTAAGAAAAGCTAGAGCTAGCAGGGTTATATGTTGTTTAGGGTAGCTGAAATAATAAATTCGTATGAAAACTTTATTTCGTAGCTAATACAGGAAACAATGGTAGACAGGGAGGACGTAAAAAGCAACAAAACCTAGATCTCCAATAATTTACTGTATCCTTAGGCTGTATCACGAACTTAATCATTAATTATTTCTTTTGCTCATGGATGTTTTTCCGAGACATGCAGAAACAATAACTAAGAGCCCAGATGCTATTGTAATGAATAATGATGCAAAGATCCTTGGATGGTTGACACAGTAAACCATTTTTCAGATAATTTAAAAATAAAAAAAGCAGTGCTACCTTATCATTACGCTGTTGTGAGAATAAAATCAATAATATATTTATAGCATATCAATCAGGTTTTCTTAATGACATTTATTTGTCCAATGAATATGGATACATTTTGTGTATTTAATATAACTATTGATTATGTCTGGGTAATAACATAAAGAGAAAATTTTCAATTTATTAAGAATCTTGATAAAGTATTTGAAAATTTGGAGAACAAATTAAGAATTTTTTCAGCATCCCAATTGAAGTAACAAAATATTGTTTTTGTCTCTTTTATTATATATTCATTTAGTAAATAAAGCCTAACCGTATGTCTTACACGTCAGTTTAAAGTATTGAATCATTACCAAGTAAGAACAAATTTTTATCAAATAACTTTATTTATGAAGATATTTAAGTCAATTAATGCTTATGACTTCGTAAATTTTTAGTTGAACAGATTTTACATAAACCGGACATTTATTTTCCCAAATATTAAGTACATCAATCAATTACAAGGAGTAAAAGAAACAATAAATAATAGCACAAAAGAACCACTTAAAAAAGAAGTAGCAATTTAATTATTAGTGTAAAGCCGGTTTTAAAACAAAAATGACATTATCAAGAAGGCGAATAAGTGAGTAATAAAAAGTGGTTAGTCAGCAGACGCACAACTCAAAACACTGAATACTCCCAACCAAAATGCTCGCCCTCAGGCCCTCTCCCAAAAAAAAAAGCTCCCCATCCAAAAGAGGGCAAATGACACATTCCCCTCTAATTGCGGACCGACACCCGAAACAACAGCCCCTTCAGCCCCAGGGGCAACAGGTAAGGACGACAGACACGACCCCCATTACATTCCCACTCACACAAAACACAAAGCACCCTGTGTCATCCCAACATGTCATCAAATGGAGTGGAAGGGCCCCGGGGCCAATGCTCTTCTGTAATATTCCCCCTACTTGTTTTTATCCGTCCAGCCTTTTCGCTTCTACTATAATGAAAGTCTGCGACGAAAACCGAACGAAGTTGCATACCGGTATGCAGATCGGAAATTAGCGATGCCGGGAATGATAGCGTATGCCGTGACCCGGAGTCATTCCGGGGTCGCGGAATTAATGACGTTCGGAATAAATCTTGGGACCGGATCGATCGGAATTAATTTTTGATACTAATGGTCTAGGGTTGAATTATCGAGATGGGAGTTTTTAGTGTCGGGCAATAGGTGTCGGGAAAGGTCTGTGTCATTAGTGTCTGGGGAAGTGAGGAGAATTTATGGGTCTTGTTAGGATATTGTGCGTAAATTCTGACTGAAAGACTGTTATTAGTTCGAAATTTGGCCGGGGAAAAGGTCTTACACATGTAAGTTTAATAAAAAAAAAAGGCTGTTAAAGGTTTTATTGTACAAATCAAAAATGAATGTTCTTCAATAGTTAATAAGGCCACTAACCTTCTTTACACTGAGGACACTATTTTCCCGAGGTATCCTTTTTTGGTAAAAACATTATACAGCTTTATCGAAAGTTTAAATATTAAAAAGAACAGACTATGCTACTCAGCAATGAGATCCTAATATAGTTATAGAATGCGATTATTTTAAACTTATTTAAAATTACAAACACATTATTTGTTAAAATTTCAAAATACTATCACAGTTTTTAATTTCAAGTAAAATAAAAAAAGCGAAAAACAGCAATAAAAACGAAAATGCTATTCCTGATTTTTTTAAAAAACTCATCAATACCGTGAAACACTACCTGTGAACAGCACAATAGCATTGTGTATACACGACATCTCCACCTCTTGGTTGAGCAATAAAAACTCAATCGACCTCTGACAGTGTCCCCTAACATACCCCTCTCTCAACTTTAAAAAAAAAAGCTCATAAACAAGTCTCTCGTTTCCAAACAGAGTCCTCTTATTGCGCTTTCAATAAAACGCCGAGGAGGAGCCATCTCCAAGAAATACAAGACACTTCCCGACGAAACACACAGCAGCGAGAAAAAAACTGAAGCGAAATGAGCACAAAGAGTGGAAAGCGATTTCATCCCCTTTCCTAATGCATCCCCGAAAATCCCATCCTATTCATAACACTTTTCGAAAGGGCTCAATTCCGGGATACGGAGACATTTCACAGATTTGTCCCGCTCCGGGCCACTCCATTTGCGAAGAACTCCGGGTGCTTTTCGGGAAAAGTAAAAAACTTTTCTTTTCTATACGATGATCGCCCATCCAGCTTCATTTGGAGGAATAATGAGCTTTTCCCGTTGGAAAAACAAGAGCCGTGATGACGGCAGATAGATAAAGGGAAGGAGATGATATCGTTGCTGGACAATGGGAGGGAATGATAACCTTTACAGTAACGAGATTGAGATATTATAGTTTGGAAGCTGTAACGTGTGGCGACATGTTGCTGTTTTTCTATGAAACTTTTATGCTGTTAAAGGAATTATTTCCCAGGAAATACTATAAGACGCTCAATGGAATAAAAAGAGGAAGAAAGTAAATTCTATTGATCAAATAGAAACTGCTACTGTCCAGTGTCCATTTAATTTTTTTTTACAGGACAAAAGATACACATTGAAAAAGAGAACAAAGTGTTTCCAAACATTTGGACATTACTTTTGTTTAAAAAAATCAAAGCGTGTTTATTTGAAGGAATAATTTATTTTTATTTGATTGCAATAAAAACACTAATATAGCAGAGCAATGAGACAAAAATATATAACCACATAAATTGGTTCTAAGTTCTCAACAAACTATCTAAAAATTACGATTTTACGTTTTTCAATTTTTTTTCAAAGATACATTTCCTTTTCTAGCATAAATACTATCCATAATACAATCACACAGCAGAGAATGGTTTAAGTGGCAGTAGTAATTAAAAGTAAATCAAAAATTGATTCTCCAAATTGATAATTTAAATCATATCAATTAATCACATTACTAACAGAAAATAAATTAAATTAAAATTTCATACCTCTGAATTATCGTAATATAGTAATTACGTATTATATCGTAATAAAAATAAACCTATAAAAAATTTCCATTTAAACTATTTAAATCACTATATCGTACAATGAAAATGGTAGTATTTTCTTTCTTAAATTTTAATTAGTAGCGTTTGAAAAATTAAAAAAAAATCTTCAAATTAACGCTAACTATTTCAAAGCAGAGTATCTTAAGTTGTTTTCCTTGCGCGAAGCCTACTAGTGCTGAAAAGATAGTTTTACAGGAAAAAATAGTTTGCCTGAGGGAAAAGCAAACTTTACACACGCAACAATTAGATATTTGATTTCGGAAGAATTTAGGCAATATAATACAAACTACATTAATAGCCCCCTTAACACGTCACATATCAGACCTATCGGATTTTCACATACAGATACCAATAATTATTAAATAAAACTTCATGCAAAATTCAAAACAGGATCATCTACAATTGCACTCAATCGGCTAATATCATTCCCTCCAGAAACTTAAAAAAAATCATCTCAACAAGCAAACAAATCCCAACGCCTCTGCACACAAACACTCCACACCGAGCGCTGAATAAGCTATCAGGGGAACTCTTCCCTCAAGAAAGCCATCCATCCAAGGAGCGATCATCCAGACGGAGCGATGACAGAAAGTACTTAACGATGCCCCCGCCCCCTACCACCTCCCCCAGGGAACAACCACCGAAAGGATCGATAAAGAGAGAGGAAAAAAACACCTTTCCCGACGCTAGAACAGGTGGACAGGTAAGAAAAAAGAAGGGATGGAAGAAAAACAAAGCACCTGTCGCGGAGGACACCATTCCGTCGCCAGGGTGTATCACCTGCCTCTTTGGCCATTGTTAATGCTGACCGTATTTGATGTCCCTTCGGCAAGGTAAGGAGTGTCGCCCGGGGGTGATATTAGCTCGGTCGGTCGGACTTTTTTTTAATTTAGGTGGGGATTCTAGGTCAGAGGGAAAATGCACTGCTTGGGGTAGTGTTGCAATAATCCCGTGGTATTAAAATTAGTTTGGTGCATTCAAATAAGACACTTAATAGTCATGGAGACTAACCGTTAGAACTCAAACTGTCATAGAAATATTATATTCTTAAAATTATAGACAAAAATTTCATTCTAAACATTAAAAAACACCATCGTTATATTGAATAACTTCCCAAAACAAGGTTTCGATTAAATAATTTAGCAAACAGTTTTACTGTGGAAATTAAATTCATGTGCTTTTAAATAGTTGGCAATTAACTGATATAAGAGACAATATAGTAGGGGGTAATAGTTGAACATAAGGGAGTTGGAAGTATAGATTTTTTAATTTTATTGATGGGTATATATGAGAAATAGAAGAAGTTAAAAATATGAACGTAGTAAAAATGGAAAACTTTAAAATATTTGTAATTAAAATAATAAGTAATCAAATGTGTTCAAGCAATCAATATAAATGTGATTGAAAAATTATAATAAAACAATTGAAATTAAAATACACGGGATTGCCCAGCTATGTGGAGAACTCTCATGCAACCTAAAAATAAAGGTATACTTATGAAGAAATGAAGATACCTTAATGAAGAAACTAATCATATTATACGTGCTCTCCAATGTCGAACGAACAATTTCTGTTAGATAAGTAATCATGATCCAATTACAATAAAAAAGTTATAATTTCTCAACAAATAATAAAACTTTATCACACACAAAAAACGCGCCCTTTACTGATTAAAATGAGTATAAGAATATAAAAGAACGAGAGTAAAGTAAAAATTTAGAATCCCACTTCAAACAAAATAAATTGCATAGTATCAAATCGGAAATAATTACCCCAAAGCTCGATGGTTTCCAATTAATAAAATTAGCATAAAATATACACTTACAACGCCGTAACAAAAACCGATCTCGACACTGAAGAAGCAATTGTGACGGCATCCCTCCAGAAGGCTTTGATCCGATGAAGTACAATAGGGTATCCGCGGAAAAAATATTAATTCCCATAAAAGATTAATTTGTTATATTTAACTCGGGAGAAAAAATCGGACAAAGAAAACTCTCCAAAACTCTTTCGACGGAAAATATTAAGTGTTCTAAATAACGTAAAAAAAAATAATAATCACAAAAATCGAACACGAAAAAAAAGTCCAGACTATAAAAGGAGAGTAATAACGCGGCAGCTTTAAAAAAAAAAAACACCGAAACAAAAACGAAGAAGAAGAAAAAACTATTCTCTCCACAGAAGGTTTTGTTTTCTCCTTTAATATCATCTTGAGGCAGCATCTTAAAAATCCTGTTCGCTTTTTATTAGTTTCCTCTCCAGCAATTTCTAATTAAAAGAAAAGGCGCTTTCGTCGGGACACAAAAAAAAAAAAAAATCCCACCTAGGGCTTTTTTTATTGTTATCATCACGGTTTTTATTCAGCATTCTGCGTGCAAAAGTTTTCGTAGCAGTTGATGGATTTCTCCTACCGTTGCCCTGGGCTAACCCTGAGTCCCACTCACTCTCGATTACTAATATGGAGAAAAAACTTATCATCAAAGAAAAAGCGGTGGCGTGGAGCAACAATACGGCGAAGACGGCCATTCACCGGGCTTGACGTGGAGAATTTCGGGGTTTTAGCCCCAACAATTGTTATAAGATTTATTTCTTTCTTTCCCTCTCGGGCGGTTTTTTTTATAGCGTTTGCCGCGGGTTTCTGGGGGAAGGGTGGGTGGGGAGGCGAGAGAATCATGAATTAATTTCGGGACGCGAACAATGCTTCGGGAGCGAAGGGTATTAAAAAAGAAGAAACACGATGGGCGGGAAAGGTAGGTGGGAAGGTGACGAGTTATCGGGTGGAAAAAATTAAATTTGTGAGGAATCGAAATTGTAAATTATTGAGATGAATTCTTATTCGAAGGTCGCTAGTTAATTCGCCCGATTGATTGCCAGAGCTAGACGATTATTGGAAATCGCCTCAATATTCTATTGAAAACAAAAAAAAAATAAAGGGGAATTGATTCTCGCGGAATCTCATTCGCCTCACAGAAGATCAATTCTCTTATACTCTCTTATACCTTTTAATTAAAAGGTATAAATGCTAAAACCTTTGAGGTTTGAACATTTTAACTGCTAGTATGTATCTGTTACATTTTTAGTGAAATCATAATTTAGTAATTTTAATCCATTTTATTCAAATAACCTGAAAGTTTGAGTGATTTACTCACTGATTTGATGTGAAGAAAAATTCACGAAAATGTATCAAAAGCTTGTAGTTCTGAAAAATTTAAAATGAGCTGAAAACCTGTACTCACACATAAAATTTAAAACCATCTCAGAAACTACAACTGAAAGAAAATAATTGTGTACCTAATTTTCACTTCTATGTAAAAATAGTAAAGGTACGTTTATAGTAAAGAACAATAAGAAAGGAAAACTCTACCACCAACAATTAAAACAAATACCTGTCACAAGATCTCAAGAAACATATTAACTCTCCCGAGAAAGATCGTTTTGCTCTCCAAAAATCTGGAAAACATCCCCAAGTCAAAATGATAGGTTACTTAAAAAACAAGCCGCAAATAAAAATCATTCACACACGGAGATCTATCACAGCGCAGGGCGGCCCACTTTCTGGCGGCAGCCCCCGCCGTCCTGTCTCAAGCGCCCCTCTGGAGTGGGCAGCCTTCCAGCCCCCTGAAGGATGCGCCCTGTGCCCTGCCCTCATTGCACTAATTGCTCTCCAAACCATCAGCTTCTGCTCGGGACGAAAAGCCAATTTGTTTTCCTTCCACTCAAAAGATGCGTTTTGCGGTCGGAGGAAATGGTGGCTGTACCGAGGGCATCAATTTTTGTCAAACTACTTAGCTTCGTTTAAGGTCTGTTCATTTTACCGAATTTTAACAGAAATTGAGTTTTAGGTTGGTTTTTAA
This sequence comes from Tetragnatha montana, assembly GCA_963680715.1. NCBI lineage: Eukaryota > Metazoa > Arthropoda > Arachnida > Araneae > Tetragnathidae > Tetragnatha > Tetragnatha montana. The sequence continues at coordinate 25,571,544 of OY796680.1, forward strand.
GACAACCAGAGTTACGTTTTGCAGTAAAAAAAATTTACGATTAATTGTAGTCGAGAATTTTTGTAAACTTGTCTATATTTCTATGAAACTATCTACTTAAAACACTACGAAGAACCATCCAACTCTTAACCCAATTCAGTGAAGAGTCAATTATTTACCTCACAATTGCAATAGTTCTTTGACAAATTGTATAACTTAAAAGAAATCTTATTATCATACTTTTTATTATTTTGTATGTGGTTTTATCAGTTTTTTTTATGTTCTTCGAAATTATTTTCTTCGTATAAATAAATAAACAATTATAATAAAGGGGGCCAAGAGGGCCAAAGCTAGTTATATAAATAACACAGACATTAATAAAAAACGTTATAATAATGTGTGCTTAATTTTTCCTCCTTAAAATGTTCGTCGTCTTACAAACCCAAGGGTTTCTCCAAAATATCCCTTCATAACACACTGACAAACAATTTCAATATTCCCACAACTACATGAAAATTGTATACTTTTAACATAATTTCTTACAGCTTTGTTCCTTCAATCCAATAATATTTTCAAAAACTCAAACAGACTTAAGAAACAATTTAAAACCACTTTTAAAAACTCGCAATTAAAAAATAACAAATTCACCACAACTATCGGACCGAAACCAAAATCCCATCGATATAAAGAAGCAGGCGGGGGCACCCCAGAAAAGACCAACCCCAAAACTTCAGGTGTCGTCCCCCAAACCAACGACATCCGACTCGGGAGATAATCAGGCTTCATTAGGCAATCGTGAACGAAACCGCAAACAAACAGCCGAAAAATGAAGCCGCGCAGGTTCCGGTTAATTAAATCGTCCGGAAAAGCGCGAAACTTGCGGGGCTTCCAAACGACACTTCCGGGAACACGCCCCTTTATCGGGGCGCAGCAGCGGCTCATTAGAGATCGGAAAAGGGGCTTTTTGCAGCCCCCGACTAACTCGTTTTAAAACTCGGGGCGGCGTTTATTTTCAATCGTCTTGGATGCGCGCGTTGGATTGAAGGGCGTTTAGAAGATTGTTAAAAGAGAGAGAGGGCGTCGAGTGAAGAAGTTTTCTCGGTTTTCTGATTAGAGGGGAAGTTGGGAATGGGGCGCGAGGGCCTTTTGCCGGAAGTTTAATGGAGGTGTCGATGTCGAGAGTTTCCCCGAGATCCGTTGGATTGAGTTCTCAAGGAGGAGAGTAGTTTGAGGAGGAGGAGGAGGAGGAGTTTATGCCTCAATAATAACGTGAGATGGGTGAAGCAACCCTGAGTTAGTTTCTTCTTAAGGATTCTCCTTATACTACCAACCGAGAGTTAAAATGTATGCAGGAACTTATCTGGAAGGGTGGCGCAAAGGTATAGTTATACAAGATTTTCATGAATCAATTAGTTCGAATGAAATAATTTCAAATGTTACTAACACACGGCGGAAAAGCCATATTTTGTCATAACTCATTGTCAGACGAATTTAGCAATTTTGGACATCCTCAAATGTTGAAAAACAAATCACGGTGAGTAGGATTAAATTTTTTACCTTCTTCGGTCGACAAAAGATAGTGCTTCTATCACTTGTGTCGAAGAGCTAGTATAAGAACTAGAAGAAACCTTAGGAATCCACTCAGACACTCACTTTGTACAAGCTTTTAAATTTAAAGCAGATTTATTTACTGCAGATTTATTAAAGACACGTCATAAAACAATGGCCAACATACACCCATAGACACCTCAGTCATTCCATTTAAACTGAACGATCCCAACAGGGCCGTAACCAGACTTTTGTTTCGGGGGGGGTTTTGTCTCAAATATTTTCTGAGGTATCTCCTTACGGGTACTTTTATATGTTAAGTTTTAGATGACAACACTGAATTGAAATTTTGATGCACTAAATTTCAAAATTGTATAAATACTATATGAATTTGAAGTAAAAGGGGGGTCTGGGGGTCCTACCCCAGAAAATTTTTGGAAATTTGCCCCTCAAAAGAGTGATTTAGCTCATTTCTGACCCTTTAGATTACACCCATAGAGCACCACTCATTGTAAGCGGCCGAATTTTCAAGGTAAAAAGAAGGTATATTGTAATAAATGGCGAAATGTTAAAGGGGGTTTTAGGTTCCTACTCCAGAAAATTTTTGTGAATTTTTCCCCTAAAAGTGGCATTTTAACTCATCTTGAGACACTTCAGGTTACATTAAAGAGGACCACTCCTTGTAAATCACGCAAGTTTGAAAGAAAAACCGTATACTTAATAGATTTCAAAATTTCGAGGGGGTTTGGGGGTCCTCCCCCAGGGTTTTGACTTATTTTGAGACCCTTTGGGTTATACCCGAAGAGGATATCGCTCCTTGTGAGACATAATTTTCAAGAAAAATAGCAGTATAAAAATTGATGTCAAAATTTCGGGGGGGGGGGGGTTGAACCCCTAAACCCCCCCCCCTTGGATACGGCCCTGGATCCCAACAGAGTTTTCAAGCAAAAAACATAATATCCATTATTCTTTATCTACCTAGGTGTCGCAAGCACGCAAGCCAGTAGCTTAAAACTCAAACACATAGCCGTCAATCTCCACAATCACCGAGCCTGACAAACAAAAAGAAAACACCAAAGGAGCAGAAAACAAACTTTTCAATTAGCTCTACGGACCGTCCCTGAACGAATTGAAAAGCACCGCGAGGTAGACGTCTCCATCCCAAGCCTGACACGGCCACCTGCCAGTCGAGTTAACGAACTGCCCGCCACTGCTGTCAAAACTCGCTGCAAATTGGCAAGACTAGTTCGCCAGATAAACTAACTAGAGACGCGCGAAAAAATGAAACACACGGAGGGAGAGAAAAACACGTCCGAGAGAGCTCCTTGATAATAACAGAGCAGAAAACATTTCTCAAAAGCGAAATCACGTTCCTTTCATCTCCACAAGCGAAAGAACAATCCCACGCAGATAGATAGATCTCAATCTGTGAAAGGATGTTTACCGGTAGACTGACGTTCCAACTCTTTTTCCATTACAAATCGAGCCTTAAACATCCGAAGGAAGAAAAAACGCAGGGAAGATAGTGTCCGTGACGGACAGGGGGCGATAAACTGCGAAACGGAGTTATTGCTGGCAGTTTATCGGAGGATCTGGACGATTCGAAGAGATCGGAGGAATGGGGCGATTCAGAATGCCATTCATTCATCAGGGGATGCTTCAGAAGATCGCGTCTCCGGGTAGGAAAGAGGCGAACGAACCTCCCAAGTTGCATGTAGCTTACCTTGCTACTTACACTAAACTATCAAACGGAATATAGAAGTCTCATTGCGAATAGCTGAATTATGGAAAACCAAAGAATCAATTAATGAAAGGAAAATATTGAAAAAATAAATGTGCTATGAAGGGAAAAATCGTAAAAGACCACCGAGGTAAAGGAAAACGCACTAAGAATTACAAAATTGTCCATCTAAAAACCAAAAAATTTAAAGAGTAACACGTTAATCTAAACGAAATTGCAAATAGAATTAAATAACTATGAGCAATTAAAAATCCTTAGAAATAAATTAGCGCTCGGAATTAGCTGACCCAGAACAATAATACATTCAGGTCACTTCATAGACTATCTATGGGTCACTATAATAGCACAATAATGCAACGACAGTTATGTTATACCGCCCTTAAATTTATATCCGAGCTAGGATAGGCATTTAATTGCCATCGTATATCCAAGAATAATGAAAAAAAAAATCATTAATTATTTTATAACTTCACACTGTTGTTCATAAATGAGTCGATATAAGAGCTTAAATAATAGATTTAACTTGTAATGATGCCGAATCTCACCTTATATATATGAAATAAAACGCTATAACAACTTAAGGGGATACAGTACCCTAAAAATCATCAAAATATCAAAAATATTTTTATTGGCTTAATCCATACCATGGATCCTTATAAATGCGTCTTCAAAATTTCAAAGCTCTATCTTAATAATTTATAGAGTTATATCCTTTTTTCTGATGCGAGTCCGGGGTCTAAACAGAAGGAACGCAAACTTTAAGTTGAATTTTCTCCATGTTGTATTTTTGTGCATTTACAATACTTTGAATCCCTAAGGCTTTTTGTGTAAATGAAATATAAGTCTGAAAATTTGTATATATGTTCTGAAATATATGTATTATAGAACTGTGCATGGGTTTAGCTCTAACAAGGTTAGATTTTTTTAAAAATAACATTAAAGTCAAAAATGTTGAATTTTTTAGGTTTTTTTTGGTTTTTAGTACATAAACATTTCTACAAAATAAAGTAATAATACTAAAAATAAATCCATGCACAGTTTTACGTAGTATGATATAACAAATCTAAAAATGAAAAAAAATTATAAAAATATGCACAATTAAAAAAGCCTTTGGGATTTAAAAAATGGTCAAAAATTTAAAAAAAATTGATTTTTTTAAATTCTGGGTTTCAAAATCCAACTTTTTTTCAGTGGAAAGGTTCTACTTTATAAGCCCACATAATATGCAATTAAAGTCAAAACAATTATATTAAAAATAAAAAAAAATATTGTCAGGGTACTGTATCCCCTTAATTTCCAACTCCGTATCACGCTTAAGCCATGCATCACGTTTACAACCCAGTTACGACAACGTGACAAGGGACTTAACATTAAAACACCGTTTCCATACAACAGTCGCGATATTTAAGGGAGCAAGAGGGTCCATTCCGAACCAGGTAATCTGGCAAAGAATTAAACTTCTGCTGGGATCACTCCAGGTCTATCGAACCGACTCTCAAGAAAAAGACTCCATTCCAAGTAGAACCCAATGGGAGATTTTAAGAATCGTATCAGGAGTCCAAAGGAGTTTAGTTCGGTTTGTTCTTGCGTTGGTGGGAGATGGAGGTAGGAAACAAAAGACTATGGAGTGGGTTCCGACCAATTTTCAGATGAGGAAAAGCAATTGAACCTTGCTGGACCCGCATTGGTTATCGAGTTAAAGGGAATTAGGGTGAACTGTTTAACTTGGGGAATTGGGATGGCTAAGGAATCTAATACCTTTAACTTTAAGTTAGGAATGGTAAGAAAGTAAAATTTTCTCTTTTAAACGTAATATGGTGGTTCAATGGAGAGTTCCTAGGCAATTTCTCCAAAATAATAAGAAAAGAAAATCGTTGTACTTCAATAAGAAGAAATGAGGAACTAAATAGACGTTTATTAATGATGACAATAACAATTACACAATTAAATATTCGAATAATGAAGTAATAAACAAAATATAACAATAATTTGAGAATACCGAGTTAAGTCATAAAAATAATTATACTTAAAGATTTATTCGTTCCACTAAATATTTAAAATTGAATATAGCCCTTGGTAGAGAAAAACTTCCAAGATGCTCAGTAAAATTATTATTTCTTAATTCTTTTCTAAATCACATTTATAAGCCTAAAAATCCTTAATTTTTTGGTTTTGTTTTTTCCTGATAGGATGAATTAAAAATAAGATGTCAGGAATACTCAATATTACAAAAAAAAAGGACGTAGATAAAGTTCTTAGAGGTAAAAATGAACGGGAAAAAATATTCAGTCATGAATCAAATTATACCTGAACAAAAACAGCATTTTTCTCAAAAAGTTCCGATCATAAATACACCGGGTCAATGACTGATCCGGAGAATAAATAAAGCGTTAATTTTCGTCAGAGCCACTCCGAAAAAGAAATGGAAATCGCCATCCTTCCTCATCGACGGGAGGAGAAAAAGAAGTGTCACAATGAAACTTTGAAAAGAAAAAAAAACACCAAAAGAAACGCTCCACCCATTTCAATGATCGGCGGGAAAAGAAAGCAATTGTCTCTCCCCCTTTAAAAGCAAAATAATAACGCCGCAGAAAGAAAGAGAGAGAAAAGTCAATGGCACAAACAGAATAAAAGAAGAACGAATTCCTCAGGAAAGAAAAAAAAACTTTCGGTATCGAGGAATTAAGTCCCCGTCCCTTGGACGATTAATCAAAAATCCGGTAAATGATTTCTCACGAATGAGACTTCCCGCCAAGGCGGAGCTTTTTTAGGGGCGTCAGAAGAAACTTTCTTCTCGAACGGATTTCCATGTTTTGTGCCGCGTTATTAATTGCTCCTTCTAATTTTTCAGACGGGATGGGGGAGAGGACGCTTCGAAATTAATGGGCCCCGATCGCGGAAATGAACGAGAGGTCGAAATTGAGGCTTTTTCGATTTGTTCTTTTATTTTACGAAGGAACTGTTCAAATTTGGTTTATTTCAATGGTAATGAAACAACGATAATACACTTGGCACTATTCATCAAACGCAAAAACGAAGACATTTATATTCATGCCAAGTGGGGGAAATAATATAGATTGTAAAAAATCTGTGCCATATAAAAAGTACAACCGAAAAAGTTCAAAAGCAACAGCTCAAAAAATACAGATTAAAGGCCGAACTTACTAAATAAAAAATGAGTTGAAGTAAATTTATAAAAGTTTAATTGATTTTATTGAAGCTGGAGATGGAACACACAAGGGGAAAAGATCAAGGGAAACTAAAGCCGCATAAATGATTTAAAATGAAATTTTCACACAATTATATTTCAATGAATTTCATAATGTTTAAGGTATATAAAGTAACATTATTAAATTGTGAAAATTAATGGAATAAATGATAAAACGTTCCCCTCTTATTTTGCGGCCTTAGTAGATTAAAAGGAAATAATAATAACATACTTTAACACAGAAAATCGGTTTTAAAACTTCGACGTAGAAATAATCACATTACGCTATTTTAACATACTAACAGCGACACAAATTAAATACGGTGAAACTCATTACTTTTTGTAGTGAATAAAATATAAAACAAAAATTATTCTATTTTCTCTAGCGAATAAAACAATTGTTTCTAAAAGTAACGCAGGAATTTTACATCAACGAAATTTTATCGAAATTAAATTAACACTTCTTAAATTTACACAACAGTTAACAAACTCATTTTCCTAATTTCAATCATTAAAGTTACTGCAGTAAACCTCAAAAATAAATTCCGAAGCGTAATTCCCGATTTAAAAGCATTATATCAAATTCCGAAAAGGCTATTGCATTTCAGAAACAGATTTTTCTCTCCCTATAACGTGGACTAACAAGCAAAACATAAAAGCCAGTCCAAAAAAAGCAAAGGAAGCTCAGCAAAACTGGATTTTTAACGAATGCATCAAAGTTTTCTGAATTTCCTGGTGCTACTCTTCCATTTTCTCTCGGAATAAATTGGGAATTCGGGCGAAAACGCGAGGTTGGAGCTCTGAAATATCTGATTTCCTGGCTTTCATTACAACACACGGGAAAGAAATGGAAGCAAATGACAGAACAGCGCAGCTGATGTCTAAAACTGCTAGGGAAAAAAGGCAACAGCATGTATTACGTTTTCGGAATACTATTCTTTTTATTATTTGCATCATTTTCCCGATCTTACGTAAGACAGCCCAAGAAAAGGGAGACCCAAAGGAAATGAGAGTTGGGAGAACGAATGCCAGCTTTTACTTGTTTTTGGTAATCAAGAAACTAGATTTAATTTTGTTACTATAGTAAAATTTATATAATCTAATAATTTGGATTTAATTGCGGAAATTAATTAGAGTAGATTTTATGTTAAAATAATGGTAAAGAAATATTCCACATCTTTTTTCTCAATTTGAAAACTTCAAATATGTTTATCAAAATAAAAGACTATTTTTAAAGAATCTGAATTTAATAAATGATAAAATAAATTTTATCTATCTATTTTTAAAAGAATCTGAATTTAATAAATGATAGAATAAAGATAGTTACATATTAGCCTGTCGACCGTGCAGCTGTATCCGAAAAACATTCCAAATCCCTTAACTGCGTCGTTGAACCTGACGGTCGCTGAACAGTCGACGGGCTAATAATATGTAAGGACCAAAAAACTGTTTCCAGAAACTTTTTACCACTAATAAAAGCAACTTTGCATGGCTCATTGTTACACGACAGAAGACTGTTACTCCCAAGAAAAATTAATAAAATTTTGTCCAACTAGATGTGGATAAACATACGATTCTGCAACCTTAAGAACAATGAAATAACTTTAATAATAATAATAATAATAATAATAAATTCTCATAAATAAAAGGTAAGTGGACTTATTAAAGTTTGAGAATCAGAGAAACTATACATCAAATTTAACAGTGTGCGGAGTAAATCCAATAAATGTAAGCCACGACTACAATTCATTTTACAAGATGACAAACGAAAGAGTGCTCAAGGCAACAACATCTCTTCCAGTCTGAGGGGTCGAGACAAGTTGCATAACTCAAGAGTTGGATTACGATATATTCCACACGAAATCTCATTCAAGGCTCCGCGGAGCCACCTTCTCCACATGTAACAGAAGGAGCCTAAAGACGCTGCTAATACGCCTGATGTGACACAGGAATTATTTGTGCTTCTTTGCATTTCTGTTGGGGGGAAGAGGGCTCGGATTTCAAGCTAAATCCAATTTGGAAAAGAGCAGGGCTCGATTTCCTTCTTTCTCGGCGAGATTTCAAGTCTCCTTACCTTATTTTTTAGGGATAGATAGCATTCGAGGAAGAAAGCCAAGAGTTGGTTGGTTAAGGGAGTTGAATATATTTGGTTAGTTCCAGCAGGTTGTGGAAGAAGTTGAACTTAAAAAAATAAAAGGTTTTACAGATTTATATTGTTTATCGTATGCAAAGTAACGATGATGAGCAAGGAAACATACATTACCTTTCCAATAATCATATTTCCAACATATGGATGTTTTATAGAAGAAAAACTTACATACTTGGAAAAGGTAAAATGGAAAACATTCATATTCTTACCTAAAAGAAAAAAAAACAATTATAAGATTTTTGACAATAATAGCAAATTAAGATGATATTGATCATTTATATAGACTATGAACAATGACAAAAGCATAGTACAGTAAAAATAACACAGATGATGGAGTGAGAAGCCAAGGGATATAAGTGAAGATGCATTTGCTATACGTGGTGGATAAAATTGTAAGGTACACTAACTACTTAATTTAACAAAATTCTAGGATTTGATTCTTTATAGACTACTAACCTTTAAAACCCAAAATGGAAGATAAAATTTCTTATCAAGAACACACATGGTAAAAAAAAACTCGGGGAAGTTATTTTAACCCGCCGCAAGTATATATACTACAGAAGTTACTCCGCATTGTCACTTGTACTCCCTTGTCTTTCTAAACCACTCAAATGTTAAGAATGAAGGACATGTTTTGAAATTAATTTTATTTTGGAATACACAGTTAAAATGAAACTAAAAGCAGGTTTAAATGAAATTTAAATAATAAATAAATAAATTTTATTTGTAAAAAGAGCCGCTGGCCCATGCACCAATGTGTTGGTATCATACAATTATTAAATAGTTATACATAGTTCATACATAGTTATTTTTCCTCAAAGAAGTTTTACAAGAACTTTTGGAAGACAAATTTCACCGTTGTTATGCAACGATGAAGCAATTAATAAGAAAGAGAAACACATATATAAATATATATATACCCATATACATAACACAAATTATTATCTTAAGTGAAAATGAAAATAAAGTTAATCAGTTTCCTGAACAAAATATTGAATTGCCTTGATAAAATTAAACAAATCAAGGTTAAAACACTTTTCAGATGACTTAATATCAAACCATTTGGGGAAGTAATTTCGAGACAAATTTCCCCCGCCAACATACCTAAGGAGATATTTTTGTCTATAATATAAGAAAGTTGGGCAGGTATTAAGTAAGTGATAGACATCTGTTTAAATGAAATTTCTTTTGGACATTTTTATCACTTTACTTGCCTCGTACATTACGTTAAAGTGAAATGAATAAAATCTGGAACTCGAAAGGAAAAAATCTGGCGAATTAATTGTTATTTTATAAAATCAATTAAATAAATAAACACCCAAATAATATAGACCTTCCCTACACTCCGATGTCTTAAACTTCGATGACCCTTAACAACTCGAAAAAATATTTCTCTTTACGATTTTTACCTTCTCTATCTAAAATACAATTGAACAACTTACAACCATCCCAATACAGTCAAAGTTCATCTTAAACGTACACAATATTCAGTTCAGTCCAGGTGCTTTTCTTTGCTGGTCAGCATTAAAATACAATTGTTGGAATCAATTTATTGTACCTTACATGTTAGGTTACATCTTCAACGCGCATCACGCACCAATGTCCAAACGGTCACCAAGACCCGCCATCCCCAAAGAGTCCCAAAGCCAAGAACCGACCAACCAACCCCAAAACACCATCATTCCAATCCAATCCCATTCTCCAGCACATTTAAAATTCCATCAAACCCCCCAGAAAACGACATCAGCCCACACAGAAGCAGCAGGCCCCTCCGGGAATCGAGAGAGAGAGCGAGAGAATTAATTGGTCATCAGGCCGACCGGACAAGAGCCCTTTGATAACGGATCGGATCGGACGCGCAAACACGCGCTCGCGGCCGTGTAATGACCGCTGTGACGTAGGGGGCTGTCCACGCTTGTCCGGCAAAGCGCAGATTAGAAGGGAGCTCGTTAAGTGAAATGCAGCCGGACGTCCGGCAGAGGTGCGGAAGTCAGGTAGGAACGCGTCTTGTGGGAGAGCCGGATCCCTTATCGAGGGGCGCAAGACTGGCCATAGCAGATAGACGAGGGGTCAGAAATAGGGAAATATTTCAATTGTATGTTCGGTTTCATGAGATTAGGGGAGATGAACTGGAGGTAAATATACACTTGGTACACCAATGTTCGTAGATATTGAGATAGCTCATCAGTGATCGTTATCTTATACTAAGAATTCAATAATTAAACACCAGGGAGCATTGATCAAAATAATTAGTCGGATTTAAAGTTTAGTAGACTATGTTATAAAACAAGTTATTTATAAGTATTAGTAAGGGGCTAATATCGTTATAGGTTCCGATTACTTCAAGATATCGATATTATCGTATAAAAAAGAATATCTGTTTCACATAAAATGCATAAGCATAAAAACTTTATACACAAACAAACCCAATGAAATTTAATGAGATGTCAAAACTACTTGGATGTCCTTCGAGTAGACCGATTAGTCACAAAGAAAAGGGACTGTTAGTGTTGAAAATGAATGGTGGTTACAACCAGTAAAAGAAAATAGGTTATTTTTTTTGGGATGCATCTATAAATAACGTTAAAAAGAAACTAGTTAGTTCCAAGTAGGGAGAGTAAAGCGATCAAAACAATAGGATACACTTAATATGAAATATAAGAGTTCTTCCTTAAAAAGATGCCTACAATTACGGCGGAGAAATTATTCCCAGGGTAGTAGAACAACAATTAGAGACAACGGGAATAGTTTAGCGAAGCAGGCGAACAGAATGGAACTCCCACGACCACATTAATTTCAATTACAATTACTCGTTCAAAAGAGCCATTAGACAATTACTCACAAAATAATGCCCGAGAAAAGAACTAAAGGATCTCCATCATTCTACACACACAGGAATTAAGACGAATAATAAGTATTTAACATTAAGACTCATAATAATAGGCAATCATCATAAATTTAGTGCATAAAAACCCTTTTCTGAGACATTAAAAAAGACATGAAGGAAAGAAACATGCCTGTCACAACCGACCCGACCAACCATAAAAAAGGAACACAAATCAAACTCACCCCCGAATGGTTTTATACGCCATCCCAATAAGCCTGAGCACATGGCATACAACATTGAGCCCCGCCATGCTAGTCACTTGCATTACATGCAAGTGCCTCATAAGACGGTCATTAAAATTTATTGCCCCAACGTCCACCTACATTTCCCCTTATATCTATCTATATGCCTTCGGATAGCGATTTCTTTCCGGGGAAAGGGCAGTCCCTTCGATCGCCATAAGCTTTTCTTTTTCTCTATCGACGTAGTACACATTCCTCAGATGAGAGACATAGTGGCGTGATGAAGATATGGTACGAGAATATTTCGAGAAAAATAATTAATGATACAATTCGTTAGGAATTTCATAACATGGGAAAGTTGCGTTTAAAAGGCACGAACTTTGCTTACATATAAAGAAAGTTTCTAGCCAAGAAAGTCAAAATTTCTTAGCAAACACGGAAAATTAGTTAGGACACACACAAAAATTAGTTAGGACAGTAGGAGTAACTCCACAATTAAATGCTTGAGCATCTTTTAGCCAGTAATCAATTCGCTCCACCAACAGCCCCAAACTATACTTCATCCCTGGGCTGCATACTGCGTTTTTCCCACCTCCAGAGTCCAAACAACATTTCAGAAAACCAAGAGAGATAACCTCTAAGTGAGCTTTAACGTGACAGTTTTACGACTACCACTGAAAAATCTTCCACGGCCTGAACACGCATAAAAACAGCTGTTAACATCATAAATACCCAGCAATCCCATAATCGGTAGCCCATCAACAACACATCTCCAGCCCCTCGCGTCAAAAACTACCAACGGCGCGATTCAGCATCGCGGTTGCGCCACTACCGCCCCCAACAGCGGGCGATATGGTAATAAATAATAACAACAGCCCCCTAAAAAAAAGAGGGCGCTTTAAAATCTGCGCCAGGCAAAATTCCTCTGGCAGCAGAGGAACGAACAAGAAAATCCGCGTGTGCGCCGATTCGAAAATCGCTGAGCGCGCCCCTTTTTTTTTATATTCCATTTCCCGGGTGCTTAAGCCCCGGCATGCAACATAAGCTACCCATCCGACAGTTTAAAGGGAGGAGATTGGATAGAAGAAAGACCTCTCGATATTTTATTTAGAATTTTTCGGAGCGAAACCATACTCGAAGAATGGCCGATTCTTTATTCCCTCGAGGCTTAAAAAATTGATTTTTAACCTCGGAATTCTTTGGGAAAAAGTGGCAGCGGCGGCGCGATGTGCAATTCATGAAGTGACCCCCTCCGATTTGAAATCAATCGCCTCTCGCCGAGGTGCGATGTAAACATTTTATGGTAGGGGTGGGTGAGTAGCTGCAGTTTTATGTCCACTTTCTTATCAACTCAAAGGGAGTTTTCTTCGAAAATTCCGAAAGGAATTTCCATTTGCGGTAAGAAACTGTGTGTATTCTTGGTTTAAGGGTATTTTTTAAGGTTAATTTGTTATGCCAATTGCTGCGTCTTCATTGCGAGTAGGATACCGAACCTGCAGGCCTCAACTTGGAACACTTGCCTTAAAACTTATTTTTAACCAAAGAGTTATTCTTAAATATTGTCTAAATTAATCTTTCTGTAATAAATTATTATTGGTCACCAGTCTTGCATCTTTCACTCTCTGTATTTGTGAGGGATTTGCGTGTCCGGATTGCGTTTGAAGCCAAATTCATTTATCATGTTCCTATAATGATTCATTTTATCATGTTCCTGACCTCAAAGTACTTTATTGAACAATAGTTCTGAAAATCCTGTAACTAATGGGACCATCGAAGGCAATAATTATCACGAAGGTATCACGAAAACGCATTTTTTAATTATTGACCACGAATACCGTAAACTGAGGTAAGCTGAGTCAACCTTACAAGATCTATTTCCATAACAAGTCCAACCCAAAGGTGATTGGCACCACACAAAGCTAACTCTCACCTCCTAGCACAGACGGCAAACGGTGGCATTTGTTCGGCTAATTGAGCCCCCGACGGAGGGATTAGTGACCCCCTCGTGACGTCACCAGGGTACCCTCCGGAGCGTGATATTGGTCACCGGGATCAACCAAACAACCAAAACTCGAATATTTGTCTCTGGGTTCGGAGAGAGAGGGGGAAAAAAATCTCCATCTTCCGGATTTGCATTTGTGCGGCGTCGACGAATTTAGAGTGGGGGGATGAAGCCTTTGCTGTTTTTTTTTCTATATAAGAATTGCGATTCCATTCCGCCCCAAGAACAGAGGGCGAGAGAAAATCAATGACTCACTCTAGCCGAGTGACCCAGATTCGCTGATGTCCCCGTGTGGTGCGGTGTGTGACAGGAGATCAAAAAGGATGCGCGCATATGAAAGGAGGACCGGAACTGGGTCCTGGAGGACGAACTCACGCTGCGGAGAGCAATTATAAATAAATATACATATCCAAGTCTGGGAGGAACTTTAAAATGTGTGAGGACGAGTACATCAATGGGTAAAATTTGAATTGAATGAATCACATTGACTAGGGTCGTTGAGTTGTTAGGACACGGTTGATGCTGGAAGTCCAGTCTGTCCAGTAAAAAAAAAAACACTCAGCGAAAGCTATATCCAAAATGCTTCTAAGTAACCTGGAAGGTACGTCGTGAACACTTCCCAAAATAAGTTTGTTCTTGCTAAGTAGTTGGAGAATTGGAGATCCTTGTAGGAGATTAACTTGATGAAATAAAGAGATAAAAAAACTATAAGTCAAACATTTAGCAAGAGATTTTTCAACGCACTAAATAAATAACGAAACTGTTCATGAGATCAAGACTATATGACAACTACATCTGAAAAAAGACATAATACTGCCTACCAAAGTTAAAACGTTACACCGTTACTAAAAAAACGTTGAAGAAAAACAAAGGAAATTTACCCAATCTTTGAAATCCACCTATGATCACTAGACCTACATTTTATTACCTGCATCTTCTCCCCAAAAGGATAATTTAACTAAGCCACAAGAGATTTTCTACTCATAGCCACTACCCGACCTAAAATCCCATTTCCCTCAATTCAAACACCAATGACAGAAATCCCCTGGACACCATCCCACTCACTAGTACATACCGAACGAAATCCGTGCCCAATAGTTAGAAAGAGTCCGACAAATTCTACCCCATCTTCACAGCTAACCTCCAACCAATAACTCCAAAACAAACGCAACAAGCGAACGTACACCCCCTAATCCAATTCACCAGCGATTCTCGAGAGCCCTTCAACTCCGCAACCCAAAGCCCCTCTTGGACCGTCACACAAATCCCACTGAGGGGGGAGGAGGGCACAAATCCCTCCTACTCCTCCCGTTGCCATTTTTAACAACTTAATAACGCGCTTTTATGGGGACGCGGAATTAAAGCAGCGTAATTGTTTAAACGAGTGCCTCAGATTTCTAATTAGCCAAATCGGCAAAAGTCGAAGCGTCCATTGACGTCTGTTGATTTATATGGGTGGTAATAACTCCCCCGACTGTCACTAATGAGTTCGTCAGTCGAGATTAGTTAGTTTGCCACCACTCGAGAGTAAAAACAACCGTTCCGTTTGAGAGTAGGATTCAATTAGTCCGGAGGAGATAGTTAACGGCAGAGGAAACGACGTTTGGGATTGTTAATTATCTGAGGACTCCGGGTTAAGCAACTGGGTAAACCGTTTTGGAAGAATGGGTTTTCGGGAAATGAGATGTCAGTCAAACATCTGGTTGTTAATTAGGCGTTTCCTTTTGAAAAACGAAAATGAGAGAGATGTCGGACGGAGCTATAGAGAAAACCAGTTTCTCAGTAAAATGATGGGGAAGCGGAGAAACTCTGGTTGAGGAAGTATTTTCACAGTGAACATGTGCAGTTTGACAGGCAGTACCTTTATATTAGTTACAGAATTCAAATCTGAACAAACATATCAGGTTCAATTAAATTAAGTCTACTCTTAAACCCCAGCTTCTTTATAAAATATTCCTCACCTCTTAAATTAGAACAATTGTATAGAACTAGACCACTAAAAACTTTCACAAATAAATGCTTTCTCACAAGCAAGGCAATTTTCTTTATTCTCTAAACTAGAGCTTTGAGAAGTTCTTATAAACCGTTTATAGAAAAACAAAAGGTGAGTCGTCCATCGTGGTGGTCTCATGGCGATGATAAAATACTGAACCTTAGGACCTCTGCTGGTGCATACGGTCGCGGCCAGTGGAAAGCCGGGCTTTGCTACCCAGAAGACTATATAATGACTCCGTCCGTGTAAGCTTTCATCGTTTATACTCAACAACTGGTCAGCGTTCTCAACGTCCACTTCCACAAACGATTAAAAACCTGCACCTCACATTTTCGCGAACTAAACTAAAAACAGCAACAGGCCAACAAAACAAGACAAACCTCTCATAATAGAAATTGTCCCTTATCCAATCAACACAAACCCCCATCCCTCAGAAGAAATAACCATCCAACACACGTCACGAAACACAACCTCCCAAACTAATGTGATGCCCACCAGTAAATTTCTCAAGGACCATCTCCTCGCAAGGCCAAGACCTCTCGACTCCGGAAGAGAGGGAGGGAAAACGTGCCGGGGCGCAGAGTCACGTCACCGAGTTCAGCCCCAAAATAAACATCCCGCCCCGCGAAGCAGACGCTTTCTCCAAATGACTGGCCACGTTTTTGAGGCCCCTGAATAATGCACGCTCACAGGCCACAGTCACGGAGGCTTAATGATGAAGAGAGGGGCTTTTTATTATTATCTACCTCATATATGACCTGTCTGCTGTGCACCGTAGTTTGTAAATGTGGGGTGAGAATCAATTAGGGTGGGACGTAGAAGGGTAGCTTGTTTTTGTTTGGGGGTGTTTGTTCTATATTTATGTGAGGGGAATTTGTTTACAAGGAACATTTTTAAGTCTAATGAATGTGAAAATTAGTTAGCTTTAATAATTCTAACTGACTAAAATTATCATCCGTTCAGACCTTGTCTTCATCTTTACGAGTCCCCCTAAGTAATGAAAGTTTTACACTAGAGCAGAAAAATATAAGTAATATTTGATCAAAAAGCGATACTTAGCAGATTAAATAAGGAGGTCAAACTTTTGTAATGACATTCAGTGTATGACAACGTTTTCAAATTAAAATAAAATACAGTATACTCTCGATATGACAAAGTCGAAGGGACGGGTAAAAACATAGAACTTGGGTAAAAATTTCGAAAGAGTTTTCAGCATAACAAGTTAAATTAGAGGAATATCTAACTTCTAAGGGGAAAATATGTTTTGAAAAATAGATGTTTTCGACAAAACGAAGTTCGTCTAATCGAGAGTATAGTATACCCGTAATAGAACCATTAATTTTTCTCAAGGAGGCACCTTTTCTTGATCAATTACCCTCCTAAAATGATAAGGACCTCCCTGACCTTTCATTGTTACACGAATAAAAGCAATAAACATAGAGAATAAATGCATGTTTTATGCTCTTTTACAAAAAGAACCCCTCATAAATGCAGAGCAAACAGCAAAATAAATAATGAATGAAACACAGAGAATCATGCGTGAATATAAAAATATATCCTCGCTCGACTGGGGATTTCTTTACAAAGGAGTGAACAAGGTTTAACATTCAGGAAATACGAAAAAAAGATGAATCTCAGAGAGCTCTTTCGTTTTGTTTTTCCACAGGTGGAAAAATGTTCAATTTCGCAAGAAGAAAGAAAACGCCCACCAGTTAATTACAGAATAAGCACCCACGTAATGATAAAACGAGCTGACAAAACGCCTGAGATAAAAGCGCGGAACTAAAGAAGCGAGAGAGTAATTTAATGGGAAGTAGACTTTAACATTCAATTTTCACTGTCAATGCCATATGACAGAATTTTTTTGACCTTTACAAGCGTCTTGTAAGAATTTAATTAAGGCCGTAGATTTCGATTTAACTAAATGACACACAGTTAAGTTGAGATTTGGGATAGAGAGTGCTACATCTAATTTGCAAAGAGGCGAAATCCCAAATGGAGTAGGTACATAAATGTATTGCATATAAGTATTCAGTACTTAAAATTACTCGATAACTTAATTATGTGACATTTCATCCGTCACAACAACTTAAGAAACATAATATTATACAACCACCTGATGAATGTACCCACATTACTAAAACCGATACGTATTTCTAGTCCTATAACATATTTTTCAGAAGGAGCTCTGTTAGAACACACTTCACAGAATAATAAATGTTAAAGCATTAATTCCCGTTATGCAAGTCTAATAATTCTCTTTAAAGGCATAGAAAAAAAATCTTGTACCTCACTAAATCTGTTTAATAAGAATGCCTTGTAACGAATATTATATAAACGATGCCAACGTTAGTTTTAAATGAGGACCGCACCAAAAAATAAGTTTATAATCCAGCCCCATTTCATTTCAAGAAATAAAGCTTCTCTCACCCCTCCGAAACAAACAACTCCCATACATTCCCCACAGCCACTCTAATCCCCCAATCACATCCCGCCATTCCTTCTCCATTCTGTAAAATTAATCCTTCCCCGAGCAAGGCATTAAAAAACCCGTCGGAACACAATGCGGGACGACACAAAAGAAAAACCACTAATTAAAATTGAAAAGTCGATTTGGCAAATGGAAAAGAAAAAGGAAGGAGAGAGAGAAAAAAAATTCCGTCATTTGTTCAGAAGGAGAGAATTTAGCAATACTCAAAACATCTAATTAAAACAACCGTTTTAATTCTCGGAGAACGCGCGAAAAAAATAATGACGCCGGGCTCTATCGACAAATGCGAAACGAATTGAAAACCTCGCGAGAAAAAAAAGTATTTACAAAGTTTCTAATGATCTTCAAAGTCAACAGAATTACGAATTTATAAATAGGAGGTATTAAAACAAAAAATGGATCTTTCTTAACAATTATCTTCACTGTGCAAATTTGCCATTGTCCAATTAGGCTTCGCCTTTCTTTTAATTCCGAGTCGAATTTGATCAGAAGAATTCGCTTGAATACTATAGTTAGCGTTTTTCTGCTTAAAAATTCAAGAGATAAAAACAACGAATTATCCGGGCAAAAACGGCACTGGATATTCTGTGCACAAATTAATAAATAATTGTTTGCACGCTGAATATCTTAAAAATGTGTACTTACCATAGAAATGAAATTTCGATTAAACAAATTATAGTTTTTATACAGTTTTCGGGTACAGTTACACTTACACAAAAAACGGTTGAAGCACCCAGTCAAATAATTAAATTTCACATTTAAAAATGATTTTCAGACTTTTAAAAATAAGGTATTCATTATATATCAAATAATTAATTAAATGTACACATAATTATTTTATGGAACAAGAGGCCACATTACACTTTTGATTGTGAGAAGTAATGGAAAAAAAGTGTAAATTGATAAGTGAAAGATAATATAATTTTTCTGGACAATAATAATCGAAAAAAATTATACTGAACTTAAAACACATTTTTTAAGTACTTAGTGGTGCTTTGAAAATCGAATAAACATTTAATACTTTTCAGTTTAAATATTGATTGCTACCCATAAAGGACATAAATAATCCGTATTATACTTGAAACTAAGTTTTAAAGAGCAAAGTATACACATCCCCTATACTCATTAAACAAAGTACCAATAGTGGACAGGGGCCTACATTGACTAATATCAGTACTATTTTGACAATGTCTCATCTCCGTAGATTCGAGAAATTTTTTAACACCACATAACTTTGGACGAACCCATACTCCGGATAGCAATTCAAATACCCTTCCGTCTCACTAACAGTATAATGCCACCGAAAACGCCCACCCCATTTGTTTTCCATTCCACTCCCATTAAAATCGAAAAAGCACCCATTACTCCCTAGACCCAGAGGGGAGGGAGAGGCTTCCATCCAATCCCCAGGGCCTGGTCCACTAAGCCCAAAAGCCGGGCGCATTAAAAGTCCCTAAAGACGCAATTATCGCCCCTCGGAACAAAGCCGCCCCGGCATTTTTCCGGGACGCCCCTACCTGTTTTCCGGGCGGGAGAACACCCCACCGTTCGATTCGGACGCCCATCGATCTCCTGTCGCCAGATTGAACGCTTTTGGAAAAGTTTGAACCAACTCCAGGAATTAGCCGCGTTGTAGTTGGAGCGGAAGGGACGGTCAAGAGACACAGTATACTGGAGGTCAGTTGGGAATCAACTGGATAGTATTACTGCAGAAGGCTATTCGAAAGGATTATTCAACTATTAATCGTTGTTCAGTTATAGTAGGAAAAGTTTGGAGAATATCTAGAGAAACTCGTCTGGTTGGTGGATTGGAGCAGTTTTAAATTCAGCTTATTAGAAAGAAACGCTTGAAAGATATAGAGAACGAAAACCATCTAGTGCGCGAATTAAAGATTGTTTAGCATTACCCTATTTCGCATTTTGACCATAAGTACTGCTCTAGTACCAGAGGATATTTTGATACAGATTCAAGTTAAGGAAAATTATACTCATTTCTTAAAATGAAATAAAGTAGATTGAGGAGTTGTAGCAAGGAGCTGACTCCAACAGCTTTACATTGACGCTAGCTCGTTGTTGCAGTAAGCACCTCAATTACAGCTGTTTTCAAAGACAGATTGTTCACAAGGTAAAAAAAAATCTACCTCCGAAATCCGAGGGGGTAATTTTTAAATTCACTAACCCATAAAAAAACGAAGGTAAGTCCTCGATCAATAAACTGGTTCTCATGCGGGCGCGCTCATTATTTACACACACTTTCCCGGGAAAAAAAATCAGCATTTTTTTTATTCGCGATTCCAGGTGAGTAACCGCTCGATCGGAAAGGAATCGAAAACGCATGATGGATGGAAGAGATTGAAAGTGAATTACGCCGCGGAGATTGATTGCAGCCCATAGTTCCCCGACCGCACAGGTCGACCCACAAGGTAATTGATTCCGGAGAATAATTGCGGCAATTCCGAAGAAGGTCCTGCTATTTCGCGCCATGAGTTTTTCGAGTCAGCTTCGATTAAAGATGGAGTCGCCAATTACCAAAAACCTCTCCCAGCAAAGGTTGGGCCTTTCTGTCTCGCGTGCTGGTGGTGGTTTGACGGGAGCAAGCGTTAACCGGTCTGGACGAGGGGCGGAGAAAATTACCGTTATTTGGGAGCTCCTTTTTTTTTTTTTTAATGCCGAGAGAGTGGGGGCTTTTGATTAAAAGTGGACACATCCTCCTCGGGGAAATGTATGTGTTTAAGGCGAGACGGCGATTTGGTATTCATAGGGTCGTTCATTTTACTGGAAATAACAAGTTTCCCAATAAGGTACGAATATTTCTTAATTTTGATGGCGAGAAGGTGGGTTGGTGGAGGAATGTTTTCATTACAGTTTCGGGTGGATGATATAGTAATTTAAAGGACAGACTTAAGTGTAATCGCTTAGATTGATGGAGGATAACGAATGCTTGAAGGAGCAGGTTATTTGGGCGCTTAAAATTTATCTCCAGCGCTTCCATTTATGAAGCCATTCCTTTAATCCTTTGATAAAAAAATATCCACCTAGTATACTAGGCTGTTATTAGAGACATTCAGTTATATGAGCAAACCTGCCCCTCAACCAAACATATTAGCTTTTATTAACTTAACTCTGAGCCGTTCCCCACACTGCTCTTAAAGCACCTCCTCCACAAGTACTCAGGTGAAATAGTTGCTGCGTGTTCGATGCCCTTTTCCTTCCATACACCGTAACTTTAAATGTCTTGCAACTGCTGCTCTGGCGTGTTAGGTCCTGAATATGGATCTTACAATGGAAGGAACCATTCATTCTACGCCATAAATGACGTATACGGCCCACTTTGAAATGAGATCAGCACGATTAGGTATCACCCACTCTTTCCCCCAATTCCAATTCTTAACTGATCTTTTACCTTCAGCCATCCCACTGCTCCAAGACTTCGGTACCACTTCAGCCCTCCGAACTGCCGGGGCTCTCCGAAAAGGGGTGCAGGGGCGGCAGATAAGGCCCATCGATCCCCGAACTCAAAAGCCCCTGCACCCGATAAAGACTTTTTCGTGTCGCCGCCCTTTGATCTCGCCGAGGGAGGTCCGAGGGTGACACTCGACCTGGAAAGGTTCGTGACGGGAGATCGATAGACGTCAGATCCAGAAGATCTCTCGCCCGGAAAGCAGGTGGAAATGGATGGGACGAAGGTAATTGCGCTCAACTTTTAGAAGGTTTTGAAGTTGGCGAGACGGAAGAAAATAGTTGAGACAAGAATTCAGTGTATATGTGTTAAGGGTAACGTTATTCTGGACCCAATTTGATATCAGAGATTCCTGGATTCAATCTTGCGCATGAACGATTGGAGAGCACTGACAAGCCCAGAACCCAAAAAAACTTTTACCAGTCTTCCAAAATTTCCTTTTCACATTGAAAAGCAATAAAGTAAATAAAACTATAATAATGGCCACTGTGGTGGTCCTCCACAAAGAACTATCGCATTCGGCAGAAAGGCAAGGGACTGACCGGGTTTACATCCTCCGAGAAAAAATGTCTAAAAATTTATTTTCAATTTAAATTTGCCTTTTCTAATCATACTATAACATTCTTCCCAGACTACAAAACGGTACTCTAACCTCTAAAAATGCAAAATAAAATGATTTAAACATACCAAAAAAAACTTTGCATACAGAAGAATCCAAAAAGGTAATTCTAACAATGCGGAACGGTGTCGTCATCATGGGGTTTACCCTCTAACAGCAAGCATAAAAACCCTCAACCCATTCAAAAATTAATAACCACCTAAACCCGCATGAGACACTCAAAACATGACCAATCGATCCTTTCAACCAAGCACGCTCCTGCATGCAATTGAACTACCAAAGGGAGCACTCACGGTTTTGAATAACTGTTGAGGGCAACAAGGTAGGAAAGAGATGGGAGTGATAAAACAAACTGTTGGATTGTGTTTTGTATTTGTCCCGGGTTTCACTTAAGCCCTAATCCCTTTTGGGTACTTTGACCTCCTCTTCTGATCCTCTTTGCCGTTGGAGACCTACTCTGTCTTGGCAGAGACGATCAATGGGGATAAGTGAGTCGCATAGGTAACGTGTTTTGAAGGGAGATTATGGACTATGGCAGTAGTAGACATTTTAGTAACAGTAAGAGCTAGATTCATGGAAATGAGATTTACCTATACCCTCGAGAGTTCGACTCTTTTCTTGGGCAAAATTTGGTTTTTCTTATGAAACGAGAGTGGTTCAAAATTTAGAGGTTAAAGAGAAACATACAGCTCTTGCTACTTAATTGCCATCCATAATAACGTTTCCCTTCTACTAACTAAGTCAAAAAAGTTTTCTTTTTTTTTTTAAAGTTTATGCTTAAAGTTAAAAGTTTGTCCCTTTTCCATGTCGGGAAGATAGTTCTGTTGAATTCTTTATCAATCAATCACAGACCAACCCCAATCATTAGTACGCAAACGTGATAACTTTAGAGGTGACCAAACAGATTCATAAACAATGTGAAAAGCCATGACTAGAATTAAAATGGGAGAAATGATGAGGGTTACTGTGAAGCACAAATACCCAATTCTCCCTCATCAGATCTAACCCTAAACTAAAAAAACTAAGGGAGAAACACAATTTTAGGCCTTTGAACTATTTTCTTAATCCTACAGCATGCCTTCATTCTAATACTGCCTCTAGAAATGTATTTTTACAATAATTCCTCATCAGGTAAACTTAATGAAAATAAACAATCGACACAAAATTACAGAATTTAATTCAGACAAAACTCAGAAACTTGTCAAGCTCTCATGTACAACAAACAGCCTAAAAAAAGCAAACACTGATACCTCAATTTCGAAACCTGTCACCGCAACGCGCCATTCCTAGACCACAATACGAACTGATCTCAACAATCCGACACCCCAAACATTCAAAAAAACGATCCAGACCTTTAAATTAAAAATTTTGAAGAAAAAAAATCATCCCGTTTTTGCTCACAGCGGGATCCACCCACTTCAAAGCATCCCGAATATAACGAAACATGAATAATAAATATCCATTTAAGGAATCCACTCGGAGAGGAATCATCTCAGTCTTAATTAAAACCTCGTAAGCGACGGCGATATCCCGTTTTTCCGAAAGGGAAGGGGGGAATTGAATGGTGATGAATTCATTAAAATATTATTTAGCCCCTTGCAAGAAGTATGAGGAGGGATGAATTAAAATTCCGACCTCCGCATATTTATTCCGAAAATAGTCGCTTTTTATTGTTATTCTAGTTTTTTTTATTCATTGATAATTGGCGCTTGCGACTGGTGGAAATTAAATGCTTCGAGATTTTTCGAGAGGGGAGAGCATTTATTTTCGTTAAGGGGAAATTTTTTTTACTAACGATAAAAATCGGAGATGCGTTAATTCCGGATTCCGTTCGATCTCTTTCGCTGCATAATTTGAAAAGTAATTGAGATTTCTTTTCGTATTATTATTATTATTATTTGATGGGTTGTGCGGAGGGTAGAAGAAGAAGAAAGATTGTCGGGAGAGAGAAGTCTCTCTCGGAAAAGCTTGTCACGCACCAACTGTTACGATTTGCCGGGGAAATTGATGAGTAAGCTAACCACATAAATAATGGAGGGAAATGCCTGGGATGTTACAATGGGAGAAATAATGGAAAATCTGAACGTGAAAATATAACAACGGTTAAGTAACAAATGAGAACTGAGGATTTAAGTGCAAGCCTAAGATTTAAAGAAAAAACATAATTTAATTATCAACGTTTTACATTTAATGTTAACACTCTTATGAGAATTCAATTCTTATTATGGTGATCAGTATCAGAGTTATTCTCTTCTGAAGATATGTAAGATGTTTTGTACAGAAGTATAACCCATGATGAATAAAAGCAGAGACGAATCCTGCTTTTTTTATTACAGGTAGGATCTGACATATTCAAAGAAATTTTGAGAAAAGTAGTAATGTCTTCAAATTTTACCAGGAAAAGTTTTACTTAAAAGTATTCATAAAATATCTGCCCTCATATTGGATTCTTCATTGTATTTACAAAAAATAAGTTCCTCCTCTAAGTTCTAAGCTTCAGCCTCCAATTCTAAAGAGATCACCAGTGTTTAAAACTTAAATAAACTCTAAACAGAAATTCCATACTTGCACCCATTAGAACGAAAGACAATACAGGTATGTAAATATAACGGTCACAGTCACATGAAAATCAAAGCTTTTTGTAATGTAATGGAAACAGAAATGCACTATACATGTTATAAAATAACTTAAATTTACTTCATTTATTACTCTTAAAAAACATTTCTGAAAAGTAATACATAGGGTTGTAAAACAAACACATGAAACATTTCTACACCAAAAGGGTGGTAATGATAAGGTTGGATATTTTCACTGAAATATTTATCTGAAAATCAGTACCACCAAACCCCAACAGATCCCTATATACATCAACAACACAAACCACAAAAAACCCCTCACCAATTCGTGCCAAACAAGCTAACGTGGGGGGGGGGATATCAAAGCATTACCTCCCCCAATCGAAAACTGAATTAGACATCGGGAATCAGGCCCGTTGAATCACGCATTAGAGCCCGAGGAAGGTGAGGTCAGAGCATTGAAGAACTCGCGTTATTAATTGAATGCGAGGGAGAGGAGGGTCCGGTTGCAAATGAGGCCCATAAAGCCTGATGCAGCGAAAATTGGATGAGGCCCTGGTGGCTATTTGAGCACCTCTTTGTGGAAGAGAGGGATGAGGGAGCCAAATGATGCTGGTAATATAGTCCGTACGGGGCGAGTGGAGTTGGCAAATTTGAAAACAAAAGTTAGCCATTGCATTTTAGTGTAGTCATTAAAATATAACTGCTTGTGTGTGTTGTGAAAAAAAAATTAACCAAAGTTAAAAGAAAGAGCAGGAGTAACTTTTAGAGCTCATATCATGAAACTTAATGCCATACAATTCACTCTTTACAAGTATTCACTACAAACACTAGCACACCTCGTTAAAAATAATCTTAGATTATATCTGGCGGGTTGAATGTAGCAAAAGGAAAAAAATAATAACTTCATTGGTCTGGAATGAAAAGTGAATACACTTGAAAACAAACCAGTCAGACATGAAGCTAAATTCAAATTTAATCCGAGTAAAAATTTTATGCCACTACGTTTACAAGATTTACGCAGGAAATATCCTTTTAAAAAATATTTAAATTTGCTTGATTTACTATTCAATAAAAACTTTTCTGATAAATTTTATTTGGGGTGGGAACAACAAAAAAAGATTTATGAAAATATTAAGCGATATGAAAACTTCTAGCTATAGTTCATAACTATCACCATTTATCTTCATTACCTCCAAACAATCTAATATCACAAGTTAAAAATGGTTTTCAAATACTCAACAAACCGTAAATTTTTATGACGAGACGACTCTAATATTTCTTATATATAACAGAAACTAAAAAATGTACCAGACACCGAAAAAAAAAAGATTCTCTCCCAGAACACGAAAACCCTTCATCACAAGTAATCGATTTTCGGCAGCAAAGAAAAAAGTACATCATTCTCAATGGTATCATCTAACCAGGATCACTACTACAACCATCCTCTTTAATACCACCAGCAGTCGTAATTCTGATAGTTACAACCAACTCGTTAAAAAGTAGTAGTACTATTATAAGCTACATTACAATCACACTGGGAAAAAAGGGAGCATTTCTCATTCGGATATAAAGGAAAAAGTAATTACTTTTTGATCCGAGACGCACATATAAATAAAAGAAGTGAACAAACCAAAGAGCATGACGCCTTTTGAAAAAAAGATAATTCCGCTCTCAAAAGGGAAATAAAAGCACTTTAACTCCTGTAGAGGCGGCTTGGCTGCGAAATCGCTGCCAGGTTTTTAAAATTCAGTTTCCAATCTAATTTGCACACGAGCATTGCTTCAGCGCCGCTTGATTTATGAAATCAAAGAGAGAGGGGCCATTTTCAGTTTTTGCAGAGAAATGAATTCCGAATTTAAGAAAGCATCGCAGCAGCAGCGCCTCGATGCGTGCTTCTCTGTTTAAAGTGGAGAGAAAGAAAGGAGTTTTCTGTAATTATTCAAGGTGTTTGTACTCTCTCCGTGGGACTCGAGTGAAGGAGTTAACTCTCAATTCATCATCTAGTTAAGCTCGGGAGAAAAGTAAAAGAAATGAGATTCGAATGGTGAAACTGGGGGTATGTTATTATGGTGGGTAATTTTAGAGCCAGGCTATATAATGAATGAATGTTGCAGGTTTGAAGTTAACAAACATTTAAAATAGTTAAAGAGATTGTTTCTAGCTACTTAAATACCATATCAAATTAATTTAGATGGGTATTATAGTTAGTCAACAAAAACATTACAGATTAATCTTATTATTACAGGCTAAATACTTCATTTAAAAAAAAAAGAAATAATCATTGCACCATAGCTGGCTTTCAAGTATTACATAGAATGGAAAAAGAATGCTTTTCTACCACTATACGATACAACTTAAAATTATATTTACGTATCCGACGTAAATTACTAGTTCGTATGATGACCGTCCTTATGGCAACAAAACTTACTTTTTCTTCTTTCCCCCGTTTATCCATTATTGTATCACGCACTCTGAATTCATATAATAAAGTTAAAATTGCAAAATGATATCTGAGCTATATAGCCAGACAAAAGCGAAAAAAGTTTGGTAGATAAAACATGATCCTTGATTCTTCACCAATTTACATTACTAATATACCTAACATAGCATAAAACAGAGTAGCAAAACATCAACTTATAAACTAAATAGATTCTTTCTATATTTATTTCCTATTTACCAAAGATACAGTAGAACATTTGAACACATAACTACTTTAAATAGTTAAATAAGTAGATATTAAAAGGAAACATTCACATTACCATGTACCGACACCAAATTGAACTGTTTTGCAAAGTTGAATCCAACACAAACACAGCCTTTAAAAATTAATAGGAGTTCAAAACTAACGATAAGGGGAAACCCAGCGCACGCCTAACGTGTAAATCAAATGGAACTCCCGGTAATAGAACGCAAGCGAAAATAATATCCAGCACGTTTTGGAATAACAAATTCGTTTCCTACACATTACCGAGTGCTGCTGAAAACGGGGTAAAACGTATTTAGTTGGGAGAGAGTCGTTGAATATTTCATGCATGAAAACCTAAGTAGATATTAGTGTGTAATAATCTACGTCCCCTTCATTGGTGCAAAACTTCAGTAATTACGTATCGCGTGCCTAACAGATATGTACTCAAAGTTATAGCCCACATTTTCGGGTAAATCATCATAATCATCAGGAGTTGAGTTAAAGGGGAGAGAATAGTTTCTTACGGCCAATAACTATTAAATCCTATGTCAGGGACCGTTCATTAAGTATAATAGAAACAAAGAAAAAAAATTGCCACGAGTAGCTTGAAGATGAGTTCCCACCAGGAGCAAGCATAAAGTTTTACAGGGTTATTTTGATTTGAGAGCATCAGCTTCATATTAACACGTACAGGGAGCAACGAGCAAAGGAGACTTTAACTAGTGGTTATTTTTTAATTAATGACCCAGAAATACTGATCTCATCTCATCATATTTCAGAAATACAACAAAGTAACGACAGAACTGAATTGTAAAATTATTTTTTCAAAGAGGGCTTAAAATTATTGCTTTTAAATAAGGGGCATTTAAGACTTCAAAAATAAAAGAAATGGGGATCATGGAACGAATGAATGATACTACGAACAATTTATAATCAGTTTTTAGCAATATAAATATTAGTTTTCGTTAAAGCCAAAATCTAATTTATTTAAGGGCATGATGACCTAAGCTTAGTTCCTGTTCGACAAGCATAACAAAGTATAGAGAATTGCTCTTTCTCCCCAAGACATAAACACTATATCTTGATAATGACATCCAAGCAGCAAATATAAAACTCCTAAATGTATTCTTCGGCTCACCAGAAACAATTGAGGAAAGTAGTTTAAACGTAGTCACGCGCAAAATATTTGATATCAGAGATATGCAATGCCAGGGAGCTCAGAGAAATCTATTTCAGAAATAACACATCGTATGTATCAATTACTTCCAGCGAATAGAAGGCTATTTCTTCCGCTCCACAAAAGTGTGCCTCCCGAAAGCCAGCAAACATGGTGGCCCAAAAGCTGCCATCCCTTCGGGGAAGAGAATTTCCCCTGTATTAAGAATGCAGAACCCCGTTCCGAAAAAGTGTAAATCCAGTGATACGGAAAAGAAGTTCCAAAATCATTCGAAAAAGTGGAACTATCTCTCAGAGAAAAAAATATGCAAAGCCAGCTTTGGAGAGAAAAAAAGGGTTTTTGGAAAGAGGGGAATTCCAGCCTAGGACAAACTTCGGGGAACCGAGTAAACTAGCCAATAGGCGGGCGTAGGTCGTTTTACATGGGAAACGATGTTTACAAACTTGGCATGCAAAACGAAAATGTGTTATCGCACGGAAAATAATTTTCGAGGGCGGAAAAAATCGAAGGAGATATTTTTCTAGGCTGATAAAGAAACAGAAAACGAAAGCAAAGCGCCAGAGGAGATGGAGTTGGGATATCAAGAGGGTTTTTTTTCATCTCCTGGCTTCTTTTTTCTTTGACGAAAGAAACGCACTGGCTTCTAACTGTGTTACGTAGCGAAGAAGGTAATGGTTTTTTCGCCCAAAACAAATAGAGCTGGAGGAATCCTATTATCGTAACTATTAATATGTCTCTGCCAAAGAGAAGAGAACCAGAGAAAGCGAGAGTATCTAAGCACCTAAACTAAACGGTACGAATTTTCTACACGTCCACACAAAATTGAATATTTTGACAGCATTTAAACAAGTTGAAAAATAACAGTTTAATTCTTTATACTTACAAATTTTGAAAACTCCAAAGAGAGAAAATTGCAAACACTTACCTAAAATAAAAAGAACCTTCGTTAGGTATTTCACTTAAAAAACATGCATACAGGAAATTTTTAAGAAATATACTAACTTAAAATAAGTAGGTAGGAAAACTATTCCATAAACCTATACAACGGCATGATGATATACGCTTGTCAGATCATTCCAAACTAGAAATGCATTACAGGCAAAGATATGCATTCATATCATGGAATACTTATGTATGGTATTAACAATTCATGACGAAATTATCTAAATACCGCGTCCTACACAGCAGGCGTACATACAATGTTTCGTTCCCATACTTAATGATTAAATTATATTTTCGTAACATCATTAAATATCTCAAAGAGGATAATATTCTAAATGCTTTTAGTAGTTAGATGTAAGGTACTTAGCTATTTAACGTTAGCTATAGCAGATTAATGCACTTCATCACGAATAGCCATTAATACAAACGAACGCACTAATATCATTAAAACTACGAAAGACTAAGAAAATAATAAATAATTTAAATTAATCATATGAATTGAATATTAATACTACCAGTAAACAAAAAACATTTTAATGAAAATGGTGCTTGCTTAGTAAACCAGATATTTTATTTTTACTCACCAAGCGGTCAAGTGACTTTTAGCTTCTTAAAGATTATCTTAAATTCAACTAACAACACTTGGAAAAGGAGCAAATGCACTGATTTTTAAAGCCTGATATTTTGCTATTGAAACTAACAAGATATCCAATGGGATGTCTTGCACAATGATGGCGTATCGGGATAATGTTTGTATTTAAAAGGGCTTGTTATAATGAGAGCACTGTTATATTGTAAAAATTTTGGAATGAAAAGGGTTAAATATAAATTCGAGCATCCAGAATTCTCAACTTCAAGACTTCCTGACATTTCTACAATGCATTATCGAAATAACGATGAAAGTGTTCAATCGATTAGCAATAATAGAATGAGCTGAGAACGCTATTGATAAACTGGTTTTATAAATAGGACCTTTTGGTCTTTTGAGAGAAACATTTAAAGGTTAATTCTCTTTTAAAGCACCATCCTCGCCTGTAAACATTTACGTTACCCTTATTTACGTGGAAGGTAATTACATTTTTCACAAACAAACGGGTAATTTAAGCTTCTTTAAAGCCTTTTAAGCTGTTGAATGCAAATGTAGGTAATTAAATGCGAATTTCTGATAAAGGTTTTGCACAAGACAAGTTCGGAAGGGAAAGATATTTTGACACGATTGTTGATAACTAATTTGTCTCTTTGAGTTAACTTATCTAATTTTCAGAAAATTATAATCCTAACAGGGATGGTAAGGACTTCCTTTCCTTATACTACCTTAAAACCTTTCTCGCGGAAAAAAAATAATTGGATTACTTGATTTTAAAATCTCAACAAGTTATTTATCGTCACTTCAACACAAAAATGTTACCACTTTCGGCGCAAGTTTATACTTGCGTATGCGCCAAGTTTTTAGCGTTAAAGATAACTATTATGGTAACCCTAACTCATGTTAAGTGAATGATTTGGCTTCTAAATGTGCCGCTAAACAGCCAAAACTCGCCAAGCATACGCAACTCTAAACTTGCGCCCCACTTTCTTTTAAATATTACCCACTAAATGTTAAAAGTAATTGTTGTAGAGTACTAAAGTGATTATGAACTTCTCGTTTCGAACAGTCTCAGTACAGACAAGCTAAAAGGAATGATCACTGAAATTTATAAATCTCATAAACAACAAATATTATTTCTACACCCACCCATCACGTATACATAAGTTTAAATGTAGATTGTAGAACGTAATAAGTAGGATAAGAATCTTCGTATACATTTCATGTTTAAATTTAGTGGATAAGATATTAGTATTTCAAGTATAAAATTTCAAGTAAAACGGTGTTCTAGGGCTCCTCCTTCAGAAAATGTTAATTTTTTTGCCCAATTACAGTGTTTAAACTCAATGTGGGACTTTTAGGGTGACATCCGAAAAGGACCACTAATTATTTGTACGCTACAGACTTACCAAGAAAAAACACTACTACGTTCATATAAAATCATCAAAATTTCGAGGAAAGGGTTGAATCTCCAACTCCAACCAATCCCCTTAGGATATGGCCCTCTAACACAATAGATACTATGTAGCTTCTCCCCAATATTAATTATCTAATTTTAATTCAAAAATCCTTTTCCCAACCCATCCATCAACTAAAAAACCGACATCCTACAACACCAAACCATATTCCCAGGCTGAAAATTTTAAGCCCTGTCGACAATAAGAATAACCAACGCTAACTACACGACACTAACCAGCAGCCACCCCGAGGGATGACCTGCTCCAATAAGAACAGCGGTTAATTCCAATCAGCCATTATCATCCCCTCGCAATATAAAAGGCCGAAGAACACGGACAGCCCATTAGGCGAGACATCGAGCGAGGCACACGCGACGAATGAGGATGGATGCGCTTCCGAATCGATGACACGACTCGTGTGTCGCATCCGCAATGGCATCCACCAGCGAGCGAGGCGGAGAGCTTTTCGTCGAGACACCGTGGTTTATTATTTATGGGAGGATAAATTGTTTGGTTTTAGCAATAGTGGGAAGGTCGGGTGTATGATTGTAAGTTATTTAGTTTTATGACGACGGAGATGACGCTTATGATGAGCTGTGGGATGAATGATTTGAGCTCTGAAGAGGAAGTGGTTGTAGTAGAAATTTTATCCTGTTTAGGTCGGAGGAAATTTTAAAATTAGGGCAGTTACCATGTCTAGATCGTATAGCTTTTAAAAAAGCCTATTTAATAACGATTCGTTTGTTTTAAAATATCCATAATTCATGTGTGAATTTTGAGGTGATTCTAACAGGCCGTACCTAGGTATGTGCAACATGTGACACAGCATATTTTGGCGGGGGGGGGGAGTAATGTTACAAGTAATTATTTGTACGATATAATTGTTTCACAATTTTTATTAAGGTATTTCATCTTGCATAATCAGAAGGACAATCAGATATTATAGATGATCATATCTTAGTAAAAGGTGGGAACTTTGTAAAAGAGTATAATTAGAAATACAAAAATAGAGTTGGGAATAATTTTTAAAATAAGATAAATATATATCGATTCAAAGTTAAAATCTAATTAGTGCAAAAAATATCGCACAAACAAGTACGCAGTAATACGAGAAAGAAATTTTAACCATTCTGTCAAAAAAAGAACACAAATTTAAAAAAGACTACTCTTAATTTTAATGACTAATTTACAGAAACAACAATATAAATCATCCCGACTTTATTTACTTACAACAAATATGAGATAATAACCCCTCCTCCCAAAATCATAACGATTTGGAAAAATTAGGAAAACACCCAGCTCCTCTAAAAAAAAACCATTACACACGAAATAAATTACCACAACTCCTTCACAAAGAAAACCCCTCCACTCCAAACACAAGCAAGAGACAGTTTCCAATTCCCGAAACATAACCCGCAGTCACAAAAACCCATCGAGCAAATTCCCTAATTTCAAAGTCAAAGCTCCAGCAGAAGATACTTTACTTAACCTTCCGCGAGGTTATAAACCCCGCTGGAAGTAGTACCTCGCGGTACTTGTTCGGCAGAAGAGATGGCCTCGAGCTACTACTCGGAGAGAAAAATATTATCAAGAGGTCTCGTGTAACTTTTTACCTTTCGACACCTTTTTTATTTTAATTTTCGCCTCCTCTTCGAGTTCAAAGGTGGGGGAGGGGGGTAAATCTCGCGTTTTATTTGTTGCCCTGAAGGTTCCCGAGTAAAAATCGGCAGCCGCGTTTGCTTTTCTCATTTTCCGTAATTAATTCATTTTTTTTTTATCTCGGGCGCTTTTTTTTTTCTACTGCTGCTGCGGCCGTCCGCTTTCTCGACTACGGTGTTGTTTTTTTTAGAACACGCGAAAGAGGCTCCTTATTAAAAACTCGGTCGCGGGTTTTGGAGAGGAGACGAATTTTTGATATTTTTCTCTTCTCCTTATGCAAACTCTCGTTTCCGTGTTATTATTCAGAAAAATGGAAATTATGATGGGGGGTTTAATAATAGCCGCCGATTAAAAACGCGTTGAAACTGAAAGTATCCGAAAGTGGGGAAAAAACTACGAGCCTTAAAATTTCATTTTTATTCCGAGAAGCCAGAAAATATTCAAAAAGGTTCTTTAACAGCTCAAAGCGGATTAAAAGGTTCATGAAATTATCATTTTACCATCTCAGTAGAGCACTTCAATGGCAATTAGCATTTTAAGGCTTCATAATATCATTCAAAGGTTAGGATATTATGTAGTCATTTGATTTTTAAAATAGAATTGGCTTTTGAAAACAAGTAAGCACTTTATAATGTAAGAGTACTAAGAAAGTAAGAATTTGAGAACTTTTCTCCTAAAGCAATTAAAGTTCATAAGTAAAACATTCACTTTGCCGGGTGCTTGTGAAAATAACACTATACGCTTAACAAAAGAAATTCAGTTTTAAAAAGTCTCGATCTGTAAATATAATAAAAAAAAACCCATAAAGTAATGATGCTCTCGTATATAATTTAATACTAATTATAGTTAAGAGGAAAAACCCAACCTACCAATAACATAAAGATTCCTCTTTAGCCTTAACTACTAACACCTGGGCTTACAAACAAAGACTATCAAGTAAAATAATATTTTCTAGCGAAAATCGACACTGGATTACAAATATTAACCACACCTACAAAATCTATATATAACCCTGCATTCTAACTGCGATTCCTCTCAATCTGGTCAACGTACCAGACCCAGGCAAATAAACTTAAACAGCCTCCTCGAAAGAAGCCCAGATAATACGTATTACATTTTACAAACCGGGCCCCAATCAACGAACGCACAACGCAACGCTATCCAGGGAGCTGCAGGCAATCTTTATGAAACGGGCGTCTTGGTGATTCATCAAGGGGGCACGCACCCGAGAGCACGCCGGCCATTCATCAGGGGCCGGAAACGAAAACTGCGACCTGTCCGGCACTCCAATGGGATGAAAGATGGCCATCAAAACGACGGAGCGACCACACAACGGTCGGTTGCAATCCATATCGACATGAAAGACTATAGCTATAGACCCTTAGTTATTTAAAATATTATTAAACAACTCACAGTAACCCAAACGCTTGCAATCTCTCAAGTAGTCCAGGAACTTATTAATTCAAGAATTAAAACACGTACTTCTTAATGGCTGTGATTATGCAAATTTTAGAAGTGGTCGTTTCATTATTAGGACTTCCGTTCCTTATATCAACTAGAAAGTTTTATAAGGTTTATGTAATAAACGAAAAGTTACCACATTATTTAAATCCCTCACACACACACAGATATCTCTAATATATTAATTAAATCTCACATCTCCGGAAAAAAAAACAAGGGAGTTATTTGAGGGAAAAACTTCATCACTTCCCCGCAACAAGTATACTCTAGCAGTAAAACCAGTTTTACAGGTGTCAGAAAAAAATATCGTTTCACTGCAACAAATGTACTCTAGTGGTGAAACTAGTTTTACAGATTATCTTTAAAAGCCAACCTTCAGTCATCATCGATAAAAAAGGAGTTTTTTAAGAACTTATAGGAAGACACTATACTTGAGTATAAAATACTTTTAAGCATCGAGACACTCGATAGAATTTTTATAAATTGAAAATATTTCGGTACCAAAGGGTATCATGATCGTAACTTTAAAAATGCTATTTCATCAACACAAATTTAAATTCGAAATATCTCACACGATCATAGAAAACATGTTAAATAAAACGCACTTTAATCTTCTATTTATTATAATTTAATTTTGTTAGAAGACTACCTATAAGAACTTTAGATCAGCTACTAATTTTATCCTATGTTTAATGGATATATCGAAACCGTAGGACATCTTCACAATACTTACAAAAAAAAAAAAAAAAACAAGGCTGTTTTTTTTTTTTTAAATTTAATCGAAAAAACATTATCACGCATTTAAGCTTAATTATTAGTTTAAATTTGTAAAAAATAAACCTTTTTAGAATAATCTGAAAAAGCATTAAACTACAAATAAAGAAAGTCCTTTGAAAATTGTATACTTCCGTATAATATCATCTAACTTCATAGTCGAAGTAAAGAGGGCACAAAAATCTTTCAAAAATACAAATCCTTTCATATAATTTTTCCTTCATTGATTTTATTCCGTTACTTAAAATAGAAATTTTCATCGTTATTTCTTAAATCTGAAAAAAAACAACAGATTGAGTTTTCTTTAAGAATCGCATTTGGAACAATTAAATTCAAGAAAGGAGAATATTTCATGGGAAAGAATATTCCCCTGAAATTAGAAGCGAGTCAGTGCAGTGCGGTTAACTGCTCAAAAGCAAAGAGAAAAAAAAAGTTTCCATAACCCCATCATTATTACTCTTTTTCCTTTCGAATATCCATTCGTCATTACGATTTTTCCGTCCAAGTAATTTTCTTCTCTGCAATCAACGTTCGTCATAGTCGCCAAGTTATCTGTCCTTTGGCGCCGCCAGATACCCGTGTCAAATGAAGAAACTCCATAACAAACAAAAATAAGTTTCAAATAAGAAAATATTATTATTCCTTTTTATAGAAAAAAAACACGCTTTTGAAATCTTAAATCAGTTTACCACTTTGAAATCAGTTCATTACACCGTTGGTACTTCGGGTACTACTGCTTTAGCATATAAGTTAAAATGGCAAAATAAGCTATAAGAAAATTAATTTTCTAGAGTACCTATATTAAAAAGAGTTAATTGGAAAGGAAACTTTAGTTTTACCTAAAAAAAAACAGTGTATCTTCCCCGCGTTTTAGTTGGATTTAAAGAATTTTTACAATGGAAAAATAGGATGCCTTAACAAAGTAAAAAATCCATTTCAAGAAGCGTATCAACTAAACAAACAATAAGTAAAGAAGATGATACTTATTTTCTCGTACAGGCTCCCGAACCAAGTTATATCTCGCCAATAGTCGCCACTGGCGAACGTCAAAGAAATGAATGTAGTGTCGCAGGGAAAGTGAAATTAAAAAGACGATAGCATTAGTCATGCCACCACAAGAAACAACCAAGCAGTGAAGATGAAAAAAAAATTGTCTTCATTGCTATCATTCCACGAGTAATAAATTGACTCGATATAATAAGCTGGACAATAATTTGTTATTACTTGGACAATTTTTCTAAGCTTGGAAAGAAGCTATTTTCGAGGCTCTTGGTGTTCTACATTCCAGTGCAATACATGATTACATTTGATTTTCACATTTAAAAATTACTTTTCTTTAAATACGATGACATTGACAAGTAATGAATGTCTTTCCTACATCACTTCAAATACCAAGAATATTTGAGATGGTTTATATTAGTACAAAAGACTTTCTATGTATACCATGTCTTTTAAATTTACGGACCTGATTTTAACTCGTTAACTCTATACTTAGTCATAAATGGTTAAAATATTATAATGGTGGATAATAGCTAAACAACAGATACTCAGAAACCACTGTAAAAAACCAAAATTAAAGCGAACATGCTCAGTAAAGGGAAGCCTTTGTCTGTAAAAATAAACCAGAGACAAAATCTGTTCAGCACCATTAAACTAAACCACCCGACTAAAATAATCGTCAGTCCAGAAGCCCAGAGAAATAGTTAACACAAGTAATGGTATCCATTAATCTAGAACGTGGAACTAAGAGGGAACAAACTACACGGGTATTACAAAAATAAAAAACAGTTCTCGGGAAAAAAAAATTTCGGAACTGTTAGCTATTGGTCGCGACAACAGCTATTCTAAGCGCTATTTGAGTTTGAGGCGATCGACTGGACGGTATATGTATTGTTGTCACGTTGCCTAACTATTCTAATGTTTACCAATTCCAACTGGTTTAATCGTCCATAAAATGGTAGGGTTTACCATGAAAAAAGTAGGATCCTTTACTTAGAACCCATGGTAAAAAATAGTTTCTTGAAGCTTGTGGAAACTACTTTTTTAAAAATTGGACAAGCTTGTGGTATGGTTTTAATTATTTTCGTTAATTAGATGACAGTTAAAAAGACGGATAGACAACAAACCAGTGCAAAAGAAAGGCCGGTATAAAAGAACGCTGTTGAAAGGGAAAAAACATTTTCTTTATTCTTGTTTACTTTATTCTTTTGAAAGTTTCAACCAATGTTTTAACCAGAATTAGTAGTTATACAGACAAAAAAAAATATTATTACTTGAATTCAAAGGGAAAAAACTTCCTTCAGTTAAAAGCGCTTGTCGAATAGTCATACTCATGTATCAAAATATCATTTATGGAACATTAAAAATTTTTATTTTAGTAATTTTACTTGGCTAATAAATAACAACAAATTCAACTAGCATTTTAAAATAATACTTAAACTTGTAAAACATTTTTAAACTGTAAAAAATTAATTAATATATTGAACAAATAGTATTGAATGAAGAATACAAATAAGCATCGTATATCTATCCATATCCATTCCCTGAGAAAAGAATATGAAATGATATATGAAAATATATGAAATGATTCCGAGGTGTGTAGATTATAGGGATCCACTTAAAATGGAAATTTCTGCTCAATTCAAAGGGAAAATGTAATTACAGTCGTCATCATCAGCAATTCAGAGAACATATACTCAAAGCTGACAATTCAAATTTAGAAGGGGGAAAAAGATAATTTCTTCAAAAGATCAGGGGTCATGGAAAAAAAAAAGAACATAAAAATCGAAAATCTGCAGGACCGCTCCGCATCTGGATCAATGTCAAATCACAAAACCCAACAAAAGAAATTCGCTTCAAAAATTACTCCCCATCCATTCTTCCAATCGAACATCCATCCAAAACCCCGATAAGGCACCCCACCCCAACAGCCATCTGCGGTTTTTGGCTTATCAAAAGCAAAGAGTTTTACAACCGTCATAATTCCGAAGGGGTGTAACGAGGGCTCATTTGGGGGTGGCTAATTACTATACGGCG
Source organism: Tetragnatha montana (assembly GCA_963680715.1). NCBI lineage: Eukaryota > Metazoa > Arthropoda > Arachnida > Araneae > Tetragnathidae > Tetragnatha > Tetragnatha montana. Next base: position 25,610,160 of record OY796680.1, read on the forward strand.
GACGATAACGATCGGGGACGAAATAGTACATTCATTCTACAATGGATCGAGCCCACTCCGATAACGAGCCCACCTCCTGATGAGGGCAGCAAGAAAAGCGGCCATTAGGGCAGCGCAGGTGATCGCGCCGGATCAGCACATTTCGGGTGGGGATCGGGTGGATGGGGAAAAAGGGCCCGGGCTTCCGAAGACGATTCGGGGCTCCGGAAATTCGTGGGCGGAGGCTAATCGGGGACGGAAGCATCTGGGATGGTAAACAGGGACAAAAGGCGTGTAATATGTCGAGCGACCAAGGTTGTATAAGCAGCAGCTGAGCATGGGTAGGACTAATCGTAGATAATGATGCGGGAATTAAAACGTCGTAAAGGAGGTTGAAGGGTAAATGCATATTTGGGGGTCATGGGCGTAGTTTGGTATTGTGTCAGGGAAGGCAGGTGATGACATTCAGTGTTATTTCCTGATAATGGTAGGTTTTAATGAGCTTCTTTTACTCTAAAGTAAATGCATTGAGATAAAATTTATTAATGCGAATAGTTATAATTTATCAATAAATTTTTTTTCCCTGTTCTTTGGCTTTGGTAAGGTAAAATTATTTCAATAAAATGAATAAGATATTGGAATAAGAGCTCAAGCCAGAATTAAAACTTGTACGGTTTAATATATTAATGACGTAATCGAACACACATTTTATTTGTGACACTCTTCCAAAAAATAAAGTACCACTATTTCGTTTACGACAAAAAGCAGAAAATCCAATTTTTATTATACCGACTTTCTTAAAAATTGGATGTATTAAGCATGGAAAGATAGAGGAATTATGGTAAATATTACAACAACTTTATGTTTGGTTTATCAAACTCAACGACCCATAGTATATGTTTAATAGTACATTGCATAACATAAAGGATATAATATTATTATAATTGTTATATTTCTTTAAAGAGAATAAAAACAGCGGGTACAAGAACCAGTGATAAAAACTTTCAAAGGCTAAATAATTTACATTATTTAACTAATGCATACAAATAATGTATACAACGAATAATACAAACTGTTAATGAACACGTTTTGTTTCACAATCTACGGTAAACATACACCGTTCAGACAGACGCGTCTAAAAACTCGTTCTTCAACAGCATAAAAATAAAAAAATACACCAAGCTAAAAATAAAATTTTACAAGAACAAGCCAAATTATAAACCGCTTTATCCCCAGACCTCAGAAGTGATGGATTAGATCTACTTTCACTCCAACTTGTGAGCACGCTTATAAATCATCGTCAATTATGACATGCACCAGCGAGATTTTTTTCTACAGACATAAGAACAAAAGAAAACTAACCCCAGGGTTAATTACAGGAATCGACCCCCCTATACACACCAGTAACAACCTATCGTCCACGAGTATATGGACGAACTAACTTTTTAAGGATAAAGACCAGATTTTACGCAGATTGTAATGGCAAAATTAGCCCGGCAAGAAAATACTTAAGAGGCCCACGTTTTTTCTCAGTTGTCAATCATATCACAGACAGCCAATACTGGAATTCTGTAAGTGTTTTTTGTTTCGTGTAAATTGTTATTAAAGTCCGATACGTCACTTAAATTACAGTGTGTGATTACGGAAGTCACGAAAGTCTGAACTAAAGGAATCTATATCTTTACATTCGAGGTGCAATCCATGGGGGAAAAAACTATGATCGGTCATCATTAATGTCTGAAGTTTATGGAAGGAAAGTTTTTCTAGAGCACTACTGTAACTTAACTACAGGATAATTTCTTACAAACAACACAGTTAACTTGACTGAATGATTGATGCGTTTTATATGCAAGACAATAGGCAATAATGAAGTACAGCAGAATTTGATTTCAAAAGTCACGTTGGAGTTACAGAAAATCATGACGCATTAGGTTCTCATTGTGAGATAAAATGCGATATCCTAACTCACTAGAGAGATAGAATTAATTACTAGGAGAGGCAAAAAGCCATGCACCTCGACCAAATGTCCATTGTGTCATCTTAACTCACTTACTATCCATACTTATTAGTCAGGAGCCTTGGATAAAAAAAAGGATCCAAAAATGATTTCTATGAGAGACTAATTAAAACCTAAACCCTCCATCTCGTTTGCTTTTAACCAGAGGTTCATCGAGCCGAAAAGTCCCACCCACTGCTAGGCACTCCATTTTTTAAACAGGCCTCCCTCTTGTCGGTCACACAAACCAAATACTATAAGCACCCGGAGAGGATATCGGAAAAAAAAGGAGAATCCTCCATTACGTATGATAAAGGTCCCCAAATATTTGGGGAGTGATTGAAAAATGAGAGCGTGTGGTTGCTAAGTTACGGGCGGAAGTGAGTTATTAGGGGATCAAAAATCGGGATGCCTATCGTTTACGCAAATGAGGGAATCGTCGCATGGGCAAACAGGATCGCGATGCCCGAGAATATCGCACAGAGGCCCCGTGATATATCGTTATCGCTTCGTCTTGAGGTGGAGACTAGAATCTGATTAAGGAATGAGCGAATCCATACATTTTTTTGAGGTGCTTACATGCATTATTCAGCGGGTCCGATGCAGGGATCTACCGTATTTCACGTTTTTGGGAGCTGATAAAAACGAAAAAGATGAGAATAAATAACCTTAGTTTAGGAGTATGGGTCTTCTCTAGCAGACGTCTAAGTCCAGACGAATCCTAGTTAAATATGAATGTTGTGAGAGCTCTTTCGCTCGGCAGAGTTAAAAAGCAAAAATGCTAACTACTAAATTTGCAGACAGACATCCCACCTACTAAATAAATATTGAAGTTAGGGTATACTACCATGTAAAACTAACGATAATCACTCAATGAATAATTTTTGCTCTGCTTAAACTATTCTCTCATTTTATGATAAACTCTCGATTGTTTTTTTTTTTTTAAACTTAGAGGGATTTTTATTTTCTTAGTAATTCCTTGAAAAATACGTGCTATGTACTTTATTCATGTTTGCCATCATAAAAAGAATAACATTTTAATGGTATGCAAAATAAAACGTTAAATATGGTAAGTTAATGGTAAGTTTTAACGAGGACTCAGTAATAAATTACGAACAGATGGACAGTAACTTTTCCCACACTACAACCAAAATAAAGGACTAAACCAACTATTACTTACTAGGGTATCAAAACTTTCCTTCCAAAATATTTGAAGCGTGAAATATTAGTAAGCATACTTAAAATACATAATAAGGTACTTTGGCGTTTTGGTAGCTAAAAATACTCAATACTATTGTTTACTAAAAGCTAGAAGTATTGGTCTCGCAAATCGCTAGTGACAACCCTTTTGTCGATCAATTAGGCAAAGTAAAGACACACCACTGCAAAATGAATAACACAAACACCACCTGCACAACTCATCAACAAAGGGAGCATGGCAAAGAGTTACTACGTACCACCCAACGTCAACAACGCACACAGCAACGACTAATTCCGAGGCAAACCCCGTTAAAAACGACTCGGGAAGTAAAGCACGACCCAGGCCTAACGAACGGACTTAATTTTTAACGGTCCAAGTAGCCGGCATTCAAAATTTACGGCCACCCTGCTCGCAACAAGGGCTCTTCGCTAAGCGATTTATGCTAATTTTCGCAGCGCACAGAGGGGAGCAAACATCAAATATTGATGGGCGGAAAGGGGGAGGGAATACTTTTAAGTCTGTTTGCCTTCGACCCCCTTCTCAACAGTTTTGAGGGAGGAGGGAGCGCCCCAGAATCAATAGGTCCGGGACAGCAGAGCAAAACAAACACATAATGGCGAGAGAAAAGGCTAAGTGCAGCCGGATTGAGTGTTGAGGACGGGGCCTGGGGGTGGTGTGTGTGTGGAGAAAACTGCAGACGAAGCAGCACTGTCTTCGGGAGGATGGAGAGAAAGAGGGATTGTAATTCTTCTGGTAATGAAACCGGCACGACAGTCCAATAATGGAACGGCACACATTCGTTCCGCTTCTAGGAGGGTAGAGCGGGTGTATTGGTGGAGGGTTGTTTGACGGCCGGGGAGTTTTTCTTCCAGAAAAGTAAACGGGGTGGTGTTTGTTAAACGTCATACTTTAATTCACGACTGAAAATTAAAGAATATCTTCAAAAACCGGAAGTGTAACAGTTGGGCAAACGTCTCAAAAAGGTTTCAAGAATAAATACAAAGCTAGCGGCGTCTGAGAATAATATGGACTAATATGGTAAAAAAAGACCAACAACTATATAGCCAATATATACTAAACTAGTATAAAAAGATGGAAAGAAAGGAAAATAATTGTTCCTGAAAAGTTTTGGATCATACCCATGATAATCCCTTGATGGTCCCTTACGGACAAAATGAGCCATGGAAACAAAATTTGGAATTGCTAATCCACCAAGTTGGCAAGGTATTTTGAGCGAATAAAGGCCAATTAAAACCCTAACTAACATGGTTAGGGTTACCAGAAATCAGCTAAAATAACGCCAAAAGGTAAAATATCGCCAAGCACCAGCAACTTTGAACTCGCATCATTAAAAAAACTGTAAAGCAGACAGCGAATTATAAAACTAAACATCCTGAGCAAAATAAAAGCGCTCTATGTGCAAGTCAGTTTGATCTCAAGTCAGTCCTTAAAAAAAACTTTTATATTTTTGAATACCACGCATAAACAGTTAAATTCAAGCCACTGACGTATATCTTTCAAACACTTCAAAGAAACTACAGCAAAATTACAAACTCCATTACAAATTAATTTCAAACAATCCCATAATGCTCAACTCCAAACTCACAATCGCAAGCTATGTACTAAACAATACGCAAGCTCATCACCCATTTCCCCTTTAATAGCAGAGATGACTAAACAAACGAAGATTATTACGAGCTGACTCAACCTCAGAACAACATGCACGCAATGGGGGAAAAAGAACTTCAAAGACATAAAATTACATAAAACACAGATAAAACGGGACATAAACCGCATAAAAGAGCAGTCATGATTAAAATTTTAAAAGATATACGACACCCAGCATGAAAACCCAAAACGACTCATGGCTGCATTTCCCCCTTTATCCCAAGCCCTCCAAATGCCTCTATTATCCCCCAACCCTCATAAATGCCTTCCTTATAGCTTTTAGTTTTTCAATAAGTGGGAGGTTTCCCATTTCCATATGCATATTACAAGGGCCACAATAGAGCCCGCTACGATTTAAAGCGACGAAAACGCATTTTCAGCACAAAAGGCCTTGTGTAGAGGGAAACAAAAACGTTGATGCGAAATTGATCTTATTCGCTCGGTCTACTGGGTAATTTTATTCGTTATTTCGGAAATTCATTGTATTTATTTTAGGTGGAGAAATTAAGGTAATTTGAAAGTTTAAACTAAAGGGCTTAAAATCTTGCTTTTGAAAAATAAAAATTCAGTTCGTATAACAATATCAAATCTAAAGATAAGAAATACTGCTATGCTTTGTATACAATTTTACGTATTTTTACATAAACGTTTCCACAAAAATTAAAGGCATTATAACTTGCACATTTTCAATTATACTTCAACTTTACATTTTCTGTATCAAATTTAATTTTTAATGCTATGTAATAGTGTCGTAATTTAGCTTAAAAGATCACAATAGTACCTTTGAAAACATTGCTGGCATTAACATTCAAATACGTGCATTATTATATATTTAACTCTTAAACACTGTTATTATTAATTAATTACTAATACTGTCTGCATTTCAAACACCCCTGGGTTTATATTTTTTCGAACACAAAATCTTGCAATATAATTCATCTTTAGGATAGTATTTCAATCATTGAATAAAAAAAACCATTCACTTTTCTGCTTTAAACAGTTGAATGGATTTTAAGCATTGTCTGTGTCTAATAATCGCTGTATTTGCCAAAATGTACAGGGTGTGTCAAGAAGTCCGCAAAAACTTTGCACAGCCAGATTCCTTGCATGGAGTAGATAAAATTAAATAAAAATTCGTATACATAAAAATTGCAAGAACTATACTTCTTTACGAACCATATAATCAAGAAAATCGTGATCCGGTTTGCGCTAAAAAAGGTTTGTGAAGAACTAAAGATAGTTATTTAGATATGTTTGCACACTAAGATTTTAAAAATATCTATTGCGCATGCCTGCTCTTACCGTAGAATGCAATAATAATTTTTTTTATCCCATATGACTTCACATTTTTCAATTAAAAAAAATCGTCGTAGAGGAATAGTTCTTAGGGCAAATTTTAATCTGCTACTCGAAATGAATCTATCTGTGCATAGTTTGAGCGGATTTGTTGAAATATATACCCTTGGTTTCTTTTCACTTCAGAGCTAGTAATAGACTAATTTAGTTATGAGGAATTTCTTATGTTTCTAGAAAGATTGCAATATGTTTAAATATTACAGCATTTCTAGAAAGATACGAAATCCATCATAATTAAATTATTTCATACTAGGTTCTGCAGTGAGTATATAATTACCACACACTTCACTTATTCATAATTGAATACAAAAAAGAAATTACATAGAAAACCCGAAGATGCTAAGTCGAGAGGATTTCAAGAATGAAAAGCCCAGCACTTAACATACAACTTTTTTCCCACTTCGTTCTTTTTGTCTTCAATAATTAGCGAAACTGAGGGGAAAAAACTACACTTATCCTAATTTCAAGTGACTCCAAAAAAAAAAAAAAAGGAACGGAAGCCAAAAAAAGCAGGCACATAAATAATGCTCTTCCAGCTCTACATCCTAAAGCAAATTTCTGCTTTTTCCTCATCGTTAATGAAAAACAATTTCTGCCGTTTAAAAACGAGGCGAAAAAAGATCGACGGAGAGGAAAAATTGCTTTTAGACAAAGTCATACATTAGACATTTCATTCCACATTCACGTTTTATGAATTTTGAATGATAATGCTCAATTTACCGAACGAAGCGAAAGGAAAAATTCCAAGGCACGTCGTTTTTAACTCCAAACAAAAAAAAAAAAGAATTCCTTTTATTTTCCGAGGGCTAGGCTAAAAAGAAACGGACACAACTCGAAACCATTTTAAATAAATAAATAAATAATAATCGTAAAGAAAAAAACTGGGCAAAGAGAGATATTCCATGGTATCGATCCAGACAACAGGGTAAAGTATTTCGCCCTGCTAAATCTACCATGAAACGTCAGCACAGGTGTTCTAAAGGCAAGAGAGAATACAAATGCCCAAGTACTGCAAATCAATTGTCAGCCGTTTAAATGCCTGAGGCATCGGAATATTCTAAAAATTGGTCCACTTGGAGTTCTTTCGACGGCTACGGAAGGGCTGACTTCAAATATAATTTACGCCATAAATTCGGATAGGGCATGGGTCGAACTGAATTTTTTATACGAAAGGGGAACATTTTAACTCCCGAGAATAAATTTAAATTCGCAGAGCCCTGTGAAAAGAGGAATTTTCCCCCCGTTTCTCCAATTCTTTCGAGACATAAATCGTAACGTGTAATTCAGTTCTACTACCGGTGAGTTCAACCGTCTCTGGACTATATATTCTCAACAAATATCTTACGGTTCTAATACCAGGAGAGAAAAATACTGCGTTTTTCAGCATTCCTACTATGAGAGGGTCAACAAACCAATAGGTTAGCAGAGAGAAAGGCCAAAGATCTTAAATATCTACGGAATGTCTCAGCACTACATGTTAGAATAATTTTACAGTATAAAACTCATTATGTTCAGCGATTTAGGGTTATTTTTTTCATCCATGTTTAACTGAATATCCATTATGAAGCATTATTAAGTTCATTGGAACTGGAATAAGTAAACTTGTTCCACATGTTCTTTAATCTAATTTTCAAATAGTACTTACATTTATCATTTTTATGGTTCATAATTTGTTTAGGAAGCAACCTGTTTTCAATAGTCCAAAGGAATATTTTAAGATAACTAATGTTGGCTTTCCGGATAAATCTAAGACATGTACCGAGATCCATTGTAGATCTAATTCATGAGAGTAAAATCTTATACGCTACAAGACGAAACAAAAAGCAACAAATCCAATTTCGCTTAACGCATAGAGCGATAAAAACAAAAACACACGACGACGGGTAATTCAATTTCACGTATATCTCCGCCAATCCAAAAGCAGCTCCACTTTACCCGGCCCTTAATGGCGCATTGTTATCCCACGAACACGAGGCGCTCGACAAACATTCCATCTCGAAAACAAACGCTAATTAAATAAACCGCGCGAAAAGCAACATCGCAAAAAGGCCCCAAAAAGAGAGAGAGAGAGCGTGTTCGGCGGCGACAAAAAGAGAAGCGACAGCGACATAAGCGAGAGAGCTCCTGCCAAACGCTGATTAATTAATTCCAGAAGCGAACGTGCGAGGGGCTCAGCTTCCATAATAATTACAGAGCGTGATCTGCAGCTACAACAAGTAGCCATCGTTGAGAAATAATTAATAGCGGCAGATTCGCCTGGAAATCAGACGGCATGTTTCATTCATGGCCGGGGGAAGGACAAGGTCAGAAGAGAGGGGCCTTTGATGAATGCTTTCGGTCTTTAAATAACGACAGCCAAAAATCGATTGGAATGAAACATTTATTATGTGTAATATGTGTCAGCTGCAGCACTCTCAAGTAACCTGTCACCATCCGGGGCTTCGGTGGCCCCTTTCGTCCAAACTAATTAATAACACGAACGGCGAATTCCCATACGGAAGAATTAATTTTGCAACTATAACGATTCTTTTATTTTAATTTCAAATCTTTATGATTACTTCGCAACAAATATTTTTAATGGGGAAAAAAGGAAATTATTTTCAGAGGTATACAACAAGGAGTAAGGAGTCAACAGCAACACTGGGAAGACAATATCCTTGGGAAGAAACAAGGGAATCCTCAGTATAAGTTATAATAAAAACTTTAGTAATAAAGCTAAAGGTTTTTCTTCAGATACACAAATCAATGGTCATGATAAAATAATAACTGTAATTTTAAAATACAACTGTAGAGAGAAAATCAATATTTATGTCATTTAAATACCTAACTTTATGTATGTAAAATTAACTAACAGAGCACCATTTATAGCATTCCCCACCAATATTAAAAATAAAAACCTTAATTACTCTAAAAGAAAAGTTTTCTGAACTACTCGTAAACTATCAAATATTATTGATCGATTTTCAGATCAGACATTTAATGCCAATTTTGTCGAGCAGACAAAGTTTTAGACAGGTTTCAAACTTTAAACCCCACATCTATAGAAGTCTCCCACGTGTGAAAAAATACTAACAAGGTAGACCAGACGGTTTAAATCCCCCTCCACACACACCATAGAGAAACCCACTTTCTAAGGTACCCAACGACTGTCAAAGGGATATAGTTAGTACTGACAGGGTGAATAAAACCAGGTTTTCCCTGAAAAAAAACCTGGACTTTGAATCCGGATGGGTTCTTTACTATAAAAGAGAAAAGAGTATATTTTTATATTAGTCAAAGGATAGCGTGTAAAAAAAGTGTATTCAAGTCTAATACCAACTGAGGAGCTTGCAGCTACAAAGAGCTAACTCCAACAGTTTTACATTTGGAGTTAGTTCGTTGTTGCAGCATGCCCCAAAATTCAGGGGCTTAGCCAAGAGGGGGAATTTGGGGGTTTCTCCCCAAAGATCAGAAAACAATTTTACCATAGGAAAGGACTAAATTTACTTCATATCCTCCCCCAAAATTCCAATATCCTCCTCCGAATTTTTTTTTCTAGCAACAACACTGCCTCAATTCATACATATTCTGTTTTTAGACTCCAAAACAAATACGTGAAAAACATCAAAGTGGTGACAAGCCCCATAAGAAGTAATTATTCCATAATTGAGAAGCATTAGGCAATTCAGTATGTATATAATTCGATAGATATATCAAATAAAAGATTCATTGTGAAAAAAATCGCGAGTAGTTTTTTACCAGAGTCTTGCTTGATTAAATTTTAAATATGGTTCATTAATGGCAAGTGGTGCGGAAAAATTAATAAGCATGTTTTACTTATGTTATTTTAACTTTTTCTAGATAAAATTTTGCTTCAACCAAAAACAGCTTTAGAAAATGAAAACAGCCTAAAAATTCTCTTAATTCACATGCTTACAAATCTAGTTCAACATTCTCCTATTGACTTGATTCAATTCAAACCGAGGCCAAACCGCAACACCCCATCCTCAACAACCAAGCAAACTCGAGTAATGCGGCAAAGAAAACCACACAGGCCACCTTTCGAAACAAGCTGGTGAAAGACGGCTTCTCCTCAACACTTTCTTAATGAAAGCGAGATTAAATCACGAACCCCTCCAGCATCCCAACTCAACCCAACTTCCGCATAACAAACGAGACGAATCACCGCCCCCATCAGAAATTAAGTCCCCCCCTCGCGTCGTAAAACATAATTCGAATCCTAAGCCCCTCTTAATGTGTCGATATTGAAGGGGCGCGTAAGTGGGGGGGGGGGGCTTAAAATAAAAACTCCCCCATACTTCATATATTATTCATCACACCGAGGATTACACACAAGCGGGTGCCGCTTTCTTAATGTTTCGCACCTGGCCATGGGAAAAAGTTGCCCATGCACCATTTAGCCCCGCGAAGTTTCATGCAAATGAAGATGCGTTGCTATAGCTATTCCCTCTTATTTGTCCCCTCGCTAATACACCATTCCTAATTTAGTGTTAATTTCCTAGGGTTGCAGGGAGAGAGGAGGGTGCCAAAAGGGAGGGGTGGATGCGACTCGGTAACCTTGGAAACGAAGGAGTTTTCTTTCTTGAAGAAAAACGATCGAAGGTCTCGCAGGGGAGTAGGCGCGTTTTTGCGCGAAGTATAGTGTATGATCTTCGGTTTCTGGCCCGTTCCAATGCGCGGCGTCTAAAAAATGAACTGTCAGGCGATGCAGCGAAAAAGTAATCCAGAGCTCGTGTATGTTTTTACGAGACAAAAAGCGGACGGGTATTGTCAGTGGGTTTAAATAAGTAAGGAAGAGAAGAGGTAAATTTGAGAAGGAAAAGAAACGATTTTTTCCCCTGTGAACCAGGATGAATGAGGGACAAAGTAGAAGACGTCTCTTTGAAAAAATAGTAATAGCTAAAAAGTTTTGGTGGGCGTATTAAATGAAAAAACATTAATTCGCCTTCAAAATAGCTGGCGAAATTTAGTCTTCTCCTAAAAAAAAAGATAATTTTAACAAGCAAATCTAACAATCTTTATCCAGTCAATTACTACTTTAAAAATTTACCCCTTTTACTCAAACGCCAGTTGAAGATTCAAATTTACCATTAAAGAAATACTGTCACATAAAACAATACCCCCAAATCTTTTGAGTTAAAAGAGTTTTTCCATAAAAAAAAACAATAAATAAGCAGGACATTCTTTCAATATTTTACATTATTCATAGGCTTTTTAAAATAAAAAGTCAGTTTTAGAGATGATGCAAACTTTTAAATATCGTCATTAAAGGCCCCAGCATAACTCAATTTTCAATCTAAATTCGAAATTTGTGTGACGCCGAATCCTTTCAAATAAACACTTATACGGGAAAAAAACCTAAAACCCCTGCTCTCCCTCCATTCATAGAAATGCACGCTCTTAAAGAGAGCTACACTTTTCCGTCTCCTGAAAAGTTTGGGATATTGAGTTATGTAATCCTGCACCTTAAGAGACGATATACAAACAAACCTACCAGAATAAAAATTAACTAATAAACCATGTCCATAAGATTGTTTAGCAAGAATTCTTTAAAAAACAACGCAAGCAAGCGGAACAATTTTAATTTCAAAGTAAAAAATATCATTAAAAATGTCTATTAATAGAATTTTACTTTTAACAATAAAGGGTTGGTTCAATGTTTCAGAGTCTACTTCCTTGTAAAAGAGTCTTTGTTTTAAAAATCTAGACCTAGATTATATGATCTAGCAAATATTTTACATAATATATCACTCTCTTTAAAAAATTATTGATGTTACCACAAAATAGTCAGAAAGTATACACCAAATGAAAAGCAGTATTAAAAAAGATTAACAGATGAAAATTTTAGAAAAAAAAAAGTACGTTGGAAACTCTAATATAAATCAATGAGACAAAATATATAAAAGTTACTTCGAGACGCTTAGTGCCAACATTTTCCATAAAGCAATTTACTCGACATACTAAATTAAGAAAACCTTCAAAAGACTAAAATCATACTTTTATTACACTTCAGTCCTTTTTGAAGATGTGAAGTCCTAGGAACTATTCATTTTTAATATTTTACAGGAGAGCTGCACAACATACGGAACGCCAACCCCCTTTTTGTAGACCAATAAGTCTTGAATTATTATAAAAATAAAACTGATTAAAGTTCTTCAGATAAACAGTTATTTAAAAAAAAAAAAAAAAATCTTTAAAATGTTCAGAAGAATTCACCAATGGAAAAATGTTTGACTGTTTACTTAAAATGGATTATAAAAAGTGAAATGGTTAACTCAGAAAGAGTCTTATGAAAACCTGTCACTGTCTAACTAAAATTTAGAAACTTCCTTGATATACTGCATACATTTGGATTTGCAGTATGTTTTGAATATACACACAATAGGAGATTTTATTACTCAATTATTCACAATTTCTCTGAATGTAATGAGCAAACAATAGTGAAGAATTTATTCAATATTTTCGCCCGTGAGAGAGTCTATAAAAAAACTTCTAGCACCCTGGCAAAATTATGCGGCAATATTTCAGTCCACACCACATCACCGCTGAAGGTGAGCAGCTTACGTCGTTGTGAACAACCATGTTCTCCCAACAGAACCAGTTTGTTATTGTTTTGTGGACGATGAACAAACCAACACCAACAACAATCCCACAGCCACCGGCCCCACCACCCAAACCTTCCCAAGAGGGTACACACGCCACAACAACAGAGCCATGTGCCTACGCAGCAAACTCCACACAGTCCCCATTTCGCATGATATCCTTGTGGTGAAACCTACCTCTGTGGTGCCTGAGGTGTCCGGAGGCGGCCCACGAGTACCACCGGTGTCCGCCGCCGGGGCGGTGAGCGAGGCCCGTCGTCGCGGCCCACAGCAGCACAGCCATCGCGACACAACTGCCCGCCATGGTGCCAGCCCTCTCACTCGACTCCTCAATTCAACTGCCTCACGTGCGGGCGGCGGTAGAATGCGCGGGGGCGCTGCGCCCCAGTGTCCCCTCTCTCGCTCTAGGGGGCCGAGAGCAACAGTTGGGGCCGCGATTAAGCGCCCCGACCGATTTATGTTTGGAAGTTGGGGATAATTCAGACGAGCGAGGATTCAGACTGTAGATGATGCTGAACTTTTGCAAAGGGATCTCAATCATTTGTATAGTTGGTGCACTGAAAATAGGCTTTTCCTAAATATTTCTAAATGCAGTGTAGTTAGTTACTCACGTAGGTCTCAGCCATTAAACTATCTTTACTTGATCAATAATAGCAGTTTATTGCGCAGTGTGGTAATAAAGGATTTAGGTGTTACATTCAATACTTCCCTTGATTTTTCTCTACATATTGACAATATTGTTTCAAAAGCATATAAAATTCTTGGTTTCCTTAGACGCAAGACTACAGACTTTTCCAATCAAATTGCTTTAAAATCTTTGTATTTCAGTCTTGTTCGATCTAATTTAGAATACTGCAGTCCTATCTGGGATCCTTACTATAACAATAAAATTAAAATTATTGAACAGGTCCAAACGAAATTTACACGTCACTTATTCTACAGGTCTTTTCATATTAGTTCTCTGGATTTGTCTTCTTCGCATTTGCGCAATATTTTTGATATTCCTTGTTTACAGTCTAGACGAGAATTATCATGTATTTTATTTTTCTACAAAGTTTGTAATAATCTGATCGATTGTAATGAAATACTTAGCAGCATACATTTTTCTGTGCCCAATAGAGTTCTAAGGAATCACTGTTTATTTAAAAATACTCTTACTAAACGTAATTATATTGATAATTTCTGTCTATTTAAATTTTATAAAATCTACAATTGTATTGGTTTTAACTTGGATATTTTTAATATGTCTCTTGTCATTTTTAAGAAGGAATGTTCTGTTCTTTTAAATTGTTAATTATTTTTAATACTTTGTATTGTGTGTTCCTTTTTTTTTTTTTTTTTTTTTTCTCTTATCTCTCTCCACACTGTAATTGGGTCGCTGACCTGTTGTGTGTATACTTTTAAATAAATAAATAAATAAATAAATAAATAATTTTAGTTGTCCCGTGAGGAAGATGAGTTAGACTGTGATAATGATGGGGTTAGTGACGAGAGGAAATGATATGTTGAGCTAAGCCGTTGAGTTAATACAGATACATTTACAAAAAAATAATTATGTTCAATTTAAAACAGAACTAACTGATATTAAATTAATGTATGGGTTTTTTGAAATGTGCATACTTTTTTATATTTTTTTACATTTATTTTTATATATAAGCGCAGCTCTTGCCACATAATAAATTTATTTTTCAATTTAGGTTCCCTAGGCGAGCCTTTGGCTCTTTGGGTTCCACATAAATGTATATATTTTTTTCCCTGATTTTCTACAAATAATTATGTTACAGTTTATATTTTCTCTTTGGTTTTTTTTGTGCTGTCTTTTGTCCGTGTTCTACTTGTATGTATATGTATATGTTTTGTCTCATGTCCAATAAAGTGTTATGTTATGTTATGTTATTAAAAGGTTATAAAAGTATTTTTATAGTATCTTCATTTGATGTGTAACGCACAGTTTTAGTTTTATTTATTTTGTGTATCATTAAAATTTTTAATGATGCTTTAGTAAAAACTACATAACTATGAAAATGATGAATAAATATGAGAATGATGAAAGATGGATGAACTTAGTAACCGATTTTCACAGCTGTCTGAATTCTAGAGCAAAAATATACTAAAACGGTTTTTTTCCATGGACAGTATTTACTTCTTAATAGAAAAAAAACAGACCTAACGACCCACAGTACTTATCAAATAAGCATATGGTCTTTTAATTTTATTTGTAAAATAGATAGGATTTAATTTAAAATTTGTAAACAAGGATTAAAATTATAAAAAAATGATTTGCTGTGGTTAATATGACGGTGGTTAGAAAGTTTTAGTACCTAAATAATACGGATATTCTATATAAATAAAGAAAATGTGTTGAAACAAAGCTAAATAAACTTTTACTATGTTCCGTTAAATTATAAACCAAGGAGCTAAAAAGGCAAAGAATTATAGCAAGTATAGCAAATTTTAAAGCAGGTCAAGACCTTTTAGCATCTTGTAATGAAATTAAATGTTTACATTGCCCGATTAAAAAGGGAAAACATTACCCTTAACAGACTCTCAACGAATTTTACATTCCAAACGCGGCCTAATTCAACTATCTTTTCAAAAATACAGAGAAAACGTTCCCATAAAATTCCATTTCCTCCAGAAAAGAACGCCCAACGCACAAGAGGTATATTCCCAGATCGCAAGACATCCATTTGTAGTTAAACACGCAATTCAATTCGAAACATTCCCCCTCCTAAAAAGAACCGCCCGAACCAAAAGGAATCACCACCGTCATCGCTCCATCGTCTTCGGCAGCCCAAACGAGATTTAAAAATCACTCGAGCTTAATCCGGCAAAGAGCGCGGGTTGGAAACCGACATAATTGAAAAATCCGGGTTCAAACGAAACCACCCTCACATGGAAAAAAAATCCGGAAACCATTATCTCCGGTTTTTGAGCTGAATATTTGATAACCGAAGAGACCGCGCACGGAATTAGAAAACTTAGAGAGTCGCAAGGGCAATAAACGGATTCAACTTTCATCAGGAATAACAGCCGGTCGCGTTATTTCATTAGTCGATTTCCCAGGGGCCCCGAGAAAAAGACGGAGATTCACAAATGACGCCGTTTTTAAAAAAGCGGCATGATTTCACGGAGACGCTGGTCTTAACTCGCTTTTGAGACTCCAGGGAATCGCTCGCCAGCGCCTCACAGTGGCGCGAAAGAGAAAAAGGCCGGCGAAACAAACAACGCGGAGATCGGCTCTTTCCTTTATTTATGGATCGAGAGAGGATTGCGACTTTTGCGGTCATCGACAATTGCGGTTGAGAGAAAGGGAGGGTTTTTTAAGATTTTATCAACTACCACATACAGTGTTGTCTGTTTTTTTTATTTCCATGAAACCATTCAATCTAACAACTTACAATGTAAGTAAAAATTTTTAGGTAAATACCTAATACTAGAAATTTTAATTTTATCCACTAATAAAACAAAATACTCCTAAGTAATACAGCTAAAAAGTTATTTGTATTACAGTACCTATAGTAGTAAAATAATTTATATAGTTTCAATTATATTTTTTATTATTTATTTTAAATTTATATTATATTTATTTTAAATTTATATTATATTTATTTTAAAATTTATAAATGTACGACAGATTCATTTAAAAATATTTGAAAAACTTAAATATGATATTGTTTAAATGTGGTAAATCACTGAGAAATAACATTATTTAAAAAAAAAAGGATAGTAGCTACTTGTATAAGAACTAAGTCGTATCCTTATATGCTATACCAAGCAGATGCATAAAACAAAGTAAAGATGACGGAAAGAAATCGGACATCCCCAAAAAAATATCTTCGCCAGAATACAATAATAATTACCTACTAGAAATGATAGAACCAGAGAGATGCGAAACTTTTTTAAGTTACACTGTCATCTTCTACCGCTAATGTCAGCAACCGCCTTTGTTACACATTCGTTTGCAACAAGAAAGTCATAAGGGAGATTCAACACATCTGAAAATTCTAGAGTCGATTAAGGCCTCCATGATTACGCCGGTTCTTTTAAAGAAATTGATAGTAATGTACTACATACTGCAAGGGAAAAAAAAGACTCGTGTATTCAATAGAGTTCTTTTCTATGTAAAAATATTTGCACAATGGACAATTGAGCGCCATTCTGTATTCTCAGTCCATGATCTGAAAGTAAAATTAAGCTGTCCCACTGCTTTAAGTGACGATTCGCAACGGGACATTTCACAAGAGAGCAGTTAGGGAAGGGATTTTTCTTCCAAGGAGTAATGGGATTACATGGGAAACATTTAAACAAGATGTAAACTGCTATGGAAACTGATTTTACACGAGGAAAACCCTTTGATCTGGAACATTTCCAAGATAGGTTCAAAACAGAAGGGGAGTTATTTAAACGAATTTATTCAAAAGCTATAAAACGTTGTGAGAGTTTGCGTTAAGAATATAAGAAACTTACGCAGCATTTAGTCTTGGTGTTTAAGAGAGCATTTACATTTATGGGGGGAAATTAAACTAAAAAGATTAGCATGATAAATTCACACGAACATCTTAGAACAATACTAGCTTTACGAATACATTGGTTGCTTAGAATATAATAATATTAAGTAGTTTTAAGCGCTCAATTGTACAACCTAACTGTACTATAAAAGACAAAATCCTAATTTTGAGATAGGAGGCCAAGCAGATAGATCCAAATAGACTCCAAGAGGTTAAAAGTGAACAACATTATTCTGACAAAACATTTCAGTAAAGGTTCCGTGGAAAACTAATAACAGAACTTGTAAGTATAAAATCCGAAAAGTAAAAAGTGAAGATGTTCTCTACCAATTCGAACAATATTTTTAATTTAAAATTAAAACACTGAAATGCTAGATAATCACATATACTCAACATGTGCCATGACTTTTCTATAAATGTGTACTTTAGAAATTCTTTGGGTGAGCTAAGATAAAAATTTTATAATTAATGTTGGTTTTAATATGAGAATGATATGAAAATAACGTAAGAAAACAAGAGAAGCTTATTTAATAATAGAGAGAAGGGGGAACTGATAAAAGAGAGGTAGAGAGGGGAATAAATAAGAAGATTATTTCATGGCACGTTTTATCATTTGATTATAATGGTTATCACCACAGAAATACAATAGTAGGTGAGATTACCATAAAATTAGAGGAACAGCTTCAACCACGGTTATAAAATCATACAAATTTTAAGGTTTTTTTTTTTTACTCGCACACTCGGGTCGATTTCCCAAAAAACCATCAAACGCCTCCCTGTCCCACCCTCCAAGGGCCATCTGCCCCGCCATAAATCACGGCCAACCAACCTACCCCAGCGTCACCCTACATTGAAATTCACATAGTTCGAACCTCTCCTAATTGCGCGGCCACACGCGAAAAGCGGGCGACACGATCTCCGGAACCGGGCGAAAGGCACGTAGGGCAGGCCTCGTAAAAACAACCGGGCATTCATTCCGGGCAAAGGGGTAATTATTTCCCGCTACAACAAACACCGCATTAGCCCTCGCTTTTTTTTCTCTTCGGCCCCAGTCACGGAAGGGAGGGAGTGACACCGACAATTATTCATCTGCTCCGCAGAAATCGATGACAGGTGTCGCCACGATCCAATATCGCGATTTTAAGGGTGGCTTTATGGGGTAAGGAGATGGGAATGAATTCATTTTGATTTGACAAACCAATATTGTGCTCCTTTCGGCGCGAGAACGGTTTTTGATTGAGTTTAATTAAATTGGGAGAGAAGATATAGAGCGTGCTACCAAGTGGAACATTTGCATTCACCTGTATAGTTAGCTTTCCCCTCAACTTCTGAAAGTTAATACGGGAAGATTCATATGAAAATTGAACTCTATTTCAAATGTTGAATGAAATTTAGTCTCGTTTGAAACATTTGAGTTTATTACTTTTGCTTCTAAAGTTATCTGATAATATTGAGGTTATACTAACTATAGTAATAGGTAGAAAAAAGATAGTTCATAAACTTTAGGCGTGTATAGGACACCGACTTAAAATTTGGTAAAAAGCTTTCTTTCTTCTTTTTGGTAAATAAAGGTACATGAAACCGATACAAACAAAGTAATTGTGATAATTTCTAAATATACTCACAAGCCTCCCTTACAGAGAACCAACAAAAATTTCATTCTTACCTAAAAAAGAATAAAGCATCATTAGTTTCCATGGAAAATAAATATAAAATTATGGAAAAAATATTAGCCAAAAAAGAATAAGGTTCACAAAACATATAAAACAGAGCATCAATCAATGTGAACGAGTTATAATTCATTCTCTCTCCACTAAAAACACAAAACGGCTCCGATAGAAATCACAACCCCCTAAGAATAAATAGTAAGCATAAAATCGAATAAACTCTAGCGAAACTGAAGACTTACAAACCCATCCCCCTCGAAATCCGTACTGCTAAGCTAATTCACGCGTCCAATCACCCACAAGAAACACAAGAGAAGATCCCCCAAAAACAACTCCTCGCGGCCAAAAATCGTCATTTCTCAAACCCGGCCGCAAACCGAGACCCCCAAGGAGGTGTATACTTAAGGAAGATCATGCAAACGAATCTTCAAAGGCGAGCGTAATTAAATGAAAAATGGCACTCAAATGTGCGAAGCAATTCTTTTGTTCAATCAATGGGAGGAGAGGCATGCCCCAGGTATAGGCTTTCAATGCGAATGCGATATAATTGGAGAAGGGGATAACAAACGACGGCCTGTGCTAACAGAAGAGGCTTACAGCAACAATGGCGTAAGAGCACAGGCAAGGGGTACGCGCATCAATTTAGATGATAATTGAACAGTAGTCTTATACCATTGAGGAAAGATCCCCTACCTTCATTTAGGCTCAAACGCAATTTGTGCTCCATCCCGCTAATTATCATAAACCTACACAGACGTGGAGACGGTGTGTGTAGAGCTCGAAAACCCAGTCTGATATTCAATCATTCGGATCGCATTCATTATTTCAGGTATAAATATGCTTATGATAGAATAAACGCTGCAGATTGAAATAGATATGCATTCGATAAATATGCAACAGATTATTCAAATGATTAATAGGTGGGTCTAGGGAGGCAATCGCTTATTTTCATAACAAGAAGTCTTAAAGGTGGTCTGTGATGTTTGAAGGATTCTCTTTCACCCAATGAGATAAAAAGTAGTACTTCCATTGCTCCTCTTTGTACTTCTTTAGTGTTTGGGGGAGCTTTTGGGATTTTGCAAGTTCTCTGGTAGCTCATTATGTGTATTTTACAGATGTACTATACGTATTTAAACTTAGTTCTGGTATTCGGAAAATCGTTATTTAATCATTCCATGTCTAAAAGTTCAATGTTACTTATTACTAAAAATGAAGGAATAAAAAAAATCATTCAAGAATTGAGCACTTGCAGATGAAACGAGACAACTATTTACCCATCTTTACCGTGGAGTTGTCTTTATACCAAACGACTCCATTATATTTCCAAACGCTACTTGAATAGTCATATCACTCAACCCTTTCCTTTCTGAACTAACAATAAACAAATTTCGGTACTTAGGTCGGGCACAAGCATCAAGTTTTAAGCTTAATCACCAAAAATAATCAAATATCAAACACCATTAAAATATCTCTCAACTAGCAGTGTTTCTTTCAATCACTGTTACATTTTTATGTGTAAATAATAAAACGTTGCCAATTATATAGTCTGACTGGAGAGATTTGCGCCCGGCTAATCCCTAAAGTAGCCTAATTTTTGCAATCCCTTCCTATAAATGTTTATCTATTACAGACGCGAACATTTTAAAATGAAAACCCAGCGACAGGTAACTCATTTTAACAGCATACGCTTTCATCACGAGTCCACAGCAATCCCACTCTGCAAGAATCCCTCCCACCGCCTCATCATTTCCTCCATTACCAGATACACCACTTGCGGTCACTCCGGAGCGGACCCTGCCTCGCAAATTATTCAGAAAGGGTCCCGGGGCCATGTTTGGCGACAGCCAGCCACCGGAGCGGAGAGACGATTCCGGACCGCATCAGCACTTTGCAGGAAACGGGACTCATACCTGGGAGCAGTCCTGCTGTGTGCATTGTGGCGTGTATTATGTCGATGCGCTTTTCTGAGGGGGTCGTTCGTGTAGTCGTTGAAAGAAAGTCCGGATGGATTTCGTTTCGCTGAAATGGGGCCTATTAATCAAGGAATCTCTTTTGTATGGGAGGCCGGACTGTCCGTGTGAGGATGATGGAGGATATGAGTTCAGGAAAAGTTGTGAATGAGGAAACTGAGGTTGTTAGTTTCAACGTAGGAAGATGATTTTAAAAGGTAAAATGGACGCGAATAGTGTTTTACGATGAGTTTGCGAATTAGTACGGGAGATTTTCAAGTTGTTGTAATTACTGACAGAATTAGCGAGATAATCTTTCCAACCATGAACTATTATCTGTAATTATACGAGAAAGGATACATCATACATAATGATTAATAAGTTTTAGTGTAGCGCAAAGCTGTAAATATTCAGGGAAAAGGTGATAACACTTTTGTAAATAACTGATCTAACTACGGCGGTTATGAAGCAACAAATTTATCAGAGAACTTATTACCCAAGAACTTATTTAAATATGCAATTAAATATATAAATAACTAAATAAGATAAAATAACTAAATAGTCTTAAATAATAATTTTAAACCCTTAGGGTTGCGTTAAACCATCTAACTAAGATTGTTACGATCCATACTATTTTAAAAATATTTTTCTTAAATACTTTTTAAAAATCAAGACGGAGAGACAAACTGATGGTTGTTTTTTCCGCAAAATTCAGGTAAAACGATGCAATAACAAACGAATAATCAAGTAGTACTTATAAAGGCAAGATTCCTTTTACAGAAGTACAGGGGGGAAAATATAAAGCCCTCTTGAAGAGGAGAAAAAGAAGTGATAACGAAAGGTTGGCACCAAGTTGAAAAATCTAACACCGACTTCTCCTCGGCACGTCTCTGTAGAACTGGTTTCACTGCGAGTGGAGTCTTGCGGCAGCGAAGCAAACACGAGAAGATTAAAGTCTCGCAGGTAAACAAACCTGTTCGCAGGAAGATTTCTATTTTAAACATTTTAAAGCGCAACTCAAAGGAACTAGCAAATGACATGGCTAGATGAATAGATAACGTGTAAAATCTTCAAATTTTGGTAAATCCTAGTCATCGATGCAGGTATCTTTTACTTAGAATGATAGTGGTACAAGTTCAGCAATTTACGTATGTCTTGTTTTAGACAAGTATCACACGAAATAAAAGATATAATAAGAAACCTACATCACAATTGGTTCTTTAGGATTTAACAGGAAGCAAATCTTGCCAATGTTTTTTTTTATTTTGATTATTTTATTATTTTTTGCGATTCGGCATAAAATTAGGCATTTGCGCCCGGCTAATCCTAAGATTCTTCTCAATCTACACTTATATTAAATTTTATATTTTGGGACTTGGTATTTATTACTCCGAGCAGCTCAATGTGTTTTGAGTATTTCAGACTTTACGTTGGATATTGGAAGTAATAATGATACAGCTATTTTAATGGTACCAAGGTTAATATTTTTTTAGCACACAAACTAGTGACCAAGACAGCATACTTCCAACTTTTTACCTCCGTAGCGATTGGCCCATACTTCCAGAATCAATTCCTACGTTCCCATTCCAAACATTACCTACCCAAAAACCCAACAGTTAACAACACACACTGACCGACCGGTCAAACTCTAAAACTCTAGTCTCTAACCAAGCACTCTTTAAAACTCCCAACCGAACTGGCAAAGGACATCCCGCAAACACACATCAAAGGACGGGGCAAAAGTCGATATATGGACGGCCGACATTAAATAAAGCTGACGCCGCAGCAGGGTCCATCCTAATCCCTTGACCTGCTCACGGGACCAAAACGAAAACTTGATGCGAGCAGCGAGCGGAGCCACCGATATATTTATGAATGGCGCATAAATTTGCATTAACGGGCCTCGACGACACAAATATCGAGTGTAATAGACCCGGCTCTTTCGATTGACGGCATGTTTACATGCACGCAATTTGCATGGCCTCTCATTAAGCCCCGATATTTATGGGGGATTGTTTCGAAACGAGACCCTTCGAGTATCAACACTGCTCTGCAGCCTAAGCAGCTATTAGTGGGCCTCTTCGTTATATAGATCAAAGAGAGATGGAGATTTTTGGTGGAGGGAGGAGAGCTAGAGCGGGTCGGATGGGTGGATAGATCATCTTTTGAGGCAGTTAAGGGGGGAATTTATACGCAAAACGGGTAGATGTTTATGATGTTTACTACCAGCGAAAGCTGTTTGACCACGATTCAAACTATTCAACTTGGAAATGGTTTCAGATTAACCTTCACAACATAGAAACAAGGGCAAGTATTCAAAGTAATAATAGGAAGCTCTCAAAGTCTTGGGTATAATTTATTTCATGAAGGATAATTTCTCTGGTGATTTAATTAATTGAAAACATGTGGGTTTTTTTTAACACATTAATGATAGGTCAGAATGAAACTTGTGAAAGAAATAACACTTTAATGAACTATAAACTAAAATTTACAATTAAAAATTTAGAATCTAAAAGTATTATTTGATACCTCACTATTTGATGCCTAAAAGTATCGATTTTGCCTTTTACTTTCTTATGTTATGATATTTATAAGAAATTAATAAAATGAAATAAAGTATATAGAATGAAAAAAATATTAACTTTCTTGCACGAAATGCAGTAAACATTTCTGAAGACGGTTTATGCTCAGGTACAAAATTAACCCTTAATCCCTAATATTTTGTGAAGAGTTACTCTTATGACATACTAGGAAATAAAATCGAATTTAAAACCATAAATTATATGAAAAATATTACAGTGTAAACACTCAAAAAATGTTTTGATACATTGATATTATTTATGAGGCATTTACGCAAAACTAAAAAAAAATTTGATTGAGCAACACAAAAAAAAAAATCCCAAGTAGTCACAAACAAGCTTTCTTCCAACTCTCCTAATCACAGGAGAAAATCCCACCACAAACGAGGGATCTGTTCCTACCCAATTTATGTCCCCTCCCTTCGTAATTTAATATTTAAATCACCCGCCCATCGATAAAAGGATCCCTCACCACCGCACAAAAAAAAAACAATCTCGTAAAAACCCGAAAACTTCCATCCATGCACCACTAGAAACGGAATCCAACTCAAATCCCTCGCACAAACTGGCCCTCAAAATCCACCCCTTCCCGCCGTGGATAATCCAGCGGCCGCAAATTGCATCCGAGACAAATCGGGGACGAAACAAAGACATCAGGCTTTTTTCTCACACGCACGCCGCACACAAAAAAAAATCGCAAAAACAATGCATTACACGCAGTAAAAAAATCCGACCACAATAAAACACCGCCTCCACTTTGGTATTCAAACGCCTCCTTCCTCTTTTTTTTTCAGGGTGATAGAAAGCCTCATCAGGGAAAGAGAGGAGGAGGAGGGGGCATTAGAAAGGACCATGTTAATTACCTGGTGGCTTTGCCCGCCGCTCCAAAAAGCGTTGTTGTTTTTTTCTGTATCGCGGTATATTGGGGAAGGTGTTGTAATGATGATGAGCACGGAAGGAAGTGGGGGAGAGAAGTGGTATAAAAATGCAGGGGGTCGATGCGTGAGGAATTGGTAAGGGATATTCGAAGAAAGGTGAAAAAAAATTCTGGGAGGAATGCATGGCGTTGACCAGAAGGATGAATTAAACTACAATTACAACATGCGAGGATACATATATAGGAAATTAGTTTGGTTCAGCTTGAAAGATATTTTATTTCCCTTAAACTGACTGACTGATTAGAATTACTATAGCCTTTGAAAGGCTTATAATCCCCAAACCTTTAAAATTTGATATTTCGACTATACAATGATAATTTTAATTTCGCTTTCAATAACTTACGAGGGAAAAATTCACTCAAATGTGTTCATTTGAAATAAATAACGTTACGTTTTACAAAAGAAAACACATATTATAAAAAG
This sequence comes from Tetragnatha montana, assembly GCA_963680715.1. NCBI lineage: Eukaryota > Metazoa > Arthropoda > Arachnida > Araneae > Tetragnathidae > Tetragnatha > Tetragnatha montana. The sequence goes on from OY796680.1 coordinate 25,635,029, forward strand.
CTGTACATTAGAATTGTTTCATCATTAGAGTGGGAATAGTTCAATGTAAGAAAAATTGAAAGTGTGAAAGAGTGAAAATAATGAAAAATGATGATGCAGAAGAACTTTGTTTCATGGCCAAAACTGATAGCCTACAGAAATAAATAGCAGTTAAATTACCATTAAAACAATAACTTTCCTTCTAAGAAAAGATCAAATTACCTCCAAAAGAAGCCCAATTTCAACCTACTTCATACCTTATCCTCAAAATGCACGCAACTCCCCAAGGCAGACGAAAAGAACAAGAACAAAAGTTCTTCTTTCGAAAAAATTTTCTTCCTCATTTAAAAAAGGAAGAATTCTTCCTGAAAGGAATTCCCTCTCTCGCTCCCACCCGAACTGTATCTGATTCCAGTCGACCTCCCAACTCCTTGATTGTCATCAATGAAGATCCCGCCAGAGTTCATGGGTTCGTTAGGTCTCTCCTTCCTCGCTGCATTCTTCCTGAACTCGAAATTCTGGAAAGTTTTAGCTTATTCTTTCGAGCAACGCATGAAAATATTACGGTATGCATAACAGTGTTTGAGTTCGAAGGAGGTTCTCTATTCAATCAGACTTTAGTTTTATCCATACAGGAATTCCAAATTTTTAAAAAAAATTTCAAGAACGAATTTTATTTATCGAATTGAGTAGCTTGACATCTTAAGACTCTTAATTAAGAGACAAGGTGAAAGAAGTACACTTTGAAAAAAAAAATGTTTAAATCTTACAGAATCTTCCTCCGAAATTTTTCTTTTGTGAGAAAAATGTTTTAACTTCTCTTAATTTTTACTTTCGAATTACAAAGAGTTACTTAAGTAATACGGTATTCTGAAAGAGAGATATTTTTACAAGGATCTTATATAATTTTAAAATTGGGAACTCTTCCTCATCTGGATTTTTCAAGGGGGAGTAAAAAAAATAAATCTGAAGCATATTTAGAACCATTAACATTCATTCCATTTAAGGATTAAAAATAGATCCACATTAAGGATAAATTTATAAAATCTCTAAAACACATTAACATTCAGAGAGCTTTTTCCGCAAGTGATCTTTATTTTAAAGCCTACCTTTTTTTCCTTCGAGTGCTATCATCTAACTTAATTTTTACAAAAAAAATTAATGCACCTAAGCATCCTCAGCTAATTTATGGGATTAACGGAACAAAAACGCTATCTTCTTTACGCGGCAAAAACACCGCTGCCATAAGTGATATTAAACTCCACAAAAATAACTTAAAACCTCTTTAATCTCACTTTTATAAAAAAACCGACACACTTTATAATCGCAGCATCTATTCATACCCTCTAAAAAACGCCATAACGATGACAGATTAACCGAACGACAAAGAAAAACACCAAACTCCGGGACAAAACAAAAACCAAAGTTCCCCCAACAACAAGCACGACCGATGTTCCAAAGAAAAACATCAAACGCCCCCGCATCAAGAAGAGAAAAAAACACAGCAGGAATCGCGACCAGAATGAATTTTTTTCTCCTTTCCCTCCACGATCGAAACGCACAGTTGAAAGGAAAGCGCAGCGAAATCATATTAGTCGCCCTAACGAAGACAAAAAGTGACACGGGGCCAGAGCAAGGACGCAGTTTAATTTTATTAGACAACACCAAAAGGAAATCGGCTCGGAAGCTAATGATTATAAATGAAGAGGCGCGATTGGATTAGAGCGAATCGATGGGGCCCCCGTTCCTCTTTAAAAATGTAGGTGGGACGACTGAACCCGTCACGGCGAATCTGGGAGATTAGCTGGGACCGACAGGAAGGTCTGATTACGATAAGACGGAGGAAGAAAGCCGTCGTATGGGGCACGATTCTCAAAAATGCAGCCCCAATCTCCGAGGGAATTCGAAATGACCGACCGGGAGATCTTTGCTCTCCCTGCTCCTTTGGGAGTATCGGGAGGGTAATTACTTTCATACCTGTCGAGTCAGTGACGCGATAGCTTTGAGGTGATGTGGGGAGGTGGAGATATGGGGTATCTATCCAGGAGATGAAGAGGGAAATTTTTAATATTGATGGTAATGGACCTGGGTGATATTTTGTGGAAGGTGTATCAGATGTAGTAAATCTCATAAAATTTTAGTAAGTAAGAAAAGGTACTAAAAAACTCTATTAACGCCATATATGAGAATGAAGAAAGCTGTAACAAAGTGACTATTAATAATAAGGAGTGGATTCACCGATGAATAAAAGATGCTCCCTTTGTGGACGCTATGACTGGCGAGGAAAGCAGTTCTTATCTAAACAATTAATTAATAAATATTTTACTTGACAGTCTTTCTATCATAATAGAATATTGCATGCTGAGTAACGATATCAGTATGATTAATTGGAGGTGTTTACCCTATATTTTAAATTCATTTGATAATTTAGAGATTCAGAATCTATAAATAAAATAAAGACATAGCGAATAAAAATTGAATACACACTGAACAATGGGTACTAATTTTCACAGCTAATTTGACAGCTACTGAGATTTTTATAACTATGCCAAACTTGTTACACTTTCTAATTTATGATGCGATTAAACATAAAGAACATTTAGTTCCGCCTAGTAAGATCAAAGACCTCAATACCCATTGACCACAAAACTAAGGCCAAATCTCCCGAAAAACTAAACGAACCAAACCACACAAATCCCCCACATCAATACCACAAAAACCTTGATTACACCCAAACGAAAAGAAAAAAAAGCTCAGACCTTTCACCACCAGGCCAAGACAACCGAGAAAGATAGGGAAAAAAATCAGGTGAGGACAAACAAAAAAAAAGCGCCCCGAAAAAAGATGGCCCGCCATTACGAGCCGTAATGCGACCAATGGCCGGGAGATGTGAGGGGGTGGGCGACAAGACAGGACACTTACATTTACGATTAGAGCGTCCTAATGCAAACATCAGGGCAAGGTGAAGGGGATGGGAGCCGAGGGAGGCATTTCTCTTCACTAGCAAAAAGGAGAACGGATCGTAAAGTGGGTGATGGAGGGCAGGGCAGGGAATATATGCCCGGGCACTCGGGAGAGGATGCTTTTTTTTAAAGAAGCGGTGATTCATGGGATCCAGTGGGTGGAAAAAGAGTGACGGAGCGATGATCTGTGTCTTTCTCTCACTCTTTCAGGTGGAGGAAGATGGACAGGTAAATGGGGGATGTCATCTAGTTTTGTATCAAGGATTTATTCGAAAAATTGTTAATTATGTAGGTAGAATATTGAAAGCAGTATAGTTTTAAATCACATATGAAGGTTGGCAAGTGTTTGTGGACGTTACTCGGGCTTTACGACTCCTTATGCTTAAACATGCTTTAGTGTTTTTACTACTTTTTTTATTACTATAAGGTCTTGTGGTTCTTAGAGAAGATGCAAAAATGCAGTCCCCGGATGAAGCGCTCCCTACGGTCTTTAGAAAGGATGCGGAAGAGCAAGAGAAGTTCCCGGATGGAGCACAACGTACGGTCTTTAGAAAGAAAGTGGAATCGCAAGAGAACAGTTAAATAATAAAAGTAGCCGCGCCACTAGTTTAGTTAAAGAGAATAGTTATACGACAAAAATATATAATCTGAGAGTAGTTGTAAATCATATGATGATAGTATTTTTCCCATAATTTCCTCCCTCCTAAAAGTACTGCAAACTAAAAGTAAGCGAGTAAAATGAATTTCCTGCCAGTTTTTCTTGGAAAAAAGTGAATAAGATTAGAATAATTGAGATTAGACAATTTTCACAGTTTGGTTGTGAAAATATCTTTAACGCTGTTGCAGGGTGGATCAAGTAGTAAAAAACTGCATTTGTGATGGTCCAGCCCTTATGCACCCATAGCCCAAACAAACATATCTACATCCAACTTCATCAATCTCGAGATTCGTACGTGCATAAAACCTCATAAACACGAATAAATAATGACACTTTTCATAGCTTTTAAGTCAAGAAAACTAAGAATATCATTAGAATTCCTTTATAACTTAAATTTTTAAAAACATTTCTTACAGAAAAAAAGGAAAAAAAACTAGTAGAAAGTTTAGTTTCTTTAGATGGTTAACCTTAATTCAAACACCATTCCCCCAACCAGACTGGTTGAAATTCCAGTTTTTAGTCTCAAGTTTGTTATCTTTTATTAAAAGAAATAGAAAATAAAACTTTTAGAAGGTACGTATATTTTTTGTTAATGTTCAAAGAATTTCATGAAACAAAATTTCTAAAAAAATAGCTAACTATGGCATTGAATCCATCAATACACCATTAGAGGCATGAAATTTTTTGTAAGTAATGGTATTTTGATGAACTAATGCACTATAAGACTTCTCAACTAATGACGCACTCAAAGCATTAAGTCTAAAGCTTTAACTATAACCATCAAGAACGAAATATCTTCTACCATATAACCCTATCATGATGATAAATAACTTTTCTTTGTAGAATAAATATTTTAACCAGACTTATTCTAGAAATGTGATTAGGTATTAAATGATAAATTATTTTTTTAAAAATATCTAAGACTAGGAATCAGACACTATAACTTTTTGGGAAGACTATCATGAAAAAAATGTTGAAAACAATTTATTAAATATGTTTATTGCTCTAAAAAAATTAAATGTAAAAATATAACATTTAGCTTAGAGGACCCGTTTCAATATTGAATAGTTATCACATCAGTCATTAGGAAGAATAATCTTAACATGAAATTGAGGTCTTCGTAAGTTTAAAGTTATGTGTAAGCCTAATATATTTTTTCCACATCATATATCATCACTAATGCGCTAATGCACTAATGCTTAGGAAAAACGCAGGCAACTTCGTTTAAAACTAATCAGTTTAGGGGAAGATTTTCCCGTATCTAGGCAAACATAAACTTAAGTCACAAACCAAGATAAATCACACTAATCAAAGAAAAACAACACCAGCCCCCAAGGGTCAGAACTTTTACAAAGCATCTTCTAATTCCCAAACCCATATTTCACAAGTATGAATCCCCTCACAGCCCCCGACTTTTTCACCCTTAAACGGCAGTCATTCCCACCCCACCCCTTTCATAATCAAAGGAAATCCTGTGTTTAATCACCTTCCCTGTGTATGTATGACACACCCGACACACCACCCTTTCGTTGTATCGTCGCAGTGAAGCTTAATCACGAGCTTATTCCATTATAGGCGAGCCAGACGCTGCCCAGACAGAAGCTTCTGCATAGGCCTCAACTGGTTGGTCTTTTGATGTCTGCTGCGAGCTTTGTCTATGGATGTCAGCGTTGAGTGAAGTTAGCCCGTTGTTTAGAGTTAGAGATGGAAATGTTGGACATAGTCTCATGATTTCGTAAGTAGGGTCGTTTGGAATTAGGGTGATTATGTCAGCGTTTTTATTATTATGCCACAAGGATATATAATATAGTCAGTGACGTTTAAATTACAATGATAAGGGACAGTAGAATCATAATTAGTGTTCATAGCTTGCTTTTCTGACAATAATAAAATAACAACTATCTCAGATTGTTTCTCACAGTTTATTTTATGAATTACATCCGATATAGATTCTAACTGGTGGAAGGCTCTACTTGCAATAGAATACTGCAGTGGGGGGGGGTGAATGAATACTGCAGTAAGAATAGTTTATTGTTGGGACATAAATAGGGATATGACGATAATGATCCCATGAAGAATCATTACCACCAACAATTAAAAGAAATTTAAGTAAGCCTACCTTTCCCCATTAATGCTTTCTCTAAAAATGATTATTGGAACATACATTAATCCCATGGGTCCAATCACTATTTGTCGGATTTAGGCTTTTTAACTCAACAAATATTGAAACAATACAATAAAAAAAAATAATAAAAAAAAATGATTATTATATCCGAATCGTTCAGAAATACCAAGACATACATTTTAAACAAAAAGAACCTTAAGAGCCAAAGTTCCTTTTACCTTATCAAACCTTACTAAGAATATATAACGTTTTCCATGTCACATTACTCAGACGAATACCCAAACCTGGGTTCCCCAAAACTCCCAGACACATTCATAACAAGCTCCCACATCTAAAAAGCGAGCAAATGCATTTCCCCTACATCTTTTACCGCAACAAGCAACAAGACGCATATCCATCACACCCAATAAAAGCCCGTCACTAACAAACAAGAAGCATTCCCACAAAACAGATATATTCCACCACCAGCAACAAGACTCACATACCCCAAGATACTAAAAAAAGGGAGTTCTCCACCCATAGAAATGTCTCTTCCCCACATATTAAAGGGCGCCTTTGCACACAAAGAAGCTTACTGGCAAAGACACGCACAGACCCTTTCATTCCAAAGACCCGAGGACATAGCTGACGTTATTAAAAAGGGGGCGGCAGTAGCGATTCCGTGGGGCAGCCCCAGGGAAAATCTGTCCGATCGCCCGTAATGGAATAAAAACAAGCCTGCCTCCATGCTAATGGAAAGGGGAAATCCCCGAAGGCTGGACGGAGACAGATACATTATACCTCCGGAAAAAATGTCGCATCCGGCGCATTTAAGCCCTTCTTTCCCGGATTGGCAGGACTTTGTTTTTTGGCGTGCCGGAATTAAGACGAAAGCGAGGAAAAGGAGACAGGTCTTCACTGCTTTCGGGAGCGAGAAATCCCCGTTTCCAAGCGCTGTGTGGAGAGTGTTCATTCCTATGTATTCGTTGGTTAGAAATATTTTTGAATGCTTCGGTTGGTTAAACCGCTTTTGGAGAAGGATGCGATTGCATTCGGAGAGGTTTGGAGTGATTTCTCTCACTTTCGCAACTGCTAAGAATAGCATCGACTCCCCAAGTCTGAATGAAGAAAGTCGTGATCCAAAGAAAATTTTTATTTAATAAATGGAATAACGAGTTTTTCTCTTACTTTTTAAATATTTTAACACGAATCCCACAGTCCGAAAATTACACATGTAGTCATGCACATGCCATTAGGGTTCTGAAAACAAAAATATTACTTTCAAGGAAATATGGAACCCTCATATCCAAATTTAAATGGCAAAATAAAAAATAATTGATATTAATAACTTAACAAAAAGAAAATCTGCCACTTAAAAGTGATTGAGAATTTCAATCCTAACTTTAAGGAGTATAGTTCCTTTTCAAGGAAAACAATTCAGGTATAAGCCATTCCCTTCTTAAGTACTTCTCCTAACTCGATAAAATAATAAGACCTGCTTTATTTCAAACTAACAAACAACTGCTTAAATTCAAACGGCAAAATAATTCCATCTAGATAAAATTTATCTCACTAAAAAAACGAAATAATGCTTATTAGCAAACATAAGCAACTCTTCACACAGGCTGTGCTTTTCTTAATAAATACACTATCACAAGCAATATCAATACTTCAAAAGGCACAGCCCAGTGGGTTTCTTCGAAAAGATAATGCAAACAGCAAGATCCCAGATCAAGCACTCCTTTCGATATACCTTCCACTCCTTTTGTTTTCTTGGAAAAAGCCTCCCCATTCGAGAATATCGATTATTAATATCCAGTCGCATAGCTACCCAAGCAAAGAGAAAGAACTCCTGCAAAGAGCAGAAGCACTTTTATGAAATATAAATGAGCCTCCCTCTCACCGTTCGAGGTAACGAACTCCCCTTTTAACCCCGGGAACTCACCGCCCCTTCAAGTAACGAACGAAGGAAAAAAAAAACTCTGCATCAGTAAGCGAAACAAAGAAGGGAATAAAAACGATTAAAACATAAACAGGGGGAGAGGAGGCAAGGAAACGGAAGAAAATTAGCCGTGAAATCGCCAGGGAATGATTCCGTGAGGCAGTTCGATAAGACGGAAAAAACGGGCGGCAATTAAATAAGGAGGAACAGAAAAAAAATCGAGGAGGAATGGGAAAAATAAGGAGCGATTAAATAAGAAGCCGAGCAGGTTGATCGATAGCGGAGCAAAAAAGCGATGCCTCTAAAATATTAATTGAATCAGAAAAACACTTATTTAATTAGCCATCGGAAAGGATAAGTAAAAGGTGTTTGAGCGGGGCCATAGGAAACAATGAGGGGCCGTGCGTGAAGGGAGATAAGGTGCTGATTCTTCATCCCGTAAAGAGATTGGGTTTCGCAGGTAGTATTGCCGATGAAAGGAAGATGCGTTGGGCTGCGAGTCACGATCGATGGCTAAAATAATCGGGCTGTGTTTAGCGTAATCGGGGAAATCGGTGTTTGCGTCTGGGAATAGTTTTCGAAAGGATGATTTATTGATGAGAATCGATATTCGGAAAAAAAACTTCAAAGGAGAAAAAGAACAATTCTATACGACATTGTGTATGTGGCTTCGTAAAGAAAATTTTAAAATTTAAATGACGGTTTTTGCTTAAAAATCAGTAAAACTGCGTATAGTTATGAAAAAAATAGAAAAATAAGAGCCCCAAAACTAAATTGCAAACGAAATTGAAATTTCTAATGAAGGAATTTTTCGGTAAGATTTCTATTGCGTTGCAGCCACTCCCAAATAAATATTTTTGATACCGCTCAGTTCTTAATATCACAATGAACACAGTAGTTTAAAGTAGTAATACAGAGTCCTTTTATAAGCTTTTAAAACCAACAACCCACATAAAAACATCAGCAGGTTAAAACGCAAGTGAAGCTTTAAAAATACTCACAAATAAAATCAACCGCAACAAACAAAATTCCCTTTGAATCTTTTTTATCCTTCAAAGATATCAAAGGTTAATATCAAACAAAACTAAATCCAATACAAAAGGTTCCTCGATTAGACATCTCCCATCTCAACACACACTTACGACAAACGCAAAAAATGAAATAAGAACAATCTAACAAACAATAGAAAAATTCATTACGATTTCTTAATAACATCCACCCGTATCGAAACCCGGTTCCGGAGGAGTCCCCCGAATGAAAATTAATAATACCCGAACCCGGTCCGGTTCGATTCAAAAACAAACAAAAGGGAGCAGTAGGGTGAATAAAAAAAAAAGAACGACCTCATCCATAGCCAATCGTCGTTTTTGCCCATCTTCGAAATCGAGTTCTCAAGTGGACCCCTTCCACGACGATTTCGAGGACAAACGGAAAAGAAATAATTAGAAATCCGAAGAAGCAGCGATGGAAAAGCAATTAATCCGTCCAAAGAAATCCATTGTACAGCACCGGCAACGCAAGGAGTAATAATTAATGTTCGGAGGGACGCATATGATACGACAAACAAAATAAATAATTTGGCTTTCGTAAGGGAAGAGGGGGGGGGGCATTGTTTGTACGAAGGGGGGAGGAATTTCATTAGTAATCGAGAGATGCAGTTAGAAAAACTAATTACGTGTAGAAAGTGAATATCTGGGGACGGGGAAGAAACAAAGGGAAGAACTAATGAGATGGGAAGAAACGGGAAGCAAAACCTATGATTCATTTGTGTTTCCTAGGAGAAGAAATTCCATTCCGCGCTGCCGTTATTTATGGCTAAAAACAGGAGAACGGTCGCTTCGGTTTTCAATCTTTTTCCTAATGCCCCGTCTAATGTATTCCGGGTTGCTTTCTCCGGGAGAAACTGACTTTATTACGCGCGTGGTATGTGTCATCGCTTTTACAAACGCCCCCTCTCTCTCTCTCTTAAAAAAAATAAAGGGGAAATTGTTTCAGAAAGAAGTTTCGAGCGTCAAATTAAGGAATTCCGGGGCTTGTTTTTGATAAAATTTAGAGTTGCGTTTCTGTTTCTGGAAGCTCCGATATTTTCCCATGCAGCGAGATGTATGCCCAAATGAAATAAGAGAAACGCATAACTTATTCATTTTAGATGCTATTGCAGTGAAAAATGGAACTCACAACAGAAAAGTTAGGAGTAAAACTAATTTTTGATGTTTCAACGTGAAACAAAATTTTTTTTAACCAATATCTCTCTTAAAGTTTGGATAATCGGTTCTATTCGCACCAATTTAAATAAATTTATCCATTCCAGAGTTGTCCGACAGACGACAAATACGTATTTACATTTTCCAAGTCACACAAGCAAAACTTTTTTTTCAGTGTTAACTTGAAATTTTATTTCAACTTAAACACGAAAAAGTTCGTTAGCAGGTTTTAACATTCCAGTATTTTCATGCAGATAATAAATGATTTCAAGTAAGAAATTCAAATGTCAACAGTTATCACCACATTTCATGCGAATTTTACTTTGATTTCATAGAATGTATTTTTACAAATGAAAACAATTTTATTATATTCTTTCTTACTTAATGCACTTTTCCTTAAAATTAAGCAAAATCATTTTTACACACATATTCAAAACTTTATTTTAATTACGTTGCATTACAATCTAAACAAACCCATAAAAATATTTTTAGAGCCTATAGTGTATAACAAGAGAGAGAGAGAGAACGCAATCTTTTAGCATTTCCTTATTTCATATCAAATTTACTTTTCTAATTATTAAGTCTTCGACCATAAAAAAAATCCTTCATATATATATATATATATTTTTTTTTTTGCTATTTAATTTAGTTACAACAAACCCATTGGTATTACTTCAACTCTGATACTTTTACCATTCACCATTTTTATGAGCAGTAAAAACTGATTAAAAGTCTTTAGATTCATTACACACCATATTAATTCATATAAATGCATAACGAAAGTATTTTTTTGGGAAAAGCTTTCCGCATCTTTCTCAATCTCACGATCTCTAATATTCGCATTTAGAAGGGCACGGAAAAAGCAATTATCACTACAAAAGGTGTCGATAAACTCATTCGTCCGGTAATAGATTCTTTTATCCCTGCCATAAAAGCTCTGATATTAATTTGTTTTTGCAGATGCCTTTACAACAAAGCTCTCTACTTTTACACGACATATTTATCTCCTTTCACATGAAGTTGGGAAAACAACTATTAAGGGATAAAAGGACCCTTAACTATACAGAAAACAAATTGGATTTTACTTCAGAGTAATTCAATTTAGGTTTCCATATCGTACAAAACTGGGATTGGTTGGCGAAACGAAGGCTCTTTATTTGATGAGAACGAAGAGACAAATAGAATAATTAATTTTAGTGGAGCTGTAAAACTGGGTTAAGAAAAAGATTCCGATATGTTTTACACAGCAATCTTGCCACAGTAGACCTTATGGTTCACACAAATACATCATTTTTATAGCAAAATTTCTTAGTAAAGAATTACCCATATCCTTTAAAGAATAGAATAATTTTGATTTAGTACTAGTTTTGCATATTCACATTGCCTAAGGAGAAATAACTGTTTAAATATTTATCAAGATTTACTTAATTTGTTTTTAAAATATGTTTAGATGAATCCAGCCCGAATATTTAATTACAAAATTAGTAGTCAAAACTTATGTTATATTTAATTCCTACTTTTTCCTTCACGAGGAATTTTTTTAACGAATTATTGTATTATTGTAACTTTATCCATTCAAGGTATCAGTAATAGACCATTAAAGAACAAGACCAAAGCACTAATTAACATTTAGTAATGACAAGAAATATCAAGACCCCCTCTCATTCTTTTCTATTAAATTTTAATCAAAATTCTTTTCAAAATATTTCAAAAACACAATACTAAAGAACAATCGCTAAGCCGCTTCCATTCAAGTACACCACATTATTTTAATCTGAAAAGAGTGGATATCTCCCCCGTAAGTAATTCTAAGAAACTCTATTAACGTCAGGTAATTCTCTCAAAACAATGATTCATTTCAGAGAAGAAAACAAAGCTTAAAAATTCCAATAAATTTATAGAAAGCAAACAATAACATAGAGTCGAGTTCAGTCTTTTCAGCTTTTTGTAAAACTAATTAGAGTACGAGGTTCGCTGATTGGTTTAGGTTTTAAGGCACAAGGTTTAAAGAACAGAAACGAAAAAAAATCACAAACTTAATCGAGAAACGACCTGTTTTGTCGTTTTTAAATTTAAATATCGCCGATTGGTTCAGATTGGCAAGGAGGATTTTAAGGGGACGTTTTATAAATTTTAAGAGAGCGGTGGTAGTAGCCACAAGAAAATAAATAGTAGTAGTAGCAGTTAAGAGCCTAGAAATTCAGTTATTTTGTGAATGACTATAGGTTCACACAGCTCAAGTTTACCCACAATAAGGTAAGACTGTAAGGCGGATCTGCTTATGGTGAAAAAGGTGCAACTCGAAATATTTATTGCATGCACTATTTAACGAGTTTTATGTGCAAAAATGATAATAAAAAATTAAATTAAACAAAAAAAATATTTAGGACTAAAATTTCCACATTTATCCTAAAAATTTACCTTTTAAAAGTAACTAATAGATTAGCTTTTAGTTTTATCGATCCTTTTAGCGTTTATAAGTATTTTGTTGTTGTCGTTTGGACACGACAACAACAAGTATTTAAATAAAAACATGTCATTATTCGATACCTAAAAGACATAATATTTCAGTACTTACTAACGTCAGGCTCATACTGCAATTATTTCTACCATCAATAATTACTGTGTTCACAAATAATATTACCAGCACAGTGCCATTATTTCAGTGATTAAAAACTGGTTATTGAAATGAACGAGACATTCAAGAATCGAAATCAGCATTAATTCTGAAAATGTGAAATGCCACCCTGTTCTTTGGGCACATACCTAGGTGCAATTAAGTTGCCTGCCCATCATCACTAGACACTATCACTTGATACTATTTCGTTAAATGCGTGACCTTCTTTGAGCCGGCGTAATTGATAAACGACCCCAGAAGCTGTTAACATCAATGTATCTTTTTGCAAGCCACAAACAAAACGCAACAGACGCGGGAAACAAAGGCCCGCCGCCACCTTAATACCTCCGCGAAAAGCCATAAAAGACGTTACGTCTGAGACCCATTACTCCTACACAACACAATGTGCCGGCAATTCAGTAATTAAGCCGTCATATTCCTTCTTTAATATCTCGTCCGCCTTTGTCTGAGAAGCTTAATTAACTCGCATCCCTCTCCCTCCCCAATATTTATCCTTTTTATGATGCATCGAATTCCGTTAGGTAATCATGGGGATAATTAATGAAGGATGTAACACAATAATGAAAAAAAAAACCTGCCTTTTTTCGGGGCCCTATACCTGCGCCATTTGCATGGAAATAGCAATGGCGGGGCATTAGGCCGCCATTGATGAATATTTGGAGAAAAAGTGCGTAAATATCTTTTTCTCTCCCTAGCCAGATTTCATTAGCAGCGAAATTGCCTTGCCATGATTAGCGGCGCTGCAGTCCCCTTGGGAACAAAAAGCTAGTTCGGTGGCCGACGGCTTCATTCAATTAGTCCGGATTGGGCCGATTGACTGGTGGTGCCTGATTGCCAGGATTCAATTAAAACGCTATTTGACTCCGTGAATCAGAGGAATAATTGAGGGGCATAGGTACGAAGTAGCAGGTCTGCAGGTCAATCGATTCGATGGATTAACAATGGAAGCAAAATCACTTATGCTCTCATGGAGTAAAAATGGACTATAGATAACATTTACCTGTAGAATTAAAACCTTAAGTAGAAATAAATCTGGTTGGTTCGTCATCATCAAGCCCAGTGGCACAAAGGCCCTTAGTCCTGCTTTGCCCTGTCTGTTGCAGCAACCCTATCGCCTCCTGCCAGCTGGTTCTTTTCCTGTCTCCTCTTTTTCTCTTTCCATTTGTCCTCTCCATGTTAACTTAGGGCGATCTCTTCTTCGTCTTCCCTCCAGTGTCTACTTCAGAGCAACACTTGAAATTTCATTTCTTCTCATTCTCATAACATGGACAGTACATCGCCATCTCCTTATTTTAATTTCTCGGTCTATTGATTTAATTTTCGTTTCTTTTAATAATTTAATTACTTATGGGAGATGAATCTAGACAAATATCATGGACAAGGTCATCGTAACCATCAACACTATCGCAACAAGAGCTCTACAACTCAGAAAAATGCAGCTCTAGTTCACCTTCTATAAGACAAGTCTTCGAAGGAATATAGTCCAGTCTTAGGCTTAGTGGCTCAGATTTTTTTTAACTGTCACTTAGCCCGAAAATAAAAACATGATTTAATCCCCTAATATAGAGTTATGTCAAAATAAAAGCTAACCTACAAAATAAAATTCCAAATCCAAAACAATTTGGGAAAAATTTGATACAAAATTCTTTAAGCTTTTATTAAATAGAGTTAGTCCACAATAGAACTTTCCCAAGCGTCTATCCTTAGAAAGTTCTCTGTTTCAGTGCATAAAAGATTATGTTTATCATTAAGACCAAACGCTAAACCCGAGGAGAATACAACCAACCGCCACTAGCAGTACCCTTGACAAAGCCCCAAACAACTAACATTCAACCCAAAACTACACCTTTATTTCCGACCCACAAAAGCGCTGCCGAAGTGCCCTTCAAAAAGAACGCACAGAACTACCCAACAAGACTGGCAAATGGATAATGAAGGAGCGACATTTTTGAGCCCTAACGACAATAATTAAAGCCCTTCGATGGCCGAGCGGCAAACGAACGCAATTTGGGGGGCCTCATTAGACATCGCCGGGCCTCGGTCACGTTTTACAATTACGAGGGACGACGGAAGGAACATCGGCGGGGAAGAACACAAAAATTACGGCAGGCTACCGGAGATAACAATGGGAAAGAACGGTTTAGAGAAGAGAGAGAGAAAAAAACCACCCACTTTCTGTAAAACACGATAACAATGGCTCCTTCGGATTTTCTTCGTTAAAATGAACGGAAGGGTTCAACGTTTCGCGGCCGGGACAAACCAGTTCCCGAGCACGACTCCGAGAAATAACTTCAATTATTTGGGATCTAATCTTCCCGCCGTGTTTAATGGACGTTTAGAAGCATGAGGGTCAGCATTAGCAGCGGACTGGCGCGAGATTTGCATGGAATCTTCCAGGCCGGTAATGGAAGGCAGAGGGTTCGCTGGATGCATTTTCATGCGAAGATTATGTGCCCATTACCGAAAGATACCACCTGGAAAATATGAGTGTGCATACTCTATTTGATAAGTCGGGTAATGTAAGAGGTCAAGAACGATTCTGATGAGACTAGGCAAATAAGGCTTTAGTTTTTGTCTACTGGTGGAATAAGAACAAATTGTGTTTAAAATCAAGAGTTCAGGTTTAGCTTTGAACAGCTGCTCGCCAAGGTACCTTGGGTACCTTTATTTTCCATCAGAAGATGCCTCGAAAACCATAATCTTGAAGAATATAAAAACTAGATTAACTTTCCAATTGACTTGAAGACCAAATTTCTGACTTAAGAACTAGTAACTTACTGTAAATTTAGGTTTAACATTGAAGATAAAGCTTTCATTATAAAAAAAGGCTTAGTCAACGCACAAATTAAGACCTGATATCAAAGATCCAGCTTTTTCTTATTCCCTTTTTGATTCAGAGTAGACCTTCCCTATATACTTACTCCATTTACGAGCGATAAAATCTGACTGGGGCAAATTTTAAAAAGAAAGAAACGCCGTCCTTTACATAGTATTCAAATAATTTTTGTTCTTGCGCTTTTAAACGACCTCATAACGTAAAAACTTCATCAAAAGAGAAACAGACAAGACGGAGGTCTCTCTCAACCCTTTTATCAAAAATTACACAACTCAAAACGAGGCTTTTTCAACCAGGCTGTGCCGCAAAACAAACGACGGCACCCAGAAAGCCATCTATCGCCACTAAAACACAGTCGAGACGGTTTTTAGTTCCATCCTCAAGATGCCCCAGAGCAATAAAAAACAGTAGCTCCACGAGATTGGGGAGCCCGATACAACCCTAATAGCCGGCAATGAAAGCGAAGAACGGGAGCAACTCCAATACCATAAAGGCAATCTGACAATCTTTATTGAAAAAGAAAGACGGAGACACTGTCAGCATGAGAGTTTATGCCGCCTCCCTATTCATGCAAAGAAGCGTAATTCAAAAGCATTTCATTTGCAAATTGATCCGGTCCGTATCTCCGGACAGTAATACGCCCATTAAACGCAAAAACCCGGCGGGCCTCGCAAAAACAGCGCGCTTCTTTAATTACATGGGAGTCATAAATGGGAATTCCGCCTCAGATTTATTTACTTGAGGAGGAGGAGGAAGAGAGGCAATCCGAGGAAGTGCTGCTTAGCAGGGGTCACGACGGATGGGACCGCGGAGATTTACCGCCCGGTCTTGTCTCACCCCACTGGGCACATAACTCTCTCATCGGGCTGATGAAGATGGGGGCCCGCTCAAAACGAATTGCACTTCTCCTGATTGAAAGTGGAGGTTTCCGCATTAATATTTGCGGCAACATCCAGTTTATGCCCTGCCGCTTGTTTTATGCCTTCTGACATCATATCCCGGCCGCACTTTATGATGACCGCTTTTTAGCGTCGTGCGGGCCCATTCGGGTGATGCCTTCCGCCTCCCGTGTGAACGACAGTGGTATAACCCCATTCGAGGAGGCCTCCTCATCCATTTACATGACGGCGGGAGGTTAAACAACATAAAGACAAAGCACCGAATGCCAAGGATGGCAAAAAGGCAAACAACCCCCACAACAAGCTCCTTTCCAATAAAACGCGGCAATAAATAAAGTTTTGCATTCGAATATGTTTGAATTTTGGGAACGTGTCCAAGACATTCGGTAAATTATCCGAGATCTTAATGCAGTGGAAGATGGATAGGGCTACTTTTGGAACTCGTCTCTTCATAAAATATGGAAATGAAAACATTTCCCGCCCCGCGCATATGGAAAAAGATACTAACGTATCAAGTAAATTAAAGGTTTTTCTCCCCCCCCATAAAAAAAACCCTTTATAACAAATGGAGAACTACAGTTTTCAGACCTGGAACATTTTTCTTACATGGTAACATTTAACTATTAAGCCATGCAGTAAAAGTTCTGTGATGATAAAAAGAGATAACTTTAGGCATAAATTTACAGTATTACTCATACTTGAAAGCAATATGTTTAAGGGTTTTTTATTAAGCATTCTAAACTCAAGCGTTCAACACACTTCTTCTCTTTACATAATTAATTTATAAAAATCTCTATGCTAAAAACATTATAATTCTAAGTATCTTCAGGTAATAAACTCTTAACTTTATGCTAAATATCCATTGAAAAAGTCAATCACTACTGGCGAATGATTTAAATGTAGGTAGCTAGAGTTATTACATGAAGATATCAAACAAAACCAATTAGGGTGATAGAGCAAGTCCCTTATTTGCGTCCAAAGCTCGATCGTAAGTATAGTATGGATACGGAGACTGTGCACCATGAACCACTGTGGGTCTGAGCTGCCAACCGCCCATCTGCGGCTGATCGCATATCTCTCTCTCTCCCTGTGCACCCGCTGTCCATTATTCCCATGTGAAATGGGATTTAAAGCCATTTCCGGGAGCCATCTTCGGCACGTAAGAAAGACACTTTTTATTCCCTCCAAATGTTCTCATTTGTATTTTCCGTCACGCGGTCCCACGGTCCGGGGCATTAAAAATCCATACCGGGCGGCAATATCCGATTTTTAATGCACGTCTCCGGTCCGATCCCGGAAAAGAAAGAAGAAGAAGAAAAAAACCCTTCGGATCACGGCGGATCCCTTTCTTTTCCGGGAGATGATGAAAACAAAGGCATTTGAAGGCATTTGCGCCGGTTGCGCCTGCGTCATTAGTTTAATGAGCGTCGCCGATGATGTCTCTATCTGCTGAGTGGAGAGGAGAGCTCTTTCGTGCCTAATGTTTTGGGAGAGAAAGAAACGCATTACCTAATTTCCTGCCGGGGCTGCCCGATTTAAACGTGCGATCAGTTACCCGATTTTATTTCCTAAAGCGCCGGGGATTTTTTTCCCCTCTAAGTTTGTTAGCCCCGCACTCGAGAAAAGATTAAAGCGGGCGATTCTGTAAACTGCTCTTTTTTCTGACTCGAGTGAGCTAGTTATGAGGGAAAATAAACAGTTTTTATCCCTGGGGCTTTAGCATAAAGAAGTTGCGAAAGAAGGGGTTGTAATGGGAAGAGATGCTCATTTTCATCACTTACTTCAATTATGTTGTATTTATATTGGGAAATAGACGTAGCAATAAGGCAAAATGATGTAACTTTTTTGCAGTTTTTGGGGAAAAAAACTAAATGACCATTAGAACGCCATAAATATAGCTGTAGCATACCCGGTAACACTAATACTTTAGAATTATTTAAATTTATCTTCATTTTTTATGCAGCGATATCCAGCTTATATATTTGAAAGATTATTGATTCATACAATAAAATTAAGTACACACACAAATAAGTTATCACAACCCAACAAAGCCCCCCCAGCCTCTAAAAACTTGTTAAACACACAACACATTCGATCGTAAATCCCTATAATACACTCAAACGATCCTCACGCAGCATTCTTCAAAAGCCATTAAAATTCAAAACCCATCTCACGAAAGTAGTAAGCTCTTTAAAAGTGTGTAATTCACACAACTAGACTAGACAGTTCGCAGACTGCCGAGGTACTTAAAAGAGTTCGTTCAAACATGCAAGGAATAATCCTGTCAACATTTAACATTGTAAACGACCAAACGATACTCTTTCCAATACAAAAGAGAAAAAAAATACAAAGCCTCGAAGAGTTTCAACTATTTTTCTTCGCTTGAACCCGGCTTTGCAATAACCTGCTCAGGTAGTTAAGGTATTTTAAACAAGCGGAGACGAACACTGGGCGCGAAAATATCGACTCTGACAGGAGCAAGTACACAAGCTGAAATTTAAGTGGTAGAGAGGGGGAAAAATTCAAACTGCAGTAGATAATCCAATAAAATATCGGGGTATAAAGCTTTCGACTTGGCACCTCTTCCTTCAAGACAACGATGGATGTTCGGCGAGATAGCCAGCGGGAAGTTTAAAAGCGATGAGAGAGAAGACAAGAAAACAAATTTTTCCGCACCTTTTTTCTTTGAGAGGAGTTTTGAGGGAATGCAGCAGCGTTAAAACTGTTTACGGTGGCTATAAGCTGCAGCGTTGGAACGCGGCCAACACAAAACCGTTTACCTTTAGCTCTCGAAGTGTGAGGTGTGAGAGCGAAAATTGCGTGGCGTTAAAAGTGCGAGCTCCTTTACACCACCAGTACCAGACCACGCGATTTCTGGGCCAAGAATAATATTTCTCGCTGGAGGAAACTAAAAGAGAGCACTCCTCCTTCATCTTCCAAAACCATGGATATGCTCAGAGAATAAAACTGGAAAAAGAGTACAGTGAACAATTCTTATCTTCATCATCTGCCGGTACTAAGAACAGTTAAGGAAAAGTCACTTAGCAACAAGTCGAAGAAATACATATTGCACATTTGCAACAATGATTAGTTTTGCAATCTTTATCGAAGAATATTTTTCTTGTATAATCAATCATATTCATATGATGGGAAGACTACAACATTCTTTTTTCTAGGAAGACAAGCGGATGTATGGCATGGCAATTTGCTTATTACGTTTTTTACAGTTTGGAATCTACTAAAAAAACGTGAGGTAAGGTAAAAAACGTGACTCTTTTTGCCTATTACAACAGTAAAATCAAAACCATTGAATTCCGAATAGAATTAGGGAAAAAGTATGGAAGGGAAAATTGAAGTAAGGGAGTGGCAAGAAAATCGTAGCACAGGGTAGTAAAATCCCTAAATACGAGTCTGTATTACTTATGTATGGAAAATAAAAAGCGAACATCTAATAACTCTACAGTAAAAAAAAAATCAAGGGTAAATTCAATTATTTTTAGAAATTTAAAAAAACTAAAAAAAAACTAAACTTAAAATTTAAGTTATTTTAGTTGATTTTCTATTTTTAATAATTATAATTTATATTAAAATAATATAAAACCTTCCAAGGAAATGGTAAAACATTTCGTAAAATTTGTCGGTAGCGCAATTGAGTGGCTTTTTCACAGTGTGTTCACATGATAAGCAATCAGCCAACCAGACTAGATTGGTGTCTTACAGTGAGGTCAAACAAATTAGGTATAATAAAAACTTCCTCTCCTGCAGTTTGGTATTAATTTAGCAATCTAAAAGAACGTCTGCTCTAAAACGGGATGATGACCGAAAACTATGTTTTAGCTTAAACTGCCCAAAAAAGATAGTCATTATACTTAACCAGGAAATTGCTAATTAAGAACAGACATCAAGGTTAGAAGGGATGTATGAAGACAATTGAGAAATTAAGTAGGTTATTCCGTAAGAAACTACAGATATTATTAATCTTCTATTCAAGCACCAGAAAAATGCCTGCGCAAGATTAACTTAACTGGTGAAATTTTGTATACTACGTTTGAATATTCAGAATTACTTTTTCTAATATAAATAAATAACTATATTTGACATCAGAATCCATGTATTGATTATGTGAATCAGCATTGTACTCAAGTAAATAATATTAAAATAGAATTGAATGTAAGGTCATTGAATGAATGAAAATAATTATAAAATTCTATTCTATAACTTTATTGGTTACACAATACGATTAACCTTTCATTCGGCAATTAAAAACTAGAAGTTTTACAAACTGAACAAAGAATTTCCAACATCACGTACAGAACCAGTCATTGACTCGCAAGTTAATTTACCACCAATGCAAAAAAAAAATATATTCGAGTTTATACCGCGTGAATAGTTAATCCATCCTGTCCATAATTATCATCACCCTAATAAAACATCAAACGCGACAAATTAACATACCATCGCTTTGAAGAAGCGCGCTACTGCACTCTCAATACCACACGCCTAGACCGAATCTAATTATAAAAAAAAAAACCTAACCAGCAAAAAAAGCACTTAACACAAGCAGCTACCGACTCATTAGGCCAATTCTCAACAAGAAATTCATTTGTAACAATAACAACAACAACAAAAAAAAAAAAACACGGAACACTTGTCGAATATTTAATGCAGAAGGTCCTAATAGAATATTTACGACGTTATTCAAATGCGGGCAAAGAGGGGGGAAATAATTAATGCGAGGGCCACTGAGTGAAAACGTAGAGATTCGTCTCCACTGGCATTATTCACGCTGTGGAGATGATAGATGGTGGTGCGACAAAACCCGTATTTTTGTTTTGACTGGGGGTGATTTATATGTGGAGTTAAAATGCAAAAATGAAGAATCGGACGTAATTTATGGCTCTAAAACCGCGGCGCTGATATAAGGCCCTTTTATATGAACCCGTTTTCGCGGATGACGGCCCGCGTTTGCTTGATCCGCCATCAGAAAAATCCCTTTGGTTGGCAAAAAGTGGTGGCGCTGCGGTCGCCTTTGAACAACCAAACGCGGCCCGTGAAAACGGGAGCAAAAAAAGTTTTGCTCTCCGTCATCGGCAGCCGCGAAGATTAGAGAACATCAACAATAAACTACAAACATGGCGTAAGTTCAATTTTCGTTTCTCTTGGTTTAAAGTGTATTTCAATTGAAAATGATTGTAAAGTGATTTCTTATTTAAAACAAACAAAGTACTTGTTCTCGCGATTGATTTCAATCGTAATACTGGCGTTGTTTTCTGTATGTAATTTGCATTACAAGCAGTGCTGAAATTGGAGAAAAATATTTGGGGGGACTCACCCTCACCTTTTTACAGAGTAGATGATTGATGGAGGGTAAAATATGACTAATTTTTAGTAGTACCTACTTGAATTGATAATCAAATTATAGATTACATTTAATTGCATAGTTAGGGGAAAGTGGGGGCTAATGGGAAATTTTTTAAATGCTAGAATAAAAGCATAAATGCAGTTATTATAATTTTTATAACCTTAAAACTATGTAACATTTAAGTATTCATTACAAATATTGATGGAAAGAAAAAAAACATTATTCATCTTTATGTTAGTAGTGGCGGATCCAGGATATGTTTTTGGGGTATAAAAATGTGGGTTTTTTTTTAAATTTTTTTTCGAAATTAGACTCTAAAAACAGCGTTTTTACTCATTTTTTGCACAGAAAATCGTGAGTAATAGAGATTAAAATACTTGAAGGGGGTCTTGGGGGTCCTCCCCAGAACGTTTTTGGAAATTTGACCCTAAAAATCCGAATACGAATATATTTGCGAATCGGAATACGGGGAAACTGCTGGCACGCTGATAGGCGAATCCGAACACTCATTCAAATGGGAATTTAGGTCAGAAAAAATAAATTTTCTTTCGTATTTAAATCTACCCTTAAATTTATAATTTTTTTTCGTGGAAACAAATATTTTAGGGAACGGGGACGGTAAAAATACTTCGGGGGACGGTCCAATTATTTCGGGGGACGGCGTCCCCCTCCAATTTCAGCACTGATTACAAGTCAATGTACAGCTTAATGTTCATGCTAAAAAAGAAATTGCATCATTTTATGAAACAGATTCTGTTTCCTGTAGAAGAGACACTGCTATAAAATAACAGATAATAAAGCTTGATATCGCGTGTGATCACATTTATCTTGTTTTGTATTATATCGTTGGAAACAGCTTTAGAAATAGTCCTCCAGTCACCACATCTGTAATGTGTAACCACATCTCCCACAGCAACACGATTGAGTGTTGTCTATCTCTAACCAGGGCCTGATTTACCATTAGGCCCGGGCCTAGGGGCCCCACAATTTGGGGGCCCCCTAATTTTAAAAAGTTAACAAAAAATTATAGTAGAAATAACTTTTTATACTTCCTTGAATGTTTTTTCATTACATTTTTTAACTCGAAAATAAAAATCTAAAACTTTTTAGCAATGTAAAAAACGTAAAAGATAACCGAGAACGTGTCTGACCCTGACGATAGTGAATTTTCATACTAATCAAACAATAATTTTAACGCATCTACATTTATATAGCACCGAATATGGCAACGGGGGGCCCCTTCCTGCATGTTGGGCCTAGTGTTCTAAATTTTCTAAATCGGGCCCTGTCTCTAACAATAATAGCAATTACTACTATTTTAGGATCTAGTAATAATACTTCAAATTGGACCTAAATGGTTGTTATAATTGAGGCTGTGGGTAAAAAAGGCGGCTGAAGTCTCTAAAGCTGTACCGAAAACTAATTATTTATTTATTTGATTTGAAATTGAATTTACTCGGTGTATATAGCAGTTTAAGATGATGGCTAAAATATTTCGGGGACTGTCTAAAAAATATTTTGTGACGACGCCTCCCTATGTCCCCTCAGAATCAGAACTGGTTGTATAGACAATGTTTTTAATTATATTAGGTATGAGATTGATCTAATGGTTGATATCCCGATTCAGGCAGTTGTTGAAACTTTTTGTCCAGGCGGTATGATGGTTTATAACAGTTTGTTACTCCTGTTAGAGACAGTGATTTCATACCAGGATATACCTGACCAAGCTTGGCGCTAAAAAGAAATAGGTTGCCTTTTAGTCGCTTTTACCCAATACTCTCGCATATTTTAGAAGGGGCGTTGCTCTACCACTTAACTAGAATAATTACCGTTACATGGTTTACATTCTTTTAGGAATCGCTTCTTGCCCATCCAGAATATGCATGTTTAAAGTATAGAAAAAAGCATTTTTACCTTACTTAAAAAATCCTATTATAGCCCCTGTAGATCTCTAGAAGTTGTTGCTTAAATGACTAAGTTATTTAAAGTTTAACATTTACTTTTAGGTGCTATTAGCGAAATACAAATATTTATTCATAATAATTAAAATTGAACCTGCTAGGTATGTAAAGACATTGTTATTTAATTGTATTGTATTTCGCTATTGAATGTCTGTTACTAATATTCTTCTTAGTTTGTGATTCAATTAATATGATTTCTGTACAATTGTTTAGCATTTCAATTATTTTTCTCTTCCACAGAAGTTTAGAATATTATCTTATGTAGTCTGAAACTGAAGAAGATATTTATCCTGAATGAGATGACTGGCTAAGTGCAGTAAATTTCTATTCTTATAGCAATGCATCCAAGCTTTTTTCACCTTTTTAATTGCAAATCTTAAATTTTATTTATATGGGGATATTATTTGCCACTCACAGTGGCAGGTCATTCGAAGTATGTGAACCCCTAGCAATACATGAAAAAGAAATAAAAACATTTTGAACTTTATCCGGGATAAGATTCCGCTCCATACCTTTCGAAAACGAAAGGTCAATATTTGTTACCAAAGTTTTCTGTACATTACAGTTTTTTTTGCTCGGTATTATTTTGTGAGACTGTTTCTTACAGCACAACTTATAGTGCGTGTGCTTGCTTTGCACAATACTTTAGAATTAGATGCTAATTTATGTTTACCAAAGTCAAGCAAAAACACCAAATTTCCCGGTATGGTTGTGGTAACACATTATTTACTGGTGGTGTAGCCAGTGGGTGGTGGGGTTGTAGTACTCATTCCCAAAACTAAAAATTTATTATGAATTATACTAGATTATGTTTCTTGTCAGTGACGGGTCACGGGTTGATGTAAGAAGACTCCACACTTTCTAGCTACCTAATTGACAAGTCAGAGATGACTCTTGCTTGCTCTGTCTTTTTCACCTATTAGATAGCCAGAAAGTCTGTCGTCACCTCACATCAACCTGTTGTAACATAGTGCAGTTGAAATAAGTAAAATTCTCCCCATACATAAAAATTGCCAATATCGCCATCTGATTTTTTTTAGTAACAACACTGGTACTGTTGCTTAATTCCTTTTATATTTCTGTTTATTCTATTCAACAGGTTCTTACTAACGGTGTCGAGTCAAGATATTGGAAAAAAGAATTTCGAGAATGATTTCTACATTTCTTCCCAATTTTTTTTAAAAGATAAAAAGCTTTTTATGCATGTAAGTATAGCAGTATGTAGAGAATGAGTATAGGGTTCAACAACCCTTTGAAATTTTTATAACTATTTATTCACAGGTTCTTTTACTTTGAAAATGTTAGGGCGTATCCTCCTGGAAACTCAGAAAAATTTTTGATCATAGAAAACCACTATACTACTCCTATCCCCCTCCATTAAATTTTTTACTTTGCTTCGCCACTGCTTCTATGTGTGTCACCAGGCCTGACGAGAGAGGGGGGCGAGGGGGTATGATACCCCGGGGCCCGGTACCCAAAGCTTTTCATATTGAGTACTAAGACAGATATCATTTTGAATATTTTAGAAATTAATTTGTTCACATAAAGGTCCAAAAATGAGTAAATTCCCAGTTTTCTAGGGGCATATTTTCAAAAATTTTCTGGGGGAAAACCCCGAGACCCCCTTTATTACTTGTTACTCATCATATTATCAAGAAAACGATATTTTTAAGTTGAGTGTAATTCAGATCTTGCCTAGAAATATTCTAAAAATTACATTAAGCGTATGAATGCATGGGTGGAGGTACATCAGAAAATTTCACCCCCTACTTCGAAATGAGAATATGTCATTGGGGGCCCGCTTCTCAACCTTTTACCCGGGGCCCGACTTGGCTCTCGGTGGCCCTGTGTGTCACCAAATGACTGGTGGCTTTTGGGTAGTTCAAGTGGGGGTTCACTTTTTCAAAAATGCAATCGAGTAAAAATTAATTATTTATATTAATGGTTATAAAACTAAATTTCTCGGGTATCCAATGGAAAGTACCATTTCAAACTTCTCTTGGGAAACTTTATGAGGGTGGTGTGAAACCTCTCGGGGTTTGGGTATAACTTCAAAAGGGTGGTGTGTAATACCTTGGGATTCTTATAAAGCATTTTACCGCAAGTCCTGAGGTGGTACACCCCCCAATGAGGTATTACATGCAGTTCCCCAGGTGGTACAAACCACTCTCAGTTGCAAGCCATCCTGAAGGTCGTACACCCTCTTCCCCGAACTACTACATAACACTCTTGAGATGTTTCACACCATTCCCAAGTAGGTGGTACGCAGAATTTTTGAGGTTACACTTGCCAACCTCACGGTAGTACTCGGTATTTGATGTCCAAGGTGCTACACACCACCTCTGAAATGGTATGCACCATATCTGAGGGTTACATTACAAACTGTCCAAATTTTTAAATAATTCAGTTGGGATAGTTTTTTATTTTTTAGGTTTTATTGTAATTTGTAATGAGTTATTGATATTACTTTCAATTTTATCATTGTCGGTATATCTTGTGTTACAAAAATTGCATGTAATTGAAATTAGTTTATAATGAACAAAGTATGATAAAGTTTTAGTTTATTAATTATCTAACAATCAATTAAGATTATAAAATAACAAGAACTTCCGCGCTGAAAATTGCATACTAATTTCATTTTCCAGGATTGATAGTCATGTCGATTGGAATTTTTCTCCTAATGTTTCCCTTTGTGTTTCCACTGAGGATTCCTTCCGAAGAAGAGGGCGAAACATTTGGAGAAAATTTCAAATCGACACGACCATTAATTCCAGAAAATGGAGTTAATATGTAATTAAGATATTGTTAAACTCTTACAGCCATATTCTCAACCATCAGCGTCGGTGTTAATTCCTTGGTCAAAGAAGGATTCCACCAATCAGATTCTGCGAAAAGCTAATTTTTCTTTCTTTAGCAACTAGTTAACACCGACGCTGATGGCTATGAATATGGCTGTTAATCTCTGATCTCTAGAACTGAACTGTATGAAGCATAGTGAGTTTGATTACTAATGTACTTAATATATTCAATATTTTTTGTGTTTTTCCTCTAATTGAATTTACATGTAATTTAAAGTGTGTATTTAATATTTTTCCTTAGGTTTTTGAGTAAAGACCAGTTTTATCATTGGAATATAAATAATTGAAGATGGAACCCTTTTAAAATTTATTGTTTAATATATATTTTTGTGTTTGCATTACATTTAGTACATAATTTGTTTATTACATTCTGCCTTCAAATTGGTATACCTAATTAATAGACTATAAAAGAATGAAAAACTGTAATTTTGTTTAGTTTATGTAATATACAGCCTCTAAATTATTTTTGGTAACAATTAAAGGATTATTTTTTATATATGGACTTGTGTCGAATGATTTTTTTATTTCAAGTTTTCTTTAACTTTTTCTGAACAAATAAAATATTGTTTTCTTAGTAAAAATTTTTTAGTTTGTTTCATTTGTGCACACAGTGCAACTTTGATAGATCAAGGAAAGGATCTTCATTTAAAAGTTGAGGATAGTTCAAAGATTTCTCTTTTTTCTTAACTAACTTTTCGATCCCAAATACAAAATTGATTCATTACTATTTCTTAACACATGCTTTTAAATGCCTTCATTTTTCTATTAATTTTTAATTCATTGGAACAATTTTGATGGCTCCTTCAGTTTGAATTATCCTTGTTGTACTGCAGCACTGATGACTGAATATGGCTGTAAAATATTTTTGGGTATTAAAAAATTAGTAGCTGTCACTAATTTTAAATAATAAAAATTAGAAATTTTTTAAAATTTTGATTTACTTGTAAATGCATATATGCTTAAATTAATATTTATCTCTATTGACAGTAAAAAATTATTCTTTTTAAATTTTGGAAAATAAATATTTTTGCTGCTTCAAATGTATGGGAAGCTCTAACATTCAATTTTACTACAGAATGAAAAGTATGGATTTTTTTTATTTTGTCCTAACAATTGATAGTGCTTTAAATTAAAATAAAACATTCCAGGTTACTCTCTTGAACATGAAAATCATCTTTAACTTTAAAAATAAAAATACACTAGAATAATATTTTCTACAAAACAAGGGGGGGGGGTTAATTTATGTGTAGCTTTTTCTGTATTTTCTAGGATTTCTTGTACAGAAATTTACAATAGTTTTCGAGCTAATATTTTAGTCCTAAGAAAAAATTGATTGATGAATTACCCTTGAAAAATGCTTTTTAAAAATATATGGTAAAAAGATTCCTGTCAGTAAACTAATCTTTGATAAATTCTTGTGTTGAAGATAATTTGTCTTTAATAAAATCTAATGAGTAAAATGTAAAGCTGAATATTGTAATGATCATACAATAAACTAGTTAAATTTTCAGCATACCGCTGAACCTGCTTATAACAAATTGAGTGTGTAAAGAAAGAAGTCTCCCAATAAAATTTATTTATTTGGGACTTGTGTAGTAATTCTTCTGTGGTGTTGTGGTGCATTCAAGATATTACACGCTCTCTTAAGGAACCAGAGCGTCGACGGGAATCGGCTGCATTACAATCTGAATACATCGACGATTGAGGTGAGTTTTCCTTGGATTTTGTTATCTCCTCGGTGACTGGGGTCAGGAGTCGGTTACTTCCATAGGTTAGGTTTTTTTTGGTATTTGTATTTTGTATGTTGAAATGGCTTTTTTGGGGTCAGGCAGAAAGGCCGATCTCTTGGAATTGGCGGGGGAGCTAGAGATTGGGGTCGCTAAGGAGAGTACAATAGGTGCGATAAAAACATTAATAAAAGCGCATCCAAGTTATGACGCGGAGGAGGTTGAGAGGATGCTTAACAGGATAATAGAAGAACGAAAGCAAAAAGAGACAGTAGAAAATGAGAAGGGTAGGGAGGTAGCGCGAACGAAGAGGGAAAACCCTTTTATGGAGTATGTGAAATTAACGATGGGGATATTACCGGGGTTACCTGGGAGAGTTGAGGAATGGCCCTTTTTCTTCCGGGAGGTAGAGGAGATTTTCACTTTATACGACGTCCCGGACGATTATAAGGGGAAACTGGTCTTACACACGTTAAAGGGACAGGTGAAATCATTGCAGTCTTTTGTGGTGGGGACTAAGACAGTGGAATATGAAACGATAAAAAAATTGGTGTTGGAGGAGTTTCGAATAACCCCGATACAACACAAGAATAACTTGGACGGTATGGGGGTTAGGCCTAATGAGACCTTTGTACAATATGGTATTAGAATAGGGGCCGCGTTGGATTTATACCTCAAATCGAGAGAGATAGAAACCCTGCAGGATATGAAAGACTTAATTGTAGCAGATAAAATAAAAGACAGTTTATCACCGGAGGTAAGAACTTATATTCTATTAAAGGAAACGGAGAAGTGGTTGAAACCGGATAAGTTGGCGAAGGAGGTGGACAACTATGAATGTGCCGTAGCTGACGGGGGGTGGGGAAGACGCGGATCCAAGGGAGAAGGTAGACAGTGGAGGGAAAGAAAGTCCCCGAATAGGAACAAGGGGTTTAGAAATTCTGAAAGTGCGAATGGTTGGGATCAAAGAACACCCCGCGAAGAGGGCTGCTTTACGTGCAAATCGATATATCACCGAAGGCGTGATTGCCCTCAAAATAGAGGACGGGATGGAGAGCCCGGGAGTCCGAAAAGAATTAACCAAGTGGTAGTTTCTGAAGTACAAGACCATTTGGTGGCCAGGGTTGAGTGGGAGAACGAAATGACAGGAAAATGTCAAACATTGAGGGAAGTCGCTCTCTGGATAGAGGGACAGGAAGTACCCGCAATAATCGATTCAGGGGCCGAAATTTCGGTGATACAATCCTCTTTGGTTCCCGGGTCAGTAGGAAATGGAAGGGGAGCGATAACTTTGAGGTCGGCCTTCGGAGAAGAGGTGAGGGCTCAGTTATGTACCATTCCGGTGCATTTGAGGGAGGACAATGGCAGATTATACTCCCGGGGGAATACAGTGATGGCGGTGACAGACAAATTGAGCACCCCTTGTTTATTAACTCCCGAAGCATATGAGATGCTGATTCAGGCGGGGTCTACGGTTCCCTTAGTGGAGGAAACGGGAGGTACGGTAGAAGATGAGTTATCGGACTCTCCGGTAGTGTTCGAGGTAGAGACGGGAGAGGTGGAAGAGTTGGGAAAGGACGAGGAGAATTTGAGAGTGGAAGTTGAATTCACCGAAGCTACCCTGTTTAGGGAGGAGCAAAAGAAGGGTGAAACGTTGGGCGAAGCATTTCGGGAGGAGAAGTTGAGCTTGACCGAACCCTGGGACGCGGAGATTGCTTACCCCATAGTATGTGTTAGCAAACAAGATGGGGGGACACGTAGGTGTATAGACTCCAGGCTCCTGAACGCGGTCACCAGGAGTGACGATTTCCCCATGGAGAACTCCACCGAACTAATTAATTGTATAGGCAGAGCCAATGCCATTACGGGTCTCGACGTGCTAAAAGGATATTGGGAAATTCCTTTAGAGGAGAGAAGTCGGTATTTCACATCCTTCAAGACGCACCGCGCAGAGTATCGGTGGAACGTCATGCTATTTGGGTTGCAGCGGGTGATGAATCACTCGCTGGCGGACCACAGAGACTATTGGCGGGCTTACATCGCGATCTTCTCGAGGGACTGGGTGTCTCATCTTTGCCATCTGGAGGCTGTGCTGGGAAATCTCCCTGAGGTGAACTTCACGGTTAACCTCGGAAAGTGCGTCTTCGCCCAAAAAGAGGTGGAGTACCTGGGCCACATCATCGGTTCCGGAGCGCATCGTCCGGATCCCGGCAGGCTCCAAGCCATCGAGGAGTGGAAGGCACCTCGCACGAAATCCCAGTTACGGAGTCTGCTGGGCCTATGCAACCACTACCGGGACTACGTCGAGGGGTATGCCACGGTAGCCAAGCTGGTTCTACATGGAGCCTTTTTTGCCGGATGACGGGCCGCGATCCGTCTTGGCGCGATGGTTGGCGACAAGAAAAATCCCTATTTTTGAGGCAGAAAACGGATCAACCAAACCAGGTGGTCACGTGAGCGCGCGGACCAATGGCTAGGCGTGATACGCCCGACATCGCGGGCCGAGAAAAAGTGCAGGCAGCTCGCACTTTTTCTCGGGCCGTCAAAAACGGAGGGGGTCACGTGATAGAAATTCACCAATCTCCGAAACACCGAAGAGAACATCGTATTCGTATCGTATGCAATGGTGTTTTGTTTACAAAAGTAAACTAAGCTTAATTTTACGAAAAAAGCTTCATCTGTTGATTTTTACTAAAAATAATCAATGAAAAACAAGTTGAACACGTTCTGTCACCATTAAAATATAAAAGGTTTTGTAGAATTTGAAAAAAATAGTACTGAGAATCTATATGTTTTCCGTAGTATTGTATGTTTTTGCTTTTAGTTTTATGGTCATAGAAGTAAAATTTAAAGGATAATTTACTTTTAAAGCAAACTAAAGTACCATTTAAATACCCTACTTCAAGTTTATATATCAAAACTTACTTTAAACACTTTCCCTAAAAACTATATCTTGTACTTCCAAGTTCGATAGAAAAGCCTATATATTATAATTATTTACTCCACACATTTTTTATGTGCTGGGATGTTAGGCAGTGTTATGTTTTAAATAGATTGAAGTATTTGTTGTATGTTATTAATTTCAGAACCTGATAGTTATACCACATAGACATGAGACAATAAAAGAAATTAAATTGATTTTACATGTTTTCTTCCTCGATTAATTGAAAATTATGTTGCTCATAACATAAATTTTAGAAAATAAAAATTGGTCAGTAGTACTAGGCATATTTACGTATTCTCACAAAATACCCTGCAATAATGTCACATTCTCGCAAGTGTGATGTATGTGAAAGAATTTGCTTTTTTATGATTATGACTTGTTTTGGATACAGATTTAATTATTAATTTTACCCTAATATCAAGACCTGATTATCTGGGCCAGATTTAGAAAATTTTCCACATAGTAGGCACACTGCGTTGCAAGGAGTCCCCTTGATGTTTTTTTATAAAAACAAATTTCACAACACACAATAATTGGTAGGTATACTACTTATGTACTGTTGTAAAACCATTTATTTTAGGCTTTTATTTTCCAATTTCAATTTCTTCAAGAAATATGAAGTAAGTTTTGTTTTATGAGTTAAGATACTTTTGAGATTTAGGGTTATGTTTTGAATAGATTCAAGTATTTGTATGTTATTAATTTCAGAACCTGATAGTTATACCATGTAGATATGAGACAATAATAAAAGAAATTAAATTGATTTTACATATTTTTTCCTCGATTAATTGAAAATTATGTTGCTCATAACATAAATCTCAGAAAATAAAAATTGGTCAGTAGTACTAGGCATATTTACGTATTCTCACAAAATACCCTGCAATAATGTCACATTCTCGCAAGTGTGATGTAAGTGAAAGAATTTGCTTTTTTTATGATTATGACTATTGTTTTGGATACAGATTTAATTATTAATTTCATCCTAATATCAAGACCTGATTTAGAAAATTTTCCACATAGTAGGCACACTGCGTTGCAAGGAGTCCCCTTGATGTTTTTTTATAAAAACAAATTTCACAACACGCAATAATTGGTACTTATGTACTGTTGTAAAACCATTTATTTTAGACTTTTATTTTCCAATTTCAATTTCTTCAATAAATAAGAAGTAAGTTTTGTTTTATGCGTTAAGATACTTTTGAGATTTAGGGTTATGTTTTGAATAGATTCAAGTATTTGTATGTTATTAATTTTATAACCTGATAGTTATACCACATAGACATGAAACTATAATAAAAAAAATTAGATTGATTTTACATGTTTTCTTCCTCAATTAATTGAAAACTATTTTGCTCATAACATAAACCTCAGAAAATAAAAATTGGTCAGTAGTACTAGAAATATTTATGTATTCTCACAAAATACCCGCAGATGTATGTGAAAGAATTTGCTTTTTTGTGATTATGAGTATTGTTTTGGATACAGATTTAATTATTAATTTTAAGATACTTTTAAGATTTAGGAAGGCCAGGTCTCGTAGGCCTAATGGTAAATCAAAGGAGAACGAACAATAATAAAAGACCAATCAAGGCTTACCCAGCTTGAGTTTGTACTACGCGTAGTTCATTAACGCCAAGACCATGGCCCTATAGCCTGGAAGATTAATCTTGTAATATAAAAGAAATTAACTTGCTTTACATATGTTTTCTTCAACTCAATGTCAATATGAAAATTTTATTTTGGTCATAAAAAATATCTTGCCCCACAGGAAGTGATGCCTGGGAATCAAATTTGCTTATCGAATGAACGAGTATTGTTTTTGATGAAGATTTAATTATTAAAGTTAACAACATCAAAACCTGCTGAAATTTAAATACTTATACATGTACTACTTCCCTCTATTATTAAAAAAATTATTTTGCCTAGTGGAGTACAATTGTAAAGGGTGGTTAGTAAAATAAATTTTTAGAACAAATTATGGGAATTGTGCAATTAAACTCTGCTTTCTTTATATTTGGGTTTAGGTCGGTGCATTTTAACATAGTACCAATGAGTTATTTTTATCAAGTCAAGAAACAAGGTTCTCATTATGCCTTAATTTGTTATAAGCAGGTTCAGCGGTATGCTGAAAATTTAACTAGTTTATTGTACGATCATTACAATATTCAGCTTTACATTTTACTCATTAGATTTTATTAAAGACAAATTATCTTCAACACAAGAATTTATCAAAGATTAGTTTACTGACAGGAATCTTTTTACCATATATTTTTAAAAAGCATTTTTCAAGGGTAATTCATCAATCAATTTTTTCTTAGGACTAAAATATTAGCTCGAAAACTATTGTAAATTTCTGTACAAGAAATCCTAGAAAATACAGAAAAAGCTACACATAAATTAACCCCCCCCCTTGTTTTGTAGAAAATATTATTCTAGTGTATTTTTATTTTTAAAGTTAAAGATGATTTTCATGTTCAAGAGAGTAACCCGGAGTATTTTTATTTTTAAAGTTAAAGATGATTTTCATGTTCAAGAGAGTAACCTGGAATGTTTTATTTTAATTTAAAGCACTATCAATTGTTAGGACAAAATAAAAAAAATCCATACTTTTCATTCTGTAGTAAAATTGAATGTTAGAGCTTCCCATACATTTGAAGCAGCAAAAATATTTATTTTCCAAAATTTAAAAAGAATAATTTTTTACTGTCAATAGAGATAAATATTAATTTAAGCATATATGCATTTACAAGTAAATCAAAATTTTAAAAAATTTCTAATTTTTATTATTTAAAATTAGTGACAGCTACTAATTTTTTAATACCCAAAAATATTTTACAGCCATATTCAGTCATCAGTGCTGCAGTACAACAAGGATAATTCAAACTGAAGGAGCCATCAAAATTGTTCCAATGAATTAAAAATTAATAGAAAAATGAAGGCATTTAAAAGCATGTGTTAAGAAATAGTAATGAAACAATTTTGTATTTGGGATCGAAAAGTTAGTTAAGAAAAAAGAGAAATCTTTGAACTATCCTCAACTTTTAAATGAAGATCCTTTCCTTGATCTATCAAAGTTGCACTGTGTGCACAAATGAAACAAACTAAAAAATTTTTACTAAGAAAACAATATTTTATTTGTTCAGAAAAAGTTAAAGAAAACTTGAAATAAAAAAATCATTCGACACAAGTCCATATATAAAAAATAATCCTTTAATTGTTACCAAAAATAATTTAGAGGCTGTATATTACATAAACTAAACAAAATTACAGTTTTTCATTCTTTTATAGTCTATTAATTAGGTATACCAATTTGAAGGCAGAATGTAATAAACAAATTACTAAATGTAATGCAAACACAAAAATATATATTAAACAATAAATTTTAAAAGGGTTCCATCTTCAATTATTTATATTCCAATGAATGATAAAACTGGTCTTTACTCAAAAACCTAAGGAAAAATATTAAATACACACTTTAAATTACATGTAAATTCAATTAGAGGAAAAACACAAAAAATATTGAATATATTAAGTACATTAGTAATCAAACTCACTATGCTTCATACAGTTCAGTTCTAGAGATCAGAGATTAACAGCCATATTCATAGCCATCAGCGTCGGTGTTAACTAGTTGCTAAAGAAAGAAAAATTAGCTTTTCGCGGAATCTGATTGGTGGAATCCTTCTTTGACCAAGGAATTAACACCGACGCTGATGGTTGAGAATATGGCTGTAAGAGTTTAACAATATCTTAATTACATATTAACTCCATTTTCTGGAATTAATGGTCGTGTCGATTTGAAATTTTCTCCAAATGTTTCGCCCTCTTCTTCGGAAGGAATCCTCAGTGGAAACACAAAGGGAAACATTAGGAGAAAAATTCCAATCGACATGACTATCAATCCTGGAAAATGAAATTAGTATGCAATTTTCAGCGCGGAAGTTCTTGTTATTTTATAATCTTAATTGATTGTTAGATAATTAATAAACTAAAACTTTATCATACTTTGTTCATTATAAACTAATTTCAATTACATGCAATTTTTGTAACACAAGATATACCGACAATGATAAAATTGAAAGTAATATCAATAACTCATTACAAATTACTATAAAACCTAAAAAATAAAAAACTATCCCAACTGAATTATTTAAAAATTTGGACAGTTTGTAATGTAACCCTCAGATATGGTGCATACCATTTCAGAGGTGGTGTGTAGCACCTTGGACATCAAATACCGAGTACTACCGTGAGGTTGGCAAGTGTAACCTCAAAAATTCTGCGTACCACCTACTTGGGAATGGTGTGAAACATCTCAAGGGTGTTATGTAGTAGTTCGGGGAAGAGGGTGTACGACCTTCAGGATGGCTTGCAACTGAGAGTGGTTTGTACCACCTGGGGAACTGCATGTAATACCTCATTGGGGGGTGTACCACCTCAGGACTTGCGGTAAAATGCTTTATAAAAATCCCAAGGTATTACACACCACCCTTTTGAAGTTATACCCAAACCCCGAGAGGTTTCACACCACCCTCATAAAGTTTCCCAAGAGAAGTTTGAAATGGTACTTTCCATTGGATACCCGAGAAATTTAGTTTTATAACCATTAATATAAATAATTAATTTTTACTCGATTGCATTTTTGAAAAAGTGAACCCCCACTTGAACTACCCAAAAGCCACCAGTCATTTGGTGACACACAGGGCCACCGAGAGCCAAGTCGGGCCCCGGGTAAAAGGTTGAGAAGCGGGCCCCCAATGACATATTCTCATTTCGAAGTAGGGGGTGAAATTTTCTGATGTACCTCCACCCATGCATTCATACGCTTAATGTAATTTTTAGAATATTTCTAGGCAAGATCTGAATTACACTCAACTTAAAAATATCGCTTTCTTGATAATATGATGAGTAACAAGTAATAAAGGGGGTCTCGGGGTTTTCCCCCAGAAAATATTTGAAAATATGCCCCTAGAAAACTGGGAATTTACTCATTTTTGGACCTTTATGTGAACAAATTAATTTCTAAAATATTCAAAATGATATCTGTCTTAGTACTCAATATGAAAAGCTTTGGGTACCGGGCCCCGGGGTATCATACCCCCTCGCCCCCCTCTCTCGTCAGGCCTGGTGACACACATAGAAGCAGTGGCGAAGCAAAGTAAAAAATTTAATGGAGGGGGATAGGAGTAGTTTAGTGGTTTTCTATGATCAAAAATTTTTCTGAGTTTCCAGGAGGATACGCCCTAACATTTTCAAAGTAAAAGAACCTGTGAATAAATAGTTATAAAAATTTCAAAGGGTTGTTGAACCCTATACTCATTCTCTACATACTGCTATACTTACATGCATAAAAAGCTTTTTATCTTTTAAAAAAAATTGGGAAGAAATGTAGAAATCATTCTCGAAATTCTTTTTTCCAATATCTTGACTCGACACCGTTAGTAAGAACCTGTTGAATAGAATAAACAGAAATATAAAAGGAATTAAGCAACAGTACCAGTGTTGTTACTAAAAAAATCAGATGGCGATATTGGCAATTTTTATGTATGGGGAGAATTTTACTTATTTCAACTGCACTATGTTACAACAGGTTGATGTGAGGTGACGACAGACTTTCTGGCTATCTAATAGGTGAAAAAGACAGAGCAAGCAAGAGTCATCTCTGACTTGTCAATTAGGTAGCTAGAAAGTGTGGAGTCTTCTTACATCAACCCGTGACCCGTCACTGACAAGAAACATAATCTAGTATAATTCATAATAAATTTTTAGTTTTGGGAATGAGTACTACAACCCCAACACCCACTGGCTACACCACCAGTAAATAATGTGTTACCACAACCATACCGGGAAATTTGGTGTTTTTGCTTGACTTTGGTAAACATAAATTAGCATCTAATTCTAAAGAATTGTGCAAAGCAAGCACACGCACTATAAGTTGTGCTGTAAGAAACAGTCTCACAAAATAATACCGAGCAAAAAAAACTGTAATGTACAGAAAACTTTGGTAACAAATATTGACCTTTCGTTTTCGAAAGGTATGGAGCGGAATCTTATCCCGGATAAAGTTGAAAATGTTTTTATTTCTTTTTCATGTATTGCTAGGGGTTCACATACTTCGAATGACTGCCACTGTGAGTGGCAAATAATATCCCCATATAAATAAAATTTAAGATTTGCAATTAAAAAGGTGAAAAAAGCTTGGATGCATTGCTATAAGAATAGAAATTTACTGCACTTAGCCAGTCATCTCATTCAGGATAAATATCTTCTTCAGTTTCAGACTACATAAGATAATATTCTAAACTTCTGTGGAAGAGAAAAATAATTGAAATGCTAAACAATTGTACAGAAATCATATTAATTGAATCACAAACTAAGAAGAATATTAGTAACAGACATTCAATAGCGAAATACAATACAATTAAATAACAATGTCTTTACATACCTAGCAGGTTCAATTTTAATTATTATGAATAAATATTTGTATTTCGCTAATAGCACCTAAAAGTAAATGTTAAACTTTAAATAACTTAGTCATTTAAGCAACAACTTCTAGAGATCTACAGGGGCTATAATAGGATTTTTTAAGTAAGGTAAAAATGCTTTTTTCTATACTTTAAACATGCATATTCTGGATGGGCAAGAAGCGATTCCTAAAAGAATGTAAAACATGTAAAGGTAATTATTCTAGTTAAGTGGTAGAGCAACGCCCCTTCTAAAATATGCGAGAGTATTGGGTAAAAGCGACTAAAAGGCAACCTATTTCTTTTTAACGCCAAGCTTGGTCAGGTATATCCTGGTATGAAATCACTGTCTCTAACAGGAGTAACAAACTGTTATAAACCATCATACCGCCTGGACAAAAAGTTTCAACAACTGCCTGAATCGGGATATCAACCATTAGATCAATCTCATACCTAATATAATTAAAAACATTGTCTATACAACCAGTTCTGATTCTGAGGGGACATAGGGAGGCGTCGTCACAAAATATTTTTTAGACAGTCCCCGAAATATTTTAGCCATCATCTTAAACTGCTATATACACCGAGTAAATTCAATTTCAAATCAAATAAATAAATAATTATTTTTCGGTACAGCTTTAGAGACTTCAGCCGCCTTTTTTACCCACAGCCTCAATTATAACAACCATTTAGGTCCAATTTTAAGTATTATTACTAGATCCTAAAATAGTAGTAATTGCTATTATTGTTAGAGACAGGGCCCGATTTAGAAAATTTAGAACACTAGGCCCAACATGCAGGAAGGGGCCCCCCGTTGCCATATTTGGTGCTATATAAATGTAGATGCGTTAAAATTATTGTTTGATTAGTATGAAAATTCACTATCGTCAGGGTCAGACACGTTCTCGGTTATCTTTTACGTTTTTTACATTGCTAAAAAGTTTTGGATTTTTATTTTCGAGTTAAAAAATGTAATGAAAAAACATTCAAGGAAGTATAAAAAGTTATTTCTACTATAATTTTTTGTTAACTTTTTAAAATTAGGGGGCCCCCAAATTGTGGGGCCCCTAGGCCCGGGCCTAATGGTAAATCAGGCCCTGGTTAGAGATAGACAACACTCAATCGTGTTGCTGTGGGAGATGTGGTTACACATTACAGATGTGGTGACTGGAGGACTATTTCTAAAGCTGTTTCCAACGATATAATACAAAACAAGATAAATGTGATCACACGCGATATCAAGCTTTATTATCTGTTATTTTATAGCAGTGTCTCTTCTACAGGAAACAGAATCTGTTTCATAAAATGATGCAATTTCTTTTTTAGCATGAACATTAAGCTGTACATTGACTTGTAATCAGTGCTGAAATTGGAGGGGGACGCCGTCCCCCGAAGTATTTTTACCGTCCCCGTTCCCTAAAATATTTGTTTCCACGAAAAAAAGTTATAAATTTAAGGGTAGATTTAAATACGAAAGAAAATTTATTTTTTCTGCCTAAATTCCTATTTGAATGAGTGTTCGGATTCGCCAATCAGCGTGCCAGCAGTCTCCCCGTATTCCGATTCGCAAATATATTCGTATTCGGATTTTTAGGGTCAAATTTCCAAAAACGTTCTGGGGAGGACCCCCAAGACCCCCTTCAAGTATTTTAATCTCTATTACTCACGATTTGCTGTGCAAAAAATGAGTAAAAACCCTGTTTTTAGAGTCTAATTTCGAAAAAAAATTTAAAAAAAACCCCACATTTTTATACCCCAAAAACATATCCTGGATCCGCCACTACTAACATAAAGATGAATAATGTTTTTTTTCTTTCCATCAATATTTGTAATGAATACTTAAATGTTACATAGTTTTAAGGTTATAAAAATTATAATAACTGCATTTATGCTTTTATTCTAGCATTTAAAAAATTTCCCATTAGCCCCCACTTTCCCCTAACTATGCAATTAAATGTAATCTATAATTTGATTATCAATTCAAGTAGGTACTACTAAAAATTAGTCATATTTTACCCTCCATCAATCATCTACTCTGTAAAAAGGTGAGGGTGAGTCCCCCCAAATATTTTTCTCCAATTTCAGCACTGCTTGTAATG
Organism: Tetragnatha montana; assembly: GCA_963680715.1. Classification (NCBI taxonomy): domain Eukaryota; kingdom Metazoa; phylum Arthropoda; class Arachnida; order Araneae; family Tetragnathidae; genus Tetragnatha; species Tetragnatha montana. The sequence continues at coordinate 25,674,667 of OY796680.1, forward strand.
CAAATTACATACAGAAAACAACGCCAGTATTACGATTGAAATCAATCGCGAGAACAAGTACTTTGTTTGTTTTAAATAAGAAATCACTTTACAATCATTTTCAATTGAAATACACATTAAACCAAGAGAAACGAAAATTGAACTTACGCCATGTTTGTAGTTTATTGTTGTTGTTGATGTTCTATCTTCGCGGCTGCCGATGACGGAAAGCAAAACTTTTTTTGCTCCCGTTTTCACGGGCCGCGTTTGGTTGTTCAAAGCGACCGCAGCGCCACCACTTTTTGCCAACCATAGGGATTTTTCTGATGGCGGATCAAGCAAACGCGGCCCGTCATCCGCGAAAACGGCTTCATCTAAAAGGGCCTTAATGAGAACCTTGTTTCTTGACTTGATAAAAATAACTCATTGGTACTATGTTAAAATGCACCGACCTAAACCCAAATATAAAGAAAGCAGAGTTTAATTGCACAATTCCCATAATTTGTTCTAAAAATTTATTTTACTAACCACCCTTTACAATTGTACTCCACTGGGCAAAATAATTTTTTTAATAATAGAGGGAAGTAGTACATGTATAAGTATTTAAATTTCAGCAGGTTTTGATGTTGTTAACTTTAATAATTAAATCTTCATCAAAAACAATACTCGTTCATTCAATAAGCAAATTTGACTCCCAGGCATCACTTCCTGTGGGGCAAGATATTTTTTATGACCAAAATAAAATTTTCATATTGACATTGAGTTGAAGAAAACATATGTAAAGCAAGTTAATTTCTTTTATATTACAAGATTAATCTTCCAGGCTATAGGGCCATGGTCTTGGCGTTAATGAACTACGCGTAGTACAAACTCAAGCTGGGTAAGCCTTGATTGGTCTTTTATTATTGTTCGTTCTCCTTTGATTTACCATTAGGCCTACGAGACCTGGCCTTCCTAAATCTTAAAAGTATCTTAAAATTAATAATTAAATCTGTATCCAAAACAATACTCATAATCACAAAAAAGCAAATTCTTTCACATACATCTGCGGGTATTTTGTGAGAATACATAAATATTTCTAGTACTACTGACCAATTTTTATTTTCTGAGGTTTATGTTATGAGAAAAATAGTTTTCAATTAATTGAGGAAGAAAACATGTAAAATCAATCTAATTTTTTTTATTATAGTTTCATGTCTATGTGGTATAACTATCAGGTTATAAAATTAATAACATACAAATATTTGAATCTATTCAAAACATAACCCTAAATCTCAAAAGTATCTTAACGCATAAAACAAAACTTACTTCTTATTTATTGAAGAAATTGAAATTGGAAAATAAAAGTCTAAAATAAATGGTTTTACAACAGTACATAAGTACCAATTATTGCGTGTTGTGAAATTTGTTTTTATAAAAAAACATCAAGGGGACTCCTTGCAACGCAGTGTGCCTACTATGTGGAAAATTTTCTAAACCAGGTCTTGATATTAGGATGAAATTAATAATTAAATCTGTATCCAAAACAATAGTCATAATCATAAAAAAAGCAAATTCTTTCACTTACATCACACTTGCGAGAATGTGACATTATTGCAGGGTATTTTGTGAGAATACGTAAATATGCCTAGTACTACTGACCAATTTTTATTTTCTGAGATTTATGTTATGAGCAACATAATTTTCAATTAATCGAGGAAAAAATATGTAAAATCAATTTAATTTCTTTTATTATTGTCTCATATCTACGTGGTATAACTATCAGGTTCTGAAATTAATAACATACAAATACTTGAATCTATTCAAAACATAACCCTAAATCTCAAAAGTATCTTAACTCATAAAACAAAACTTACTTCATATTTCTTGAAGAAATTGAAAAATAAAAGCCTAAAATAAATGGTTTTACAACAGTACATAAGTAGTATACCTACCAATTATTGGGTGTTGTGAAATTTGTTTTTATAAAAAAACATCAAGGGGACTCCTTGCAACGCAGTGTGCCTACTATGTGGAAAATTTTCTAAATCTGGCCCAGATAATCAGGTCTTGATATTAGGGTAAAATTAATAATTAAATCTGTATCCAAAACAAGTCATAATCATAAAAAAGCAAATTCTTTCACATACATCACACTTGCGAGAATGTGACATTATTGCAGGGTATTTTGTGAGAATACGTAAATATGCCTAGTACTACTGACCAATTTTTATTTTCTAAAATTTATGTTATGAGCAACATAATTTTCAATTAATCGAGGAAGAAAACATGTAAAATCAATTTAATTTCTTTTATTATTGTCTCATGTCTATGTGGTATAACTATCAGGTTCTGAAATTAATAACATACAACAAATACTTCAATCTATTTAAAACATAACACTGCCTAACATCCCAGCACATAAAAAATGTGTGGAGTAAATAATTATAGTATATAGGCTTTTCTATCGAACTTGGAAGTACAAGATATAGTTTTTAGGGAAAGTGTTTAAAGTAAGTTTTGATATATAAACTTGAAGTAGGGTATTTAAATGGTACTTTAGTTTGCTTTAAAAGTAAATTATCCTTTAAATTTTACTTCTATGACCATAAAACTAAAAGCAAAAACATACAATACTACGGAAAACATATAGATTCTCAGTACTATTTTTTTCAAATTCTACAAAACCTTTTATATTTTAATGGTGACAGAACGTGTTCAACTTGTTTTTCATTGATTATTTTTAGTAAAAATCAACAGATGAAGCTTTTTTCGTAAAATTAAGCTTAGTTTACTTTTGTAAACAAAACACCATTGCATACGATACGAATACGATGTTCTCTTCGGTGTTTCGGAGATTGGTGAATTTCTATCACGTGACCCCCTCCGTTTTTGACGGCCCGAGAAAAAGTGCGAGCTGCCTGCACTTTTTCTCGGCCCGCGATGTCGGGCGTATCACGCCTAGCCATTGGTCCGCGCGCTCACGTGACCACCTGGTTTGGTTGATCCGTTTTCTGCCTCAAAAATAGGGATTTTTCTTGTCGCCAACCATCGCGCCAAGACGGATCGCGGCCCGTCATCCGGCAAAAAAGGCTCCATGTAGAACCAGCTACGGGCGAGGGATTAATTGCCGCCAAACGGATGTCGGAGAGGGAGTCAAAGTCAAGTTCATGAGTTGAGGAGGGATAATTTATTTCTCCTTTGAACAAGAGGGGTTGAATGAAGTGTTTCTCTGCCAAGCATAACAAACATTCGGTATATTTCATGGGATAATATATTTTTGACCTTGACATGGGAAAAAGACTACCAGTGAAAAACAGTATCACCAACCTAAGGCTACCTCATAAAGTGGTCGAAAATATTTTAAGGACAAAACAAATTTAAGAGAATCAACACTTTAGTTTCATTTCTCAAAAACGAAGTTAGGGAGATATATTAGTTTAATGATTAAACTTCACAGAAACGTTTCCAAATCTAATATAACATAATTTCAGCCAATTAAAATTTTATCTAATAATGCTTTCTATTGGTGAGACGTTGGGGGAAAAGTATCAGGACAACTGCAGACTTAGTACTTTCAAAAAATCAATTAAATTACCTTCAGGTTTAAGAAATTAGTTCACTAAAGATTTTAGAGAGGAGTGAAACCAACTGATGAAAGTAGAGTGTACTTTAAAGGAATCGCAATGTAAAACACAGATTAATATACATTATGCAGTCATGGAAAGAGTCAATAAACCTTTGAAACAAACAAACGACCAAATCAATATTCAAATCTATTCATTAAATTAAAACAAATAACGAAACAATCCCAAATTAACTTTTCCACAAAAAAATGTCTTTTGAAGAATCTCCTCCGAAAAAAAAAACTAGTCCAAATCTCACAAATAAACACAGCCCAAAAACGCTCAATTACTCCCCCTTCCGCTTCACAATAAAATCCAGACCCACCCGCATAAATAAACACATTTTATCGCACAACCAGAAACAAGACGGCACAACTCCGCTCCTCATTACTCCCGCTTTAATTTACTTACGCCTCCTCCCGACGGATGGGACACCGAAAAAGAAAATAATATCGCAACGGAATCATTGGGACGGCACGAGAAACCCTCCGCGGACCTCAAAAAGAGAATTTTATTAAAAAAAGAGAGAACGGGAAACCAAAAGAAACTACATAACGAAATTCCGCCTGAAAAGAAATCCGAACCAAGACTCCTTGAGCCCCACAGGGACCACGATGGAAGTTTTTTAGGCCCATTATTATTACGTCGACGAGGACTAACGGTTTTAAAATCGCGTAATTTGCAAGTACGTGTTTTAATTCCTTTTTGGAGCGCGGTAATGCCTCGTTTGGCGCAGACGTGACTTTCGGGGGGCGCACGTTCAGATGGGTGCACTGCGGAGAAGGGTAATTTCCAGGTAGAGCGCGAGAGGTGAGACGGGTTGATAAACGGCTTTATAAATACTCGCCGCTTCTTATTGGATGGGGAATAGATAGGGGAAAAAAATCTCTTTTCTGTTGAGAATCAAAGAGGAGATAAGGAAAGAGGCTTTGATGAAATATGGCGATTTTTTTTTTATTTTCAGAGTATACCGCCAGGTACGATTGATTGCAGTTGCATATATTACACGAGAGATAAGATTTGTAATGCCTTGCAGTGTTGGCAATTTACACTCGTAAATGTAAAACACGGGAAATAACGGCAGTATTTTTAGATTAAAAAGGCATGAATGGGAATTAAATTTATCAAAACAGAAGCCCCGAAGAGAATTCAACAGATTCACTTGCTAAGAAAAATGTTCTAGTAAAGTAAGATTGCATATAAAAAATATTTCTTAGAATTAAAATACGAGAGCAATAAAAGTTGTTGAGCTTTCTTTTTTAAACCTTTCCATAAAAACCCTTAAATTAAGAGGGGTAGATTAACTAAAATAAATAATGCACAATAAAAGTAAGTTTAAAAGTATAGCTTATATTCTTAATAAGGTATTCGGAAAAATTATTTAAAAATACTACCGTCTTAGTAAAAAACAAGGATACCTTTATCTTTGAAATGTACCTTAAGACAACTATAATAATACACATATAGGGTGTATCGAAAAAAACTTTTTTTCGATTTTCATCACGCCTTAGCAAAAAAAAGTTGTCTAAGGTGATACATAATACCTGCGAATTTTTTCAGAATTTTTGGGGGGTGTCTTTAGGTTCCGCCAAGCCCCCGAAGGTTCCCATGTTAATCCTATGGAGCGCGCAAGCCTAAAAGGCCGATCGCCCCTCATTTCTACCCTAATCACACGACGAATGTCTTCACTCGAGTTATCGACCCTATATGAAGTATGCTACCCGACAAAACTTTAATAACAGCCTAAATATCTATATTACATTTTTTGTGTGCTCAAATTTCGTTGAAAATCGGGCATTTCCTTGTTCAAATAATCAATGAAATATAGATATTTAGGCTATTATTCAAGTTTTGCCGGATAGCCTAGATCATATAGGGTCGATAACTCGAGTGAAGACATTCGTCGTGTGATTAGGGTAGAAATGAGGGGCGATCGGCCTTTTAGGCTTGCGCGCTCCAGAGGATTAACATGGGAACCTTCGGGGGCCTGGCGGAACCTAAAGACACCCCCCAAAAATTCTGAAAAAATTCGCAGGTATTATGTGTCACCTTAGACAACTTTTTTTTGCTAAGGCGTGATGAAAATCGAAAAAAAGTTTTTTTCGATACACCCTAATACACAATTTTGAGTATAAAAATATTTAATTTCTACGTATTCGACATAAAAGATTATTGGTCTTACCCCTCACTAAGCATAAACAAAACCGATAATTTTTGGTACTAAATAGAGTATTTTATGACAGAGTATACTTTTAAGAATCATGTAATAATATTGAAAACCAAAGATGAAATAATGGTGGACTGATCCCAGGAATTGGTTTCCTTAAACCACTCGATACCAAAATAAAAAACCTTATTTATTCTATACTTTAAAGAGTTCGATATCCAAGTAAAATAACAGCTAAAAGGACACTATTTTCCGATCGACATATCTGATACGAAACAACCCTTTCAATTCATCTCCATGCATTCTCCTCACGAAAACATCATCCCTCGACAGCACAGGGCCTCCTCCCTACCTCACCTCACGTAATCAACTCTCCGTCAAAAAAAACTCCCCGGCGAAACAAGTTGCCACACTTCCGAGCAAAAAACAGAGAGAGAAAAAACCGGGGCCAACGGGAAACGTGGGCGGTAATGAAGTTGTCAAAAAAGAGGACGCCTTCTCCTCATCGTCATTCCGTTCCGCTCTAACCTAACCTCACGCTAACTGGATTAGCCGATCGCAACGACCAAATCCAATTCATCATCATCCTCCGAGAGTTTTGGAGTGTGTCGAAGATGAGGCCAATTTCTCTCCGCGTCAAAGGTGATGTTTGGCGGCGTCGGCGGAAAGAGGAGTGGCGAGTAGTATTTTAAAACCTGTCGTATTCCGATTCGAAAGGAGTCACTGAGAAGAGTTGGTCCCACGCAAGAAATCGCTCTTGAATATTTATATACCGTAACTAAAAGAACATCTTTATTCAGATAAATATTACAATATATCGATAAAAAAAATATACATTCCACACTGCAATACCGATTCTGTGTGTGGAGAAATCATGAGCTTTCATGCCTTTACAGGTTTTAACTTTTTAACCCACGTAACCATGGTATTGAGTATAAATCTAAAAAAACATGATTATGTAATGAGCAAGCTAGTAGATCAGAGTAGCCACATGACATGAAAAAGACGTACAATGGTCGAACTAAAAACGAAATTTACACATTTTAAGGGATAAAAACCAAATGAACAGCGTGTCCTCCAAAGTTTACAAGCGCTTATAAATAAATCTAAAAACAATAAAACTTAGCAGTCCAATTACATGGGCCAAATAAAACCAGAAAGGAGAAAGAGGGCAGGAACTTTAAAACTATCTTCACAAAGCAAGACAAGCTATCATAAATTGTAATCCCAATTAAAAAAATACAAGTATCAAACGTATCGATATCTATCATTTCCATGATATGTCTCTAGCAGTCAACGAAAACTTACGAGCTCATTGTAGTCATCAAGAGAGTACCCCTAAATGATGTAGATACAGGGGATAAATAGAAAGGTTCAAAAGAGCAAGAAACGAATCACGATTTCGGGACTACCGCAAATCAAGTAAAGCCCGATGTACAGCGGCCATCGCTCACGATGCGGGGAGGTTCCTCCGTCCGAGCGGTCATCGACCAATTAGGCCGATCCATCAGCCGATCCCATCGACACCTCGCACATGATCGATGCCGGACACTCAGCGGGACGAGTTTCTGTGGCTGGACGATGCATCATTTAGGAAGGTGGACACAAGAGGCCAGGAAAAGAAGATGTTTTATCAAAGGCAAATTTAGGTAGGTCAAGCGAGTGCTTCAGGTTTTTTTTTAAATAAGTGTAATATAATTGTATATAAATAAACACAAAAGAAGCTATGAACCAGTGTTACCTTATGTTGATAGAACTAAATCCTCAGTCGCGTTCAAAAATTGTTGGGACAAAACGCACGATAATAAACGAAGGACAAGGAAGGGCGGTTTCTCCTTTAACTCAAAAATTCCCTTTTATAATTTTGAACTTTGCCAAAACATTTTATATTGGACCGATTAAATTCTTATACACAATTTATAGAAAAAAAAACGTAGTATTTCAGATTCTTTTCTGAAATTAAATCGATTCCAATCAAGACATATTTAGAAAATGGGAATGTATGAGTATCGTTATACTCACAAAAAAAATCTTGGCTACAGAATTTATTTATAAGTGTACTTAAAATACTACATGGTACACCATAAAATAAAACAATACATCCAGCAAAGATTTTGCACATAATTCAAAGTTGATGTAAAAATTACGACAAAAATATTATGTGTAAAGTAAGTTAAGAAAAAAAGACCAAGAAGCTCAAAAATATATTCACCATATTTTGGGATGTTTTAAACATTTCATTCAAGTCCTTGGTTCAGGGAATAGAGAAATACAATTACGAAATTTCGCTTACCTGCAACAAAAATAATAACAATTTATTAAAAATGTTGAGAAATTACAAAAGAAATAAAAAAATAAAGCAACAAAAGGTTAATTCAACCAACAAAACAACAACTTTTCTTTTTAAAATTACGCGAAAAACGCGTTGCTATACCCACCACGTTTTCCCTTAAATTGTAACAAAAGTTACGCTTGGTAACTAAAACTATATCCTCCCCGACAGATAGTAAGCCCCGTGCATTCATGCAAAACATCAGAAGAAATGTACAGAAACAAAACGAGTCCAGAAAACAGCAGCACACACACAAAAATCAAATGCGACTTTTCCTGGAAACTAAAAAACACAACTCCGAAGAGCGACCACACGAGGGAAAAAAAACAAACAAAATTTAAAATTCATGAAATTCCAGAAAATCCGCGATAAAAACTGGCAAAACGCGGGATTCATCATCCTCTATACACAAAAAAGGGGCACGAACTCTTCTCCAAATGCGCACTGTATTATTTATTTCCCGGCATTGAAAATACAGCGTATTAATAACGGGCAGGGGCCTCCATAGTCGGAGACCAGAGGCCCGGATACAATTTCTGCAGGGCGCCGGATTTTTCCCGGATTATTCGAGAAAGAGGGAGAATTGAATTTCGAAAGGGTGCACAAAAAATGCTTGGCTGCCTTTATCCCAAAAATATAAATATAACTGGGAGGGGTTGCAAAGGGTGGGCAGTGTGAGATCTATATATTAATTTAGATTTTTTTTTCAGAAGAAAAAAATTTTCAATAAACGGGGTGGGGTGGTGTTGGGTATTGAGACTTTTGTTAGAGGGAAAAGATTGAAACTTCCACTTTGTCAGAAAGTTCAGGGATTTTTTTTTCCTTGCGCCTAAAATAGACGAGATGAAGAGAAAAGAAAAGAAAGGAATGTTTTGTACAAAAAATGCACGCAAATTGGTGTCATAGGAGTAGGCTATTTAATTAATCTTCCTTACAGAAAATATATACCATAGGAATTCGTAATAAATCATTAAAAGCGACCAAAAATACATTAACTTTTAAACAAATGTTTTTCGGACATTTTATGCTCGGGAAATATGGGAGAAAGTTAGGAACAGCCTGATAAGGGTATAAAATGTGAAATGTATTTTCTATCTTTACCAAAAATATAATTCCGTCTGAGTGTTTGAATTAAATTTTATAAGGTATTTAATATGTGTCACAATAAATAAAACACATGTATATTTAATTCTTCAGCATTTCAATGCAAAGGCAATAATATAAAATAATTCCTTTTTAAATATTTATTTAATAAGAGGGCGCTCAATGAATGGATCTGGAATAGAGAGGGTCGATGTTTTCGAAGTTAAACCTAAAAGAATAACATAACACTAACTATTACTATATAGACCTAAATTATGTGTCCAAAATCGGAAAATAACTTATCTCACTGCAAAATGATTCTCACGAAAAAGACGCGCGGAACCGGAAGAGCGACATTTCACAGCAAAAGGAAGACCTCCGAATTACTTCCATAAAAAAAAGTCCGAAACCTTTTCCTACGCACTAAATCACCCACCCTTTCACACTCGCCGACGAAGGGAAAAAAAATCATCGATATTTTTCCCGATCCATTTCCAGCAAAAAATATAAACCCGTCCTCACGCGGAAAAACGGGAGAAAAAAAAAGGAAATGTCCAGATAGATAAATCCCGACGACACATTTCCCCAAATCAAAGATATTTGTTGCGAAGCCCATAAAAGGGGAGCAAACCGATTTGGAGATCCGCATGCGGCAGTGCTAAGAGACGGCCACCGAAAGCCGTGGAGGTTTTTTTTCTCCATTGTCAAGGCAGTCTTTGATGTCTTTAAAATGTCTTTGCAGCTCGCTAAGTTCCCCGGAACCCCACCACACAGAGATTCTAAAGAGAACACTGGTATGAGTCCAATACCGCATATGAGCAGTTATAAAGAGGTTGGTTGGATTTCTTCGCCGATTATTTTACATTTGCATGGTAAAAGTAAATAATAAAGATTGAATATTTACATCCTAATATAGAATACTTAAGGCTAAAGAAGTAACACAAACACATGATGCAAACAGAAAAGTTTAATATTGCCGACTTCAAGATAAAGATTTACTTTATTTGACACTTGATAACTATTCATATTTGAATATTCGATATCTCTATAAAGGTATAAGTTTTTATAGCTTACTTTAATGCAAAAAGGCTCATTAACAACGTTTGTATAAGGGGACATCCATAAATTACGTGAGGTAAAAAAGGGGGGGGAGGGGTTTGAAAAAATCTCACCAAATCTCATCAAGGGGGGAGGGGGGGTCGATTAAAATCTCACGTCAACTTTTTAAGTTAGAAATTATACGATTTTCTTTGTTTTTTAGGTATGAAAAAGGAAAATAATTTTTAAAAAGCTGTAGGTAAATCTCAAGTGGGGGGGAGGGGGGATCCAGCAAAATCTCACCAATGGGGGAGGAGGGGTCCAGATTTTGGAAAAAACACCTCACGTAATTTATGGATGTCCCCTAACGTTAGCTACAAAGCTAAATGTGAAAGCAGAGAGAATTACAATCTTCAAATTCTTTCATATGCAAAAACGTGAATAGAATAGTATTGATTGTGTATATTACCAGAGGGCTGTTAAAATGAAGTTTACAGGGGTGGAAAATCCAAAAATGGTTTTTGTATCAGCTTTAGGGCAGTTTTGTATCAAGTCAAAATGCAATTTTGTATCAGCTTTTAGTGGTTTTGTATCAATGCAAATTTCCTTTAATTTTTTTTTTTCAATCTTTATGATAATCTGGTGATTACTTTTTCTAATAGGATTGGTGGTAAGTACCATGGTACCGATAACAAGAAATTCAAAAATAAATTTACCAATGAATACAGCCGATTAAATTCCCAAAGGTTAAATCCGATCAAAAAATCAGGAAGAGTAACGAAAGAAGAGCAAATGTCAGGAAAAAAGAATTGGGGTTTCAAGTTCAGAATTTATTACCCTTTTATCATGGATTTCAACAACCATTGAATTATTTCAACCACTCATCTCACAAATTTCGGACATACATTTTTAGGTAAGATTTCCATTTTGATAAACTTAATATAAAGAAAAAGTTGTGAATAATAAGAGTACAAAATACAAAAGGGGGTCTTCCCTCAGAAAATTTTTGGAAATTTGACCCTAAAAAACAGGTTTTTAACTTGTTTTGAACACCTAGTCAGATTTTTTTAGGAGGGGCAATGCCCCAGTTATTATATCTGAAACAGGTTATAACCTAACAAGATATTTAAAAACCACTGATTGTTAATTATTATCTTATCAAGTTGCTTCAAGGACCTTTAGGTAAAAATTTACAACTTGGGAAAAATCCTCGAATAAGTTGAAAATACTACAAAAATACTATCTGGAAGTATCACACTAGATCTATTGGCTCCTCTGACCACGCTAAAGTTTTTTCTGTATCGCAATTACAACAAGAAGTCAACTTCAACTAGGGGCGGAAAAAAACGGAACTTAAAACGGAACTTTTTCGAAATGTTGCTATTTTCGACTTTTTCGGAGAATGTGACACTGAACACCGAACTTTTTGGCTTCTGACCACTGTAAAGTTGTTTTTCTACATCGCAATAGCAACGCAAGAAGAAGCCGACTTCAACTTGTCTCCCGCGGCCGATCGAGAAAGTCGAGGGAGGAACGGAACACTCCGCACGCAAAACGAAACTAGCGATTTTTCCCGACTTTTTCAGGGATATAACTAGTCCTCTTTCTTGGAAATAATCTGGAAAGTAAGGATTATCTGAAAAAAATCCAAATGAGTTCGCGGGCCGCAGGTTGTGCATCACTAGGGTGTAGAGCCCAGTCCATAAAACACTGTTCAAGGACGCGAGGCGCCAATATATTCCATTCTTCCGGCCGGGCCGTTCAATCCGATTTTCCTTAGATCTCGAACTTTTTGAAGAAAATTAAAAAAAAAAAATCGAAAATGTCGAAATGCTAAAATATAAAGTCTGAAAATTCTTAGAGAAAATCAGAAAAAACTGCGTTTTTGGCGCAGTTTGGCGCAAAAATGTGAATTTTGCCGGTTTTGGCGCAGCTTGGCGCAAGGAATCAATTTTGGCACAGCTTGGCGCAATTGGCGCAGATTTTCCACCCCTGAGTTTAGGATAACTATTATCGGACCCTTCACAATATTTTTTAATATAAAAAGGATGGTTTTGGTCCTTTTTAAGCATAATTTTACTAACTTTTTATAAATTTGACAATATCCTAAAAAAGGACACAATTTTCAAATAATAGGATTCTGCCCTATACAAAAAAAAATCATTCAACACTTATTTTAAATTTTCACAAAGTTATGAGTAGATATTTTAACACAAACAGGACTTTTCGCAAAAAAAGTCTGGACAGACCACTGTAGACAAACTTACATTACTCGGTAACGCCTCGGATCTTAGGTGTTAACTGCAACCTCTCCATATCGATAAAAAAGAGGCAATATAAAGAAAGCCGCATCCAAAAACCCCGGAGATATTTTAGTTCAAAAACTGATAGCTGAATCACACCACTCTTCCCTGGGGAAACGGGATGAAAGATTTCCCAGAAGAAAGCCTCCCGCACAGCAGATTAAAAACTCCCGAACCCCCGATGGGGGGAGGAACGAAATAACGAGAGCACCGCTCCAATGTTCCAGAACAAACAAAAAATAAAGAAAGGAATTTAGATATTTACGCACCCCTCCTATCCCCTTACCGAGACCGAACCGTCGTCAGTTAAGAAGGTTATAAGTTTAACAAACAATTTTTCACACGGCGGATGCCGAATTTCTCTTTTCCGCCAAAACAATATTTTCCACAGAGGAAAAGCAATCCGAAGAAAGGGGAGAAAAAAAAGAGGAGGAAAAATTCCTCCATCCACGCGCCGAGAGAAAAAATGGCGGAATAGCGTGCGGACACCACACGGGGTGGATTTTTTTTCTCCCTGCTCTCTCCAGTCAAACGCGAAGCCAAGAACTTAACAGAGAGAGAGAAAAAAAAAAGAATATTCCGCAAATACAGATAGGTTTATTTTTCGGGAGAGAGAGAGAGAAAAGAGAGGAAGTTGTGTGTTCTCTCATCGCCTCGAACACACACACCCCGGGAAAAAGGGAGAAAAAAAAGGAGGATTCCGGTTTCTTTCATTCTCTTAATCTAGTTGGAGATGAAAAATACGGAGTCGCTCCGTTGGATTCCGAGGTGGATGTCATACAAGCTAACGATGCGAGCACCTGGGACGTCGCCGGGAATCGATGGGGCTCTTAAAACGCCGTAAAAAGGCAGAGCGGATCGAAGGAGGCGTTGTCTTTATTACTCGGGATGCTTTTTTGGAGAGAGAAAAAGCGTGGAAATAAATGCTTTGTTGAGAGATTTAACGCATTAAACTCGGGTATAATCTGTCCAAAACAAAAACAGGAAGTGCTGTTCTGTCTGCTGGTACGGAAGAGAGAGAAAAACGACCATCTATAGAAGAGAACTGTTTCTATCATTAATGTCGAGTGGAAAAAGTTTTTCTGTCGTCGAGTCTGTTATTGTTACATTAGCGACTGTCAATGAATAAAAAGGTAGTTCAGAAATAAAAGAACTCCTTAAAAACGAATTGGTTTCATTTCGTTTAGAAATATCTTAAAGTTATTCATAAATATAATCCCACCATCATGTGAGGGTAGTTTAAGATAGAAAACAAAAAAAGTTGTTTTCATCTTATTTTTTAAATAAAAAACCCTTCTATAGAGCGTTCTGATATAAAATTTTTTTTAAATAGACAGAAAATTTTTAAGAAAACAAATAATTGCATGAAAAAATAAATGATAGTTGCCAGTAACATCCATATTTTTTATTCTAATCCTCTCAATGTACTTACATCCTACACCCACACAAGAAAATACCCTAAATAAGGGTAAGATAAAATCCTGAAAATTAATTCCACTTTACTTAAGTAGTTCCATAATTTATTGTACAAGAAGGTAATGAATCAATAAAATATTAAATTTCGATTGAGCTTCAATTCATATAAAATGAGTACCTTACAAACTAAGCCTACCGTCGAACTAGATAAGAAGTCGACACTTCTTTTACTCATTTTGAAAACGTGCGATGAAAAAAGTATAGTTACGCGCAAACTTCCACAAACTTTTTCCCACCACGACGGAAGCGCCAATTCCTCAATTCTGATAGTTACCCCCTGCCCTGCGAATCGAGCCATCTGTCCGGATCGAACCGGAATATATAACGGGTATATTTCGCCTCAACCCACACGGCCCACGCATGATAATAAAGCGGCAGAAACCCTCCCTCCCCCAAGAAAAAAAGTCGATGCCGGGAACACAACCCTCGCATATGGAAAAACAACAATGGGGATCGCGACCGGAGGCGAAAAGTCTGGATTTTCAATTTCGGGCGCAGGAAAATAGAATAACGGGAGCAGAGAGCTGCAGGATATGGGTAGCAACAGCCGATATTCGATACCACTGTCCCGGAGACACCGTCCCGGGAAAATTCCATTCATTCCCGGAGACCCTCTCCAGAATCGGGAGAAGTTTTTTCCAAGAGCGAGATTTGCCTTCTTGTTTCGCCTCTAATACCCGGATCTTCGGATTCGGGAGAGGCTTTCCGATGTTGCTTTTCCAGCTAGCGAAGAGCCATCTGCTGCACTGAACTTGGAATAAGAAGTAGATTAACTTCTCTAGGCCGTCAATGCACTACTATTCGTGTAGTAAAATGAACTCTATAAACATTTGTGAGAATTAAATAGAATTTTTATGAACACTTTATTGAGTTAAATTTTAATTTGTTACTCAGCGATTGCGGTAACGGTTCAATTCCAACGTACAATTTTTAAAGTTTGACCAATGGTTAAAAGAATAGCGCGAACAGGAGTCTACTGTAATAGTGGGTTCAATTCCGTTCGTTAAATATCGCTTAGCTGTTTTGGTTGCCAAAAATCAGAAATATCGCTACAAACGCAAACAAACGTATAAAGTACAGAATTATAATGAAAAAAAAAAACTAAAATTTGGAAATATGTAACGGAACCTAATACTCGTGAACCATCATAAAAACAAACACTAAAAAATACTTTCATCCCTGCTGAGATAGATGTACTGTACAGTTTGGAACTAAATTTGCCACAAAAACTGGGCACGTTTTCTATATCTTCTATACCTTTCATGTCTTTTCTTAGGTGAAAATGGGTGACTTGATACTTCCTTGGAATTTAATAAAACCCTAAAACAATGTTAAATGGAACAACAGCGTTGTTTCAAAAAGAAAGATCCCAGTAATTCCGGCGATGCCCCAAAAACCAATACCGGAATTCCACCAAAGAAAACTGGCAGGGCTCTCGACTTAAGGCAACATCGCATCAAAAGCTAGGAAAAGAGGGCACAACCTCAAGCACCCAGCGCACCACCCTACAACCTCCTCAATTAGAACTCCAAAAGCTTCATCGCCGGGGGCTACACCATCATCGATCCCCCCCCCCGAAAAAAAAACGGCAAGAAAGCAAGGGAGAGAGAGAGAGCAACAGAAAACAATTCCCGATGCCTCATCAAAGGCAGGGGTTCATCATCAAACAGAAGAAAAAGGCCCCGCCATCAAATCTCCAGGTAGAGATGGGATTTCCAGATGACCAGCCAGGGAACGAGGACCCCTGCAGGCGTTCGATGGGGGTACCCACTTCGAAATTAGAAGTTCCTCTCCCCGACCCGGGGAGGGCGAGGAAAATTTAATTTTCCACGGATAGAACTCATTTCAGGCGGGCCGCCATGCAGAACGGGATGCGATGCAAGTCTCTGGAGGGGAGAGAGAGATCCGACTCAAAGGATTCGGAGGAGGTAAAAATGAGGACTTTTTTTTTTGGAGGAAGGAGTTTCATCGTCAATGGGGTTTCATTTGGAATTCGAAATACCAGTGTTCTTGTGAAAGGGAAATTCAAGGAGGGCACTGTTTTAAAGGGTAGTTTTTGAAGTAATGGAGAAATTGGGTATAGAGGATACATAACATGTTAGGTTGGAATGTTATTCAGTATAAGGATGATTTGGTTCGATGAACGAAAGAAAGAATTGGGATAAAATGCTGAACACTTGTAGTTTGAGATAAAACTAGGATGGGCAAGATCACTCACATTACAACGTTTAGCTTAAAATATCCTCATAGATTCCGTTAGTAAAGGCTTTATTTCCCGATTTTCGAAAATTAATGAATGTATTTCTATACTTTATTTTATTATGGTAAGAAAATGAAAACTCCAAACGGGCAAATTACTCCGATTTTATGTAGGCTAAGCCTATGAAATCGGATTTAAATCAGTCACTAAATAGAAGAGTTTTTTTTAAAAGTTGCATGAAGATAAAAAACTTTTAAATGGGATAGTTAATAAAAGTGTTCTTTTCAAGTGAATTGAGCATTAGTCAAATTTCACATTTTTTAAAGTTTAACAATCAAAATACGCTAGCCTAAAAATACTTAGTAAACACAAAAAAAGGAAGGCACACAAAAAGTCCATTACTCCCCTTTACATAGAGAGCAAAAAAAAGATGAATACTATTAGACCAATAGACAACCCTCAAACAACTTTTTAAAAAAACTGACGACAGTCTGCTTCTGGAGGTGAAGCAGAACATCGGGACGAACCACCATCAATCGATGCCATCCGAACCGAAACCAAATCGCAACACAAAAAGCTCACTTTCAAAACGACAATGAAAGCGAGGGAAGCAATGAGGGAAACAAATTAAGAAAAGGGACCTCAGAAAGAAACGGAAGAGAGACAGCCAGACAGAAGAAGAAAAAAAAAGGCGAAATGGATTCCGAGAGCAGAGGGCCCATCATAAAAGACAAGGGCCTGGGCGGGGTGAAGCCCCCGAACACACGAAAGAGAGATATTCCGCCAGTGATTAATGAAAAAAGACAAGGCCGGGAAGTTGGACGGGAAATGAGCAAAAAGAGACAGTTCCCTTTCAGACGTTTAAAGACCTCTGTACCATCAGAAGGAATGGTTGATGGATGAGCAGACGTCAATCTAGCCACTCGGAAAAGACCCAACGATAAAAGGAGAAAAACTGGAAGAGAGAAAAAATGAGGAATTATGCCAGATAATAAAGTGTCCGGAGACGTTCGAGAAAAATGGGGCCTCAACTCTTTTCCCGTGTACTACTAATAAGCTGTGACAGGGCCCTGATGGGTTTATGAAATCACTCAAAACGTCGGGGGAAATGGACATCGAATGCGGTGTACTCGCGTTTTGTTCTTGTCGATTTGGAGGAGGGGGGAAAACAAATCGGTTCGGGAAGAGTCATTGAGAGAGAGAGAGGCCCTCCCTTTTTTTTATTTGTTCGTCGTTGGAAATAAATTTATGGAACGGAAGAGATTGTGGGGCTAGTCAAAATACGATCGAGAGAGGAGAAATTGGCTTTTGAGGGAGTCGAATGCCAATTCGGATGCTGGATGGGATTTGGTCCGTAAAAACACAGACGAAGGGTTGCGTGGATGGAATGCTGTTGTTGCGATGGTTGAGGGGTTTTTAGCTTTTACTAGCTTTTATTATTGATCAAGGTGAGGGCACTGAATGCATTTTTCGAGCCACTGCATTTAGAGTTTAGTCAGACGGTAAGGGATAGTCAAGTGACTTTTCTAGTCAATGGTTTTTCCGTGATTCATGAACTGTAAAATGACAATAGTGGTTCAGGAAACTAACTATACGTTCAAATAAATCTGAAATGAACTACTATAGGACAGAATAAGAACCTATTGAGATGGAAGAGTTTCTAATAAGTAAAGAGAACCCCTAACCAATTTTTTTTCTGGATTTAGTCAGAACTTTAAACAAAAAAAAATACATTTATTAACAGCAGAAAATTATTTAAAAAGATATCCAAATACTGTCTAATAACTAAAAAAATAAAACTTATTTGTCTTACACGTATATAAATATGCACAGAAAGATCACACTAGTTTGAAATGAGACATGTGGCGCAATTTTAGACAAACTTAAACAAGGGAACTAAATTCCGCTTCCACAAGAGAGGTATGATTGATTCTACTCACGCAGAAGTATTTTATAGGTACAGCTCTCAAATCATTTACCGCAGCCATTCATCACAAACAAAAAAAAAACCACTTCTCCCCCAACTCAAAAGGCATTCTTCACACTCCTTCAAAACACCTGTCCCCAAAAACTTCGCCCGAACGACTTTCAAAAAGCCATCTCCACAAACACAAAAATGACAGGGGCAATTTCTCAACACCGCAAAACCTCGCACCCTTAACAAAAAAGCATTCCACTAGAAGAAGATATAAAAAAAAACCTTTCCAAAGACAACAACACACACAAAAAGAGAGGGAAATCCTCCCCGAAAATGACAAGGCAAGTAAAAGTGTTGAAACAGCAGCGGACAAGAATTCTTGAAACGAAGGACAGCGGAAGGATTTTTCACCTCCGATCGGACAGATATTAATCCAGGGGTGGAGCACACTCGCGCGGGGGTGGGTGTATAGAAGAATGCCGATCGATCCCTCATCGCCCGAAAGAATTCCGGTTTATTCAGCGGATGGATGGATGGTGGTCATCTGGGAGAGACAAAGGTGCAGAAATCGATCACTTCATTGACTCGCGCCCCTGCCGGTTCATTATTATTGACTGCCGAAGTCGCATCAAGTATTCACCATCGTCCCCAATAAAATGGAGGACTAAATTTAGAAATCCAAACAGAAGTGGCAGATGCGTCGATAAACGTATAATCAGCGAGAACTGGATGTAAAACTCAGTTAAAATTGGGGTTTAGTATAGATTTAAGGTGGTTCACTCTTATGTATAAAAAATATGCACACTTAACTGTCATATTATTAAACCATTCTAGTTTAATTAGTTGCAGTGTGTTTATAAAACTCGCAGTTATAGAATAAGATACTAAACCAGAATGTTATTTCTTGTTTTCGTGAAAATAGGGTCCCCTATATGGGTACTATTGTGAAAATTAGACTCCGTTTAAAGGCTAAAATACTTTGGGAAGAGTCCTAAAACACCCAAATTTCTTCTAAACAGACCCCTGAGAATGTTGTTTTTCTGACGGTAATCACAAAAACTTTATTAATACACTCGGAATGGAACAATTAAGTAAATTATTCGGGAAATGGTGACTAAATTTTCTCAAGTGAATATACAGATAAATCGTCCGGAAAGTTTGTTATTCCTCATTTTAGAAACTAGTCATTCCAACTCCAATCCATCATAACAGATGAGGAAAGACAGCGCCCCCCCCTATTACTTCTTTCAAGCTCCTGGTGAACGATACTTTCTCTAAATGCACAACAGTTGATTTGGTTGCATTACACATAAGCTTATTTGTAGGTCGAGGCTGCTCCCTTTGAGAATCTTGTCGTAATGCATTTCGAAAATTTAATCTTGTCTGGTCCAATCTTAAACCGAGCCCTCTTCGATAAATTTGATTTGCCCTGCCCCTTTTAGTTTTAATCTCATCCCCTTAGGAGAACTCGAGCACCCCTGATGGGAATTCAATCATGTCGTGAGCATTCCGTTTCAGCCAGGCTGCCCTGGGAGACGAGTCTCCGGGCAAAGGTTGAGTAAGTGTGGTGAGTTTATACTAGCAAAGGTAAATATTCCGGCGATAGATAAAATCGATATAATTTGGAGTATCGGATACTAGGGTATCGAGTATTTTAGGAGACATAATTCTTTAAGTATTGAATAATTCTGAAAATATCAGAGTATTTAATAAGTAATCAAATAATATTCAACATTCAATAATTCATGTATTGGATAATCAAAAGTATTGATACTACCCTACTCTAGAATATTCTATTTTAATTATATTATGAGAGTAGTTGTGACACCTAAGGATTCTGAGATGAAAGTTATGTTTCAAATTGCTTCGAAAAAGAAGAAAATATTTACACGTTTAAGTAATAATAATTTTTATCTCTTATAATAATAAAGTAAAAGATGAAAAAGGAGATATAAGATAACTAATAAAGGAGGAATTAAATTAGAGTCCCCATCTATCAAATCAATGTCCTATGAAGAGGAAGTAAAGCGATCTTAGCGATCATTACTGGGTAAGATTCATTAAACGGGCACCATTAAAAGAGTATAAAATGTCGGACAACAAGACATGGATGATCGTAAGAAGAATAGGGAGTTACTTTTTTGCTACAATGATTTTACAAGTTCAAATGGGGAAAATACTAACCCATTAAAAAATTAAAATGTGAACTATCATCTTGATTCTTGTAAATCTATACACTTTTTTGAGCAAATATTTTAACTATTTGGGGAAACTAGAATATAAGTGACGTAATCAAAAAGAACCCAACGTAAATTCCAATTTACGATGCCCCCTAACGCAAGGCCGAGGAGCAGAAAACGTTCCGCACCTCCGATCCCAAGCAGCAATCCAAGCGGACTCGCCAACACCTTCGCACCCGTGAGACTTTCGCGAGCAGTTTTTCCGACATTCCCCGCGAGACCGCCGACGCATGTAATTACACAATCAGGCCCTCCCTGCACGCCCCAGCACCTTAATTAAGCCGCGGACGCAACAATGGAATAATTGGAAGCCAAATAAGAAAGCTCCTCTCTCGTTATTAAATTTGCGTCTGATGCGCCCGGAGACGCGTTAACAATTCGGATTCCGCGGAGATCAAACGGGACGGATTCCTTGGCTCTGGAGAGCGAGCGCATCGATCCTATTCGAAAAAGCGAGAGCTGGTTTTAGACTTCGAGCAAATCCTGAAATACCTTCCTAATTACGGTTACGGGGGCCGTCCACTGTGTTATTTTACATCAAGAAAGAACGAGATGAAAAACGTTAATGGCCAATAGTACACACATTGGACACCAGAAATAATGTATTATTTTCGACTCCAAGGATGAGCTAAGTACTAAGCAATCTAGCCTCATCGTACACAAACTAGAGTTAACATTTCTTAACAATTTAATCAAATAGCAAATTAAAGACTAGAATCTGAGGCTAAGAAAAACTTTGTATATCATCATACCTTCTTCAAGTTTTATCAGAGAATGAAGGTGTTTTTTATTACTTTCATCCATCATATTTTATATTTTTTTTAATCGTTCTATATAGAAAGAAGATTAAAAACAATTAAGTGTAATAATTTGAAAGGAAAACAAAATTTTTCGTTCAACTAAAGAGGAGACAGCAGGTCTTCAACAGAGCCCCACTCTACGGATTTACCACCGATTCAGTTAAAGCAAGCTATGTTATAACTATTACAGGAAAAAAAAATCGGAAGGGGGAGAGGAAAAGCAATATGAGCAGGACGACAGCAGTTTAAAGACTAGAGGTTATTAGAAGAGGATCACATGTTATTTACTTCCCGAAAACCGAGCCAGAGAAATGGTTTAACCTATGATCTTATCGAGATCCTGATAAACTGGAATTTAAGGATATCGCAATAGGTCTATGGAACTCCATTAGTTAAAATCCAATGGACAACACTTTTAGTAAAGATGCTCTTTATCTACCAGAAGTGAGAAAACTTCATTTAAAAAGAAAATTGAAAGTAACTTAATCCTTTTATCCTACACCTCATTTACAGAGACAGATCTCAATCAGCAACCTGCAAGTCAAAGACCAGATACAAACTACCCAAAATCAAATCAAAAAGGAGATAAATCCCACCCAATCTCTCCAAAAAAGGCCAGCAAAATCCACCTTAGGCGGTTAATAGCTTAATCAGCACCCAGATACAACCCCCTTCCCGCGCGGTATACACACATTCAATAACAAAACGCCCTGTACCAAATTGGCGACCGCCACCTCCTCTGCAACCAACCCATTACCCAAAACAAAAAAAAAAAGGCTCCCTCAGCATAACGAGAGGGATCCTCCTCCCAGAGATGGATAGATAAATCATCAAAAAGAGAGCCTCAATATTGCATGGTGCAGAAAGTTCTCGGGAAGAAACAGACACTTACAGCTAATAGCCCATTTGGGGGGAAACTCTCGAAAAGAAACGATAAATGAGCTCAGAAGACGCGTTTTAAGGTTCAGCCAAATTGAAGTCTTTTAATAGCATAATCATAATTCCCAGATTCGGCCGGCACGCCTGCGAATCGATCAGACGGAGATACCACTCGTTATTAAATCGCCGCTGCCCATTAGCCGCTGCTGGCCCACAGGCTGCCCATCAGAGGCTTTTTTAATGGGAACGGCCGCACATGCCAGCTCTCTTAACGGCCCCGAGGTGGCAGGCAAAAAAGCGAGGGTGCCCGTAAAAAAAATTTTTAAATTAAATGCGAATAAACATCGTTTGGGGTAATGGAGCAAAACTAAACCCATTAAAAGAGCCCCGACACGCATTTGGCTGGGTGAAAAAAAGTCCAGATATCCAGAGATAGCTTTGAAAGAAGGATACGGGAAAATAAATGTAAAATTGAATTGCAGACTTCAATAATTTCACAATTATGTTATTATACAGCCTAAATGAAAATTATTAACTGGATAGTTGGGATATGTGTTAAAGATTCATAAAATATAATATCAATTTATTTTGAACTCGTTTGGGTGCACGTAAACGAATCTGAAAATTCGCTAAGTTGAAGCTAAAAAAACTGAACACATAAATTAGCCCTTTTCTTTATGATCAGAGGAGCTTCTTACAAGCAATGCTATGGAAACGTAACCGGTAGTATACTAGAAACTATGAGACTATCCCAGTGATGAAGACTTATTGTGTATTGTATATTATTATTATTGGATATTCTAATCGATAAGTAGATCCACTTATAGAGCTATTGAAGAAAAGCATAAATCTAATGAACTTTCTAGAAATCTAATGAACTTTTAAAATTCTCCTTTTCAAACAATACTTTTCTACAAAATTTTTTACGGGAACATGGATTTATGGTTCGAGTCAAATGCCTCCAACAAGATGTCATCTGCTTAGTCCCTTAAAAAAGTAGTATGACCAAATCCCAGGAGTGCAATGAGATCAGTATATTCCATTAGCTCTTACAGATCTCTCAGAAGCTCATGCCTCATTCACACGCAGGACAAATATAGTTAACTTTTGAGTACGCTCCATACCCTGATGTCTTAGATTCTAAAAGGGTCTAAAGATTCTAAATGTCAATTTCCACGAATTCAAACAACCCTCAAGAATAAAATGCTGTCTCCCAACATCTCAATCTACGAACAGAAGCCGTCAATATAACCTCCACCACCCTTCAATCACGACCTTCACCTTAAACCCACCAACTGATTGACGGATCCGATCCTCCCCAGAGTGCAAACGATTCTGAAGAAGTATACCCCGGGACAGCGACTCCCACCTCCATCGATCCCAGGACCTCGCCATCGACCCCAGCGCGACACATTAATTCAATTATTCCCGAATAATAACCCAAACAGTCCCAGAAAGAAGGCGTGCGCCCATTAGGAAGGACGATCCCTTCCTTCCGCTCCCGCATTCTAACGACTATCGAAATCCGATAGGGCGCAGACTCCAATGAAAAATCATTTAACTGAGAAACTCGGAGGCCGCCCCAAGATCATCAAAATTTTAAAAGTTCCCCGTCAGAAAAACCTCCTCAGGAGAAAAAAAAGTTCTCTTTGCCGCGACAGACAAATAGTGACGGTTCAGGGGACAAGGGGACCAAGTGCGTTCTTTTGGGAAATAAAGGGACTGTCAAACTTGGACCCTGAATATCGTTAAACTCATCCATTACTTTGTAGTAGATGGGATTTTTAACAATAAAAAAAGGCATATATTCTTATGAAGTTAGTTTTATTTAAATAAGCCTCGTTATGCTGAATATCAATTCCTTTAGGTTCTGTGATTTAGAGGAGGCTAAGGCAGGGAGGGACATCAGCTTCTCCAATAGATTATCAAAGTGAGAATTTAATAATCCTATCTTTCATCAATGTTATCGAATTGGTAAACAGTTATTGAATAAGTTAAATCAAAAGAACAGATTCTATAGCTTTTTCTCCTTGTCTGAGGCTTTGGAATCAAAGCAATCTCACAATGGACTGAAATAAGAGTCGACTCGAGCAAAATCAATTGGTTATCAAAACTTTAGTATCAAGCAGTTTTTGGAGACTAATAATTCTTATGGGGAAAGACAAATACACATGTTATAGTCTTGTGTCAAGAGTACAGACTTCACCTCATGTCAATCAATGTAGACTTCACAAATTCAGGTGGTCCTCTTATAAGTAGTATGGGATTTCGGTATCACACACTTTAAACTACCACCTCCATCAGCAGAAACAAATTTCTTGTGATAGAAAAGACACAAGCTTGTGAAGATATATTCAATGTAGTTACACAGCACATGACTTACGCCGCTCTGGTTCCGAACGTCCCACATCATCTCCTCGTAGCGAAGGAGGGCGGCAGCGAGAGAGGTAAGCCATAATCCGGCAAAGAACGTTTGCCGGAATGAAAGGAGTATGCGGTACGCTAACAAGAAATAATCCGCTTGTTAAACGAGGAAAAAAACTCCTTTTTTTACTTCTTCCCTACTCGTGCCTCCTGTTTTTGTGTGTGTGCCGGTGGTTTTCCCAAATCCGATTTCCGAAAAGAACGGGCTAATTTGAGGAGGGCTGCCGCGACGGATATATTTTTTCGCATGGGTTATTTATTTTAGAGCGCGATGAGATATTATGTTGAAGTAGAGAGAGGGGGCCTGGGAATCGATATTCCGAATGCACTAGTAGTAGTACTGTTCGCAAATGCGCAAATAAAGGGAGCGGAGGGAACTGGTAATTGAAATTCGGCGGAGGCAAAAGTTTAAGATAATAGCCAATTGGGAATGCATTGCGGGGCCGTCTGTGCGTTGTTTGCTCCCCTCGGTCCCTGTATTTACTCGGTTTCGCAATGGCAACAGGACCGACACAAAACACAATAATAACGCCGGTTGAAAATATTGTTTGCATGTTTGTTGCGTCGTCTGAATACAAATGAGGACAAAAAGTTCCAAAGCCTCTTAAGCTAGGACAGAAGTAGGAGGGTTCCGGATCAATTCGTTCCAGGGTATTGTTTCACTTCATTAGGTACCAATCATACGCAAACAAACCGAAATTTAAACAAGGGAGTTCAAAACAGACTTATTAGGCTGTCCATAAAATATGCAAGGAATATTAAATATGCGACTACAATTACAGTGGGCATTGTAACTTATTTATATGTGATATTTATCTCCACAATTCATCCAGTACTATCTCCTTGTATTGTAACATTAAAATTAAAATGCAAGGTTCTTCAAAAACTACAAATATGAATTTAATGTAAAGTTAAGCAAAAATTAATTTAACCCATTACTTTCTCTGGATTAAAATGAAGATCACAGATGCAAAGTTTCTTCTGTGGTTGAGCTTTCTCATAATGTTTTATGAAACTAAAATGTTCAGAACAGTACAGTGCGATTAAAATACCTCTCATGCCCTTAAAACATTTCTAACAAAAACACCTTTCAAAATAGCGTTAAACCTAAAACAATAAACTAAATTATAAACTTATCTTTGGTTGTACTAAATTATACACAAAATAGTACAACCAAAGATCTTCTAGTGGATTTTTTACTATTAATTATTTTAGTTTCATCTTTGGGGACCCAATAACTTTTAGGAAGTTCACTATGATTAACAAATGGTACGCTTGACTTCCAGCTAACTTTTGTATCGGGTCTGAAAGATTTGAGTTAGCTACGACAATCAAACCAGACGCTACACCTCGATAGAGAGGCTAACCACCAGTCTATAATCCTACATTTACAAGCGTAGTGCCCTCTACAACCCAACATAAAAACTCCCCACACAGCCCCATAAAAAACATAAAAGAAATTCATACACAAATCCATCCTCTCCAACACCTCCTAATCGCATTGTCAAAGCCGGGGCTCCAACAACACAACAAGAAAACTGCACCAACTAACACCCCAGAAATGGATCCCGATCACTTCCTCGAGAGAAAAAAAAATCCACCCCCTGAAAATCCATCGTCCATTGTGGCCCGAAAGCCAACATTCCCCATCGCCCACCCCTTCCATTGTGAAGAGGTGCAAGGCCCGAACAAGACGGATTCAATGGTATGGATTTGCCGTTACAATAAACCGGGGCCATCGGGTTCTTTCTTCGGGATCATGCATTCGGAGGATGCGGAATAAAGAGCCTCGGGGGGATGGATCTCCCTGCAAATGGACCCTTGGTCCTCATGGGGGTCAGAGAGGATTCGAATGGGAGTACATCGATTGCAGCGCAAGGGGTGATGGCTTCGTCCGCTGTTGAGGTCAGTGTTAATGGATGTCAATGGTGGAGAGGGGGATTTGTAAGTGTGGGGGAGGAGAAATGGAGGGAGATGAAATTTGTCGATAGATAAGTTACAGGTGTGCGTTGAATTTATATGGATTTGAAATGTTTCCTCATCAACATTTGGGGGAGAAGAATTCTCATTTTAACTTAATGGAGGATATTGTATTATTTTTCTGGATTCAAAGGTGCCACTATGGCAAATGCTGGATCTTCAAACTTTGGGAAAAGAAATTTAAGGGGATTTGTAGATAGTTTAGAAATAGTAATAAAAAAAACTATTTTACGCACCGTGGTTTAACTCTAGTAGCACAGCTCATACCAAATACATATATCATGTTTATGTAACTGCTCTACTAGACGAAAACGAAATTTGGCCATACATGACAAAATTTGGACGAACCTTGAACGTTGTGCTGCTAGGTAATTAGATCAAACCCAACTTATTTTCGCCAGCAAAAGGGGCTATTTCCTGGTTTGAGTTCAAAAATAAATGTGTCAACAATCATTTACACCTATCCTCCAAAAAAAAAAATACCCAGAGTTATAAAAAGTATTCAAAATCATAAACCGAAAAAATTCGAAAAATGTGTGAAAACTAAGGGCAATATGTATCAAGATTCGAACAAAGTCTAAAGCCCCACAGACTTGTCAAAATAGAGTTCGGGAAAAAATACCTTCCCCACACGAAACAGAGAACAATATAGCTGAGGCCAGCAAAGACAATAGGGCGTCAAAGGCGCTGATTTGCCGCCAAATAAGCAATCGGCCGCCCCAGAAGACCCAGGCAAACAAGAAAAAGCCCCTCTCTAGAGAAATCCCAGCCCCGGCAAAAGAAAAGAAGTTAAGTAAGAAGTGCGCTCTGCTGAGCGATTCCTCTGCGGACGCCCAGATATCCATTCGTCCGAATAGGTAAACAAGGCTCATAAGAAATGCATTCGGGAGCTAAGCTGCTTTTGTTCCTCCATTAAGTAAGACAATCGACCGCCCTTGCATTATTGAGGGGGCTGACCCCTGCTACCGAACGGGTTCCCCAGGGAACACAGGGAGGGTTGTCATAATAATAGAAAATGCTCAGTTTTATTCCCTTCCTCTCTCGCCCAGAGAATCTCTCTGGATGCGCAATGATGGGTCGTGGAACTATAGGGGTTTGAGGATGCCGTGGTGCGTGCGGGGATGAATCAAATTAGGCTGCCCAAGATGAAAGGTTAAAGTTAATGCAGCTTAGCATGGGCATATTATTTATTTGTTTATGTTTTAGAAGAAACTACTATAAGGATGGTTGAAGGAATTTGGATCACAGAGAAGCTTAGAAAGAAAATAAAAATGCATCTATTGGGGTGAATCCCGACTTTTGTTTAGTATTAATTTTGTAACCATGTTCGAGACAAAAAAATTCAACAAAGTAAATGTTATACATGTGGCAAAATTTGTTACATTTTTTCAAACCAAAATATATATTAAGCAGAATTTAAGCAATTTTAGTAGAATTCTTATTGAGAGAAGCAACTACAGTAAAGACTGCGAAAATTAGTAGTAATTAACAAAAAAATATCTCGTATGGATAAAAATATTAGACCACTCTGAACGTAAAATTACACGACACTAAGTATCGATACCCAAGAGTATTTGCTTTGCTTTTGACTAACTAGATTGATTGGGAAACATTAATCGTACCAGGGGAGGATTTAGGGATATATTCCATAAGAAATTTTGTCCGGCTACGTAACTGCATTTGCGGGAATCTGGGTGTGTTTGATTACTAAGGGAAGCAATTCCACGCCTACACAGTTATAAAACTGCCGCACTGTTATGACACCCCACAACTTCTACCGGCTCACTAAAAAATTTTTGAGAAACTCACAAAAATATGCTTTTATCCCAGACAAGACTCTGCAATATACTGGATATTTTTTACTTCAAACCTAAGCTCTCAGCACAACAATCCATCCAGCACACTCCACAAGCCATTCATTCACACAGGGGACAGCTGCAGGGAGGGAACAACAATAGAAAACAAACACGTACCTGGAGCGACGCGGTGGTCGGGGTGGCTGACGAAGTATCCCGCGGAAGCAGCACCGACCAGGGCCGGCACCATCAGCACCATCCACACCGCGGACAGCATGGTTCGCGGTCTCACACCGGTTTGGCCGCTTCTTTCCTTCCTCTCCGCCTCCTGCCTGCAACACAACAAAGCGTCACATCTCCATTCATTCGCCGAGGGCCGTCCCGTCTAATTTCATTAATTAAACGGGGAAAAAGCCGCGTTGCTGCTGCTGTTGTTATTATCGTACTGCATTTTTATGTGTGCACCTCTTTTATTATTTTTATTTAAAGGTGGGTTTTTTTTCACTGGCTTTTTTTTTATGGGGGGAAATGAAGTTTTAATGAAGATGTGAGGGGGAGTGTTGATTATGATTTGCGCGGGAAGGCGCCGAGTTATTAAGAAGTCGATGGACTGGGAATGGTTTCAGTCGAGCGAATGTGGGAGGATGGTGGTGAAAAAAAACTGTTTGTTGAGTGAATGAGAATTTGTGTAGGGAATGAACCATTAAGTAGATAGCGGCTGTAGGAAAAAAAAATCCATCCAACAATATTAGAAAAAATGCGATTAAGAGTTTCATTTTTCTCATCAAGTGCAGAAAATTTTCAATGATCAATGGATTTATAATATTTTTTAGATTCATTAGCATAATTATCTAAATAAAAACAAGATAAGGCAACGTAATAGCCCGTCAACCGTACCGTTGAATTTGAAAACAATGCCAAACACGTTAAGTGTGCCGCTGAATCTGACGGTTCCTAAACGGTCGACGGGCTAATATGTAGTAAGTACCACACAATGCATAATTTAGAGAGATCCTAAGAAAGATTAGAATCCATGACACTAATTTTAGGCTAAAAGGTATTAGACTAATCAGAACATTAATCAGAAGTAAAGGGGTTAATCAATAGTGCATTCCTTCCCTTTTAAAGTGTTTTATCATTAAGAAAAAAGTTATACACAGATTTAATGAAAAGCTGTATTACTAATATAAAGTAATTCAAGTGAGGAGTAGGGGAAAAGCGTTTTAAAAAGTATAATTAGTTTGGTAATAACTATAAGGCCACGATAGGAGAATTCTTTCCGGTGTATAATCCAAACTGCAGTAGATTTTCTAATCAAATGTTTGTAGAGAAATTGAAAAAAAAATAATAGAACGTCAACAAATATTAAATAAGTCAACGGGCAGGTAAGGCAGGACCTTAGAAAAGCGGCTGAGGTTTGCGGTGACCCGCAAAGTAAGATATCTCGTGCCACCAAGGATGGATTTAATAGCTCTATTATTTCACAGGAAGAAAAAGAACACTGGAGAGAGAGAGAGTGAGTACACACATAGTTCTTTCACTCACCTTTAACCCCTAACTCCACCAAACATTCTTTCAAAACCCAACCCAAACTTCATCTCCACACGAGACCTGCCCGGTGCGGTCAACACTGAAAACATCCTCCGAATAAGAGCAATAAAACATTCGTCCCAACAAAAAAAAACAAGAGACTCGATAAAAACAACCATTCCAAAGGGTTACAGAGAAAGAGAGAAGGAATCGAAATGGAAAGAGTCGCAATAAAAAACTGAAACAGCGTCCCACACACAAAAAAACAAAGCCAGAGGTCGAGTCAACAAATAAATATCAAAGGTGAAGAAATACAGTAAATGGAGATAACGTCAGGCACAAGGGAGAAGAAAGAGAGGAGAGAGAAAAAGGAAAGGAGAGGCAGCCGGGCACAAAAAAGGATCGATAGGAGCAGGAGGAGAAGAGAAAAAAGCGCTACACTACAACAAACGGAAACAACGGCATACATCTCAGAAAAAGGAGTCTTCCAAATGTCAGTTAGGTCTCTAATCCGCTGAAAAACTGCTGCTCCGAGAAAGCGCTGGGGATTAACGCAGGTAGCAGCGGACGGGAGACGTTATCGGCTTACGGCTAAAAAGTTATTTTTTTTTCGCAGTTAATTATTAAGAAAATACGTACTGGGCTGATGGAAAAGAATCTCAGTGTCCAAGGAGAGTAGGAAGGACAGGATTGGACGAAAATCTGAGACATTCTTAGCTAAATGTATAACTTTCAGAAACGAAAAAATGTTAAGAAAGATATCTCACTCACAGTAAAGACTGATTACCTTAAAGACATAAATCTAGATACGTAATTTTTTAGTAAGTAAAAATACAGGGTTTGTGATACTTTCGAACAGTTATACTGCACACATAAACCAAGGGAATCCCAGAGCTTTTATTGAACAGAAAACGTGATACCCCAGTATATTATGAAACCTCCTAAAAGTGAAAAAACTGACAAGTATGATAAAATTGAACGTTTTTGATTAATTTAACAAGACTATAAATATATAGTGCATTAACTCCTTTTAGACAATTTAATGCTAAAAGTCGAATTATCTAATTAACCATAAATATGTGATAACATAAATTAGATCTTTCCCCTAAAAATTATTTCTTAACTCAACAATAAAACCATCTTTTAAAATGGTCTCAGAATGTTTACTTTAATGCTTAAAATATCCCATGGTTCAAAGTTTACACTAACATTTTGAAACGAATTTACTTTCAATAAATATCGAGTTTCTTCCATTAGATTATGGCTTTTGTGAAACTCGATTCAAGAAGAGGCAAGGATACACACAAGCCAACAGAAACTCCTTTCATGTACAAAGTAATCTTCCGACTGAGGCTGGGGAATCTGAGACCAGGCTCTTTCATTGATTGGTGTGGCCAAGCCCTCTAGGAAGAGAATCACCTTTCACTTTCACACATACGATCCTTGTTTCGAAAACCCAGAAACTGGAAGCTGCTCGCTAAGCCAGATCCATCTGAGAAGATTAAGACGGCCATTCATAACCATGTAATGTTTCTCCTTTAAGGTACAGAAAACCTAACTGAATTTGAAAGTCACCAAAAGGTATAATAATTTTCCTTCGTTGTGATTACATTGATATCACGTTTTTGGCATTTTAAAAATAGATCATAAACCTTAGTAACATTATTAAAAACAAGAAAAGGAGAGAAAACGTGTTTGAATTAATATATGTATAAAGTGAAATTTTCTTTTTGAATCTTTCTAATTTGGGGGTATATGAGAAGATAAACATATTTTCTAGTTTTAAGAGGGAGTAGTAAATTATTTTGTGTGTGTATTGTCATTCATTCATGGTGTAACGAAATATATACCCAAGAAATATCTTTTATTTGACCAAAAAAGCTTATACGTGATTTTGGATTAAAACAAGACTTAAATGCATATAAAAATTATATGGATAACCACAAAATATGTTGATGGTTTAACGTTTATAATCAAAGGTCAAAAAGCCATTCATATCACTTGCTTTAAAAGAACAGTTTAAAAAAGTGTCTTCATTAATTTCATTAATATTTACTGCTTGCATCGTTATTTTTAAAGAGGCTTTAAAAATTTGTAACAACATAATTTTCAACGAAAAAAGTCAACTTTGTAAGAGCCCATAACAAAAACAAATTCATTTATCATAGTTCATCGAAAAATGCTAGAGCTTCAAACCCACGAAATGTGAATTAACTCAACAGAAACATTTAGCGTCATCATGTTGGGGGGAAAAAACTGGAAAGCTGTTTCAAAACGTGCTTCAGTTTTAATACGTTAATTATCAGTTTTTTTACTTCATTCATAATGGTCAATAAAAAACAAGGAGCGATAACAAGCGTTACAAATTGCCGTCTTTATTGCATGCCAGGAACTTTTTACGATAGTTTTTGTTAAATGGTGGGGCAAAAAAGAAATACAAAAACAAAGGGGGGAAAGCATTGCAAGAAAAAAATTAAAACTAATATGCAGAAAATACCGAGGATAGTTTTAGTTAAATTTACAACCTGATCCCTTTATTCCTTAATTAATCCTTGATATTTTAATGGTTTTTTTCTTTTTAGCTAAAGAAACATAAATGGCTTCTAAATGAAAAAAGAAAAAACATGTCGCCATAGTAACTCTTCAAGCTTGACTTTTTATATTTGACTTGGTTGTAAGATGGGGAGTGGAAGCACTCTAATATGATTTTAATCTTCGAGTTCAAGATTTAAATGGTATATACGAATCCCCTTTCATTATTTATATTTGGTTTCTTGTTACCCATATATTTTATCAAAATTATAAAATTATGAAAGACATTGAATTGTTTGCTTTGAGAAGAGAATAAATAAAAACTTGTTTAGAGAAAATATTTAAAAAGGGGGGAAAACACCCACCCAGCATATGTAGTAAAAATTTTACTCAAAATGTTTACAAGAACTATAAAGACTATAGACCAAAACCAAATGTTTACTGGGAAACCTATTAAGAAATAACACTAATTGGAAAAATAACCAATGTGAATATTTTATAGTGAAAAAAAAATAGTCGAATTTATTTCCTTCTTAAATTTTTAAGACTAATAGCTAAGTAAAAGCGTAAAACACTTAACACTGATTTATATTTTTTTATGTTAACCACACTAATGTGAAAATGTAAAGAAATACGACAAGTTAAATTTAGGTTTTTATCTTCGATAGGTACATTAAATTTGAAAAATTGTTGTATAGCTCAATTCAAGGAGCTATATTTGCCTGTAAGGTAAACTTATTTTCCCCTTATCACTAGGCTTATTCTTTTCTCCCATATTTGTTCCTACTTCCTTCATAAAATTCACGGATCAATTTCAAAACCTTTATTTAAACAAGGGATTAAAGGGAAAATGCACTAATTAAAATGTCTTTTCTTACTAACAAAATAAAGAGCCTCTCGCACGGTATAATAAATTATTCTATGGCAAAAATATGCGATGCATCAATAATTTACACGAATAAAAGTGGAGTCAGCCTTTCAATTTTAAGGCATTTTCTCAATTCTTCGTGAAAAGAGAAAGAAAATCTTCCTACGCAGCCTCTGTGAATAGATGGACTGGACACCCTGGGGTATTCTACCAGTCGTCCTGAAAATCTAAGCAGGCCCGAGGACATCTCTGTTGGAATATGAGATGAACACTTCTCTCGGCGCACTCGAGTACGATGCAATCGATGAAAGATCTATCGATTGAGCAATTCGACGCGGGTGTCCCGCCATCTAGGGAAGACGTCGGAAACTTTTCAGTTGAATTATAAATTGTACAGCAAACATCGTAAAAAATCGCCATTTGTAAGTAATTTTTTTACATTTCAGTGAAATACTGATGGGTTTAATTTTTTTTACACTGAGGAATGGGAATGAATCCTACTAATTAGTATTAAACTATAGTTCTAAGAGTTTCAAAATTATATCATTAATACTTAAGAGAATATGAATTAAAATGAATCCTGAAATCCCCGTTTGCTAATGGAATGATTATTAAACTATTAAATCTGAAAAATCTCAAGATAACAAAAATTCAAAGTGTCCACTCAATTTAGGTTAAATTTCAATTCTTTATTCTTTACCTTTTATTAAATCAGCTCAAAAGTTGAACCAGTTCCAGAGTTGTTATTGAATTTATATTTTTATTTATTTATTAATACTTTATTGTTACTGTGTTTTTTCAATTAGTATTATAATATGATCTTTGTGAACGGGCTAGGGCCTGAAACTAATAATTTTCTTTCTTTCCTTCCTCCTTCTTTCCTTCTTTACCATAAAGTTTACTACTCATATACTTAAAATTACAAGCCTACCTTACACACTTATCCTTTTTTAAATACAACACCCTCCATACAGAATTTGATACCTACATATTTTGACGGTCGTGGCCATTGCGAGTATAGAGATGATTCCTACATAGGTATTCCTAGGTAGCAGTGATTCCTATAGGTATTTGGAAAAAACAATCATCTTAAGAAGTACATCAAATCCGGAGCAATCTTGAAGTAATCTACTTCGTACAAGACGCTGCTAAAATTCTATTGTCAAATGCTAAATCAGTCAAAAACGACTCAAGCTACTAAGCACGAAAAATTCTTATAAAGGTGGATGAAACCGATAAGAAAAGATGACTTCATCAATAAAAATTCCCGGAATGATTACCTGGGGCAGATAGAGAAGCGAAATGGAAATAACCCGCACCACACACAAGTGCCACAAACCACACCGTGTTCTTAGAAGACCCGCAAAAAGTTCACGTTTCAACCTGCTGTTTGCTTTTGTCAGGCTGAACAAACCATAACCAGACAGGTAATACTTCAACCCCACACCCCACCGCAAAAGCAAACGGCCGCCGGCGACGCAACACCTCAACGTCACAAAGGCCAATCGACACCCGCGATATTTCAAACCACTCCGAAACAACACCGCGATCCCCCGCGGGTCCCTCATTATTTGCAGATCGGAGTGGCAATTAATTTTTAAGCATTAATTACCGGATCTTTTAATCCGCCCCGAACACATGCCGCCCTTTTTCTCTCTCTCTCTCGCGCGCGCGTGCCAGCCTCTTCAAGCCGTCGTCGCGGGATTTGCATAAGATTTGTACGCTCCGAGGTGGCAACGGCGAAGATTTTTGCCGCAGAACAAAACAATTGCGCGAAACGAGAGCTTCCATAATTAAAACGGATGGCTCGAGAAAGTTTTCCGCGGCGCTGGGTTTAAATAAAAGTCGGCGTTAATTGTCACGACCGGATAACCCTAAGCCGCCTGGAGGGGTGGTATTTTTGCCTTCAATAACATAACAGCGCCTCTTTGTAACAAAGCCCCAATGCTCACCCTTCCGAGCTTAATTCAACAGTCTGCGAGAGAAAAATCCAATGGTGATTATTTGTTTTCCGAGAAAACATAGACTTGAAATAGATTCGACACTGTAATCCGGATCCAAACAGGAAGGGACAATTCATTTCTGGTACGATGCATCAGACTACAATGTAAATGTAATCAGTTAGATTTGCAGATGATTTGCAATTAAGATTACTATGTTTATATAGGACTTAACTTGAAAATGCAACTTGGAAGTCGAAGAGAGGAAAATAAAGAAGAAGAGAAAAGAGACTCCAACTTGGTGTACACTCTACATGGAGGCCTTCTAGTTCTCAAATCCCTGGGAAAAGTTCTCACGACGCCAAACAGGCTTTGCCGACAGACATTTCCAGCATCTTGTGTTAAGCTATAACTCAAACAACCATCATTAGAAGCTCATGAAGCGACAAGTTTACGAGCTGCAAGTGAACCTTAACTTTGAAATAATTGCAAGACGTCAGATTGAAAATGAACACGCGCCCATGGAAGTAATCCAGTAGTAAGTAAACTGATGAATTACGCGGAAGTCTAGGGAATCACTCTACATCTACAAGAAATTAAGTTTTCCTTACAGTGAGGGTGTTTTTTCTGTGTTTTAGTTTAGGAACAAAAATAACAAATTGAAGATCAAATAGGTACTCACTTATTTTGCAGTTGGCAAAAATAAACTTGTAAACAAGGAGGTTGCAACTACGTTTTCAAAATAATTCCAAATGACTTGAAAGTTCCTGCAAAAAATTGTTAATTTTAAAATTCAATTCAACTCTAGTAAAAAATTAAAAATACTTCATGAGATATTAAAATTTACTATTAGTTATAGAAGTAAAATTGTGCGACAAAAAGTTTGAGAAAATCACGCATCAGGAATTCAAAAACTATATTTCATTAGCATACAACAGATACCTTTTCCTTCTCTCACCATTTTCAACTTGATTCATGTGAAAAATGTAAGTTTCGTGTTGGAAAATTGAAGATGTGAGGGTTTAGGAATATATTTGACGAAGATAATAACAAATTAAACGACGAGTTATTAACATTAGTGTCAAATTACTATCATTCCACCATGTGTCTAAAAATGCACCCATCATATCAGTAATAATGATTCACCTTATTAGAAAC
The DNA here is from genome assembly GCA_963680715.1 of Tetragnatha montana. NCBI lineage: Eukaryota > Metazoa > Arthropoda > Arachnida > Araneae > Tetragnathidae > Tetragnatha > Tetragnatha montana. Next base: position 25,710,915 of record OY796680.1, read on the forward strand.
AAAGGGTCTATAGTATGACAGGGCAAGGATCCAACAGTTACACCCCCCCACCACCAAATATGTCACCAGTTGAAAGAGTTGCACGCTATGACAAGGTGTAAAAACCAGAGCAACCAACTTTTGAACCACAGCATCCGAGCCGTTGGCATGACGCCCCAGGTGACACTCAACCCCACACATCACAAAAACAACCGAACATCAGAAGAGGGTCCTCCACCCCAACATCCGCCCCCGGGATAAAGTAGGATAAAAAAAAAGACAAAAAAGAGAAAAGCACCTCTCCATTTATGGATTTTATTTCCCAGCCAAGTGCATTTAAGCCGGGGAAGAGGCACGCTACTTCGGAATGACACAAGCTGCCAAATAGAGATAAAAGTTTTATTCCCGAGATAATAAAATAAAATCGGGATCGGGCGAGACAACAAAAGAGCAGAGGTTTCGGGAAAACAAAGAGAGAGAGAGGACGGAATTCTTCGAAGATCCGCTTTGAATATCTCCTGAACTCTCTCTCTCTCTTCAGATTAAAAATAAGAAGCCGAAAGCCATTTCTCTCCCTGGGAAAAAAGCTGAAAGGGGCTTTAGACATCAATTAAATGGCTGCCGTGAGAGAATTCCGCAAAAACAGCCCGGGAAGAATAATAGGCAGCCGAGCAATTAGATTTATCGCGGATTTTTGAGGAACAGTTAATGTTCGGAAGTATTCTTACTGAAATTTAATTCATATTTGATTTTTCTTTCGTTCGGATTCCTGGAATGGGGAGACTCGTTAATGCAATGGTATTCTTTTGTTGAAGCTGATTGAAAAGTTTTTGGTAGGATTTAAATCCTTTACATGGTTTGGGAAAAGTTCGGAGATGTCGAAGGCAATGAATGCACTAACTTGGAGAAAAAAAACCCCGAATGTTAGCATAATTTTTAGGAAGAATTGGGATTAAGATATTTTAAAATAAGCATTCATATTCCTATTTCTAGAAAAGTTATGTGAAAAATTTAAATAAATTAAACATTACCTAATATCATCCGTCTAACAATGAACTTCTGATTGAAAATTACTCATCTCTTTAAAATATCCGTAATACATGTAATAATATAAGAAAGTTTCTTTCGTAGCCTGAAAAGAATGGAATTACTCAACACATGCTGTTGAGCATCAATAATATAGTTGATGCAGTATTCAAATAATAAATATTTAATTTTAATGGACAGCTCTCTAATTTATTTTTGTTGCAAAAAAAATAAGTCTGTGAGTCTCTAATACTTTTGAATCATATAAAAGACATTTTAACTAAGTAGATGTATCCCTAATTAACTTTTTATGCTGTGTTACCATGCATCCTTTGATGTTACAACTGATGAAACGATGGTTATTGTCCAATTCTTTTTGTAAACTTGCACCATATCACAAGTCAGCCATATAATGAGTTCCTCATTATAACCACTATAAAAGGAATGTCGAAGAATTAAGACACAGTGTGCGTCCACAAAAGGGGAAATTTAGATTGATGAGCGTCAAGTTTGACGCATCAATAAAACAATGGAAGGTAAAAACCGTTTGTAAGTAATTAAAAGTTGCAAAAATGCAAAGTTGCAAGGTGGGAAGAGATCGCTCAAATCTGACAACTCATGGCATATGACGAAATAAGGGGTGAACAACGCGAAATTTGCGTGACTCCACGAATATGAGGCTCAAGTCTTCATATCCAACAAAAAGAAGGTTTAACTTTGCTAATTACTCTCAACTCTTTTTTACATGAATAGATTAATGCCTCTTTTAATCTTTATAGTACGGAAGGTAAATTGCAGTCATAATGAATATAAAAAACTAAAAACATATTTGTCACCAAGAGAGTTTAAAGGAATACTTAGATAACAGCGATATTCAGGAAGCCATTTCATTCCACAGATCGTAAATTGAATGGAAGGACCAATTTGAACACTATTCCTCCTTCAATCAAATGCAACTTACCAGCAAGACCCATGAATTTCGTCTCCTCTCTTTACAAAGCAACAGAAGAAAAAACACACAATTGTCTCGCAATTATCCCAACAACATCCTTCGCTGTGAGAACCACCCGAAAGAAACTTCAACAGTGGCCAATGCTGATTAGCAAAAGAAAAAAAGCCCCAACTCCTGTCTAATTGGATAGCAAAAAGCACGCTTCCCCTGCTGATTGGACCAACAGAATTCGTTCAAATGGGGGGAATCATTAGTTCGAAATCGCACAGGAGAGCTGGTAATCCGGAGACATATTTACTTACAAATAAAGAGCTTCCGGGGAGCGCTAATAAAGCAGCCTCGAGGCCATCCCGGCGTCTTAATTAACCGCACTCGGAAAGCGTCAATGGGTAAAAGACAGATTCGCCAGGGATTCATCCGCACATGCAAGTTACTGCCGCAGAAGAAGTTAGTGGAGGACGTGCCAAGAAATGGGAATGATTCGATGGAGACGAATTTCGGGATATTTGGGAGATGGAGGAAGAGATGTCCTCGAGAGACACAATACGGGAGTTAGGGTAATAACTTTATCGGAGTAAGTTTGTGTTTTAGTGTCGATAATCAATGCGTTTGTATATAAGTATCCAAATTCTTATTACTAGTATAAAGTTGGATTAACAACTCCGGTGAACTTGTTACTTAGCGAGAACTAAATAAATGGCAACACGTTTTTGGATAAAGGGGAAACCTTGTCACGTTTGCATTTGACTAGCAATTACTGCAATCAATTTCCACCATCGTATTTTTAGATTTCATTACAATTTAAAAATTTATTCTATGAAGAAAGATTTCATTAGGAGGGATGCAAAAACTCTTACTGGTCCTTTTGGGATATAACACTAATTAGTCCGTCCCACTAATTCGGTATTTTATTCTAAAATACTGAAAACTATAAGGAAATTGGAATTTATCATGTATTTTGTATCAAACCGTCTTCTTTATCCTTCCTTCATCATAATTGCTTTCCTGCTAAATATGTTTGACTGCACAGAACCATTTTTTATAAATAGTTTGCCCCTTTGCTTTCCTGCAATAAGGGTATCGATAAGGTGAAACACATTTACAGATCACAATGTTATCTCACTTCGCTTTCCTGCAACAAGAGGATCAACGCAGAGAAACAACATTGGCAGGCAACGATTCCTTGTTTTGCTTTCCAGCAGAAAGGGTGTCAACCCAGAAAACAATATTTACATATGACCTTTTACCACTTTATTTCGTGAAACGGGGGCAATGTGGCGGTGGAAGAAGTTTCTAAACTGCATTTGGAGCACTATTTTGTAAACATACCCCAAATTCTTATTTTCTATAAGCAGCTTGCATGTCTTCTTTACAAAAACTAAAGGGGTTGGAAGACGAAACAAATAGGAACAAAGGACAATGAGGGTTACCTAAAGGTATTTTTGGTGTTTTTTTCCATCATGTGTGTTCTTGAATTTCAGCTTATTTCACTCAGTTTCCAAAGCCAGTGATTACATCAGAATACAAAATTCCAAATCTAATAAGTTAAATTCTAAACTTTTCACATATTGCTCCTTGTACTCCTTGCCTTTTCAAGCTTAGGAACACGACCAGACCTTCAGGTTAGTGGTGATGTAGCCAGAAAAAAATATCGGAGGGGGATATTGGTATTTTGGGGGGATATGGGATGAATTGAGACCTTTTCTACAGTCAAAAAAAAATAAAATATCTAACTTTCGGGGGGATCACAGCAATATTCTTAATTACCTCTCTTGGCTATACCACTGATTCAGATAACCGATCTGATTCCTAGAATCATCTACCCGGAGCTCAAGGGCACCTTTTGAAATATGTACCAACAAATAGTAGTACATAAAAACCGCACTTAAAACGTCGCCAACACATTGAACATACCCATACCAAATAACAATGTGCAATATTACTTTGAATACAACATCCCACGGCAAAACCCATTGCCTCTCACGTTCGCAAGCCCGACCATAACTCATGCATACAAGTGTCATAAACCAACGACAAAACTCACCTTTGTCCAGTCGCATTTTTCACGGCAAGGCCACGGGGCGGAGCCGTCCGCGGACAAAAACCGTCACGCGACGAGACATTAAAAAAGGGACGGCCGAGGGAAATGGCACGAAAATGACTGTTATTAACGGACAGGGCATCCCTCCCCCCGCTCAACCTCTCGATTCGTCCGCTAACGATATGTTGGTCCGGCTGGCTCGAGGCATCAGAGATGGAGTCGACACCCTTCGAACGGGTCCACAAAAGAGAGGCTCTCGAAAAAGCGGACGGAATCTCATTAGAGAGACAAAGGGGGGAAAGAGGGAGTAATTAAAGCTTTCAGAGAAAGAAAAAAAAGGTCGTTTTCCGCCCGGTTTGCGGCATTGCGGGAAGTGAGGAATTTTACGGTGGAGTAGAAGTGACAAAGCAATGAGAGGGACTAACAGGTGCCTAGGAGGGGGGGAATTAGAAGTGGGGTGACAACTCCATATGAAAGCTGAGATGTTTTTTTTTTGCAATGGGCACACACGGAAAATTAATGGCTAACACAGAGGTTGTTTCAGGCAACTATGCAAATTGTAGAATTCAATGAACTAAATTTTGAAACCACTAAATCTTTTTGGTTTAGCCAAGCAGATGTTAAGAAGGATTGTCAGCATACTTTCACCAATTTGGCACTCACTTCCAAATGAAAAATTGATGAAACAAATCAATCCATTTTGAGTATTTTTAGGAATCAAACATTAAAAATATGTTCAATAGGTTTTTAGTAGGTACCTAGTAGGTGGTTCCTTTTAGTAGGTGCTCTGGATACTTGGTATAATTCGACACCTAAAAATCCCATCCTACTCTTCCTTGTTATTGGAGAGAACAGAATTACGTTTGCTTAAGAGTTTGCTAAATGATCCCACCTTGAAGCGCTTACTAAAATATTTAAAAACGGAAACAATAAACAGCAAAACTCTTTAATGTAACAAAGATAACATGCAATAAGGCGCTAAAAAATTAAACAACACAAAACAGCATACTTCAGACAGGTATCAGTCAAACAAGACAAAAATGAATGTGTTTTAATCATGCTTTTCCGGTTATCAAAACCACAGAACACGTCCAACAAAGACGAAGAATCCCTGCTACAAAATAGCTAAACCTGACTCCAGAAGGAGGAGTAGTCTAACAATATCCTATTCAATTCAAAGCACATTATCTCCTAAGACCGCCTTTAAAATCACACAGACCCACTTAAAGCTCCAAAAAAGAAAGCACTCAAAAGGGAAGAGGCCTCAGCAAGCAAGCAACCCGCCAGTTACATCTTAACCAGAACACGGGCGTCACCGTTGAGTTTAACGGGTTCGCCCGTTAAACCACGGCTTCAGTTGGATGGGCGGATCTCAGGTACGGTCGCCCGCTCATTACGATGGGTGTCAATTGAATACATTCCCCCAGATTACTACCGCACGACGAACGCTCCCGCAATTTGCTGCCCACGCGTTGATGGGACCTTTATTACCGGCCCACTGAATTAGAAATTAGTGGAGTGCTGTTACCGGATTTGGGGTTCGTCATGTATTGGCCGGCCGAGGGAATGAAATGGGCCGAGGCTGATGGTCGACCAATTTGTGAGGAAAGACTGAGGGATGAGAAATATGTACCTATATCCAAGCTCAAATTGTAGTAGCAGTCGAGTTTACTTAGATATCATATGTCTTAAATTATAAACGTAAAAAAACTGATAAGACAGCAATAAACTGAAATAACTCCTTCCATGATTCAGTGATTTTCAACATTATGAAATCGTACATATAAATCAGTAAAAATGTCTAGAATCACTTAAGAGAATCTGTAGAACGAAAATATGTTTGACACCGTGGGAAAAGCTTTGAATCAATTTTACTTTACAATCTGGCTTTGCAGCTGCGACACAAAAACTCTGCGGTTTCTAGAAGTAGACACAACATTGTATCGGTTCCTTTGACTGGTAGCGAACTTATATAGAATGAATTTTGATTTCCTTCGAAAAAAATGTATGCATATTAAAATAAGCTACCCTCAGGAAGGAGAAAGTACTGTGATTTTTAACATATTTTCAAAAATATTTCCTTTAATAAGAGTAATATAACACAGAATGTGTACAAAAATAAATTATTCCTTTATACTTATTTTTTAAATAACCTTTAGTCTACACTGGAAATTATAAAAATCGATTTGGAAATATCTTTTTTTACTACCTAAAAAAGAGTGAAATATAAACGATATGGAAATTACAAGAACTTATCAACTCACAAAAACTTATTAACTACATTTTACCTATTCAAAACTGGAAGAGAAATTAAATAAACTATTTTGATACATGAGGGAGAAAAAGCATTCAAAATTATACTTAACTATTAAAAAATATATTAAATCCAGCCATTACAAACCCAAGCACGTACAAAGCGACTATGCCGAGAACTAACAATACAAACTTAGTTAATCATTTTTACAAGTACTTAGCATTTAATTCATCCACTCATGAAGAATAAAACACATTCGTGAACATGCACCCTGAAACGTCACATTGTGGGAAATAAATCACCGCTACATAATGCATCCGCCATTTGCCTTTCCGCTCTATGAATAACTGAATAATTAAAAGCATTGGGCCGGCAGGAGACAAAAGAGGACGGAATAGGGAGTGTGTGTGAAAGTGAAAAAAGGAATTAGGCCTAATCGACGGTCAATTATGGAAAATGTGGATTGCAATTAAATATCGATTTCTCCGCGTACCTTCAGGGGACACGAGTTTCTTAGACATTAACGAATCACTGTATAACATAATATTAGCAAAGAGATATTTCGATGCTGTATACGCAATATCTACATTTAAATATACCCTATTGTTGAATTCGCATGGCGCATACATACATATACACTGTAAAAGTCAACAGGAGACAATAATTGTTTTAATTTCATCTCCCTTACCTTCATAATTTTTTTTTTAATAAATCCAATTTTTTAAACTTAGCCATTATTCTCCATATCCCCAAATGAGTTTTCGATAACGAAGAGTATTGAACATCTTTACTAGGCCTTAATGACATGGCAGAATAGCTAAAATAAAAATGAAATATAACCTAACTATCCTAACGGGATGATTTAAAGAGAACTATATTAAAATAACCTCTAATAGGAGCATTTTTCAAGGGGTGTTCAAAGAAACGCGTGTAAACTGAAAAAAAAATTTTTTTCACACGCCGCACCCTTTCTGAATCGTGTATCTGATAATTTGGATAAAAAATTATAAAATGGCAGAGTAGCCAAGCACAAATTCAGGCATTAAAAACAAAAACAACGATGTTTTAAGAAGTTAATGAGCTTTAAAATAAAATAATGACAGACCATTCGAGTAATAAGAACTCCTAACCAATCAAGTCTCAAAATAAGAGACTTAACGGCAATAAACTTCAAACCCAACTATTGAGAAGAGAAATGAAATCCAACCCCATAAAAAGAAGTGCGGAACAGTACTTTGCACTTACCTGGCGAAAACGGTTAGCCTAATAGAAAAGGGAGGAAAAACTGATCACCACCTCTTACCGCAGCTTAGAAAAAACCTTCATCTCAGGCAACACCGATACCTTATTCTTTTAAATCACGTGTTCAATAACAGACATTACACCGGCAATGCTACTCCGGCCCAGATAGAAAAAAAAAAGTTTCAATAATCCCTTCGACCATCAGAAAAAGAAATTACAAGTCGCAGTAACGACTGTAACAACCTCATAAAAAACCGCGGAAAATTGGAAAAAGGTCAATTCTTTTTTGGGAGTAAAAAACAAAACCGTAATGACAAAGGACACGGAAAGGGGGAATGAATGAAAAACTTCCCTAACAAGCGTTAACGATACTGCTTTTGAGGAACTAATCACACGCGCAAGGAGAAAGAGAAATCATTAAAAGGGGAAGATCATCGATCTTTCCGCTCTGGATTAAGGGATCGTCCTAATCCGCTCAAGTGGCGGGGGTGTTTCGAGAGGGGATTAAGGGGGTGGAAGAGGCAATCTGCAGACGATAATGAGGAAGGAGAGAAGAAGTGGGTGCATTGTTTTAGCCGGACACCTGAAGATCCGTCGTTGGAATGTCAGTTTTTGGAGCGCCATCTAGAAGTCAACCTATTCAAGGGCTGAATAAATCAATAAATTTTAGTTAACTATTGTTTTTATTCAACTTATTAGTAATATTTATCTATATTTGCACATAACTTGGTAATTAATTTTATCTTGCAATAGGCTTATGACAAAATCAGGAAAGTTGGCATCAATGACATTTAGAATTAGTTTCAAAGACAAGGAACAAACCGGTGTTTTTAGCAAGTATTCATAAAGGACCCGCACCCCTACTCGAGGAAATACAAACTATACCTCACTTTCCAACTGATCTTTTGAAGAAAACAATAAATCTCCATAGCTTTTGAAGAAACGACTAGCCCCAACCCTCTACATCTACTAGGATTAACGCAAGAGTATCACTCTATACATTATTAATTCCTCGCAACTCATAACGTAACCAAACCGGTCCTTCATTCACTTAACGTCCTCCCTAGAAAAAAAGGAACCAGCAACACCCACAGAAAGAACCATGTTCTCCGCACATTCGCATTCACCCACCAGGATGTCTGTCCGCGGGACGCCCGGGCCCTAAATAAGTAATCACTCCAGAAAGAGAGAGAGAGACGTTCGTAGAGATGACGGCCCGCAATAATGAACGCTCGGCGGGAGGTGTCTGGCGAAGAAACGTTCCAATCCATCATATTCGATCCCTCCTGCACCCCCCGCGACGCGCCTTTTTACTCTCGCTCTCTCCGGAATGAAAAAGAGATGGAAAGAAGACATCACTGGGGATGAGCGAGAGCGGATCCGCCCCCGACATTACACCTCCTGATTCACCCCTCCCGGTGGACCCGTCCGAATTGAGTTGAGGTGTTGCCCCACGTCGATCGGCCATCGAGGAGAGGAATTTTTTATTATTATTATTATCGAAGTTTTTCTCTGAGGTGCGTATCCGGAATCAGGTGGACCGGAACGTTGATGGGAGAGGGTGAATCGAATTTCCGTCGGGTGCTATTAAAAACACCCTCCCCTCAGAGTGTCCAGGTGTGGCAGAAATTGGCCCACTGCACAAGCGGCGGTAGAAAAGAAGAATGGTCATTTGATTGTTGCTTGTTTTAGATTGCCTATTTATTTCAAGGACAGTTCGCAATACCGACCCTAAATTTAATTTAATAACATTTCATTCCGTAGTGTGGCCACGCCTTTTATTACATACCAGCTTTATCATGAGGTGATCAATGATCTTTCTCTCCACTTCTATTTATCTTGTATTTCGGTAATTTCACAAGAAAAATTAGTTTAGCTATTTTTAAACCACGTTCTAATTTTAACAAACATTACATATATTCCAACCAAAAGATCACTTTTTGTTTTTACATTAACTTATATAAATGAAGAGTGCCATGCGTTCTGTTGCAAACAATGGAAAAAGTGACACAATCCATCAGGGCAACGAAAGACGAAATTTGTAGTTCCTTTAGGTCTTGATCAAACCGTTATAGTACAAAACAAACACATTTCCAGTTTTTAAAAAGCAGCCAGTGTCAAGGGACAGAAGGCGTGACTCACACACGTAGACAACTTAACGACGCACTCAATTTCCCTGGCCACCATGAAATTATGCCGCGAGATGACCAGTTCAGCGGGTCATAAGCCAGTTCATAAAGGCACGGGACGGAAGAAAGTCCGGCCGATAATTTTACGATCCGGCCCGTTCCGGCGGAGATAAACGCCCATTCGGGAACGCCAAGATCGCGCCATCAAGCCCCACTTACGAACTTCCCAAGAAATCGACACCGGGTTCTCGCGCGTGCTAAAAAAGGCATTTATAGATCTCGCACCACACCCGGGTAATTTTTACTACTCGGGCGCCCGTTTGAATGCCCGGGCGGCCCTAAAAAGTTTTAAAGGGCCGTAAAATGCCGGAGCCCGGGTCACTTTTACGAGGCGCGTTCGGGAGAGACGATTTCGTTTCGGTTGCCGGACTTTTATTCGGTTTTTATTTCGCTGCCTCTCTCGGACGAGGAATGTAAAAATGAATTAAGAGGCGCACAGTAGGGTTCCCCAGTGCCTTCTGGGAGAGGGGAGATAAAAGGTTCCCTTGTCGTGACGCAATATGTCAGTGGTATTGAATTGCTCTTACCCTTTTGGCTTCGCATCGTTCATTTTCCGGGTGTCAAAAAAGCCACATGCCTTAATTAATACCGAGGCAGAAAAAAAATCCCATCAGAAATATCTCCAAAGCTTTTATATTAAATATCTAAAACAAACTCCAGTCAAACTGATGCTACGAATGACATCGAAGGCCTTTATTGTTTGCTACTTCAGTGGTCATTTAAGAAACATAACAGACATTAGAGCATTAGACATACTTAACATGTAAAGCAGGACGAGAATACTTTGAAAGGCTAAACTCCCCCAGTCTCCACAATGCCAACTATAAAATACAACACTCTTCTTTATGATACAATTTTCATCAGTGAGGAAAATTTTTGAGAAGCTTTATATTAAAAATTAAAAGATTAGCTCTTTCACCGAGAATTCTACAGTAACATTAGATATTTTATCATCCCAAGACGTTCCATCATATAATTAACTTCACGACAAGTTTTCAATAGTGTGTTGCAATTGCTGCATAGCAACCAATATTTAAAATTTTTCATCAGAATATAGAAACTAAGCCTTGAAGTACTAATAAGCACAATCAAATTTCCCGGCATTAGTCAATAAAAGAGGAAAAATTACAAATTACACAAGAAAAATAGAAATTTCAGAAAATGAATAAATCGAGGAAAGATCAGATCCTACAAAATTTTCCATGCAAGACAGCTTAGAAAGTATCAAAAGTTCAGTAATTATCTTTTTCGAATTCCCCAAGTGCTTCAAGCACCACTTTAGGCACTCAGCCTTTTTATCAGCCGACATTATTTTTCCGTAGCAAAAAAAATGTGAACCCATTCACCTTTTACTTAAGAGATGACGTACAGATGAACAGCAGCAAAGCCAAGGAATAAATTGCCGTTCAACTAGCACACACTGCTAATGGCTTAAGATTGATCCTTCTCTTCGAAATCGAGCAACAGCACAAATATCCGATCCTTGGAGACGAGACGCTCAAGCTCCCTCCGAAGACAGAAATTGAAAACGATTGCATTTCGGAAGACACGAGATAAACGATTCAGTTGTCAATCGACAAGAATATGTCAGTGAGAATGAATTACTGTTTTCCTCTCGATGTGTGCTTCTCTTCTTCCCTCCTTTTTCAAATAAAAATCTTGTTATGTCGTCTCACTTGGAGCCATCGCTCTTTTATATACCTATCTGCAAAACAAGACATTCTACTTCGGAGGATGACATATGAAGAGGAATGCACAAAAAGGGGGACCCTAAAGTGCCTTTTTGAATTGATGCCAGACGACACCTTCCATTTGATTATGTGTCAAGCCACAGATTCTTAGGAACAAAAAGTTCTTGATGGGGTAGAGAGGCGACTACTAAATTGCATTTTTTCACCATCTTTTGAGCTGATTTTGTACGATGACTATTAAACAATGCATTTGAGGTGAAGATAGCCTATAGGAATAGAAAAGTTGATCCTGAAAGATATTATAAAAAAGTATCCAAGAGTTGCAAATGAAACAAATACTTGCTGCTTAGCATAAATTTCTTAGGTGACTTCTATAGTATTACAGCATGTAACAATTGCTGTAACTTATTTAGTCACAGATGTGAAATTTACGCTCACTTGTGGAGCATCCGGAAAATTCATCGTATTCCAATTTATTTTTAACCACTTATTTTCTTCGTTTAAATAAATATCTCTTGGAAAAAAAACTTGAAAAGTTTAAAAATTCAAAGAAATAAAAGTCAGAAGTTGCAGAAAATCTATTCCATGCCTTAAAAGTTTTATAACAGGTTGATTAGCTTCAATGACGCAAGAGTTAGACATTTGAATAAACTAGCACGCTGATCTTGCGATTGAGTTAGAAGTTCCTTATACTACCCCCAAAAAATCATCACCAGAATATTAACATTAAGGGCGCAAATGTCTCCTTCTCCCTGTGGAAACTGGTCAATCTTTTATAAAAGTAAACTATTGCAGTGGACCTCCAACTGGAGAGAAGCAACAATTTATAACGAGAAAATCATTCCACCAAAATCGACATCACTCACAACTCAAATATCTGAAACGGGAAAACTCAGAAACCGATATTAAACAAATAACTTACCACAAAGGCTTTACCTCACAACTCACATCCCACACGACGAGGGCGCACGAGCGTCTGACACCACATCAAACCGAACGACTCCCAAGACTTCCCAAGGAATCCGCAGCACCAATTCATTTCCACGACTACAACCTTCCCTCTCTCCGACAAAGCATAAATTTCATTATTAAAAACCCGCACAAAACGATCTGGAGCATCGGCATCCCCACGCATGCATAAAACACAGCAGCAGCACACGCCCCCTCCCCTTTTTAATGAACTCCTCCCAATAAAAAATCCAGGAAAACGAAAATATGCGTCCACGATATTTACAACCCGGCAGACCGGCGAAATGGAGAAATTATCTTCGGGACTGAGGGGAAATTGAAAACTCAATCAATGGGAATTTGCAGGGACGACATAAAGATGGAAAAGGGGGTGTCGATTAACCCCTTGCAGTCCCTCACCGGGTGGGACGGACATTTCTATCTGCTCGAAATTCGTCCTCCCGCCCCCACAATCAACCCTTTTTTTACGTCTTTCATTAGTGGGCCCGCAAATCGAATAATAAATCGGACCCCCTCTTCCCCCCCTTCGGAGAGTCATCTTCCCCCTCCCGCTAAGATCGATTCACTTCTCTTCTTATTCGAGTGTAATTGACGTCTGAAACAGATACAAGGTCCATCAACCCACGTGACTCCCCCTCCACACCGATAGGGGGTGAACACTTCCGTGCTTTTTTTTGTAAGAAATAAAAAAAGGCGAGCCTAACGATAAGGAGGGACCAATAAAAACTGCTATCGCGATTCCATTTTCCAATCCGATACACCTGCTGGTTATTAAGCTGAGTTTACACTTCTGCGAAATAATCCATACGAGGAGTGGAAGGGGGGGGGGTCCCATTCACAATCTGTGATGCACGAAAGTGAAGAGCTCCACCGAAATATTGGTTATACAATTCATACATCAGCTAAAGATAACAGTCTTTTAATATGACTTATTTCCTTAACTCTTTCTGTTTACTTTTCCTAACTATTCATAAGTTAAACCCAACCATAGATATCTTCAGGAAAGGAGCAATTTGTTTTACAACATAACAATTTTCTCCTAAGTGGAATAGATCTATTTCTTTGTCTTGGATATTCTCAGTCAATATGTATAAGTGCCATGTGTTCATTTTAACAAAAAACGAAAGTGTGAACTCCTCAATTTATACACTAATACATTTTATACTCCAAGTAGGATAGCGACTCTTCTAATATTATTTATGTTCTTTTCTCAAAAGTGGTTGAATTAATCTTGCAATAAAAAGTACCAAAAGTCTTAAGTAGGGAGGTATTCTTGTCGTCGACTCAATTTGGGTTGCACATAACCACTAAAACTTGATGAGTGCTAGAAGCGTCAGCAAAAACTCCCATACACCCCCCATATTCAATAACCAATAACAAAAACCAGCAACACTCCCCCATTAGATCCTAATCACAGCATCACGCACAAGAAACTCCAAAACCACCGGTAAAAAAAAGACAGCCAACCAACAATGTAATAACCAGAGTAGATGTAAAGCAAAGCGACCACAGGGCCATTTCCCACGCAAACAAGGCCGAGAATTAAACACGGTTTTTTAACTCTCTCTCTCTCTTAACTCGCAAGATTAAAGAGAGGAAAGGGCCGTTCGGATTTTCCGCAGACGCCCAAAGCACCAACACAAATAATCTCCGCCCCGGCTCCACTTTATGCGTCGATGGAAATTTCATCGTGGGGCTCCGGCTGCAGGTTTTTACCGCACAGTGCATTTGAGAGCGAGAGTGGTGCAGAGGTAACTCTGGGGAACATTATTAACACCGAACAGTGAGGGAAACGATGAACCAGATGACAATTGCTTTTGCAGGTAATAGAATCCATGACATCAAATAACAATAAAAGCAGCGAGACTAATATAATTACCACAATCAGGAGTATCTGATTCTAATTGGATATTTAATCTGTGAAAGTGAATAATTACATATTCTAATAAATTCACACAACGTACTAGGAAAGTTAGATCAGACAATTAGACAATATTTATCAAATTTAGAATGGATAAATTTCCTTATTATAATAATTCAAATAATTTACATAATTATTTTTCTTATAAAGCTTCTTTCAAACACCATTACTATATACTTACTACAAATTATTTAGAGAGACAAAAATTGATAATAAATTTGAAAACCTAAGGGGAAAAATTAATATTTTGAGAAACAATTATAGTCTTTAAAAAGAAGCAATGTAAAACATACCTCACTCTTTTTCAGACAATTACGGAATAAAAGTATCATAGATAGAACCAACTTATTCACACACCAAGTCTAAAACAAAAAACCTTGATTGTCTATCGATGCGTAAGGGGCAAAATGTAATCCCAGTTTTCTTATAAACATATATACTTCGTTACATGAAAGCTCCAAAAACCTCATTAGAAAAAAGGATTTTTTTGCACACTCGAAACCTCATATCTACTCAAAATCAAAAACCCTCCAAAACTTCTACAGAACAAACCTGTAGAAAAAAATACATCCACCGACACCCCTTTAATCCCCAAAAACCACACCACTTTCATCCCCACCACCCCATAACCTCCGACGAGAAAATTAAAAGAGAATGGAGAGGCTTCCATCCAAAAAAAGAAGATTAGGTAAGACTACTTAATTGTAATGGCACATTTTAATCGAAGCGTACAGCCCCCACACCCCAAGTACCCTCGAAGAATGATCGGCGCGGAACCCTTAATTAAGTCCTTTAATGAGAGAGGGGGGGGCTTTTGTAAAGAAGAATCGCTGGCGCCCCCGCCTAACCCCTTTAATCCAGTAATTAGGTGACATGCGGCCGACCCTTCGGAAAGGTTTCTCTAATAAGTCCCCGCTTTTAAGTCCTCTTCTTTTCTGGCGCCTCCAGCAATAATTGTTGAGAGGGAGAATCGCTGCGGGGCTGGGACAGAACTGTACGGAAAGGGTGGGGGGACGTACCAGAAATTTAAATTATTATGCGGGTTTAAGTGTAGGTGTAACCATGATTTTTTAAAGTCATAACTTACCTATAGCACTTTTATTAGACGACTCAGAATCAGACGTTCAAGTAGCTCAATACCCCTGGGGGCGGACTTAGGCATATATACAGTGAATACGACCAATAATTATTGTTGTTAATAATGTCTCCAAGATATTCGTAGAGCTACCAAAGCGCCACCTTCTGTCTACTGCATTCAAGCCCACCCTCCCTTATAGACGTAATTTGTCCATATAAGAAAAAGTCAGGGTGCACGTACATTTCAGGAATTGGTGAACGCTTAGGGAATATCTTATATCTTTCCCAAAAAAAAAGGGTTGTAATTATTCTACAATTTCAGCATGATTGATATTGTATTGTCTAGTTCTTCTCGAGTCACAGGTATGAAATTCGTAATTTTAAGAAATAGGAAGACAATTTTTGAAAAAGGAATATTTATAAATCTTAAACAGTAGGTACTTCGGAAGATATAGCGGGACAGCATCAGTGGATTTGACTAAGAATTTTGCCCATTATTAAGATAAATAACCAGCTTTAATAAGAAGTACTCAGACAGGTCCAACAAGACATCTTTCCTCATTATTTGGCAAATGTCCCACAATTTCTGCATTCAGTTCCGCACTCGACCTTTATTTCCGAAATGTTTCGTTTTAAAGACGATCCCCTAAAGCTCCAGTTCGCCAATCTAGTCCAAAACCAACAAAGAAGTTTTAACAACGAACGGCAGCATCGGCAAATTTTTACAAATCTTCGGAACCCTCGCGGACTCCCCCGGTCAGAGCAGGAGATTCCAAACCTGTAGGGAAAAGAGAAACTCGTAATTTTAATTGGCTTCCCCTCACTTTTCCAAAGGGGGAAGGAAACTCGAATCTCCCCACCCTGATAATTGCAGATAATGCGTTAATTTGCCGAAGATTGGGTCCAGGTTGTTACCGGTTAATGCAACACCCGGGGTGGTACACAACTCGAACCGGCGCTTTTTATTGTTGTTGAGAAGAGGAGATGAATTGTTTGCTCTCGAGAAACGAGTTTTTGAACAAATTAGTCCTCGTCGAGTTCGGTTTGCGGTTAATTGAATTACCAGAACAAGCACTGATTATAAGAGCCCTGGAGTGATGAGGTCGTTTTTAAAAATTACAGGAGGGGGTCGTTGAGAGGGGCGAAACAAACTTTTGATTAATTTTGGGATATGGAGTAAGCCAAATGATTAAGGTCCAGGAGGCCGGAAAACAGAAGTTTGATTTTAAGCGCATTACCAACGAAATTGCATCATGCATCATACGTTATTATATAACTAACTATCAAGCGACAAATGAAATAATAACTGAGCAGACACTATTTTTTGTCTTGAGAAAAGCCACTTTTAACCAAAACTATAGGGATAACTATAACACCAATTAATTACAAAAACTCCTGTTTTGATTAAATGTGTGTGTCAGCTTCAACAGCTGTGAGAGTAAGCATCCAACCTCAATTAAAATCTGTTGCGATTCACAAAGAACACATTAAAATTAGCTTATTTCACTCACTTAAAAAAGACAAAAATTCCTGTATTAATACAATGACTTGGTCATTTAAGTTCTTAAGGAAAATAGCGACAAAGAAACTAGACATGAGCTCAGCATTATTAAGGATACAAAAGTTTCCCACTTCTATTAAGTAAATAAAATTAAGAAATTAAGACAGCAAGATGCAAAGAAATTAATCATTCCAACACAGAAGTCAAAAACCTTCACAGATTGTAGCATTTAGTCCTGGTTACTAATTAGTGCTGCCTCTCCATAATACTAATAATACTGGTTACTTTAAGAGAGAATTCAGTGACTTTAATCATTTCCATTTGCTCTTCCATATACATTAAAATAAATATTACACGCATCTCCCGACCTTTATAACACAAACCAAATACTTACATAGACCATTTTGTGTCATCAAGTCTGCTTGCTACCTCTCTCTGCACACCACCGTGGTTCAAGAACTACTTTTTAACACATTATCGAATCCCCTCCTCGCGGCAGGTTAATTGAATTATTTTCGAAGCGAATCGAACGGTTCGGAGAGTGGCTCTCGTTGGAAAAATCGAACGGGGGCGCTTTTTAAGCGGGAAAATTTCTGCTCCGGCAAGCATTAAGGATTTTTCGATCCGTGGGCTTAGGGAATTATTTAAATTCCGTTAGGATGACTTCAACGGCTGAGGAGATTCAGACTGCAGGAAGATTCTCGGAGTGTGGGGGTTACGGTCGAAGACCTGTTTTTTCTTTTCCTGATTTTCGAATAAAAGAGATATGTTGACTTGATGATTGAAAATTACTAACTACAGAAGGTTATTGATAAAATCATATGGCGTAACGATTTGCATCTTTGTATCCGCTTTGTCTAACAGTTATGGAATGCTTACTTTAGTCAGAATTTTTAAATGAAAAGGTTTTCCTAATAAAACATAGAAGGGTTTAAAAGGAATACAGAAATTCAAACCCTATAGTAAAATGCCAGTTCTTTGCATTCGATATAAAAAATGCATTTTAATATAGTATTGGTATTATATTGGAATCAATTGGGATTTTAACTGGCCATTTTTTTTTATTTCGTTCGGAAGTGATTTTATGAAATTAAAACATAATTCTCAACATTGGAAAATAAAAATCCGAGAAACTTAAGAGTCAATGAATTTAAGGACAGCATTTTGATAAAATAACAATATTTTTACATTTAAATAAGCAGTCTTCATATTTTTCAGTTGTATCTTGTCTCAGATTCTCATAATTATCGATAGTGCATTGTTAAACAAAATTAAAGCGGATTTTAAGGAGTAGGACGAGAAAATGAGAAGATTTAAATTTAAAAGTTTAAAAGTTCCGAATTAGTCCTGAAAGAAAAGGTTTTTATAACCCCATGGGGGGAAAAAGAGGAGCAATGTTAAGATGGACTACACCGTCATGCATGGTACTTACAGTAGATGACATGATTAAAAACTAATAACTACTAATGATGTATCCAGACAAACGTGTCTAATTATAACAGCACCACACTCATTGCCTGAATAGTCATTATACTCTACGGAACGGATCATGACGAAGCACGAAAAAAACCGCCCAACTTAATTGATCGGGAAAACCCAGGAAAACCCCACAAATAAGACACGCTCTCTCTTCCTTGCCATTCGATAGCCCTCTTCGCACTAATTTACCTCAGGGGCGGCGGAATTTTAATGATGCAAAACTGCGCCAGTTTTCCATTATTCCCTATTTTTTGTTCTCCCCATGCCTCTTGCCAGTCCTTTGTCTTTGCCTTGCAGCTCACGCGCCGCCTTTGTATAGGGAATTGACTGACAAATCCCTCCGCGGATTGTTAAAGGGGGAGGAAAGCCAACAACTTTTCCCTTTGTTGTCGTTCGAACTGAAAGGAAGAGAAATAAAAAAAACTGAATTTTTTTTTCGTGCGCTGTTCTTTAAAGGTTTACAACAATCTGTTTACGCGTGCGTTTCTCAGTGCTGGTTTGTTTTAAATTTCACACGCCCCCTTCATCCCTTTTTTTTTCCTTCCAACCCACCTTCTCGACTTACCTTTGTTTGATCATTGAAGTTGCGGCAACAAAAGAGGGGACCGGAAGAAGACAAGACGGATAAAAACGGGAAAAGGAGGCGTATAAAAACATTTTCCCTTTTTCTGCTGAGTTACTGTTATCCAATTTTACGGGAATATTATTTTTTTGCAGTTGCAATCCTGCTTCGAAGCCCACAAGGGAAAAGCTCTTTTTTCCTCTCGTCTTTTCTCACCTCGTCCTTGTAAACGATTATTTGGGGAGAGCTTTTGGTAAACAAAGCACCTAATTCCCCTTTTGAATACGGCTCTCTTGTATTCTTTATTAAATCTTGCGTAAATACCACGGGGCTTACCTTCAATTACGATGGAAGGGAATGCTAAAGCGGATCGAATTCAGTAAAAATTAACTGAAGGACAAATGGTAAAATCCTTTAAGATTAACTTTTCAACTAAGCTAAACGACATTCCAAAACAAGACTTCTACCAAATTTAATTTAAATTTCAAAAAATTATTACAGAAAACTGCCTTAAGTTTGCTTTTTGTCCTTTTAATAAGACACTTATTTAAGAACATTTTTAATAGTTTATAGATAAGAAAAGACATCTTTTGTTAAATAATTATATTTTCTCTCACAGTTTTTATTAATTTAAAAAGATTAACTATATTTAGGTTCTTAATATTATAGAAATCCAGCTCCTTGTGTATTCTAAAACAATTTATTGGATCATTTACCACCGAAACACCCCCGACTTGAAAACACTCATACTAAATACAAATCAAAAGAGTTATCCTGGGGTAATGCCGACCAAGAGGTATGTTAGGCGCAAAAGCCCCACCATACATTCGATTTTTCACCGGAGAAAAAAAAATACAAGGGCCAAAATTATGAAATGCCTACTTTTTAAAGAAATTTATATTAGTGGTTAGATTACTAAGTTTTTCAGGTGAGTAATCAATGAATCAATCAATCAATAGACCTGATTCATAACACCTTGAGTAACATTTCTTAGAAAAACACAAACAAGAACTGATTTTTGCAAACACAGCAGGGCTTTTTATATACAACTCGATTCCACCTACCCCTTTCAACAAGAGCAAGTTTCCACCCCCGGAATCCCAAAGCCACTCAAGACTCTTTCTACACGCACGCACTCTCGCAGCCATCCCCGCTCTTCCATCAAAGGGTAGACCGAGCGCTCCTCCCCTCCCGATTCAATCTGCGACGGGTCCCGAATTAAGTCCCAGATGGACCGAAAACTCCGATACCCTTCGAGAGAGAGAGAGAAAAAAAGGCGGCGGCATCCCGATTCCCGCCACGCAAAAACTACAAAATAACTTTCATGAATGATATAAGAAGAGAGACCTTTGCTACAAGGCCGATAAATCAATTTCGGTCCTCCATATGGATCGCCCCGATCCGACCCTTCCGAAATCACATTTCTGATAAAGCGAGATGGGAGAGAGAGAGAAAAAAAACAAGCCCCCTCACAAAGAATCGGCACAGGTACTACAACGGGAGATGGCTAAGGAGAGGGAAAAAGGCAAAAACAAGCGCAGAAAGAGCCATCAGACGAAATGTTTCCACATAAAATTGCGCCCGCTATAAAAGCGGACGGGTGCTTCCCCAGCGAAATATACATCATTCATGATTCGAGGGAGCCGCCTTTTATATCGGGAGATGTCATTTCCACGCCACTTGGCGCGCGCCAGTAATGACTTTCTCCGGAATCCCTTTATTCTAATGAGGCAGAAGCTGCAAATTAAACGTGGCAGCACAAGGGCGGTAATTGGAAAGGGAAAAATACGGCCAATCTAAACAGTGCACGTAATGAATGCTCGTCACTGGGAAAAGATGGCACACAGACCAAGACGTGTAGTAGTTAACCGGCATTACTGGGAAATTCCCTACAGTAATGTGATTCAAGTAATTGTTACAGTTTCCATCATGTAAATCTGTTTCAAATAGCAATACCATTACCATACTTCGTAACTTGAAATTAAGCCTCAACAAAAGATCAATTTTAGCTTTGAATCACATGCCTCAAATAATACAGCACGAGGTAATAGAAGAATTTCAGTAAGAGGTTTTGAGGGGCGGGAGGAATAAGGCTATATAGGGCGCTAGCCTACAACATAGCAGAGAATCAACATAATAATATCCACATGGTAACGTAATATTAAGATGAAAACGATATTTTACGTAAATATGGTAGCTGTAGAATCGGTGTATACATAATTTTTAACACAATACATGTTCTTTAACACGATAATGAATTAGCTTGTTATGCGTTTTAACAACATAACACACTACTAAGCTGTTACAGCTGATTTCTGGACTTAAATTATTTAAACTCATTATATAAAAACCTAGAACTAGATAACTCATCTTAATCGATAATGCGAGAAACTATTTAGTAACAGTTAAAATTAACAAGCACAAATACAGCATTCACATGTATAGAAAAAGTAAATATGTAAGTGTGATAGATGAAAAAAAATTTAACCCTTCATGACCACAACTGAATACGAGGTGCAATCTATGTAGAAGGAAAACAACTTTGCAACACATTACCAGGAAGCGAAGATTACGCCTAAAATTAAGCCATCCCAAGAACTCTTTGCCCAGTTCCCTCCTAGCACTTCTGGGCTGTAAAGGCCTAGGCCTATTACTACCGCAGCCTTTTCTTAATTTGGCCATAATTAGAGGCCACTAGTACCGTTTTCTCATGGAGCACCCTTAGAATGGAAGATAAGTTCTTCAGAGAGGAATGGCAACGGAAAATCGAGTTTGCGACTCGCCTCAAGATGGCCCATGATTCGATTAAAGGCAGGAGGGAAGAACAAAAGAAAAACAACAAAGGCCAGGGAGGAAATGTCGAAGGCCCTGGCCAACTACCAACCAACCATATAGTTCAATTGGTGTAGGTAGGGCTAAAAGATAAAATTAAAATTTTATCTTAAAATCAAGTGTTTTGTATTCTTGGTACTAAGTAGACTAAGAGTAGTTCCGAGATCAGATCAAAATTGTGAAGAAAAGATTGTCTTTGATGTATTTGAAGAGTTAAGAAAAAGGAAAGTTTAAACAAACAGAAGCAGTAATTTTTTTTTTTTTTTAATTATTAGAGGAAGGACAGGACAGAAAAAAATCCTTTTATTTTAAAACATTGAGATTAAAAATTTAAAATAAAGAGTATGACTTCTATTTCATTAAAATAAAAACAATTTTAGCAAATTAAAAACTTTAAAAGACATTTTCTTTGCGCGGTATAAACTGATAAAATTCAAAACAAGTGCTCATATCGAAACACTTCACGTTAACTATAACAAAAAAAAAATATACCCCGAGAGAAATTGAGTACGTCCAGATTATTAGATTGAGAGTATAAATTATCCCACTAGAAATATCCACACTAACTATCTTTAAAATTCACACAAAAAACTCCTTCCATTAATTATTTAAAGCTAGCAGAAATACGTCTTTTCAAATCATCGAAGGAAAAACCAAACACCAGTTCCACTGATACATGGTTGCACCCAAATAAAGCTTTGCCGGATTTAATTGAGTTACATAACAGCCCGGAACAGAAGAAAGAGCAAGAACCGGCACCCATTCCTTTCCATTCTAATTAGCCAGCCGACAGATAAGCCACCACAAAGAAAAGGTGTTGGGACTGCATGGGATAATTAAAGATATGAAGAAATGAGACATCGGAGAGGGTGATCCTGGTGGCGATAAGGCGGCATTAACCGCACGTGAGCGCGCACTCCCCAGTTGGATGCACAAATGAATAGGTTTTTTCTTCCTCGAGTTCCATTCTTTGAACCCAGATCAAAAGAAACCCAACACCGTCGTCGGCTGTGGAGGAAAGAAAGACAAAACCCGCAGTCTTTTCCAACACCGCCACCGAATAACGCGCGAATTAATATGTCAGGTAGTTCTTATGCAGGAGATCTCTTCTTTTCACCATCAGATTGCTCCAAGATAATTCTTTGCTTCTTGCACCTCTCTCTCTTGAACTAACGACGCGTTCTTTCTTTCTGGAGATTACAAGGCGCTACAGAAGGGATATAATTAATAGTGTAACCAGACGAAGAGTCTGGGAAATAAACTAATTAAAATAGACCGTGGTTATCTTTCTCCATCTTTTCCAAAGACAAACACGTGGTTTCGTTCACTTTGTTTCTTTGAATGAATTAGTAGTTCCATTGGGCATGATATTTTCCAAACGGAAAACAGGAGCCACTAATTATGCAAACCTTTTCAGGTCGAGTGAAAGGGATTGTCCCCCATTACGCTGAATATAATTTGCTTTGATTTTTAGGAAAAAATCTTATTCCCTCAAACAGTATGAAGCAGTATCGTTCGACCTTAAAGTCTATGTTTTAAAAGTTCGTTATTCAAACCCGGCTAAAACATGAAATTTTAGTTACAAAGAGATGGAACGGCATTTCGGAAAATACGTTATTGTTTCTCACACTGTCTCTACATTCTTTCTTTTGCAATTTTCTCCCCTCTCTGTAGTAAACTGGAGTACACTCTGATGGTAAAGATGCAAAATTAAGAAAGGAAGCAAGGCAAGAAGTTAGCAACACTAATGACTGAATACTACTCAAATGAAATCCGCGCATTTATGAGAAAACCGCTGAATTTAATAAGTTCATTCTGGACTGCACAGGAAGACGATGAAAATCTCCCAAATCCTTAAGTTCACTCCATTTAACAGTTCTCCCCGATGAGAAAAACTTTCAGATATAAATACAAGCAGCACAGATTAATTCCCCCACACATCTTTATAGCACCTCCACTGATAAAGCATCCCAAAAAACGTCAACGCCCCCCCCCCCCATCACACTGCTGCGTGTCACCTCGCAGATTAGCGCGGGAGGCACTCCTCATCAGAGGACAAAAACACCCCCGCCGTCCTCCGAACAAAGGGGATGCGACCGAAACCCCATCTGACACGTTCCGGGGATTCCGAAAGAAATTAACTCAAAAAGAGAGTCACTCCAACGGCGAATATATTAAAAAGAAAAGAGAGAAATCACTCTCTCAATGGAGATAATTCCCATTAAGGAGGGCCCCGCGAATTCCATCTCGGATTCCAGCAGGAGAGAAAGAGAGACGTTTTAATGAACGTCACAGGGTGGCGCACTGGGCCGACCCCACACGCGGTTGACATTACCACTGCACGGAACATTACCCATCAGGCGGGCGGATGATGCAAAAATGAAAACGCGTCTCTCCGGAGGCAAAAAATTTAATTAAGCGCTCAGATTGCGGGTTATGTATCCGGGGAATTCAAGTGGGAGACTGCGTGGTTTCGCCTCGGGTGTTTTTTTTTCCTGGCTGGGGCAAGATAAAACTGGAGTGGTAGGATTTCCAAGTCTGAGAATGAGGAGGGCTTCGGGCCATTTCAAGAAAGGTGTCTGGATCGTCTAATAAAAAATTATACGTGTAAACTTATAAAAACAAAGCTAATTTGATAGTGAGCTACAGAGCTAAGCGAGGAATATGTCTCATGAATTGCATGTCTGATTTTCTGCAATCTAGAAAATAAATAAAATTATAAACCGAATCAGAGATCCAAATGTAACGCAAAGGTACTGGACAATTTGTAGGTGCCTCGAGAAATTTTCCATTGAACTGTATTACAGAAATTGGGCCGTCCACAAGAGAGATGTAGATTGAAAACAAAAAGAAATTTTAACATAGTTTCTTTGGTAGGAAGAATAACCAGAAAAACTTCATATCATCATGGAGCATTTCGAAAACCCCATAACATATAGAGGTAAATGTAGTCATACACAAAACTAATTGTTGCACAATTGCTTTTACAGAGATAGAACTCAAAAGAGGAGTCTTCCGGGCTGTAGGGACGTGATCTTGGCAATGGTAAAACACTGGATGTAGCAGGATTAAAAATTCTAACTAAAGATTAAGTCGATTGAACTTGATTTGTTTGTTAGTTTGTCTTACTGGTTCTTGCCAGAGCTGAGCTCCTGCTCAGCCCGGAAGACTTCATCTTTTGATATCGACTCAGGCCGTGTAAGCCTTCATCGTTTTATGAATGATAGAACTGTTCACATACCAAAATAATCATCCAAAACCAGATTTAAATCACAGAAGGATTGCAGAGAAAAGGCTTACCTGAAAAAGAAAAATAACTATGAAGACTAACTTATATTCACAACAAGTCTCAAAATTATACTTGTAAGATGATAAAAATTAAAACTTAAAGGAAGTAACGTAATTTTGAAGTTGAAATCATCAT
Organism: Tetragnatha montana; assembly: GCA_963680715.1. Classification (NCBI taxonomy): domain Eukaryota; kingdom Metazoa; phylum Arthropoda; class Arachnida; order Araneae; family Tetragnathidae; genus Tetragnatha; species Tetragnatha montana. The sequence goes on from OY796680.1 coordinate 25,736,054, forward strand.
TATTGTAAAGTCGACGGTTCTAAAATAGTATTTAGGAAGTAATTTTAAATAATTTTTTAATTTCTTTCCGCAGGAGATACTATTTATATTTATTGAGTAGAAAAATTCAAATAAAACGCAAGTTTTAGATATTCAACAATCAAACACACTCTTGTAACCCGTTTCGTTAGCAATCCATAAAATATACAACAAATTATAAGCTTTGTTCGTTCCATAACCATAAGTAATAATATGTATCTGGCACACTTGAACGATGCCAGTTATTTTGCAGCAGCCGGTCAGTCAATGACACATGGCCAAGAAACAGAACGCCATCTAGGAAGCCCAGTGTATTTTCGGTCTCTCTCCCACTCAAGGGAAGGTTTACAGAAGGGAATGGGAAAACCACTTCTAGGGGTAAATATTTGATTTAGCGGAGGAAAAGGAAGAGAGAAAAAGTTTCTTCGTTAAGTAGTTCTTTTTCCCAGACGCCATCATTCTGGAGGACACTCTGAAGAAAGCTATTTGCGCGCTGTTACAGCGGTTAAAATAACAGAAGAGATATTACTCGAAGAAGTTAGCAGTTAACGCCGAATGCTGTTAACAACAGTTTCAGGAGTGAGCTACTATGTTACAACTTTTACTAAACTTTTTTATAATGTAATTAAAAATTATGAACTTTTTAGTGTAACTACAAGATGGCTAGCGCTAATTATAGATAGTGTTCTTATAGAGCATTCGCACATGACGTCATTGGAGGACAAGAACACGTTGCTAAGGCTGTTAGGTACGGGGGCACCCGTTGCTACAGCGGTTGTTAGGGGCGAAGTCTGGTGATTGCAAATGATCCAATAGAAGCATTCGCACATGACGTCACTGCAGGACAAGAACCCGTTGCTGAGGCCGTTGTTAGGTCCGAGTCATGTGATTGAAAATGCTCTATTATTGCAGGTCTTTTTGTACCATACTTTTTATGCCTTCATTAATTAATTATATGGAAAATATTCAACTTTAAACAAAAATTATTATTAAAAATTTAAAAAATTAACTAATTAGCTGCTTTTTTGCCGTAAGCTGTAAAAAATATCCTGCCACTTTATCCCACCACAAAAATATCCTGCCAGAAAACTGAGCAGCTGGATTGCCCATTTTTTCCAAGTAATGTTCCTGAAAAATAACAGGAACTTTGTGTTAAAATTAATCAGAATACCAGTATTTTACCGAAACGTTCCTGTTATTTTCCAGGAACATTATTTGGAAAAAAAAAAATGGGCAACCCAGATGCAAGTTTCTACAAGGAAAGTGCAATTTTTTTACAGTATACAATAAACTGTTGTAATGCATAGATTTAACTCCTTTTCCGCGAACTTAAACTTTAAACAAGACACAGAATAATGAATACAACACTCCTCAGACTAAGGCAACACCTCGAACAGCGCCCGCGCACCCACGGATGATGAGCGATAGGATCGGCCTCCTGGAGCATATCTTCATTTACCAAGAAAAAAGAGTCGCATCAGGACGATTAAAACCTGAGGGAAATGGACACTCTCATCCAAAATGCGTTAGCTTAGCTCTCCAACCAAAATCGATGAGGACGCGTGGCTTGTCAAGCGGACGAGGACTAATAGCTCGCCATTTACCACCTTGCTTGGAAAAAGAAAAGTTCTTCTCAAGTCAGTCTCGCCGGAACCGATAAGCCACTGTTGATGAGTCTTGTGTGGCCATTTGTTAAAATCGAGAGACACGGTTCGTCCGATCCGATCCCATCTCATCACAGGGGAAGCTAACCGAAGAGAAGATGGCGTTTAGCTCATCTGGCGGAGCATGGAGAGGGAATTGCGTATGGAAAAAAAATTAACCTTTCTGCTCTCTGAGTTACCCTTTCGTCTGGAAGGTTCTAATTGTTTTAAAACAGCGTCTGTGCAATCTAGGAGGGTCGGTGGGATCCCAAGTTGTTGGTTTAAGGTTAGACTTCAGATGAGAACGGACAGATCAGCAATTTTGGTCCCCCCCATGGATTGGGAAATAAAATCACAAATTACTTAATGTTAAGTAAATTTAATCATTTCATACAAAAAAGGAAATGATGGTAAAATATTCAAGAACACAATCTTCGAACTGCTTCAAACAAGCTGCAGACTTTGTAATTTTGTAATGATTTGTATTGCCTAGATTGTTCTTAACTTCGTTTAATATGTCATAATGCAAAATAAAACCTTTCCTATAAGTTACTTTTTACGCGCATTACCAAGAATCTAAAATATAGTATCTAAATAAGGTATTTGTAGATACTATATAACATCTTGATATAATTACAAAAACTTTTTTATGTACACCTCGGTGAAATAAAGAAAATTGTTATTCAACCATACCTGTCACCTGTGATATTATATTAGATCTATATCTATGTAATACATCTTCTTAGACTTAGACTGCATTTCACTGTTTGCAAGAAATCCCCAAAAATATTTCTTAAAACTCTAAATTCGAAAATTTTCAAAGGTTTTATTCTAGACAAATATTTCAAATGTATCGCTTTTTTGTCACTTTTTTACAGCAGCACTCTCTACTGAAGAGACATTGTTGGAATCTAGAACCAAACAGACACAGGTTTATAACATAACAGAACTCCCAACCTTTTTTCAGTCTTCCCACAGGCATCCTCTCCCGACAAACAAAACAACAACACGGTCTTGTTTCCAGAGAAGCGCAACTTTCTTAAGCAAGTTACAATACAAAAACGCAAAAGAAGAAAAGGCTTTTTAACCTTTGGTAAAAAACAAACAAGCTCCAATACAAGCTGTTTGTTTTCCCGGCATAGCAATCATATTTCATTCGGGAGTTGACAGCGACGTCAAAGAACCCAAACTAAACTCCACCAGCAAAAAAAAATACTTCAAAGGAGAAGAAGAAAGAGATGACTAAAAATCGCGAAAGAAAGGACGAAATAAAATTATCAGCCTTATTTCATGCCCCGCTCTTGCAGCGACGACTCTTTTTCCCTTTGAATCTAATTCGATTTTAACATTAGAGAGAATAAAGTACTCCTTTTTTTTGCATATAATGTTGCTTCACAGATAGCAGCGACTGGGATCCCTTTTAAAAATGGAGACCCAGTTTGTTTTCTTTCCTCGTTAGCTACCGACGTTGCAGGAAAGTTTATTTCTTCACGGTCTGGCGGCGTTCGTCTGAAAACTCATCAAGATCGTCACACGTAGGAACGCGAGGAGTTAAATTATATTGCACAGTCCAAATGAAACTCGAACATAGGAAGAGATTGGAAATTTTTATATTTCTTCATCCTTTTCGAGATTTCAAGCTTCGTGTACGATTTCATTCCGAAGTACTTTGATGACAAGGTGGTAGTAGCATCTTTCAAAATTTGTTAATTAAAGAAAATTGAAAATTTAGAATTTGTCTTGGTTATTAAGAATACTATATTACAGTTCGTTCCTTTTCACGCGACTAATGAAATTATGACAAAAACTTGCCAAAGTAAAAGAAATATTACTAACCTAAACGGTACAAAAAATATTTTTAAAATCTAAGCTTTGCTGATGCCATTTCGAAGTTTTCAATACAATATTTTCCATTCAGTCTATATTAAAACTTCAAAATAATATTATATTATCGCCTTGTAAACATTTTATAACAGCACATCTATTGCTAAAAAGCACCCAAGAGAAATGTTTCAAATAACACAGTATTAAAAACCTAATTCTTATAATCCGTTCTAACATAAAATCTTAAAAGAGTAGAGTAGATTTTGGATAGTGGGTATCCTGTTTCTGTACATTCCAATACCACCAATATAGGAAATCCTCGAAAAATACTCCAGGAAAATCCCATCTTTTAAAAGGATTTGAGAGTAAAGTGAATCAATGGAAATATCCACTATTTCTTTGAGATATACTAAAGCATCATGAATCCTTTTTACTGATGAATAATACTTAAAGCTTCCATACCTTCTAACTGAATAACCCCAAAATCCAACCCAAAAGATCTCTAAGAAATTTTCTTTGTAAACAAAATATCAATATTTTTGTAGGAATTAAGCTTGAAACCAATACAATAAGTAGGGTTTGATATAATGTATCTAATAAGAAAAGAAAAATTTAAACACCTCTGACACACAGAATACATCATACTGCGTTCGATTGAATTAAGAACGGGAAGGAACACCTCAACTTTGTATACTTTCCCTGTCAATTCCAAAACACCATCAGAGTAACAAAATCCTACTCGGGCCACAAAAAGAACTCAAGAAGAAGAGCGATAAAAAAGGGGGGACCGATCACTTCATCTTTAGGGAGGCAGCCGAGCGAGGAGGAGAGGTGTCATCTTAATTAAATATGGTAATGCCTCGAGGGAAGGGCGGACAATGAAAACTCATTACGGCATCTGGCCCGTCAGATAAAAGCGCTGCTCCAGAGCCTCCATTGAAGCCTTCGATCCCCACTTCAGGATGACGCAGCTGCCCAGACGCGTTTTAATACCACCCCATTGGGTTGGAGGGGCAGGTAGAAGAGAGGTGGAGGCCTCGGCAGACGTGCTTGATATAGAAGAGGGGTCGTCGAGAAATTGAAAGACATCGCAAGAGTTTTCGGCACCAGTGTCCGAGTGATTTCGGAGAACGAAGAGGAAATGGGAGAACGTCCATCTTCAGGTACGGATATTCCCATCAAGAAGACCAAATGATAATTCATATTGAATTGAGCATGGATCACCAAAAAACAGATTACCTAGAGTTTGTATATCTTCGTGAGTGATCCTCGGGTGACAGCTCACGAGTGTGAAAGTATCTTTAGATTTAATAAGAAATAGATCGATACGAATGTACCAGGAATGAAAGTATAGAGAGATTTATGCAGGTAAGATAAATAAAAGTTCATTGGGATGCTTTCCATATTAGTTTACAAGAACCAGTGTTGTGTTGTGTATGCACGAGACCAAAAGAAAAACTTGATGGCATTTAAATAATCCTACATTTTGAGCTTTGAGTTACTTCAGCGCTTCACAGTGAAGATGGAGATAAAAAGTTCCTTTTGAGCACAAAGATTCAGTTACTGAAATTCGACTATCAACTTAATAAAGAATAGACGCTCAATGCATGAGCCATCCCAAAAACAAATCAGTCCTAATGAAACCACACTTCCAAAACACATTCGAGTACATTAACAAGTCTCCGAATAAAGCCAGCACTCACAGCCATCATTACCAGAACTCTTCTCCAAGCGGATGGATGAATACCACCAACTCGAGCAAAAAGTCCAAATGATAATGGCGGAACTTTCGAAAGCAATGGGAAAAAAAAGAATCCCTTCTCCCCTATCCAAATAAAAGCAAAACAATAAAAAGCCCACAGAGTAGAGAAGACAGGAGGGAGTTTACGATCTTCTAATGTGATTAACCTCGGATTGGAAGCTGCTCACAGCTAACTCTCGTTTAAGGGTATATTAGCGACTGGAAGCAGCAATGCCACGTCTGAAGGGACCGAGGGTTTGTTGTCCCAACTTTTTAGAAAGTTTTTTTTTCTTACTGTTGTGTGTTTCGGCGGCGGAAATAGTTTTTTTCCTTCTCTCGACATCTCTAGGAATAAAAACTGCAGCTCCCTTCTGGAGACATTTTTTTCATGCGCGACAAGATTGGAAAAGGGGAAAAATATAATATGCGGAATTCCTTTTTCTCTTTTGCTCCATCAAGAAAACAATGAGGAAACTGCGGGGGAAAAATAATTTGGAAATGGATGAAAAGCTCCCGCCGAGGGAAGGAAGCGAAAAAGAGAAGGATTCGCGAAGACAGCCTGAAGCTCTCCTTCATGATCCTTCGGCTCCCAGCTTGAAGTCATTCAAAAAAGAATAAAACGTTTCTGCTTTGGTTGGTAGGATTACTTGTTGGATACCAAATGATTCATTAGAGGTAGATTCCCCTAAAAAATGCAGGAAGTGTGCAAAAAGCGATTCCTCAAGTCATGACATGACCTGACTGCTTTCCAAAAACATACCACATGTCCACAAAACGAAGGAACATCCTTGGGATCTATGAACTACCATTCAGCAGAGCCACAATTTTAACCATCGAAAACAGTGCACTTTTGAAGTGTATTTATTATTCTTTATTTTTTGACACAGTTTCCAAGTCTGTCATAAATAACAGCTCGAAAAAAAAACTCGCGTAGAAGATAGCTCAAAAGCATAGCATAAGAAGGAGGGTAATATAATGTGATGAATTTGCTTGATGGTTGCTAAGGAGTAATTATCTCTTGGAGGAAGATCTTCAATTTGCAAATATACCACCAAGAATTAAGAATACAGTGTACAAACTTCCATATAAACCAATCACGAAATCTGTGTGAATCGACTCTCCACGACATCTCCTACTCGGTAAATCTCAACCTCCCTATCGATCTCAGAGGGAGTTAATTAAAAAACCGGCCCCGGTCATTAAAGGCGTTCCAGACGGAGGAAACTTTCAAACCTTTTATGGCCCCCGCTTTAGCGGCAGCACCACGCGTGTGCCGCTGATAGCAAAAGTCGTCAAACCTTTCAAGACATCTTATCGCTACTGCAAGAGCGGAAGATCTTTAAAAAAATCAATATCGTCACTCAAGCGATTCGGGTTTTATTTGGCTAAGCCATTACCCGCCCCCTCTGCGAGTGCCCAAGTTTTCCTATCTAACCAAAATGATTTAATGCTGAGAAACCTTCCCCAGCTACTGCAGTCCCGATGGGCGTAAACTTAGAGACCCACACTGTAAAAAAAACCACAGTAAATTTACAGCCAAAAGTGCTGGCAATATGGGTGCCAGCTCTTTTGACTGTAATTTAACTGCAGTGCTGTATTCTTCGAACTTTACAGCGCGCCGTTATTTTACAGCGTTCCGTAATTTTACAGCGTTCCGTAATTTTACAGCGCGCCGTTATTTTACAGCGTGCCGTAATTTAACAGCGATTCCGTTATTTTACAGTGTGCCGTAATTTTTACAGCAATCCGTAAATTACAGATTACTGTTTTTTTTACGGAATTTTTTGCAAACGGTTGGAGGTAGAAATGAAACTCCAGTACCAATTATCATGTTTCAACTTTACTAATAAAATTTGAAAACTGTAAAGTTTTTGTTCTTAAAAGAGGTAGTTTTCAAAATGCGACAATAGTAATTTCTCTACTGTTGGATTTTGAAGATGCACTCTAAGGACAAAAAAACCCTAAAGAAACAAAATCTTCAAGTTTTGATTAGAAAGTTGAAACATGATAATTGGTACTGGAATTTCATTTCTACCTCCAACCGTTTGCCAATGGTAACCATTGCTTTTGGACTCCAAGCACCTCAGGATTGGAATTCTCTCTTTGGAATTGTCTTTGGGTATTCTAAAACCTCTAGCATTTTTGCCCCTGAGTTTTGAATTACCCTGTATATTTATATACTCGAACATTGTGCACAACGAGGAATCTGTTACAACTAAAACATTTGGCCATATAGAACTGAAGGAACTGTGGTGACCCAACTGGTGCGAATAGTTGCAGTATGGCACAGTAACCCCTAGTTGGATTGTTACTATTTCTGAGGAATTAAATTTATAAGAATTAACAGTGCCGAAAAAATTAACTATCAGGACGTAACAAAATTATTTTAAAATTTGGTAACTAAATCCCATACAGCTAAATAAATTTTTAAAAACCAGTATTTTGGAAAGCAATTTTTTCCAATTTGTTTAGGTTTTGCAGAGTTATTATTTAAACAAACATAAGTAACCGATTCTAGTAATAATTGATTCAGTAAATTTTTCAAAACAATTTTAAAATTCTTTTTGTGCTATGCTATATAAAATTAAATTAAAACAACTACAGTCAACTCCGCTTATTGTGATCAGTTAATGTTATCAAAATTGACCGGTCCCGATTACTCCTATTTCATTTAATGTAAAATGCGTCACAAAAAAAACTTTATTTTATCAACATTTCGCCTAATGTCATCAAAATTTGGTGAAATCTCCTCAAAACCTCCTTTTTTTGTTGGTAGGCCAATTTAAATAGTATATGAACTTACAAATTATGCATTAATTTATTAGTGTTATATGTTTTACACTCATATGTTTGTTTAAGCATGTAAAAGTTGCAAAATACATACTAGGTAATCATTTTAAATACTTTAATTAGGACTACATAGTAGAGATTTTAAACCAAACGCTTATTATCAATTGGATATTGTTATTGTTCTACTCTTGGACAAAAGTGATCACATTAAGCGGAGTTGACTGTAGTTAGAAAATATTGAATATTTATCAATATTTAGGTTCTGCTTCTACATTGCAATATAATATATTGTATACTCTATTTTTGAAAAAACTTTTAAGCTTCTGCAGATCCATATCACAATAAGTAAACAAATGTTCTTGCATATTATCCTGTCGACTGTGCTTCTGAATTCATAAACATTATCAAACCCCATTGCAGTCAACAAGATAATACGCAAGAACCATAACAATATATTACTTTAACTATTAATCATCACTTAAGATAAATGAGCAAGGCTTATAAATTTTTTTTGTTGTTTATTAATATTTAATACACTTACTAAATTTTAAGAAAAATTTAATAATTTTTAGGATGTTTTTATATTAGCTAGATTAAAATGTTTAGCCACCAATATCAAACTTCAGATACTCAATGTGAGTTGTATGATTTTTAGAATTAGTTTAATTGATACAAAAGGTTCATTCCATTATTTATTTGTCTTGTTAATTATTGCCAAGCTGTTTTGGACATCCAAGATTAGAAATATTGCTAAAAACAGCTAATGAACTGATAAAAATGTACCATCACATTAATGTCAACAATAAAAATTTGGAGATATTTGGTGCCAAAAATGCTGAGCAATATTTAACAGGGCAGAGATCTGAACCAAACAGAACCTTTCAAAAGACAAATGAATGCAAATGTTTATTTAGCCCAGAAAACAAATATTTTTTTTCACATAACTGATTTTATTTTAAAATTATCAAAGCAGAATTTTCAACATTTTATAATATTTTAACACCAGAAAGAAAGTTATCACATCTAAATGTATATTAAATTTTATGGATTAAAAGCTTTATAATAATAAAGTAAAAAACTTAACTACACCCGATCTGATACCCCAGCTCCCATGGAGGGGTCGGAATTGAGCATGTCCCTGGCCCCGTTTACATGGACCATATACCCGGGTATAAGTGGCCGATATACCCAGCAATAGGGAAAAATGCAGGGTATAAATAAATCCACCTATTTACTCGGGAATTTGAATACCCGGCTTTCCCATGATGCATTTCGGTCTCACTCAAAGCAAAAAGTCATCCATGTTAGGCTTAAGTGAGTACTTGTTGGAAAGTAAGTTGTTCTTTGCTATTTCAATTGGATATTTAAGATTGATTACTATCTTAAATGTCGAAATAACTTGAAAATAATCCATTATGAACGCAAAATTCCAAGACGAAAACAGATAACAGAATGTAAACAAACTCAAATCGCAATGAATGATGGGACCAGTGACGTATATACCCGGGATTTGAGGACTGGTCATGTAAACGGGTTTTTAGCACGGTTTTCAATATCCCTTTCTCCTGCATTATACCCGGGTATAAGAGTGGCACATGTAAACGGGGCCCCTATCTCTAGAAAGAGATGCTCTTGAGCATTCAGCATCCTGATGCTACTTATCACTGTCGACTGAAGAGGATGAGAAGCGAGAATTCGTCAAGAGGGTTCTGAAGGGGCTGCAAGAAGGGCACCGGAAAGATGTTGGGTTCAATTCCGTTAGAGTTCCCGCTAAGTATCGCCCAGGTCTTTTAGACAACAAAAAGTACAAATATTCATTAATAATTTCATCAAATTCCTGAATTAAAATGTTTAATTAGATCAATAACTATTCAGTTTATTAATAAAAGTCAGAATTTTTTTTTGATATATGGATATATTTAGCAATTAAGATATTGGCGATGTTTAGTGTGAACTCTAACGGAGTTGTACCAGATGCTGAAGCCTAGCAAGCTGGGAAGTGTCATGCAGAGACAGCCAAGCTTGCTCCCGTTCTCAAATTGGACCAGACACCTGCCTCACAGGCCGTAGTGGTCCTGCAAGTCCCAGTAACCAACAGGTCCTATGAGCAGTTACAGTCACCGAAGCAGAGAATCCAAAATGCTGATGTCGATAAAAGAGGCCGACTGTGATGAGGGGCTGCCCTGTTCCCCGGCCACTCCTGAGAAGTCCAGCATAAAAAGACTTTCAAGTGGGTAGTCAAGGGACTACTGGGAGCCAGTGCAGTGGTGACCACGGGCTCCAGGACTGCCAGACCAGTCAGATGATGACACCTGCGGACCCGAAGGGCACCTAAATTCTTGGAGGACATGCCCGCTGTACAGATGAGCCCGCCTGGAGAAAGTCGCCACCATGAAGGAGACGATCCACTGGTACTGTAACGGCCAAGCACATGATGCAGGGTGGTGCGACCCCGAGCCACTCCAGTTGAAGATATATTGGCTGACCTGGTGAAGCAAGGATACCAAGCTGTCAGCTGTATCCGGATCAAGGAGAGGAAGAAGTCAGCGTCAGGAAGCGGTGCAGTAGTGACCACAGGCTCCGGAGGACATGCCCGGTGTACAGATGAGCCCACCTGGAGAAAGTCGCCACCATGAAGGAGACGATCCACTGGTACTGCAACGGCCAAGCACATGATGTAGGGTGGTGCGACCCCGAGCCACTCCAGTTGAAGATATATTGGCTGACCTAGTGAATCAAGGATACCAAGCTGTCAGCTGTATCCGGATCAAGGAGAGGAAGAAGTCAGCGTCAGGAAGCGGTGCAGTAGTGACCACAGGCTCCGGAGGACATGCCCGGTGTACAGATGAGCCCACCTGGAGAAAGTCACCGCCATGAAGGAGACGATCCACTGACGTGCAGTCAGCAGCTGACCATTCAGGAACTGCTACACTCTAGTCAGCTACAATGAAAAGAAAATTCTTGTTAATATTTTGTTATACATCCAATACATACAACCTAAATGTGAGGCACAGCACGATAAAATTTATCAAAAGAAGTTACATAATTATAGTAATAAATCCAAAAACATTCCATTCTATTACTCAAAATCTACTCTAAGTTAGCTTTCTTTCCTCCTTTTTTAAGGTCAGAGGAAGCAGAACCAGAATAAACTGAAATAAAAATTAAATAAATACAACATTGCTGGCATCATCAATAAAACTTATAGCTCAAATTTAGGGAATCTACAGCAAGAGATATTTGTGTAAATATTCATGCTAATGAACAATACTAATGACAGGTTAAGATGTTAAGAATCCCTAACATATCATTGTAAATACTAAGAACGCATGACCCAAATAGCCGCTAAATTGGGGAGTTGCTGCCTTTCTAGAAATATTAGTAAATATCTACTAAGAATAACCCTTTTACTTTTTGTTTTACTTTTCAAAATTTACAAAATAAAATCCACTTGAGTCCACCCGAGGGAAAATATCGCATTATAAATTTACTAGTGTGACTGGAACTGAGCTAGGGGATAACTTCTCTAATTTCATGCGATTTGTTTTTGTTTGTGAAAATCTGTCCTGAACTGTATATTCCCCAAATACCAGATTCAAGGTTTTCCGAAGATGCTGTGACACAATTCAATGAATTTTCAAATATAACTCACATTAGTAAGATCAAAATTAAGAGTAGGGAATAAAGGTTTTGCACGATTCCTTCCTTGGCACTTGAGTATTGACCAGGCCCAAACAAAAGCATTCGGTAAACACACGCGAAATACATAAATGCACATAACAAATAATATATTAATTCAACAGTAATGTAAAACAATAGTGATGATACATTACAGGAGCATTATTTTAGGAACTTCAATTAACTAAGCATTACAGAAAAGAAATACAACTTACCAACAACGAACGAAGCCATAGCAGCCATGTTTTCGGGGATTCCCCGTGTAGAAGACGACGCACATGCGCTGTGCTGCGTTTTGGCGATCGAATTGGAAGTTATCAGTCCTAGCCGACAGATGGCGCTTATTTTACAGTATAAACCGCGGTGATTCCAAAACACAGTGGATGCTGTAAAATATTCACAGTCCTTTTTACGGTTATTTTTTCCGTTTTTTCTTACAGTGAGGATCTCTACTCTCTAGGTTTACAGCTCCCAGCTTCTCCACTATAGATTCTCTCTATTACCCATAACAAATCAAACAAATCTCGAATATATTGCTCTTTAAAATCACAATTACCAATCGTTGGGTATGTTTCACCATAAAGCAATTACCTATTAGTCAGTGTTGCAACCTAGTAAATCTCACAGCTTATTTTGAGATAAAAATGTAGGTACTTGTCAATCGACACTTCGTTTCAGCATGATTATTCATATAGTGTTTTCAGGTGACGTCACAACCGGTTATTTCCTTTTAACTGTGTACCTTCTGTAGGGCTTTTAACTGTTGCTAAGGCCGTTGTTTATCTGTTGCTAAGACGGTTTTTAGGTATGGGATCACGTGATTGCAAATGCTTGAATGAAGAGAATGAGAAGAATTCCACGGCTAGTCATTTTCTGTAACTGTTAACCTCTGTAGGGCAAAAAACTGTAACATCTTCTGTTGCTAAGGCCGTTGTTAGGTCCGAGTCATGTGATTGAAAATGCTCTATTATATCCGATACTGTGAGTGAGAGCTATTTGAAAACTAGCTGCAAAAATCGGTTGACATGACAGTAAATGTTGCTTTCTTTGTCTAAAATTATATTTATTCCGTTTTTTGTAAGTCGTATTTACTATATGAATACTATTTAACGCAAGCTTTCTACATATCTACTCCCAGACCTTTAATAACAGGGATATACAAACAAAAGAAAGAACAAAATTTCCAAGCCACCAATGTCTGGTGTTACCAGAATACTGGTAATATGAAAACCAGTTCACAAATCGGAATTTTTAGTGGTATTGCACTTAAGCTAATTAATATAATTACATTTCTGCACTTAAAAATTTAAGGATTTTATATATCTACCAACTAGTAAAAAAGAAGAAAAGGGAACAGGGGCGGCAAGATTTTTCCTTCCAGAGCGAGTTAACACACATTCTGGCATCCATTGCAGTGACTGGCAGGGCAAACTAGTAACACGAAAATCGGACGTTTGGGTTAGTCTGTATTCTATACCAATAGAGTGTTTTCAGGTGACGTCACGACCAGCTAATTTCTTTTAACTGTTAACCTTTGTAGGGCTTTTAACTGTTGCTAAGGCGGTTGCTAGGTAACGAGGTATATGTTGCTAAGGCGGTTTTTAAGTATAGGATCACGTGATTGCAAATACTCCAATAGAAGAATTTCATGGCCAGTCATTTTCTGTAACTGTTAACCTCTGTAGGGCAAAAAACTGTAACATTTCTGTTGCTAAGGCCGTTGTTAGGTCCGAGCCATGTGATTGAAAATGCTCTATGCAGGAAGATAAAGGAGGCTCTAGTAGCAGGGAAAGTGGCATATGCATGTGGTTAATCACGTAACACAGCCGAAATGCGGTCAAAAATGAGCCCATTGGAAGAAAACAAAATGGCCAATCATCGCCATCAAAGCAAACGCTGCTGTCCCGATGAGAAGTTAATAGAATCGACACGGAGGCCGGACACAAAAGCTCTGGGGTTGGCCGAATGGGATTTGGCCATCGGAGCGGGAGATGGGACTTGGAGAGAAGCAATCCGATTAACCCTCGTCTATTTGGAGTGGGCAATGGGAAAACTCGATTACGGAATAATTGGCATCCGAGAGAGCTTCATCTCGCGTCACGCCATTTTGGAAGAGGCGGATTTTAAAGACGCAACAGATGACCCGCTCGGGCCGGGAAAATGTAATTTGCAGGAATATATTCTACGACTTGAATTGAGTTCGTTGTGTCATTCCCAAGCAGAGATAGATACATGTTGAGAGCTTAAGTTAATATTTAGGACCGCAGGAGATTCCTTATTCCGAAAGGGACAAGACGAGTTTATAGCCTTTTTAAAGTTTATCAAAAACGTTGAAATCTATTATTTGATATAGTTATCTCAAGAAGTAACTGCCAAAGAGGTAGTGTTCGGCACTAGTTAACTAGAACTAGTTGCAACTAGTAGTTAACTACTGATCAACTAGTAGTTAACTAGTAGTTTAACTACTTTTGGTTTAAACTAGTTTAACTACTAGTTGAACTACTTTTTTTAATAACTACTAGTTGAAACTACTTTCAAATTTTCAACTACTTTAAAAAAAATTTTTGTTTAAAATTTCAAAAATATTTAACATTTTTATCAAAATATACAAAAAATTACACTGCTATTTATAACTACAATGTCATGGTAGAGTACTCAAATACCATAATCAGAAATAAAGGCTCGTTTTGAGCGAAGCATAAAGTTTTTTGTGATATAGATAAGAAAGATGTATTAGAATTTGGGCAAAAAATAGGTTATGAAATTAAATAGGCTAGTTAACTAGTAGTTAACTACTTTGGGAAATAGTTAACTACTAGTTGCAACTAGTCCCAGGAAAAAATAGTTAACTACTAGTTGCAACTAGATTTTCCCAGACTAGTTAGTAGTTGGTAGTTAACTACTTTTTGACCACTAGTTGCCGAACACTACAAAGAGGTCAACACAGTATGGGAAAGTGTCCTAATTTTCATGACGACAATGATTATACTCGAGTGTAACAGGAATTAAATGTGATACACTTCATTCCTTCCCAAAATTTTGCTGTTGATGTTGAGTAGCAGAAGAACAGCAAGAACTTGCGAAATATACACAAATCATTTTTCTGAAGTGACAAGCAAGTTGACACCTTAACAAAACCTAATTAACGACACCATCATTTACCGCATTTCACAAACCTCGTATTATCTGTCTGATTCAAATGAATATTATATCAAACAGCGGAAAAGTCTGGAAGCTGCACAACCCCCCACACACCATAGCAATCATTCCGAACGGAGGGGAAATGAGGAACAGTCCCGGTCTCCAGGGGCGGAGGTGGCGCCGCCGTGGAGCGGGCCGCGAAGCTGGCTAACGACATTAGGCGGGAATCTTTCGCTCAACAAACGCTCCTCATTAAAGGCTGCAGAAAACGCAATTATCTCCCTGCGCCTCTATTTGCATAATACGTCCGCGTGAACGCGCAACAAACTCCCCAATTTGCGGGCCCCGGCACAAAATCCAATTCCGGTGTAAAACTCCCTGCGACAAATAAGAACCTCCTCTCGGAATGGATTCGGAAATTAGAATGGAATGCTGCCGGGAGAGGAGATCGAATTTCCCAGCAGCGCGAAAAAGACGCCCGGACAATGACGGTGTCGCAACCCTTCCAGTGTCGATGCCGGCCGTGTCCGGGATATGATTCAGAATTAGAATACAAATACGACAGGGTTTTGTTGCGAGGAATGTGACGAATTCTCCACACTCTGGAGGACGTCAATCCGTTCACACAGGCAAGAAAATATCGCATTTGAGTACCTGAAGCAAGGGTGTCACCATAGATGCATATTGATAGAAACCGTAGGAGTCTGCACTTAAAACTTTTTTTTTTAAATTTCCTTTGTAATTTAAGGTTGTAATAAATCCGATCGAAAGAGCTTTCATGCATACGCAATCATCTACATTTCAGGCCTGCACAACTTTAACTGGAAGGCGGGCAAAATTTTGCCGTCTTAACTAGCCAAAATATTTATCTGGATTCTGGAATGATCTACTCGGGTCAAAAGCAATGTAAACTTCTCATTGCTTGTTCATTAATATTGAGAGAAATTACAAACAGTTAAATAGGAAAAGGATCTCCTATAATGTGGATTCGAAAAATAGTTTAGGTTAGTTATAGTTTTACATTTTTGTCAGTTCTAGGTTTTATATGTTATGCTTTAGAAAACTGTCTCTTCATTTATAAGTTGGTTGATCAACAACGAAAATCGAACAACGTCCACTTATAAAATACTCCTGAGTAAGAACCTCGCTGCAGAACTTTCTAAAATTAAGATCTGCTCCCAACGAGAATCATCACCGAAGCTTGAAAACCTTCTGCAAGAGATAGATCTCCGACATAAACTGAGATACGGGAGGCAAACATTTGAGAACAGACACCCTAGAAAAGATAAGGCTCATGCACACGTGCGCATTCGTTGATGAACCAGATTTTTGAAAGAGAAAACGGCTCTTTTAAAGAACTTCTCAGGAAAGGCATTTCTGGCAAAAAGAGGGGAATGAAGATCATTTTTCACCGGTATCTCCCTTCTGGATCTTCAAAAAGAGCCCCCTGTTCCAAAAGGGACGAACCCTGGCGATAAAACACAAGAACCCTCATTCTGCGAGGGGCGGTGGGGTAATGGAGGAATGCCTGCTCTGAATTGAGAAATGTGCGGAGGCATCAATCAAAATTCTTTTGATAAATTAATGAAATACGTTTTTTTTTTTCAAATGAAGTCTCAAAAGTTTGCTGGTGGAATTTCTCTCATCAGAAAAGTTAGTCGGTAGAGCTTTTTTTGGAATTTAAGTTCAAAGATGAGAAGTGAATAATTATTGAAAAGATTCTTTAGAAAATAAAAGAAGGCTCTACCAAATGCCAGAATGAAATCTATGTTCATCAGATTAATTACTCTGAAATACTTAGATTTTCCTGGAATTTTTTTGCCTCTTACTGCACTACAGTTTTTATTTCTCAAAATTGCAGAATAAATGTCAACGAATTGTACAAAAAGTTTTCAGTATTAGAAAGCAAAATTAAACTTTATATTTTTTTTCTATCCCGACTTCTTTTTAAAAGGTTAATAAAGAATATTGTAATGACAGCTTAGCACTCTTCTTGTACAAAAATTTAAAAAAGGAAATGTTAGAAATGTTGTATACTGCCAATTGAGATACGGGATGAACCCTTTCAATCCTAGACCGCCCGGGATTGCCATTGAATCCTAGAGAAATTTGGGGCTACTGGAACTGAAAGATTATTTAAAAAACGAATTGAAACCCTGTTTTTCAGAGTCAATTTTTTTTTTAATTTTTGGGGAGGAACTAGCCCGCCTCCTTTTTTATTTAGATTGACTCGCAACATTTTGGAATTTTAATTCGCTATCGTTTAATGTTATATACGCTATCGTTTTATTTAATGCGCTAGGGTTCAAACTATACCCTTAAATTTCTAAAAGGTTTAACCATTAATGCGTACGTGCAATTAAGGTCGAAAAAGTAGTATTAGGGGCGAGATCCCCCCCCCCCCCATGAAACTTAAGCAGTATTTACGGCTCTATGGGGGGCATGGAAATTTTAAGAATTTAGGAAGACATGGCATGAAAAAGGTTGAGAAACACTATTCTAGTGTAAGATTATTTTGTGAGTTTCCAAAGAACGATTAGTTTGGACTTTAAAAACCCATCTTTAGTGTTTAACGCATATGACAAGAAGATACAATATTCTCCAATGTCATGCCAATTGTTAACAGCACAATCCCGATGTTTAAAAATTATCTTCATCCGAACGAGAAATCCCATCACATAAAGTTCCCGCAGCAGTTTCTATTTTAGTCGGTACTTTCCCTGCTCTAAACATGTGCTTCTTTACCGACAAAACCCAAGCGATCCCTTCAACAGCCGAACCTCCCCCGTGAGATTTAAAACTCATTCACACAATCGCATTTCTTCCTTCCCATTCCGATTATTATAATTCCTCCTCATCGCACGGTTTTTGATTACCGGCTCTCCAGAGACACACGGAGCGGGGAGGGAGCGAGCTGCCATGCAAGATATTTTAATTTGCCGGTCCCTCCAACTCAAAACAGAGCAAATGAAATCCTTCCCGAGAATTATATTTCTGATGTGTTTCCAAGTTAAGGGATATTAGAGCGTACAGTTTCTCAAAATTCATCAACAGTTGCAAATGGGATAGTGGGATAGTCAGTGTTTCTCAACACTTTTTCACGCCATGCCTCCCTTCAGTTCTAATATCCCCATGTTCCCATGCAGGGTCTTAACTTGGCATTAGTTTCGTGAAGGTGGGTTTCAATCCCCTATATATTTTTTCATTAATTCCATGCTTGCATCAGAGGTTAAATGTAGCTTTTTAGAAAATTAAAAAGAAGTTAAGTTGCACCTTTGTGCATCAATTTTTCAAGTTTTGTGATTGACACTAATTATCACGTCAAAAAAAAAGGTCTGCGGGTTCTCTAACAGAAAGTTTATTGAAATTTAACACTTTTAATAATTAACAGCACTATTCCAACTCGTTTTAAGAATTAGGGGTCAGTTACATCATTTCTTTGGTAAATTTCCAAACTTTTTAACTGCCTTTGTTAAGTGTTTGGGAAGTGCGCCGACAAAAACTAACTAATCGTTGCCTATAAACCAGGGGCGTTTTTCATGCCACGCCCATAATCCTTTTACAAGTCATCGAAATTTTTTGGTTCAATGGTAAAAGTCTTAGGACCGAAATAAATTCAGTAAGACTATCCACAACAGCAGCTGCGTTCGCTACACACGCTGCAAATTCAGACCAAAACAACCACGATATTTCCCAAGAGATAGAGGCTATCCGTTCCCACACAACCGCATCTCTCTTCCTCCGTCATCGTAACTTCGCGCGGTTTTTTAATTCCGTGCTCCCAAGAGAGAGAGAAAGCTGCCACTCATTCAAAAAGTTCGGGGCAAATTTTAATTTCGGCTCCCCTCTTTCGGCTCCCCATGCCAAAACGCGAGTGAGTCAACGATCATGAATAAATGGAAACCGGCCAAACGGTTCGAAGAGAGGTTGGAATGGAAGCCATTCGGCACTAAAAATGCTTCCTGGAGCAACGTTATTATATCCGAAACTTCATGAATTGACATCGTTCAGAGAATAATTTTTAAGCTTTCAACTGCATTACTTACAATCTCATTAGGTCCAGTTTAAGAAAATTCCTTTCATAATATACACGGGGCTTTTTTAAAACACTTAAATTATATGTGTGACTTAACACTACGTTTAGTGTCATTCTCTTCCACGTTCCACCAGTACACTCTGATTACCAGATCTCAATTCCAAGCTTCCGAATGAGCAAAACCGATTGTCATTGACATAATGTTCGTCCCTTCAGGTTGGGATTAATTAAAATCCTTTTTTGGATTCCACGTAACTAAGCAAATGAAATGGGGCTATTTTGAGGTACCTCTAACTGTTAATTATTGATGAATATTTTTTTTAATGACACACACAACATACACATGGGAGTTGTTTTATCTCTAAGACTCATAAAATGTATTTATCGAGAATGTAGCAAACAGGAACGAAATTCAAGGAATATAAATGACAATATATTTTTTTCAAGTGATTAATGCTCAGACACACTTTTTTTAACTACAAATATTAACTCAAAGATTTTTAACAAAAAAAAAAACTCTACAAAGTGAATAAAAATTTAAAGATTAGTTAGCTTGAAGGCGAAGCATTTTCAAATGCTACCCAGGTGGTCCAGCAACATATATACCCAATCCCCTCACACCACTCCAAACAAAAAAAAAATCACTCCATCAAAAACTGCCATCGCAGAAAAAAACACAGGAGCCGATAGCAACAACCGCCTCCAGATCCAGCCTCCCGTGACGCCCGTGACACCTGGGCAAAGCCGGTCGCAGTGACAAGAGGTTCGTTCACCTCACAGCCTCTAATGACTTTAGACAAATTAACTGAGAGAGAAAGTGGACCCATAAATTACCGGGCCCCCGCCCACTGGTTGACACTGAAAAACACTTCGCTTCGCAGCGTGTCCTCGGGCCCACTGACTGACATACATCATACTGTCCGGCAAATTGCGCTTTCGGGATTTCATCGGATTGATATTTCGGATCGGTGACGGAAAGCGATTGCGTCAGGTGCAAAAAGCAACTCATCATAGCGTTTAGATTTGTTTCACACGGGCGGGGAGATGAACGTTATCGATAACCACCACCCACACGTTACATCCAGCTGCGTCCTCTAACTTTAACTTGACCAGAGGTATGGGAGAAAAAGATATCAAATCAGCTTGCAAACAACTCGAAGTCAGTTTAGAGCAGGGGTTTCCAACCAACTAAAAGCTAAACAGATGCTCAAAATTTTATTGACGCAAAAAATCAGTATACACTTTTGAATTTTAGAATGGAGGCGGAATTTTTGGTCCACCCTGTATTTTTCTTTTATGTCAATTTTACTTTAAATTTAATGGTGCGTTAAGCTTTCTTATGGCATTCTAAGATGGATAGCTTATTATAACTTATTTACTTGTAGAATTGTTGCAATTTCTCAGAGAGGTAACTGAAAATGTAGGATGATTTCTTGTTTTAAAATTAAAACGTAGAACATCTGCTTTAATATTTATATTTTTGATTTAAGATACTTTTTTTAAAGTTAATTCTATTCATTTTCAAATTATCTAGGAGTGATACAAAATGAGTTAAAAATGCCCAAATGAGGGAAATGTTTTAAGAATTTTCTTCTAGTAATGATGATGATGATACAAAACGTGTTTAAAAAAATATGCTTCAAGGAGTAAGATTTTCAAAATTTCTTGGGGGTATTAACCCAAACCCCCTTTTTATAAAACTATATTTCTGCACTGTCCACTTATATATACAGAAATGTAATGGAAGCTTCATTTGAGTTACTTTTAACATTACACCCTCCCTTTGCACTTTTACTTCTAAAATGATCAGGGTTGGCCGATATATACCACAACATATCATGTATATATCATAATATTTATTGGATAAATATGATATATATCAGTCTATAACAAAATCAACAATTTTCAAGCTAAAATCTCCTAAAATTCATTTTTGAGTACTTTGTTAACAGGTTAATTAAGTTGTGAAAAAATTTTAACATTGCAATTATAATAAAATAAAATGTATATCAAAATCTTGATATATATCCAATATATATAAAAAATATCTGATATTTTGATACTTATATAAATATCATGATAATTGCCAACCCTGAAAATGATACATACAAAAGTGTGACTTGTGCCAAAACCCTATATACAACCTGACTACAACACTATGACATCAAAGGTGGGATAAAATCGGTAAATTTCCCATGTTAAGTCTATGGAACATAAAAACTTACTTTCTTAACTCCTCGCGTTATGTATGCCTTCAAGGCTGATAACACTGTTCTGGAAACTCAAAATCTTTCGTTTACAATCAAAATTTTGTCCCTTTTGTACAGCTTTTTTGTACTTTCATTCAGTTTTTTAGCCTTAGGACTAACATGGCTTTTAGTTCAGTTTGCAAATAATGAATGCATTTCATGTAGGTTTTCTCACAATCTAAACAAAAAATCTAGTAAAATCTATTAAAATTCAAAACAAATCATTGAATTTTTTAATTCTTCCAACAGTAAATAATTTACTTAACTACATTAAATTCTTTAATTTATTGTAAGATTAAACTGATGAGAATCAAGCATTATATTTATCGTTCGGGCAATGCACTAAGTTCTAGTTAATTCTTTTGGCATGTATTTTTACATTTTTTGCAGCTGGCATCAGGTTTTTGTTTGTTGTTCCATCAATTTTGTTAAATTAAAATACATTTTTGATACTTTATGCTTATTTCAGATTTCTACTTATTAAACTGTGATATGAATAGTGATAGCCATTAAAAATTAATATCACAGCATTTTTTTTACATCGTTACATTAATGTTAATAACAAAAACACAAATATTCCTAGTTCAGTGTTAACAAGTCAAAAAATATAAATCATGGCGTCGTTTTGCATGTGACATGAAAGAAGGGAGAAATGATGACGTCGCCCGCCCGAGTTGTGAGGCCATATATATAGAGGGTCTTGCTTGTGCCCCCTCCATCAAATTTTTCTGGATCTGCTACTGTGCGCTGATCTACTGCACATGTAGTTTTTAATTAACTTATTTTTAATTATTATTTAGTTTAAAATTAACTTATGATCAGATGTAAAATATTTCTTCACCAATTATCTTCTTTTAGGAACATTTAATAGGAAAAATTAAATTAGCAAGCTTTCGTAGAGTTTTGCATCCTTTTTGAGTGAATAAATTTCTTTTAATATATGATCTAGCCACGGTTGTTTCATCTTGTCGGCACTACACATAACACAGCGTTCGAAATTGCGGTGGATTACTTTGCTGCAGGGGCGCAGAAAATGTTTCAGGGCTCAATATTTCCCCAGAACACAATTAATTTTATCCGAAATTTCCCCCAAAAATGTGTCTATATTTTCTTAAAAACTTCCCCAAAAATATCCCCATATTTTCATTCCAGTTTATGTTACTAGTACTAGAAAGAGTTTTTACAAAAAATATAAATTTCGTAAATTAATTAACTTCTATCTAGTTCAATAATTACAAAATAATCCATGAGTTTAATTTGTATGATTTTATACCTTCTATTATTCTTTCTTCTTATACAGAAATGGAAATTTTTTTTTACATGCGACAGAAACGTTGTTTTTCTTGCATATAACGTAAGGAAAAGCCAACTTTCAGGTATTCACCAAGGAAACTGGATTTTTGGCATAGTTTTCCGAACTCCAGACAAAATATTTGTTACTATTAAGAACCTTGATTTGTAGATGGGGTTTTTTTTACAAACTTAAGACAAAAATTCCCCCACAACTGCCTGAATTTCCCACGAACCTCGTTCGGACATATTTTGCACACCTGGATTGCTGGTCTGGGACACCTAAAAAACGGCTCAGACCAGTGGAATTGGAAAATTACTGGTCCGCCGGACCAGTGATTTCTCGAGCACATGTAAAAATATTTAGACAAGTTGTTCAGTGATAGCAGTATTTTAAGTGCATTTGGTGAAACATACTTTTGACAGAACCCGAAATGTGGGGATATGGGATAGGGGAGCCCCCTGCGAAAAAGAAAAAAATATTAAATATGTATTGATTTTTAACATTACTATTTGGTAGTACTCACATTCAGTGCAATTATTACTTTGTAATATTTAAACCGGTTCTTTTTAATTTGTCAGACCAGTGAGTTTTGTTGTGGACAATTGCAAATCAAAGTAAGATTGGCAAAGCACTGGTCTGCAGGACCAGTGATTTTTTTCCCAATTTCTAACGTTGCACATAACATACACATTTCAAAATTTCTGAAACAAATCCATGTTGAAATCAACAACATGGTCTGATTCTTGTAATTATAAAATTGACAGATTTTGAAAGATTTTAATTGACAGATTTTGCTGGACCCCACCCCCCTTCATGATCTCACATAATCTATGGACATCCCCTTATGTAGCTACAAAGTAATCGTCTTTAGAACCAATGGTGGGACAGGATTCTTTATTCTTCATAAAAGTTATATAAATGTGTTATCCCTGAACTTATTTTTAATTGGGCCTAATTTTGCATTTTCTTGTTTAGCTCAAGATTCTCAAAAATTTCAGTAAAACTTGGAAATACAGGATTCTTGAAGTTAAAAAAACGGATTTCCAAGGCTACCCTAGAAAAGTAAATAGCACCTCTAAAAATGTGACCGGCAAATCATATTAATGTTTTAACAACTATTACCAAAATAGAGTTAAAAAAGTATTTCATCAGTTCATCTAGTTTCAGATTTTTAAATGCAGATAAGAATATGGGGATATTTACAAACACAGTAAGTATATAATAAGTTTGAACATCTAAATTTGAATAAAAAAATATTCAAGCAAGATAAGATGTTGTAGTATAGCGATCACTTTAATGAAAGAAATGATGTGAACATAACATACAATAAAAACTCATCTTTAAAAGAGTTATAAGGTTGTATACAGGTTTCTGTTTAAACTTCTATATTAATACCAAAAAAGATCAGTACAATAGTGAAATTAACGATTTTTATCTATATACACCCTGCTGAAACACAATGAGAAAAAGAACAAATATAATAACAAGGTTCATACTATCCCATGATAAATTTTACACAAAAAAAACCAAAAGTATACTTAGTTCTTAGATCTAAATCCACTTACCGTTTCAGATAGCGGACTATGCTGGTCTAAGCCTTTAAGAGAATAATAATAGGCCTACTAAATAGATTTAACTATAGTCACCACTTGAAAAATTCTGGCCACAGCACAACTAGTTTTAGATGAGAATTTTAAAAACACGGCTAAAGATGAAGCAGGAGAATTTGATCTAATGCCAAACTTCTCTAATTACGACCCAAACACTATTGACAATCCATACATATGAATTCTGTCTGTTTTGCTTTTATTTTCTTTCGCTAAAATTTCTTCAAAGCTCGGCTGCGCCATCTATTGATGAAAAGCTTAACAACATATAATAATTCAGTTACAAAAAAAGTTACATCGAATTTTAAGTTAATTTACATTTTTCAAACAATATTCAAAATGCTAGTTCACAAATTTTTTGTAGAATAAAAGAAAAATCTACAAACTATTAAAAATACACGTTTCATAAAAAATGTACTGGAATTTTTAAAGTAAAAAAAAACTTTGTTGGTTGAAAAATAAATTGCAAATTTAAAGATTTATTTAAAAATCTACATTCAATTTTAAGAGATCTCTAATAGCAATCCATTAATTAGCAATTTTATTCCTTAAAGCTTCAGAGTATGGCAGTATCAAATTAATTTGAAGAAATTACGTAAAACACACACCGGCAAAGCTGGCAACAGTGTATTGTTTTGAATTTTCAATTTTCATGCTGCACACCGCTGCACCGCGAGAATTAAACTGAAAACTCTTTTGTCCGTTTTTCTTTTTGCCGAAATATAATTGTTTCTCAAGGTTTGTGAGTACATTTTCATCCTAATATATAATTATACTTACCCTGAGGAGTTTTGTCTAATTTCAGTTTTAACGGTTTAGGGCAGGGGTTCTCAAACTTTCAACATCACGACCCACTTTTTATAAACAAACTCTAACGCGACCCACCTCATCTTGAGTTAATTTTCCCATACCCCCTACAAGATTTTAGCTCCGTACGCGTGGGGTTTGGTCATCAACTATTTTGTTACTAATATAATAAACCACATGCAAGTACTAGATTATATGAACTTTTTACTAATTAAAATAGAAATAGGTACTTGAACCTAAGCGTTTAAAATTGTTTGATTGTGGAAGCAACAATGAGGTCCACAATTACATTAGGGGTCCTCCCCCAGAGAAATTTTTGAAATTTGACTCTTATAAACAGGGTTTTAACTATATTTATTTTATTTTTTTGATAATCTGGGATAAATTGCATTTCCTAAGGAAATTCTTAAATTCAAAAACTTGTCGAGACCCACCAAAAACTGACTAGGGACCGATCAGTGGGTCGCGACCCACAGTTTGAGAACCTCTGGTTTAGGGTATAAAACGTATTTGTGTATCTATGATATATGACAATAAAATAGTGGGTTAATGTTCCGTAATCGGGAACCATCGCCAAGGAAAGTTGCCAAACTTGGCGTTATTAAAAAATTATTAAGAAATATTGTTATTAAATATATATTTATAATTAAAAAGAGTTATTAAAAATATCGCCAAGTTGGCGATGGTTCCCGATAATGGAATCTTAGCCAAATAGTGGTAGGCCTAGGCTTACCATACGTCCGGGCATAGTTGGATAAAACAAAAAACACTCAGCGCACAAAAATTTCTTCACATATTTTCTGCAAACTAATTAAGTGCCCCCAGTTGTTTGGATTTAACAGTTGTAAAATATAAACAGTCCCATTGTTTACCTAAATACTGAAATAATGCTTCATAAGCAACAACAGTAAGAAAAAATCAATTTATTTAATCAACAACTTAAATTGTTTATAAATATTTTCTGTAAAAATGTAAAACACTGCGCAGGACGTGCACGTGTGCTTCTACATTATCCAAGTCTGCGTCCTGTGTTACCCCAGCCGGGGGTTTTATATATTAAAGATATGTAAGACATTTTTATGGACAAATCGGTTTCATACTACAACTGGGTGCCACTTTTTTTTTATTGTAGCCATATTGGGCAACAATTCATTTTCTAGCAACCCGGCAGATATATATGATTAGTGTATATTATGATGCCAATAGTAGTGCCAAGAAGAGTGGCATCTGGTTGTAATATAGCACAGAAAAATCCTGAAAGAGCTGTTTGAAAATGTGTTTTTACTTTTTCTTACGTCTGTATTAATTTAGAGAACTTACTTGCAGTTCAGTGATAGCAGCTGTCCTATTATTTCCTATATATTTGAAAAAATCCAAAAAAATGTCCTATAACTTCTAAAAGTGTTGTCTGTCCTATATTTTTGCATGTCAATTTGTATTTTACAGATTATCAAATATACCAGTTCTATTTTTTCCCTAAAAGTTCTTTTCTAATTTTGCCGCATATTGCACATTATTTGGAAAACGATTCACTCTGCCCATGCCGCGGGTTCCATTCCGTTTACATATATATGCTGGTCAAAAAGTTTGCTTCTCTCCTTTTTTAATTGCAATGCTGGAAAAAAACTTAAGTTTTGGAAAACTGTTTATAGTATATTACCTTTCTCGGAATCATTCATAATTTTAATGTCATTTCGTTTTGAGTTTTTTTTTTCTTTAAAAAAAAGCAGTCAATGTCCCTTAAAATTTTTAAATTGTATAATTATTACAATTTCTATGTAATATAAAAGTACTTTGCAGTTTTATCCATGTCTATATTAAAGTGTAGGTTTATTTAAATTTAAAACCTGTAAATTAAAAAGTATACTTTTTGCGTGTCCTATATTTTTCTTTGATCTCACTGCTATCACTGGCTCTGGCAGTTGAATTTTTTGGTAAAATTAAGTCAACCAAACAATTTTATGTCTAACGAAGAAATAAAATTTAATATTTCTGTATAATGTATTTTAGTTTAAATGTTTTTTCTTATTTTTTAATCTTTGATGAATTGATGTGGTACTTTTTAAGTAATTCCATAGGTCAATAGATCCTGGGTTGGACCCAAGAAAATATGGTAATCCTAAATAGTGTATATTCTGACAACCCAGTTCTATAGTTGTTGTATTGTATTTACAGTTAAGGAAATAAAAAACGATTCAGTTGAGATTTCTGGCGAACCAATTGGGTTATGAAGACAAATGAGGTGTCATATTTCATTATTTAAAGTATTATTTATTATGTGAAATGTTCGGTCCTTAGGGGGTCGTCTTCATATTAAATGAAACACTAACTTTTATTCCTACGGAGACCATCAAATATTATGTGCTTTTCAGAAAGAGCACCCTCCATAAACCCTAAAACCACGTTTTCATCTTCCTGTGTTAACAATCAGACCCCCAAATGAAGGTTTGAAATTTGAAGGTTCCCATGTTAAATTTCCTATTCCAAAATTTTTTCGAACCCTCTCACCCAGGCCAGCAAATTTCTGTGCACTCAGGAGGAAAACAGTCATCAACTCTCAATCAAATTCTTCCTCCTGTCTAACACCAGCTGGTGAAAGTTGCTAGATTGTTGATTTTTAATTCCGAGAGTTCAAATAATAATGCATAAGCAGCATTTACTATTTTTAAGTTTAAAGATATGAAGTTAAAATATTTATATTACGAGGGTTGTCAGGCCTCCCAGCAGGTCTCTTTTCTCTAAAAGTCTCTTTTTTCATCTTACGTCTCTAAAAGTCTTTTTTTCATGATCAAGGTCTCTTTTTTCTCTTTTTCACTAATTTGACATGTTGAGTTTCACTTTTTCACTACTTTAAGGGTCACATTTCCAAAAAATTTCCTGGGGGAGAGCCCCCAGACCCCCTCTACCTTTGAAATTTTTAGGTCTATTTATATCTTTTTTTTTTCACTTGAAAATTCTCTGACTTACAAGGTATCAGTCTCTTTCGTTGTAATATAATGGGTCTCAATATGACTTGAAATAAAACTTTTAAGGCTCAAATTTCCTAACATTTTCCACTGAAAGACCCCCATTCCCCTATCTTTACTTTGGGTTCACATTTTACACAAACTAGTTACAAAATTTTGGGGTTCTGTTGGAGGTAATTTTGAATCAACTCTCCTCCCTCCAAACCCCCCACAAAAGTTTAGTTACGGCTTATGAGTGTGAAATAAAGCAATTAATAATAATAAAAAAGAAATAATTGATAACAACTTTGTAATTTGTGTCGAGAACATTTTCAATGTTATTAGAACTCAAAAATACATGGAAGCTTGATAAAATTATTCAAACAGCTTTTGGTTGGCAGATCTGTATAAACAAGGCATCTATTAGGGAAATATACAAAATTGTACGGAAATCATGGAAAAAATGGTATCTGGAAAATGGTCTGAAAACGTGATTCAAATTATGAATATTATCCTGTTTTGATTATGCTATCGGGGCATAAAAGATAATTATGACCTTTTTTTATGACATCCTTATTCAGGGGCGTAGACAGGATTTTCCTTTGGGGGTCCAAAGGAAAAGAATCCATTATTGTATGTCAATAAATTTTCCGTAATTACCCAAATAAATGTATAATTTCATCATTATTTTTAATTACTTTATGTGAATTAGGTGCCTTTAATCTCAAGTTTGATTTCAAATTCTCATCAACCCTAAAAAAACTTCTTATGTCCAAAGGCCATCAAAAAACAGATTTCTGTGAATTATCAAAGGCTCTATATTGAGAAGAGGTATTAAAGGGCTCTCCCCCAAAAATTTTTTTAAAATTTGTCCCTTGAAAACAGTGTCAAACTCGTTTTTGGTGTCAGGCCCATAATCAGACTTTTGTTTTGAGGAATTTGACTGGAACATTATTTACAAGGTACTACTCGAGAGCTTTTACATGCTAAGTTTTAAAAGACATACTGATAAGATGTGAATCTATGTGTACAATAAGAGTCTCAAACCTTGTGCTCCCCCCCCCCCCAAAAAAAAAAAAATTGGAAATTTGATACTTTAAAGCAGTGTTTTAGCTTATTTTGAGATCTTTTGGGTTACATCCAAAAAGGACTGCACTGCACCTTGTAAGTCACAGAATTTCAAGGAAATTAGAGTATATAGATCAATGTCAGAATTTCAAAGGGAGGTTTTGGGGTCCTCCCATAGAAAATCTTTGTTTTAAACTTCATAGTGTTTCAATTTTTATTTGATTCAAGTTGGGAAAAGTGTACTTTCTGATTTTAACTCTTTGAAGAATTCTCCCAATATTTCATTTCAACATTAAAAAATTACCTTGAAAGTATACTTTGGCAATCAATCGTCTTCTAATTGCTACATTAATTTTAAAACATTAACTACATTATAAGAGTAAAACTATGAATTTTTTTTAATGGCCGATTTTTACATGACACTTAAAAACTTTGACTTAAAATTTCGGTCTCTTTTTTCTCTATTTTTAAGGTATTAGGTCTCTTTTTTCTCTAAAGACAAACTAAAAGTCTGCTGGGAGCCCTGGGTTGTCCGTAAAGTAAGTTTCCCTAAATTTTGCAGATGCAAGGAACACTGTTATGGGGGATTTGACCACTCTAGTCTGTACCTTGGACCCTTTTCTTCAAATCCCCGCCCCCACCAGCTGTGTGCGAGGCTTATTAAAGGTTTGGGAGCTGTTAGAAATGGAGCTTCCACTCGCTTCTCCCGCCACTCTCTAAAATTGTTTTTTTGTGTGCGAAAAACACTGCGCCTGTGGAAAGTCATTCCCACATGTGTGAAGTCTACGGAGAAAAGTGTATGCGCAAAAAATGTGAGCAAATGGTACAGATAATTAAAAAACGGATGAATGGACGCCCAATACGACCAACGTGCTGGACGGCCTATGGGTGACTTATAACGCGGTTGGCGGGAGAATCGAGTGGAAGCTCCATCTCAAATAGCTGCCAAACCTTTAAGCATCGCAGATAGCTGGTGGGGGCAGGGATTTAAAGAAAAGTGTCCAAGGTACAGGCCAGTGTAGCCAAATCCACCATAACAGTGTTTCTCACATCTGCAGAATTTTGGGAAACTTACTTTACGGACAACCCTCGTATCTTGAATTTCACTCTCTTTTATAGTAAATTTTTAGCACCATCTGATTGTTTTAATATTTTGATATGGGGGGAAAAAATAACTTTTTCTTCTTGGAGGCCTGAAAAAGTGCTATTTTCACTCGCTAATATCTTTGTGGATATTTAAGTTATCTTCATTAAATTTTTTTCAGTGTGTTTTCTATTATATTGGCAACAATTTTCTCATTGAAATATTTACTCTATCTCTTAGTTTTTTATTTGTAATAGCTAAGTTCACCACCGGACTTGGAAAAAACTGTAACCTTCCCCCGAAACTAATATATTGCTCCTATGGAGCTGGCAGGGGCTTCCCCCGAACCAGGTTTGTAGGTTCAACATTTTTCCAGGTCCGTTCACCACTGAGCGCGCTGCGGTTAGTTGCATTCGGTTGCGCATAGTCACTTTACTATACCGTTACCTTAACTGCATAGCTTTAGCTTGCTCCGTTAGCAATTTATTTCAGGGTAAAAGGACTTTCCTATTCACCCTGTATTGTGTATATGTTGCAGGCAATGTGATAAATTCGGGCATTATTAATAATGCCCGGGCAATGTGATAAATTTAGTGGAATTTATGAATGAAATTTATCACTTTGCCCGCTTCCACTTCCGGGATTATTAATAATGCCCGATTAATCACTTTGCCCATAACATATATGTTATAGTGTAAATCAGCGGTTCTTAAACTGTGGTCCGTGAACCCCCGGGGGTCCCCAGCACCTTCCTAGGGGGTCCGCGAGTTATCTTGGGGAACACTCAAGTTACCTGTGAGTGTTCCCCAAAGAGTGAGGTAAAACATTAAGTTTTTAGGGGCAAATTTCCAAAACTTTTCTGGGAGAGGACCCCCCGGCCCCCCACGAAATTTAAATTCTATTTATAGATTTTCCTTGAACATTCTGTGGTTTACGAGGAGCTGTTCTCTTCGGGTTTAACTAAAAATGTCGCAAAATGATCTAAAACACTACTTTTTTAAAGCACATTTTCTAGGGGAGACCTCAGACTCTCCATTATTAACAGGAGTAATTGTAAAGTGTGGAATATAAATTAAATAGTACTATGTCTGGCTGTTACACAAAGGGGGGCCGCGATGGTCCAAAGTTTGAGAACCGCTGGTCTAAATGGTTTTTATTGATACATATGGGCAGGAATCCCAAACTTCATAAATCTTTCTTTTAAATTTTTATATTGATGGTTTCTTTAGCTTTAAATTATCCAAATTGCATATGGAACAATCATTACAACCCTGATATATGCTTTTCAAATTTTACAGGTTGCTTGAAACATGGAAACAGAGGTACATCCTGTTATTGATCTGGATCTTGTGAAACTTGAAGAAGATGGAGTCAAGCATGTCAAGGACACTATTTTTAAACTTTATAGCATATGGGATGAATTTGGTCTTGAACTTGATCAAAAATCCCAAAGAGCCAGTAAAGTATGGGAGCATGTTCTCAAATTATTATCAGATATTTTGAATGAAGAGATAACTTACAATAAAGATGTCAAGGAGAGAGTTAAAAATTATGCAAACAAGTTGGTAGAACTCTGCAATTCTCTTTCTATACCTCCGAAGACCTTTGAAGGTCCTTTGATAAAAAAAGAAGAAAATTTGCGTCGTGAGTTGGATTTTTTAACTAAGTTAAGAAACCAAAGAATGCGAGCTTATCAAAATTTGAGAAGCACAGAATTAAAATATTGCCAATCTTTGGACTTACCGAATCATCAGCTACCACCAGTGTTGGGGGTTCCCTCAGAAGAAAATATTAAAGAATTGGAACAAAATGTCGTGCACCTAAAAATTGAGAAAGAAAAACGTCATGCCAAACTTAGTCGAATGAGAAAAGAGCTTACTACTATCTGGGAAATAACAGAAATAGCACCTGAAAGCCCTCTAGTTAAAAGTGTGCTCCAATCCTCTGAAGACTTCCCTCTTTCTAATGAAACTTTCAAGGCATTGGAAGAGGCAATCGCTTCTGCCCAAGTGAAAAAATCAGAATTGGAGAATTTAAGAAAAGATTTGCTTGAAAAGTTGTCAGTGTTGTGGCAACGATTGAAAGTTGAAGAGAAGAAAAGAATGGAATTCCTCTCCAAACATACCGACTGCCGTCTTTCCACAATAAAATCCATAGAAGAGGAATTAAGTAGATGTGAAAAAATAAAGAGGGATAATATAAAAATGTTTGTACAATCATTGCAAGAAGAACTAAGCAATCTTTGGTCCTCTTGTTATGCATCAGAACAACAAAAACGCCAGTTTCAATTTTTTAAAACTCCAGATACAATGGATGATGCTGTTTTATCTGCATTTGATGCTGAAGTTGACAAGTGGAAAAAGTATTATAATGAAGTGAAACCTATTTTGAAGAAAATCGCCAAACGACAAGAGTTGTTTGAACTGATGGTAGTATTTGAAAATAAAGCAACAGACCCTAACAGATTCAAAAATAGAAAAGGTAACCTTCTCAAAGAAGAAAAAGAGCGGAAAAAGCTCCAAAGGGATTTACCTGCTCTTGAGAATGAAATTTTTATTGACATATCTGCCTATGAAGAGCAAAAGAGTCAACCCTTTTTATATTATGGAGAAGATTATAGAGCTTTTGTTACTAATCAATGGGAAGCTCGTAAAGCCCAGAAAGAAAGTGAAAAACTTGAAAGACAGAAGCAACACTATATACAGCTTCAAAATGAGGTTACAATTGGCACTCCATGCAAAAGGCCAATAATGACAACACCCAAGTCAGCTCCTAGCAAATTATTTAAATCCAATCTAGGAATACCTTGTACTCCTTCCATGAGTGTATCAAGGAGAGTCCCACCACGCACTGTTGGAAGACCAAGTGCAAAGCCAAGTCCATTGAGTAACCAACACAAAAAATTAGTCTCAAAAACAGTTGGGAAACTGACTCAGAGTATCCGGAGTACCAGTTTTCGTCCAAATGTAATTCAATCAAAGGATCAAAGAGTTCTAAGAGAGAGAAATCAACTGCTTTCCCTCAAAACTAAAAAGGAGTCCCCAAACACAACTTCATATTCTGACTTTGTTAAAGATTTAAATGCTACAGGTAGATGCAGTTCTCGTAGTTCTGTCCTGTCAACCAAAAAGCCCGGAGGTACTAGAATATCTTTGAATAGCAGCAAAAGTAAGAGGAAAAGTGCATCCAAATCACTGCGAAGATCTACTCGAAACACTTCCAAAATTACTTCTAATTTAACACCAGCTAGAGGAAAATTTGGCTTGCCTTTCTTGATTTAACTTAACTGCATCTAAAGTTATTTTAGCTATTATTTAACTTTTTTTGCTCTTACTTTTAAATAGAAAAACAATACAATTTATATATAAGTAGATTGAAAGACGAGGGGAATTTGCACATTAATATTTGTAACTTTATGTCAGTGTTATGTTGCCCAAATGTGTATTTGCATCTTTACTTAGATATAAGAACACAAGACCAGTTTTTTAAGGGATATAGTGTATTTTAATATTTGTACATGTATGAAGTTTTTCTCTAGTTGAGTGTTATTAGTTTCTTAACTGCACATTCCTGCAAGACTATTACTATTATGCATTACTCAATTTCATATGTTTCTAAATAATGCTTTTATGAATTAAATTTCTACAAATGTTTGTACATAGAATGTTTTTATAATAAAACTGTGTTATTTTAATAATCTATGGCTTTTTAGAAATCCCATGGTTTTTCCCCTATATACAAAAAGATGCTTTGTAAAAAAAGTAAAGTATTTTACTAAAAGATTTATGCTTATAATTTGCTTTGTGAATAATTGGTTTAGGTGGAACAAAGTAGAATCTATGAATTGTTCAGAAGGTGGTCATTATTATTCTAAGAAAGAACTTTTTGGGTCCCTCCCACAATTTTTTTTCTTACATATAGAATTGTCTGATATTTTTTCCAAAACTTTAATCAAAATTATTATAAGTAGAGGCTCGGTAGTTTGTTATATTCCCCAGACAGTTGTAGGGATTTTGACCCTCAATACTTTTGATCAGCGCAAGTGCTTGATGAACTAAAAAGTTTTAACAATCTGAGACGAAACTGGCTAAAAGCTAAACAATTGCTCCAAATTTTTAAATTAACTGACTTCATAAATAAATAATTTAAACCATAATCCAAAATAGAAAATTTAATTACTATTAATTAATTTGAAAGAGAAGTTACTTTTAACATTAAATTTTTATAGGTGATATTGGCTAGAAGGGTTTCTGCTATTTCTGTTTAAATGTTGCCTAACTATTCTTTATTAAAATATCATATTTTGCAAGGCATAAAATAACTGTAATTACGAATTATACTAGAATATTGGTTTTTTAAAGGCTTAGTTACAGGGTTTTTTAAAATTTTAATGGTTTATACTTATTGATGTTTCTTCCACTGAAAGAAACCTACTTAAAATACTAGTGTAATTTTTAAATTACTTAGTTCTTATGTACTAACTAATTACAATTTTAAATAGGGTTCCCACGGGCCTTGAAAAGTACTTGAATTTCATTTTTGTTTTCAAGGGCCCTGGAAAGTACTTGAATTTAGTTCTAAGTCCTTTATTTTGGATTTCTTTTCAGTTCGAACATGAAAAAGTTAATTTTTTTATTCAAGTAGTTAATATCCTGTTATCTTCTTAAACACGGATGGGATTTTAAAATTGTAGTACAGGTATAACTTGGCTATACTTTAATTTTTCTATTTGACTTTCCTAAAACAAGTGAAATAAAGTAGTATGTTTGAAATTGTTAAATATATGAATGATAATATAATGTAGTCTTCCCTATAAGAAAGGTTTTTGAGAGAAGTTGTTTTCTGAAGTAGGGGCACGGAAGAGAACAAGTTTCGTTGCTCGTAAATGACTTTTCTGCCTTCCTATGTTAGCCCATGAAAAATTTAAAATGAGCCTTGAAAAGTACTTGATTTTTTTCCTCTCAAAAGAGTGGGAACTATGTAAAGGTTTAATGAAATTTTGACCAAAATAAAAGCATTTAGTATTATTATATTAAAGTTTATTGGTAAAATTCTTAAGCAAAAATTAGTTACTTCTGGGCAATTTTTTCTACTAGGAAAGAAATTTGCCAACCCTGACTAGAGTGCATACTTTATCTAATTCTACAAAAACTTTACACTAATTTTCTTCTTTTATTGTTATTGCATGCAATTAATTTTTTAATAAAACAATTATTTTCATAATCTGGTAAAAAAAAAAATATCTCCCTTTTCTACCCGTCCTTTTGCTTACACTATCTTCTTTTACAATTTTTAAATACTCATGTAATTAAATTAATACGTGTATATAGATAATACAATTTGAAGATTTAGTTTAATTTAAGATTATTGTATTGAACTTAGATAGTACATTTATATCGAAAAAATAAAAAACTTATTTGTCAATTTCTTCCCGCCGGTTTTTTCCACTCCGGAAGAATGGAATAGGAAAACATGTTTGCCACACTTCAGAGAATACCTGGAAAAGTCAGGGAATTTCGATTAGACCAAAAAAGTCTGGGGGTATTGCATTTTTTGCCCAAAACCTGGAAAATAATAAATTTTTGTCTGCGTCTCATTTTTGGCTCTAAAAAAACTATTTTATGAAAATATATGTTTAAAAAAAAGCAAGAAAGATCCAGAAAATGCTGCATATTACTAGTTTTTTTTACCAGAAAATCTTCAAAATTGACCTGGAAAAGTCTTGATATTATTTCCAAATTTGAGTGGGAACCCTGGAAAAGAAAAAAGTATAGTTTTTAAATGACTGAATAATTGTTGGTCTTTAAGAACCTACTTTTTCTTTTTTAGCCCAAGGAGGAGGCACTTTCCAGAGTGCCCCCCTCCTTGCATCTGCACCTGGTGTACCCAGACCCTAAATGTACTGCTCTTTTAATTTTCCTAAAAAAAAAAAAAAAAAAAAAGGCCGGACGAACATCCAAGATCATCCTCAGACTGGCACCATTGGATCACTAGGTGATCAATCATATGACAAACCAACTGAAGGACCTCTCAAAAAATGGATCCCAGGCAGTGGCGGATTTCCAAATGCCTATTCACTGTAAAAAATTCCTGTAAAATTTACGGTTTTAAATTGGCAGCTGGGTTGGTTGTGGAAAACAGTAAAAATTACGAAGTAAATCCATAAAAACAATGGTGTTTTACCATTTTAATCCATGTTTTTTGTTTTACAAGGTAAAATACCGTTGTTTTTATGGATTTACTTCTTAATTTTTACGGTTTTCCACAACCAACCCAGCTGCCAGTTAAAAATCGTAAATTTTAGGGGATTTTTTTACAGTGTGCACATAATGTCAGAATTTTACAATCTTAGCTGCAAGTAAAAATGGGGGTCTGTGGGTCAGCTCCAGATTTTTTTTTTAAATTGGCCTATAAAAGTAGCAATTTAGTTGATTTTGAGACCCTTTGAGTAACATTTGAAGAGAACGGTTCCTTGTAAACCGCACAATTTTCAAGGTAAAAAAATTATAAAAAGACGTCAAAATTTCGAGGGGGCTGGGGGTCCTCCCCGAGGAAATTTTTTAAAATTTTCCCCTTTAAACTAGTGTTTTATCTCATTTGAAACCACTTTGGGGAACACGCAAAGGGAACTGTTTCTTGTAAGCGGCAGAATTTCCAAAGGAATAACACTATGTAACAGACTTCCAAATTGTGGAGGGGGTTTGGGATCCCTCAAAAAAAAATTTTTGAAATTTGATCCTCAAAATTGTGTTTTAAGTCCTTTTGAGACTTTTTGAAGTCTTTCTTTTGACTCTTCTCCATGACAATTTTTTATATGTTCCGTGGACCGAAACAAATGGAGAGGCGGGCTGGAGGTTGCCCATATAAAAGCTTTATTTATACTTCTCACTTGACATTACTTTTTGAAGAATTCTTTGTTTACTTTAATTATAGATCATAAAAATCACAACAATTGAGTTGAGAGTTAATCTTTACATTTAAAAGATGTTTTACAGTGCAAACAGAAAGTCTGCCCCTTTCAGCAGTCCAAATGTTTCCCATTATAGAGAAATCTCTCCACTGGAGCAGATATCCCAGGCAAACACATTGCAAATTCAACTAATTTAAAAATGTTACTGCATGAAACATTAGTATTTTTACAGCTGGCACACAGCCCTCCATTTTTCTTGTATCTGGTACTTTATCACCATTTTAACTCCAATCCTCTGTTTGTTCAATGTCGACACTTTCACCCGCTATAATGGGTAAAGTACGGCCGTAGGAGGAAGTAATAAAATGCTATTAGAATATTTTGATCAAAATTTTAACAAAAAAATTGTGCTATTCTTAAAATTATAAAAAACCTGGACAAATTGCAACCCAGGACATTTCCCCGGACAGCATTGAAAAACCAGGACTGTCCTGGGTAAACCCGGACGTATGGTAAGCCTAGTAATTGCCTTCCGCCGCCATCCTTTGATGCTGGTTCCACGAAATCCAACTTCTGTCCGAACATGCAGCCAGAAAATGAAAGGGACCCCATGTGGTGAAAGAATGTTGGTTTTCAGAATAAGCGTTTACCCCTATCAGAGATTAGGGACAATTCCCTGCATTGCTTCAAGCTACACAGGAAGTCCATAACAAAAATGTAATAATAATGATCGAATTTTTTTTCGAATATTCTACGGGCAGCTTCTTATACTGCAAAAAAAATCTGCCGCCCTAGGCTCCAGCCTGCTGGTAAATCCGCCACTGATCCCAGGAGTGTTTTAAACGGTTATAAGGACTCTGGAAGATATGTGTGGATGCAGGAGGAAAGTACTTTGAAGGCCAAAAAAGAAAAATTATTGATATATTTTTTAATAATTTGTAATAGACCAATTCTGGGAACTTTTTGACCCTACCTCACATTATATTACGAATAATCAAGAAATTTTTTGCCTCCAAGCATAGAAACAACCAATCGTAACAATATATGCAGCTTAAATATATTATTTTAGGTAGACGCTTACAAAATTTTAAGAATTTATTTTCTTTATTACAAGAAATGGTACATATAATCAGCAAAGAAGTATATAAGAATTCAAGCTAATGTGTACAACAAAAAAATAATATACTATGGACACTTGATACGCTCTACTAAAAAAAATTTACTTAACACAAAATACAGCTTATAGCTTCCAAGATTACTTGATTTCAATCAACAGTTACTTCAAGAAGTATCTTTTACCAAATGCACACATACACAACCATTTAATAAGTGCTATGCACAGATATCTAGCATTGAAAGAGTTAGCCCACAAAGTATTCATAAAACAAATATACTTAGTATGGTGAAATTCTGCATGCAAGATCCCAACAAGAATCATAACATAATATGGTATTCGTATTAATATCCTCCAAAACAATATCATAGCTGGTAGAAAGAATTTGATGATAAAGCAGTTTGAAAGCCTAAACAAGTATTTGTACAGTCAGTATTGCTAGAAAATATTTGGTTTCTGATCCTAGTTCAACATAACTTGCATGCAAAATTTCTTTCAGAGGCACTTATGTGCCCTTACCCAAGCCCCGAGCCACTGCAGTGTGAATTACATTCTTGGAATAAAGTTTGACTTCCCCCCACTTACTCTCAAAGCCAAAATGGTTAAACTTACCGTAATCTCAGAATATGATTCTCTCCTTCAGAGACAGTTAATCATTTGCAAAAGCAGGGTGTTTTTTCCGATTATTAAATCGATACATTGTGATATTCTTCTGAAACTATAAGGTTTAGGAACACTTTATTGGCTAACTGTACATAGAAATTCAATAGTTAAAAAGTTTACAAATTCATACAGCAGTGAGTCCAAGAAATACGAATTGAAACCATTCTTGATTAAAACACATTGTCCAAAACTTTAATTTCTTTGCACTGAATGCTTTTCAGCAAGTCATTGAATGCACAGACAACATGTGTCTCTGCAAGTGATCCTCACTAGGGAAGTTCTTCTCGCAAAACTTGCATCTTCTCTCATATGCAAAGTGAGTCTTCATGTGGACCTTCAAAGAAGAGGGATTCTTGAATTTCTTCTCACAGTACATGCAGATGTGGCTCCGTGTTGCATCGT
Source organism: Tetragnatha montana (assembly GCA_963680715.1). Classification (NCBI taxonomy): domain Eukaryota; kingdom Metazoa; phylum Arthropoda; class Arachnida; order Araneae; family Tetragnathidae; genus Tetragnatha; species Tetragnatha montana. Next base: position 25,775,068 of record OY796680.1, read on the forward strand.
GGGTGGCAAGATGAGTCTGCAGTTGGCTGGGGGAGGCAAACTTCAGATTGCACGGCCTGCAGTAGTTGGGGATGGGCATCTGGTGGGAGTTGAGGTGGCTTTGCAACTTTTGAATGGAGCTGGTGTCATAGGGGCAGAACTCGCAATGGTAGCGGGATGTGCTGCCTCGAGCTACAGCGGGTTCGTTCCGTTGTTGGGGAGGCTGGGATGGAGACGGGTGGCGGAGTTGGGGAGGCAGGGGAGGGTGGATCTCCGCGCGGGAGGATTTGGGTGGAGGCGGAGCCTCAGTTCGTCCAGCTGGTTGGATACTCAAACCAGGCAGCTTCAGGAAGGCCAACACTTCCTTAGGCATACTTTCTTGTGGGCGGTTATGGCGCCGGTGTACTAGGAAAGAAAAGTTGTTTAGATCATCATAAGGATTAATATATTTGTAAATACAAATACAAGTAGCTTTCATTCTAGAATATTTGAGCTGAAAGAGAAATACTTAAGAAAATTTAATAGTAATATACTTTTTATTTTTTAGTAATTTTATAAATAAAAAATCAGTTCCCTCAGTTTGATTCCAGAATCCATTCCATAACTTCAATGCTACCATGAAATCAAAGGATAACATTCAATTTTAAAATAATTCATATTGATTCCAAGTTAAAAGTTTTTAACATGGAAGGGAACAAATCAGAAATAAAGCAATCGCCCCCTCCAAAAGAGAACTAAAATGTTTCCAAGTACAGTATTTGTAAAAAAAAACAGTCAATAATTTTTATAACCATTATTTTTACATAATAAAAAGTTTTAATCAAATCAAAATTTATCTTCGTAAAAATTTTATAGTTTGTAAGCATTAATTACATCCTACTACATTGAATATTCATTTGGTTCTGAAATCAATTGGATCATATAAATGAAATTCTTAATTATACAATCACAATTATAGAGATTAAGCTAAGATCATAATTTTTATAGCGTGGAACACAATAAAAAATGCAAAAAAAGCCCTTTTAGCAAAATTGCATGTTGAATAACTGCATCACATAATGCTCATTCCTCAGTAAACCGGATGAAAAAAATCTACAATATGTGTGTTTCGATAAATAAAATTAATTTTTAAATTTGAACTCTGTCAATTTATTTATATTTATTTTCATAAATTATTTGGGAAAAATCGCCATTTTTAGATGCATTATTGTGTCTTAAGATTGTTTCTCTAGCTTAAACCCTACAATGTCATCTACAGAAACCACTATCTAAAATTCTATAACCAAGCAAGCTGATTAGAAAAGTTAATAACACATATCAAGGAGCATTTCATCTAATTAATTGATTTTTTCATGTAGCAAAACATCCAAGGAAGTTCAAAATCCACCTAATATAAAACAATTAGTACAACCCATGATACTTTATTTAAGTATCTTTATTTGATTTGAAAAGGAAATGTGCACTACAAGTAAACAGCAACAAACCTAAAAAAGAAAAATATATTAGACGCATTCTGATATAAAATAAAAACAATTTCGTGAATGATAATAATAAACATTTAAAAATAAAATAACTTAAAGCTCAATTGTTTGTGAGGGTCAAAACTGTTTCTCAACACTACTATTTTAGAAATAAATAATGCAAATTTAGAACAAAGAAAGGTAATTAAAAGGTTTAACATTTTCGATCACCAGAGTCAAGGTACAATATACATGTAAAAGAAATAAAATAATATTCCTTTCAAACAATAAAAAATTCAAAAGACTATATGCAACATCCTTCCTAATATTACACAATAAATGAATCATTACAAGTTAATTCAGTATAACAATCATAACATTGGGCTACAATAAAATTTAAAATAAATCTTGAATCAGCATTTTAAACATGGGTTTCTTAAGATCATCCATATCTTCTTAACCAGCAAGCATACCTTTAAGATAAAAATACTTAGAACACAAAAATTAATAATTATTTAACTAAGTTAAAATTCTGTTTTTAAAATATATAAAGCAAAATAATGTTCTTGAGATAAAAAAATATTACTGAATAAGATGCCTGGATTATAAGAGAAAAATTGAAGTAATAAGAATTTAAAAAAATACGTTACACAATTTTATTTTTACCTAATTAAATATAACCATTCCAAGAGATCATTGGTTGATTGGTTTGTTGATGTTTTATGGGACAAGAGCCAGATTAAGCTATTATAATTAGGTAAAAAATTATTTTTGAATCAAATTTCATAAAAGAGTAGAGTTAACTTAATATCCTAATTATTTCAAATTAAACTTTAAGGGACATAGAAAACTTAACTTTAAAATATTGTTCATCATATATATATAACTAGATTTTAAAAATTTTATTTTGCTTGGTTAAAATTGTAAAGTATTTTTTTTACAATTATTCAATCAGGCCTGGGGTGCTAATTAGTTTGTGTCCAGGCCGAGTGGGGTGCTCATCTTATCAACCCCGGGAGGATGAAGGGCTGAGTTCACCCATGACCAGCTACCCAAGCAGAAGCCGCAAGTCATCGAATCTGGGTCGGTAATGCTCGTAGCCAGACACGCTGACCATTACACCACCGCGGCCAGTAAATGCAAATTAGAGGGGAGAAATTTGTAAGAGGGCAGTGGAAAATTTTCTTCTAGAAAAGGGGGCGGTGGTCCCAAAAAGTTTGTGAACCCCTGTTGTAGAGGTATGGTTCTTCAGGGCAAATTTTATCCACTCCATGCAAGGAATCTTTCGGTGGACTTGTTGAAACACTCTTCATTTCTTTTCTAAAAAACCTAGCAGAAAAATAAATTTAGTTAAAAATTTTAAAATGAGGATAAATTAAAAATAAAATTATTTAACTCAATCGTAAAAGACTTGAATACAGTTATGTTACACCTATTACTTATTGATTAGCTGAGCACAAGTGCCAAGTGTTCTGATTAATTATCAATAAGAATAATAAAGAACAAAAATATTTCATCCAAGAGTGCTCCTTTTAAATTTTTAATATTTTGGGTACTATTGTTATTTGACCTATTAAATATTGCCAAGCTGTTGAGTGGCATATAACAGTCAAATTTCAGAATAAAACACTATTAAAATATCTCAACTAGCACTGTTACTTTTAATTTGTTACATTTCTATGTGCATGTTATAAAACTTTGCCAGATATAGTCTGATGGAAATATTTGTGCCTGACTAATCCTGAAGTTCCCTTTCTTCTACAGGTTAGGCAAACTTTTGGAATAACTTGCAGAGTTTGGCGCTTGGTTAGGATGTTTTGGCAACCCTTAATGATATTCCATCTTTGTTTGCAGACTTGAGAGTCACGAAGTTGATTTGATGACTTTCAAAAATTGGTGTACCTGTAGACAAAAGCAGTTCCCAATACTCTACTTTTATTTTCATAAAGATTTTTTCCTTAAGCTTAAAAACATTGCTTGATAATTTTACAGTAATTAAATGTAAAAAATTGTCAACAAAATATATTGGATCAGCTGGTATAAGAGTCCTCCATTAAGCGATCGTGTCGCGATCACCAACTATACACTATAACTAATCGTGATATACCGCCAACTTGGCGACTCGCTTTGCTGTCGCCAAGTTCGCGGTATATCATGGAGGACTTGTCCCAGGACAAATGGAGGACTTGTCCCAGCTGTGCCAATATATTTTTCCAGATTTTCTCCCATTAATAAATATTAATTGCCAAATCCAAAGAAACACTGGTTTCATACTACAACCATACTTGGATAATATAGAAGCGCACGCCGAGCGCAGCTAGTTTTAGAATTTTGCTGAAAATGTTTTCAAATAATTTAAAATTTTGGTAAATAAATTGATTTTTTCTTGCTGTTGTTGCTTATGAAGCATTATTACAGTATTTAGGTAAACAATGAGACTGTCATTATGTTTTTAAGTGAAAATTCAAACGACTAGGGCCACTAATTAGTTTGCAGATATTTGATGGAATTTTAGTGCGCAGAGTTTTTTGTTCTATCCAACTATGACAACAACCATCCAATAGAGCAACAGTTAATTTTAATTTTCAAGCAACCTGGCAGATATACTGGATTAAGATGGCAAGAGAAGTGACAAAAATGTCGCCAAGAGTGGCACCCAGTTATAACATAGCATCAAACCATCTCTGGGCTACATTTTTGACAAAATTTGGTATTTCCAATGCTGTTTATTGGCATTTAAGCAATATAACTTCTTTACAACTGATTTGCCTGAATCCACTATTTTATCACCATTTTTGGCACCAAGCCTGATTTCTTCGGATAACCCACATATTATTATTACTGGTAAATGCAAAAACGCCGGGCCTGGGCATAATTTGGTATTGCCAATGCTGGTTATTGTCATGTCAGTAAACAATTCAACTTCTATAAAAATGAGTTGCCAGAATTCACTATTTTATCGCCATGTTTGGCGCCAGGCCCAGCGTTCTTGCATGAACCTTAGATACTTATGAACTATCTCTAAAATGAAAAGGTAACACTCAGATGAACGATCAAAATACAGTGGAAGCTCTTATAGCGTAATTAATCCGTATACCGAGTTTTTTGTCGCTATAAGAGCAAACTTTGAGTGATACACTCGAGTGTAGAATATCACTTGTTTAAAAGCAATAAACTCGTTAAGCTAAACTATCAATTTTGATACTTTTCGGGAAGGTGGACTCGATTCCCTCAATGATGTATTTTTAGTAGACTAATTTATAAAGTCTGGAGGAAATCTCAACCTGAAAACGATATCATTGGGATTTAAAACACAGTTCGAATCATCCAATTGATCTTTCCTCACTTTAAACAATTACTTCTTATTTTATGAAGTCTTGATACTTCCAATTTCATGTTATATTACGTTATCTATTGCTTTTATTTTAATTTATATAAAGTTTAAGATCAATATTTTACAGAGTATAAATATTTGCGTTTGCATTTTAAATTTTGATTTTGATATTAATTTATTGCATAGCTTAGCTTCCTTAGAAAGGTCTGATGCTTAAAAAAATTTATTACATCAATTTCACCTGCATCTGCATGCAATTTGAAAAATTTATGTCTTAAATATAAGCCAAAAAATTGGAAATAAAGAAAGATAAATGAATACGCTAATAAATTTAAAGTCTAAAATCAACAAGGACATTAGGTAGCGAAAGGTTTCGTTTGGGATTGAAGCCGGTTACCCCGGGCGAAAGCAAGCGAGAAGAAGATGCGATCGTAACTTGGTGCTGTTTGTCATACTCTGATATTTGTTTATTGGCTAATTCTTGTGTGACGCACACAAACCGATCCAGAAAAGTATTCGATAAGCTGAATCGATTCGAAGATTAGTCTTTAGAAGAGCACAAAAGTGCTCTTATAGAGACTAATTTTTGGGTCTTTATAAGAGAGTATTTTTATAAGAGCAGGTCCCTATAAGAGCTTCCACTGTATAAGTAAAGTATATCAATCATGAATTATAAGAAAATACAACGCACCAAAATAAGAAATGTCTACAATTATAAATGCTTGTTGAACATGTGAGTGTCATAGCAATCCTAAAACAATCATAAACTATCAAAATCGAAAGGAAAAGGAAAGGTACTTAAACTGAATAAATAAACAAAACAATCCAAGATGAAGCAAAATACACACACAAAAACAAAAGGCAAAACTCCTACACATATTATTTATAAATAACTTATTTTAAGGATAACGTTTACAAACAAAACAACCAATGACGATTTTAAAATTCCTTTGGTATCGTATCGGTTTGGGGTTTTTTGGAAATGGACGACGATAAAATATTTTGACTTTTGACTGTGTGGGTACAGTTAACAACAATTTAAATCATGAATACATTTTCTTCTTGAATTTTAAAAGGTCTAAAGTGCATTCTAAAATGATCAGAGTCAATTAATATTAAATGAAATATTTTTGTGTGATTACTTTTGAACAAGATTTCCTGTGAATGGAACAATGTTCTGCGTTCTGCATTGACATTTTTCTGTGACCTAATCGTACAATCGTACACGCTAAAAATGAAATTTTCACTGTGACTTTAGCGAAAATTTTCGGGCGTTTCCCGCAATTTTCCGACCCCGACCCACCTTACTTTTTCGCTGCCGTCGCCTCGTGAAGACGCTTCTGCGAAACGAAACATTCCTTTGTTTTCTCATCTTTTGTGAATCGAGTATGTTATGATTATTCTCTGTATTAGTTTTTGTATTTATTAATATGTTAATAATTTAATTTTAATTTATTTTGTGCGATTTTAAATAGGATTTAATGGTTGGTAGTATGGTTTTTCATATGAGGTATCAATAGGTCAAATTTATGTGTAAATCTTATGCCTTAGTTTTATATTTTATAGGATACTAAGTTACTTTTAACACAGTTGTGGTTATCATTATTACTACTTAGAAGTATAAAAGCATTTTAAGAAAGTATTATTAGCTCTTGCCCTAGAATTTCTTTGACAATCTCTTATGTCAATTCTAATGAGAAAGTAAAGATATTATATATACTTTAGCCTTCTAATGGATTGTTAATTTCTTCTTTTCGTTTATCTTTGAAAAAACTGCGAAGCAAAACAATGACATGCGGATAATACGCAAGCACCTAGTTTTCTAACGGCTCAGTTGATAACCGTGCATCGGATATTTCGCATGTTATGTATATGAAAGCGATGAAAACAAGTGAACAAAAAATTTAAGATTTTTTGAAATTGAGCTGTTTGCTCTTTAGTGAAGCTGTAGGCAGCTTTTCCTTCAGGTGCCACACCTTATCCAGCAACGCGTAAGTCCATTGATCGTTGTAGCATGCGTGGTAGAATGTCGCCATTGATTTCTCCCGCCTTTTAATGTGGAATGCTCGAATGCTTCTTATTCAAGTGAAGTGTATTGAAAATATGAATTGCCTTGTTTTATTGATTTATAAACTAGCTAGCCGCAGGAGTGCAGAATATGTCCGAACGCCCGAACATGGTTCGGGGGAAATTTTCCCTAAGTTTATAAAGAAAAAAAAATTCTACAAATCCAAGTTGTAATTAGTTAACAAATATTTTGGCTGGGGACAATATTATACCGTCCAAATTCTACGGAAATTATGTGAAAACTACGGATTTACGCCGAGAAAACGAGTTTCCTTGGTGAATACATGAAAGTTGGCTTTTCCTTCCATTTGGACAGAAATGCAGAAAAAACAACGTATCCGTAGCGGAATTAGCGATTTTCACTAAAAACCGCCTTCTTGTTTAATCACAAAGATGTTTTTGACTTAAAGAACATTTTATAGCTAAGATGACTTGTATGCAAGATAGAATAAAAGAATAGAGTCCATAAAAATTAAAACTTAGATTATTTTCTAATTATTGAACCTTGCAGAAGTTCAGTAATTAAATTATTCATAATATTTATTATTTCATAATAAAACCTCTTTGTACTTTAGTATTAACATGAACTAGAATGAAAATATGGGGCATTTTTGGAAAAATTTTGATGAAAATTTGGAAACATTTTTGGGGGAAATTTTGAACGAAATAAATTGTGTTCTGGGGAAATATTGGGCCTTTGAACATTTTCTGCACCCCTGGCTAGCCGTTTGTAACCATATTATTTAAATAATACTTCTCGTATCATTTTAGCTATAATGTTGTATATTGTTTTGCAATAGGTAAATATTACTTTTTTAATTAAAAGTAAATAGTAAAGGTCATTCATTAATGATTGAGGGGTTGTAGTTATTACTCATGTTTTAAGGAGGAGTGATTCCTATATAAAAAATATTTAAGGCACAGCTGGGATAAGTTCTCCAGTCGGCCATGTTCACCCATAAGCTGAAATAATGACAATACAAAAAAAAACTCAGATTATCACATAAAACAGTGTGGTCCAACCCGTGGCACGCGGGCCACAAGTGGCACTCGAAGAAATATTCGTGGCACTCGGCCTAAAAATTAAATTCGTATTCTAACTATATAAAACAGTGTGGTCCAATCCGTGGCCCTTGGGTTTGGACATCGAAGATATTTTCATGGCACTTGGCCACAAAATGTAATGTCTTAATTAAACTAAATAGAAGGTAATTCGCTTTTCAGTTTTATTTCAGAAATACGTTAAAAACCTGTTTTTATCTGTCGAATTTTCAAATACTTTCCAGGGCTGAACCCCTGGAACCCCATTTGAACTGTTTTTGACTTGACTTAAATTTCAAAAGGGTTATTAAAAGTGCATCAATAGAATATTCAGTTGGGGCAATTTGTAAAAGGAATTATCAATTCAGTAGAAACTATGAGGTGTAATTAACATTTCATCTACAAGTGTAGTTTCAGAAATTTCATTTCAGGGTTGCAGTTATGTCTATTATGTATTTAGAACTCAATTTTAATAGTTAAAAGTTCCTATAACCTCTTGAGAAAATAATAGAGTATATCTTCTTTGGATATGAACTAATTTAGAACGACACTTTTACCTGTAAATCACTAAAATCTTTAACACTTCATGCTATTTCATTTTCAAAACGTTGCTTAAACCCTTTTTTCTAAGAGAACGGTTTCCTCTTTACTAATAGACTAATTTTCCTTTTAACAACAAATCTTCAATTTGAAAAGAAAAATAATTTGTTTTAAATTTTAATTTTATAAATATGAGCATTAAGTAAAATAATGTTTAAATAGTGGCACAAAATGAATCCCCTTGATGAATAAAAAGTATATTAATGAGAAATATAAGTTTGATTTGCCTGTTTTCAAAGAGTAAAATGTAATTTTTACTGTCTTTGGCACTCGCCTCCCTGTAAAAAGTTTAATTGGCACTCGGGTAGCTAAAGGTTGGACCACACTGACATAAAATATTGGGCAAAGTAAATTGAAAGGGCAAAAATTCAACAGTAAAATAAAAAAAATTTTGTACTTTTTAACCGTAGTGAAATTAAAAATGCAATATTCCCAGGCAACACAACCTGTCCAATTGGTATAAAACGCTTAATCATAATCATATAGATGTATTCTTGACAATGGTACTGTACTTATAAGGGTTTTCATTTAATACGTTTTTAAATTTGTTTTGCTGAGTTTTTTTTTTTTTTTTACTTAATATGTTTATATTTTTTAAATTTAACAGAAAAAACACTTATCTTTGCACTGTAACATACATTTACCCGATGTCTTAAGAAAGTTATAATAAATTCTTTGTAATTACCCAAAGTTACAGCATTAAAGATATGTTTTTTTAATAATTTTTAATTTTTTTTTGCAATTGAAGTTTTTATTCTTAAAGTAATAAAACTTAACACTTAAATTCCTCCCAGCTGCATTTTTTTTTTTTTTTAATCATTTTTTGCAAACCCTGATTTGGGTCTATTACTCTAATGCTGTGCAAAACAGTTACAAAGAAAAGTTAAAAACTTTTTTTTATTTGCACATAAGATTAAACCTTGTATGGTTTAATCTTTATGTACAAATAAAAGATGTTGTTTTTTAACTTTTCTTTGTACCTGATTGGGGCCGTTCAAAAATTACTAGGGCACCTTAGAGGGGGAAGGGGTTTGCTCTTTGCTTATTTTTCCTGACAAGGGCAGAGGGGGATATGAGTGAGGCTTACGTTAGATGTCACAAACACTGCATTTTCGCAAATCTCTTGTTTAGTGCAAAAGTAATTTCAAAATCAACCAAAAATATATTTTACAAAAAATTGAACTAGGATAAAATTAAATTTTGACTTTTCAGGGGGCGATCGGGCAGTTTTCTTACGGAATTATAAGGGGGGCTGCTGTTGGCTTATCTTTGCTGACAAGGGGGTGGTCATAAATGACCAAAAACATGCTTACGTAATATTTGAACGGCCCCATTGAATTATTATTGTTCATCTATTACAAAACCTGTGGAGCTTTGTGCCTGGCTAAGGAGCTTTTGGTGTGATGATCACCAACTGTGGAGAATTTTAATCAGAAGGATAAAATAATTTGAGGAAACTTAACAACAGTTTATTGGAGCGTGAGACATGGCATCCGCCGGAGGGAGAATCCGTAGGGTGTCTGGTTTTTTAGAATGAGGGGAAAAGAGCGTCACAGTGAAACGAAACCTAAATTCGGGTCTCGATTGGCTGCGAGAACGAGGTGTTGATATATTTAGCGGGGGCTCTGGAAGCTAACCCCCGCTCTGCGAGTGTTTGTGGGGCTCAGGATTGTGCCCGACACCGAACGAATGCAGACTGCTACAAGCTGTTGAAATATATTATGTGGGAAGCATCTAAGGGGGTGCTCTTTGCTCATTTTTCCTGATGAAAGGGGGTATGACCGATGTTTATGTAAATGTTACAAACTCTGGATTTTCAAAAAATCTGTTGTTTCTTGCATAAATAATTTCAAAATTTCACCAAAAATTAATTTTTAAAAGAATTGAACTAGGAAAAAAAACTGACCCTAATCCTAAAGTATCCTCAACTTTTTTATTAGGGAAGTTTTCCCTAGACATAAAAATGTTACAATGAAGTTTATAAAGGCACTACCCAGCAATAAATCAAAATTATTTTAAAAAACAAAATATTTTATTTCTATATCTGATTATAACCTTCTTCTGTTCCAAAGCCATTCTGTATGAATAAATTTTTATTCCAAATTAAATAGCAGCCTCCCAATACTTCAGTTTAATTTGAGATAAATAAAGCTTTTTTTTTTAGTCTAGCAGACTTAACACACTCAAGGGCCTGTAATAAAACCAAAGACATTTCCACCAGAATAACACTTTCCCAGTAAAATGTAAGAACCTTTTTGAAGGTTTATGTACCTACTTAGATATGAACTACACATTAAATCATTTCACAACTTCTAATATAAGATTGATCAAAAAAATTATCTTCAAAAGATGTTCTATTTTAAATTCAATCCTTGTCTAACTCTAACTGCTGTTAATGATTAAGGTGATCTTGTTCTGTAATTTGGACTCACAGTGCTAAGATTCAACACTGTATGAATGTGTTCTCTTGATATTGAAAATGCAACTCTTGTAGTAATGGTTGGTTTCTTTTTTCAGTCTCCAACAAATCTTAAAAGATGCGTGAATGTATCAGTGTTCATGTTGGCCAGGCTGGAGTGCAGATTGGAAATGCCTGTTGGGAGTTGTACTGTCTGGAGCATGGTATTCAACCCGATGGCCAGATGCCTAGTGATAAAACCATCGGAGGAGGTGATGACTCTTTCAACACTTTCTTCAGTGAGACCGGTGCTGGTAAACATGTTCCACGTGCTGTCTATGTGGATTTGGAACCAACTGTAGTGGATGAGGTCCGCACAGGTACTTATCGCCAGTTATTCCACCCTGAACAACTTATCACTGGTAAGGAAGATGCTGCCAACAATTACGCCAGGGGTCATTATACCATTGGAAAAGAAATTGTGGACCTGGTCCTGGATCGGATTCGCAAGCTTGCCGACCAGTGCACCGGACTCCAGGGATTCTTGATTTTCCACAGTTTTGGAGGTGGAACTGGATCTGGTTTCACATCGCTTCTGATGGAGAGGTTGTCTGTGGATTATGGCAAGAAATCGAAGCTGGAGTTTGCAATCTACCCTGCACCACAGGTAGGTTATTATTGTCCTTTTGTTGGTAAGTTTTAAATATTGTGAATGGTATTCAGTGGGGTTTTTTTATTTGCTGTAGGTGTCTACTGCTGTCGTTGAACCTTACAACTCCATCTTGACCACCCACACCACCCTTGAGCATTCTGACTGTGCATTCATGGTAGACAATGAGGCAATCTATGACATCTGTCGCCGCAACTTGGATATTGAGCGTCCTACTTACACCAATCTCAACCGACTTATTGGGCAGATTGTATCATCCATCACTGCCTCACTCAGATTTGATGGAGCTTTAAATGTGGATCTGACAGAGTTCCAGACCAACTTGGTACCCTACCCTCGAATCCATTTCCCCTTGGTTACCTATGCTCCTGTCATTTCTGCAGAGAAGGCATATCATGAGCAGCTGACAGTTTCAGAGATCACCAATTCTTGCTTTGAGCCAGCCAACCAGATGGTCAAGTGTGATCCTAGACATGGCAAGTACATGGCCTGTTGCTTATTGTATCGAGGAGATGTTGTTCCCAAGGATGTTAATGCTGCCATTGCTGCTATCAAGACAAAGAGAACCATCCAGTTTGTAGATTGGTGTCCAACTGGATTTAAGGTTAATATATGAATTTTCTCTGCATGTGTGTCAAATTCTTGTTTATTAATAGCTAAACCTAGTTTCTCAGAGGTAGAGGGTATAAAAACATGTTACCAAAATTAATTGAAATTGATTTCCAAAACTTTAGTCTTAATGAGGTGCTAATGAAATAAGTGTAGTAAAATATTTTAGTTTTGGCAAATATTGAAATCCTGGATTGGCTTAAATAGATATATTTTGCTTTCAGGTGGGCATCAACTACCAGCCTCCAACAGTTGTACCTGGAGGAGATCTAGCTAAAGTTCAAAGAGCAGTGTGCATGTTGTCCAACACCACTGCCATTGCTGAGGCTTGGGCCCGTCTAGACCACAAGTTTGATCTTATGTATGCCAAACGAGCTTTCGTCCACTGGTATGTTGGTGAAGGTATGGAGGAAGGAGAATTTTCTGAAGCCAGGGAAGATTTGGCTGCTCTTGAGAAGGATTATGAGGAGGTTGGCATCGATTCTGCTGATGGTGCAGAAGACGAAGGAGATGAAGAATTCTAAATGCTGTATTGCGCACATTCCTGATTTATGATGGAACAATAAATGTCATTGCTTAACTATAGGAATAAGTGTAGTATTTCTGAAATTTTTCTCTTATTTAGGGTTATCTTAAGGAAATTGCAGTATAATATCTATCCAGACTGACTGACAAAGGCATCCAGGTTTATTAACACTTATTACACAATTTCCTTTTTTTACACCACACATTTTTAGCCTTTACTATGGCTAACGGTCTTCTTCAGGACAGAAAATATTAAAAGGGTATGTGATAAAAACCCTATTTTAGTGGTGAGATTACAACGAATTGTCCTGGAAAGTATTTAAAATTCAAACATGCAACCAATCTCACCCCTCTGTGATTATTAATGAAACTTTCAGGAGTAATTTTTCCCCTTGAAATAAATAAGCTTATGAGATCATCCAAATCTGACCTTAAAGGTTTGTCCAAAGTTCCCCTTGCACTGGAAAAGTTGCGTAATATCTTCCTTTGACTATTCAATTTATGATTTTTATTTATTATGATTTTAAGCTAATTCAAAAACAAAATATAAATAGTGTCTAATAATGTTGACCACTATTTATATACTAATTTCTTGCGTGAAATTTTGTGGCTCGGCAAGAGAGCGGTCCTATTTAGAAATCAGCCAAATGAGTTAAAACACTACTCTTAAGAATAAAATTCAAAACTTAACTGAGTAAGACTAATGACTCTCCCTTTTCACTAGAAACTCCACTATTTAATTCAGAACTTTGAACAGGGCTTAAATTCTAACCAAAGAAACGCCGGAGGCGTATTTCCAATCGCGCACGTGTAGGAAGCCACCAGAGGCAGCACTAGCGCTCAAAGAGGATCCGGAGAATTTGGCGCAAATACAGTTTTAGTTTACAGCTTTAGGCCAGTCATGGACAAAGTGCGGGCCTTCGGACGTGTCAATCCCTCTATGGTCAATCCGGCCCGGGTTTACACATAGTATAAAATATTTTTATATGACCATCATTTAGCTACACTACTGCGAATCAGCTCATCCCAGTTTCTACCTTCCATTCTTTGAAAAACTTTTAGAAGCTCAGTATCATCACAGTTTCATCAGTCACATGGGCGTTCCTACTCTTCTAAAGAACAATCATTTTTGTAACTTTAAATCTTTTTATCTTAAGTAGTTTCCGAGTAATAAAAACTTATAAAAATTTAACGCACGATTTATGTGCATACTATTATTTTATAATTTTAAAATATAACAACTTTTAAATAAATACTTAATTTTACAGTTTTATTTTAAAATTCAGGTAACGATGTAATAACATTTGTAAAAATTGACCTTCTAGCACAAATAGCCGAAAAATATTTTGAGCTTTGATATCCCCATTATTTTAGCGTTTTTATCAATTATTGGCCCCTTTATATTAAATTCTATGAGGACGAAAAATTTTCAAAGAATAAACATATGCATGTGGAACTGAGAATAAAAAAAAGCTGGCTTCCTGTTCTATTTCATTTGTTCTGAGTAGTGATGGGCAAAATCGACAATTTTAGGTATCGAATACTTTTAGGTATCGAGTATTTTCAAGTATCGAATACTTTTTCTATTGAAATTATATATTAAAAGATTCAATAATTCTTAAAGGATGCGCATGAACCACCCTTGTGCTATCTATAAAATCTATAGATAGGGTCAATCTATAAAAAAAACCCTAGAAATTAATGAACAGCGAATTTAAAAGTGCATTAAAACCCAAGGCTAATAAAATTAAAAAAAGAACCTTAATGTTAACCACAGTTCGCCGCCTGAAGCACTCGCCGCATGAGCAGAAGCTGACACGCGAGCGACATGAATTCTAAATAAAAAGAAGAAGTATAGTACTTTTAGTGGTGAGTAATAATGATTTAAGTAAATGAGAACTCTTTTGAAGTAAATGTGTTATGAAGGTTCCTTTTCTCGAATTCTGTAAAAGGAAATCAAACTTGAAATTGGAATGGTAAAAATAGGGTTCACAGATGGAAGTTTTGTAAATTCAAACCCTCTCCGAATGATGTATATGTATACAAATGTACGGATCGTTCCAGTTGTGAAGGGGAAATTGTCGCATTGGTTTTCCACCCTTAGAAAACCCTTAACTTCGACTTTTTAAATTAAATATCGTATCTACTAAACTTCCATCTATGGCAATTCTTTTAGATTATAGAGAATCTCAAATTTTTAAACTAAATCACAGCTAAAATAGTTTATTCAAACACTCACCACTAAAAAGTTATTAAATGAAGACCTTATTTCAAAATTGAAATTTTATTATATTTACTCTTAATAGTTTTGCTTTAACTAAATAATACGTTCAGGTTTAATGATTAAAAAGGTCCAAGTGTAACCGCATTACTAGTTACTGTAATACCAGTATCAATTAGTTGATTTTAATTAAAACAATAGTCAAGACCATTAAACAAAATGTATTTACGAAAATTGACTAAAATATTGGTGACTTTTCTAACCCTAAATCCCATTTTAAAATAATCGACGTCATTCTTCCAATAATTTAGCGCTTAAAACAGTACTCGATTAAAAGTTCGAACCAAAAGTATTTGTATCGAAAAAAGTATGAGTAGAAGGTTCGATTACAAAATTACAAGTACTCGAAAAATGTATTTGAATAAAGGTTCGAACGAAAAACTACTCATAGCGAAAAAGTATTTGTATCTAAAAAAGTATGAGTAGAAGGTTCGATTACAAGTACTCGAAAAATGTATTCGATTACAGGTTCGAACCAAAAACTACTCATAGCGAAAAAGTACTCAATAGAAAGTTCGAACCCTCAGTACTTATGGGACAAAGAGAGAGTCAATGTGGAAAGAGTCAAGAGGTGGATCGCAAAGCGCGGGGATCTTCGGAGCGATTAGGCGGGGGAAAAACCCACAGAGTATAGATTCTAACAGAGGGTCCAAGCGGCGATTTTACTCTTTCGGAGACAATAGTTCCACCGTTATCGCATAGTGGCGCTGATGGTCCCAGTTGTCAATCGATATCATATCGATATCAAGTGGGAGGGAACAAGTCGGAACGAGTGATTCTGATTGGATATGGAACTTTTTATGGGAATTTCGCAATCACTGTTATTTTTCCCCAGATCAAGGAACTTTTCCCTAAACTTTCCCTGCCGGTAGTAAAATTTCCCCATAAATAAACATGGATGATTTGTAGTGTCTCGGTCTCATCAGTGATTGCTCTAGCAGATATTATTATTTTGCATCATTCTCCAAGTAAGTCTCATTTAACATTGTTTTATTCAATAACTTAAATCCTATGATTAATCATAAAAATGCTTCTTTTCTAAAAATGTCTTTCTTTTGCTTTTAGAACACGTTTATGTTGAATTGTAAACAACTTCCTCCAGTTTTGATGATTTTCGTTTGGGAAAGGATAAACTGTAAGTAGGTAATGACTTTTTAATAATTTTCAAATCAATGTTTTAAAAAGCAAGATTATGTTAAGAATATTTGTTTATCAAATAAAAAAAGCAAAGGATTAAGACATTACTATAGTAAAAATTTGCCAATTATCAAATGAAAAAAAGTAAACAAAATGGGTGAATTTCCATTACAATGATCCGAAAGTTATTTAGAACTGTAAATGAAATCTTTATTTTTTTTACTAAATATCGTCTGGTAATACATATATATTTGAAGATCAATTATATGTTATTTAATGTTATAAATGGTTTGCGAGTACTACTTTGTTTCCTGAATTCATTCCTTGAGTTTTTATTAGTATGCAGTTTATTATTTTTATAAAGCAACTTTCCAATAGCTAATAAATTGCAAGTACGTTTCAATGCTATTCTTACCTTTTGATTATTTACTTTATCACTGAGTTTTGATGAGTTACTTTATTTGTGAAAATGTTATTTAATCTTATATTCGTGCTTTTTGAGTCATGTTTTTATAATTAATTTGGAACTATGCTTCTCTGGTAATTACTGTTGACTTGTAAATCAAGTCTGTATCCTTTTCCCTTATTGTATGTATATTCTTCAGTTTATTGATAACTATATTAAATGAAGCCATGATAAACTTTTTTGCAGTTTTTAATTATTTGAATAGGTTTAAATTACCTTTCTCAAGTAGTATTATCTAAGTAATGGTTGAAATTTTGAAATATGTTTTAATAAAAACTATAACAAAGCATGGTTTGGAAATGCAGGCAATCACTTTAAAATACTTATTTTGAAAAAAATCTGATAAATTCATCAATTTTCAGGGGCTTTTGAATCTGCATTGGTTGAATTCAAAGCTATCAAGAATGATTGCATTATGTTACCCTGCAGTGTCAAAATTGTTATTGAGTTATTGTTATTCAAAGTTATGTTTTTTATGTAAGAGGTTTTAAGCTTAGGTTGAGTATTGTGTGCCTGTGAAAGCAAAAGCTTTTACATAAGTCAGATACTAAAATAAACAATAATCTGATAAAACATTTAAAAATATAGAAATTATCTACTATCTCAAATTCTATTGTGGAATAGGTTGGCAAAATCCCTGAAGGAAGTCAAGGCACTTCTATGTCTAAATCATTGAAATTTCCTGTTGATTTTTTAAAAGGAAAAATGCTTTATTTGCAATGACTTAGAAATCACTACTAATCATTTTTCTTAGTCAAATTCTGTTATATTGTAACTGGGATTTTTCCCACTTGTGTCATTTTATTTAATTTCAATTTGTCTTATATTTTTGCATACATCCCTTCAACTAATTGGTTCTTAAGATATCAGAAATGCTATACATAAAATTTGTCTAGTTTTTTGTAATATCTGTAAATATCTGTTCAATAAACTATTTTTTATTACTACTTGTATTCACTGTGTTGAAATTAATATGAAGTAATTATTTTCTATGTTTCTTCCAATCTTTTCACCTAAGAAAAATTATATTTGGGTATAATTTATGGTGTTGTTTTATTTATGGATAATAGAATTGTTTATATTATAAATCACCATATATTCATTCTACCTCACCTGCAATCCAGTTCAGTTTTTGAATATACTATAGCATAATCTAATGTGAAATAAGTTTAATAAATTTACTACTTTTGAATAACCAAAAAAAAATAGCATTTTGTTTGCAAAATGCTAAAAAATGCAAACTTAAATCATAATCACTCAGTTAATCAACTCATTGTTTTAGTTTAATGAAAAAAGATAAACTCGCAATAGAAATAGATAACAAAAACTTCAATTGCTGAAAGTAAAATTACAAAGATAATTCAATTTCTAAGTCTAGAAATTATTCAGATCAATCGATGTAAAAGGCGATTTCCAATTCAAAAGCCGAAGTTAGAAATTTCCTCTTTCCCCAGCGCATGCTCAAAAGACACACGTAGCTGTTTGAAAACTGGGAAAACAGAAGAAATCTTTTTCCCTTTCTAGCGATTTGAGTGACAGGTGAGGGATGATAGCTGGCCAGGTGGGCGGGGTTAATAGAGAAAGAGGAGGTTGCAGAGAGAGAGATTGCATGCGCATTGAAGAGAGTCAATAACGTTCGTCCTGCACTGTCGTCCTGTTCTCTGGTTAGTTCCACCGTTATCGCATAGGGGCGCCACGTTCTATGGGAAAAACCATGCTTTAAAAGTTGCCATTAGCGTCTATGGAGATGGACCCTCTGTTAAGCTCTATACTCTGTGGAAAAACCAAGGCCACGTCGAATTTCGATAGCGGAAGATAAACGACTCGGGTTTGAGCGTTGCAAAATGAAAACAGGCTGTGTTTAATCTACAGTATGTATTTTGAATATTATTTCATTGAAAAATTTAAAACGAAATATGCCAATAAAGTATCGATACTTTTTTGGGTATCGAATACACCCGATACTTTTAGGTATCGAATACTTAAGTAATTGGTATCGATACCTGCCCATCACTAGTTCTGAGCATCATTTTTGTTTCTTTTCCCTTTCACGCCTTCTTCTATAGTCGGCTGGGAAGAAATTTTGGCCCAGGCATTTTAAGTCAAAGACGGAAAAGTACTTAATTTTTTATGATGGGGATCATGTAGGAAATGATTTTCCTATGCTCGAGAGGGGAGAATAGTTTTCTAAAATTTGTTGGTCTTGGAAAAACTTATTTAGCTGTCAGCGCTAAAGCTTAAAAAAAACCGCCTTCCACGAACAGCTGCCCACCACTAGGTCAGCCCTGTCTGATTGTTTTTTTTTTTTTAATTTGCTCTTATTCGTAAGAACGCAGCTTCTTATTGAGCGCCAAATCGCCTAAGAACATAAACAATACAAACCTATACAGTCTTCAATGGACTCTAACCGCCTATCTGGTTCGAGACTTCACGGAACCAACACGTGACCTACAACTAGTGTTTGGCAACTAGTGGTCAAAAAGTAGTTAACTACCAACTACTAACTTGTCTGGGAAAATCAAGTTGCAACTAGTAGTTAACTATTTTTTCCTGGGACTAGTTGCAACTAGTAGTTAACTATTTCCCAAAGTAGTTAACTACTAGTTAACTAGTCTATTTAATTTCATAACCTATTTTTTTGCCCAAATTCTAATACATCTTTCTTATCTATATCACAAAAAACTTTATGCTTCGCTCAAAACGGTGCTTTATTTCTGGTTATGGTATTTGAGTACTCTACCATGACATTGTAGTTATAAATAGCAGCGTAATTTTTGTATATTTTGATAAAAATTTTAAATATTTTTGAAATTTTAAACAAATATTTTTTTTAAAGTAGTTGAAAATTCGAAAGTAGTTTCAACTAGTAGTTATTAAAAAAAGTAGTTCAACTACTAGTTAAACTAGTTTAAACCAAAAGTAGTTAAACTACTAGTTGATCGGTAGTTAACTACTAGTTGCAACTAGTTCTAGTTAACTAGTGCCGAACACTACCTACAACTGAGCTTGCAATGGACTCTAACCGTCTGACGTCACACGGAACCAACACGTGACCTACTGAGCTTGCGATTGGTTACCACAGATACTACACTAGTAGATCTACTAGTGTAATATCTGTGGTAACCAATTGCAAGCTCAGTTGTAGGTCACGTGTTGGTTCCGTGAAGTCTCGAACCAGATAGGCGGTTAGAGTCCATAGAGCATTTTCAATCACATGACTTGGACCTAACAACGGCCTTAGCAACAGAAGATGTTACAGTTTTTTGCCCTACAGAGGTTAACAGTTACAGAAAATGACTAGCCATGGAATTCTTCTATTGGAGCATTTGCAATCACGTGATCCTATACCTAAAAACCGCCTTAGCAACAGATAAACAACGGCCTTAGAAACAGTTAAAAGCCCTACAGAAAGTACACAGTTAAAAGAAAATAACCGGTTGTGACGTCACCTGAAAACACTCTATTGGTTACCACAGATACTACACTAGTAGATCTACTAGTGTAGTATCTGTGGTAACCAATGGACTCTAACCGCCTATCTGGTTCGAGACTTCACGGAACCAACACGTGACCTACAACTGAGCTTGCAATTGGTTACCACAGATACTACACTAGTAGATCTACTAGTGTAGTATCTGTGGTAACCAATTGCAAGCTCAGTAGGTCACGTGTTGGTTCCGTGTGACGTCAGACGGTTAGAGTCCATTCTTACTGGCTCCTCACCGAACGTCACACTTCCGCGCTAGTGCTGCCTCTAGCGGCTTCCTACACGTGCGCGATTGGAAATACGCGTACCGGAGCCCTACTATTTCAACATTCGCTTAATTGGGACATCTCCGCTTAACAGGGGCGTCATTTCAGTTTTTGGTTTGAGGGAGCAAGGATGTTTTTAAGTGGGGCTGGGGGTCACCCCCAAAAAAAATTTGAAATTTAGCCTCTTTTTACAGTTGGGGAAAAAAACGACTCAGTTGAGATTTCTGACGAACCACTTGGGTTAGAAAGACAAATAAGGTGTAATTTTTCATGTCTTGAAGTATTCTTTATATGAAAAAAATTTCGAGTCCTTATAGACCGGGAGCCAGCAACATATTTTGTCAGTCATTTCCTCTCAAGCGATATTTGGTGGAAAATTTCAGGGAGTTGTATCATAAAGCCTGGTGAGCGTCAGCTGCTTGTCCGTGGGTGGGTTGAGCGGTGGGAGTCCCCCAAACACTCCCCCCCCCACAAAAAAAATTAAAATTTTCAGTCATTTCCTCTCGGCTAAAACTTTGATACATTATAGTAGACCCAATATCTAGAAGAAAAAAATTCGTCAGCTGGCTGTAGGGCGGTGGAATAGACGTCAGCTGGTCGTTTTAACATTTGGAGCGTATTCCTCAAAGATTCTTATCTATGAAACTAGCGATAACTTGAAGGATTGTGGAAACCCAACCGCTTCATTCATTGATAAAAATCTTTGAGGAAGACGCTCCAAATGTTAAAACGACCAGCTGACGTCTATTCCACCGCCCTACAGCCAGCTGACGAATTTTTTTCTTCTAGATATTGGGTCTACTATAATGTATCAAAGTTTTAGCGGGGAGGAAATGACTGAAAATTTTAATTTTTTTTTGTGGGGGGGGGAGTGTTTGGGGGGCTCCCACCGCTCAACCCACCCACGGACAAGCAGCTGACGCTCACCAGGCTTTATGATACAACTCCCTGAAATTTTCCACCAAATATCACTTGAGAGGAAATGACTGACAAAATATGTTGCTGGCTCCCGGTCTATTAGGGGGTCGTCTTCATATTAAACGAAACACTAACTTTTTTTTTCTATGGCGACCCCCAATTATTATGCGTTTTTCTGAAAGAGCATCCCCATAATCCCCCAAATACCAAGTTTCATTCACATCGGACGGAAAATTAAGCTTTTACGTTTGGGGGTCGTCTCCAGAGTGAGAAGGGTTAATTTTCTGTCTCTGTTTTAGGACACTTTTACTCACCACTTTAATATTTATTGAAAATTTATAAGTAATTAATTGAAATTTTATATCATTGTCGAAGACATATTTAAACCTCTCGGAGGCGTTGTTGAGGCTCTCCAAAAACTAAAGTCAGCTACTTCCAAAGCCCACCAATTGGAGATACTTGCCACGATGTCAGACAGTTCCTAAGTTCCGCAACTCCATGAAAGGGCTTCAAATATGTACTTGGAATGCCAACGGAATCACATCTAAAATAAGTGAGCTTCGCAACTTTGTAAATACACACAGCCCGGATGTGATTTGTCTGCAAGAGACTCGCATTCATCCCAACACAAACATAAAAGTCCCTAACTACATAACCTATAAGAACGACCTTGCCCTCCCTCCAGGTACCACCTGTCATGGCGGTACAGCAATACTAATAAAAAAATCCATCCCCCACACAGTAATGCTAACACCTCCCCTAATAAATCAAAACCCTCTATATACAAAGCCTGACAACTACGTCACTGTGACGTCAAACGTGGCGGAAAACCGCTAAATTTCCCATGTTAAGTCTATAGGCCCTTTTATATGAACCCGTTTTCGCGGATGACGGCCCGCGTTTGCTTGATCCGCCATCAGAAAAATCCCTTTGGTTGGCAAAAAGTGGTGGCGCTGCGGTCGCCTTTGAACAACCAAACGCGGCCCGTGAAAACGGGAGCAAAAAAAGTTTTGCTCTCCGTCATCGGCAGCCGCGAAGATTAGAGAACATCAACAATAAACTACAAACATGGCGTAAGTTCAATTTTTGTTTCTCTTGGTTTAAAGTGTATTTCAATTGAAAATGATTGTAAAGTGATTTCTTATTTAAAACAAACAAAGTACTTGTTCTCGCGATTGATTTCAATCGTAATACTGGCGTTGTTTTCTGTATGTAATTTGCATTACAAGCAGTGCTGAAATTGGAGAAAAATATTTGGGGGGACTCACCCTCACCTTTTTACAGAGTAGATGATTGATGGAGGGTAAAATATGACTAATTTTTAGTAGTACCTACTTGAATTGATAATCAAATTATAGATTACATTTAATTGCATAGTTAGGGGAAAGTGGGGGCTAATGGGAAATTTTTTAAATGCTAGAATAAAAGCATAAATGCAGTTATTATAATTTGTATAACCTTAAAACTATGTAACATTTAAGTATTCATTACAAATATTGATGGAAAGAAAAAAAACATTATTCATCTTTATGTTAGTAGTGGCGGATCCAGGATATGTTTTTGGGGTATAAAAATGTGGGGTTTTTTTAAAATTTTTTTTCGAAATTAGACTCTAAAAACAGGGTTTTTACTCATTTTTTGCACAGCAAATCGTGAGTAATAGAGATTAAAATACTTGAAGGGGGTCTTGGGGGTCCTCCCCAGAACGTTTTTGGAAATTTGACCCTAAAAATCCGAATACGAATATATTTGCGAATCGGAATACGGGGAAACTGCTGGCACGCTGATAGGCGAATCCGAACACTCATTCAAATGGGAATTTAGGTCAGAAAAAATAAATTTTCTTTCGTATTTAAATCTACCCTTAAATTTATAATTTTTTTTCATGGAAACAAATATTTTAGGGGACGGTAAAAATACTTCGGGGGACGGTCCAATTATTTCGGGGGACGGCGTCCCCCTCCAATTTCAGCACTGATTACAAGTCAATGTACAGCTTAATGTTCATGCTAAAAAAGAAATTGCATCATTTTATGAAACAGATTCTGTTTCCTGTAGAAGAGACACTGCTATAAAATAACAGATAATAAAGCTTGATATCGCGTGTGATCACATTTATCTTGTTTTGTATTATATCGTTGGAAACAGCTTTAGAAATAGTCCTCCAGTCACCACATCTGTAATGTGTAACCACATCTCCCACAGCAACACGATTGAGTGTTGTCTATCTCTAACCAGGGCCTGATTTACCATTAGGCCCGGGCCTAGGGGCCCCACAATTTGGGGGCCCCCTAATTTTAAAAAGTTAACAAAAATTATAGTAGAAATAACTTTTTATACTTCCTTGAATGTTTTTTCATTACATTTTTTAACTCGAAAATAAAAATCCAAAACTTTTTAGCAATGTAAAAAACGTAAAAGATAACCGAGAACGTGTCTGACCCTGACGATAGTGAATTTTCATACTAATCAAACAATAATTTTAACGCATCTACATTTATGTAGCACCAAATATGGCAACGGGGGGCCCCTTCCTGCATGTTGGGCCTAGTGTTCTAAATTTTCTAAATCGGGCCCTGTCTCTAACAATAATAGCAATTACTACTATTTTAGGATCTAGTAATAATACTTAAAATTGGACCTAAATGGTTGTTATAATTGAGGCTGTGGGTAAAAAAGGCGGCTGAAGTCTCTAAAGCTGTACCGAAAAATAATTATTTATTTATTTGATTTGAAATTGAATTTACTCGGTGTATATAGCAGTTTAAGATGATGGCTAAAATATTTCGGGGACTGTCTAAAAAATATTTTGTGACGACGCCTCCCTATGTCCCCTCAGAATCAGAACTGGTTGTATAGACAATGTTTTTAATTATATTAGGTATGAGATTGATCTAATGGTTGATATCCCGATTCAGGCAGTTGTTGAAACTTTTTGTCCAGGCGGTATGATGGTTTATAACAGTTTGTTACTCCTGTTAGAGACAGTGATTTCATACCAGGATATACCTGACCAAGCTTGGCGCTAAAAAGAAATAGGTTGCCTTTTAGTCGCTTTTACCCAATACTCTCGCATATTTTAGAAGGGGCGTTGCTCTACCACTTAACTAGAATAATTACCGTTACATGTTTTACATTCTTTTAGGAATCGCTTCTTGCCCATCCAGAATATGCATGTTTAAAGTATAGAAAAAAGCATTTTTACCTTACTTAAAAAATCCTATTATAGCCCCTGTAGATCTCTAGAAGTTGTTGCTTAAATGACTAAGTTATTTAAAGTTTAACATTTACTTTTAGGTGCTATTAGCGAAATACAAATATTTATTCATAATAATTAAAATTGAACCTGCTAGGTATGTAAAGACATTGTTATTTAATTGTATTGTATTTCGCTATTGAATGTCTGTTACTAATATTCTTCTTAGTTTGTGATTCAATTAATATGATTTCTGTACAATTGTTTAGCATTTCAATTATTTTTCTCTTCCACAGAAGTTTAGAATATTATCTTATGTAGTCTGAAACTGAAGAAGATATTTATCCTGAATGAGATGACTGGCTAAGTGCAGTAAATTTCTATTCTTATAGCAATGCATCCAAGCTTTTTTCACCTTTTTAATTGCAAATCTTAAATTTTATTTATATGGGGATATTATTTGCCACTCACAGTGGCAGGTCATTCGAAGTATGTGAACCCCTAGCAATACATGAAAAAGAAATAAAAACATTTTCAACTTTATCCGGGATAAGATTCCGCTCCATACCTTTCGAAAACGAAAGGTCAATATTTGTTACCAAAGTTTTCTGTACATTACAGTTTTTTTTGCTCGGTATTATTTAGTGAGACTGTTTCTTACAGCACAACTTATAGTGCGTGTGCTTGCTTTGCACAATACTTTAGAATTAGATGCTAATTTATGTTTACCAAAGTCAAGCAAAAACACCAAATTTCCCGGTATGGTTGTGGTAACACATTATTTACTGGTGGTGTAGCCAGTGGGTGTTGGGGTTGTAGTACTCATTCCCAAAACTAAAAATTTATTATGAATTATACTAGATTATGTTTCTTGTCAGTGACGGGTCACGGGTTGATGTAAGAAGACTCCACTCTTTCTAGCTACCTAATTGACAAGTCAGAGATGACTCTTGCTTGCTCTGTCTTTTTCACCTATTAGATAGCCAGAAAGTCTGTCGTCACCTCACATCAACCTGTGACCTGTTGTAACATAGTGCAGTTGAAATAAGTAAAATTCTCCCCATACATAAAAATTGCCAATATCGCCATCTGATTTTTTTAGTAACAACACTGGTACTGTTGCTTAATTCCTTTTATATTTCTGTTTATTCTATTCAACAGGTTCTTACTAACGGTGTCGAGTCAAGATATTGGAAAAAAGAATTTCGAGAATGATTTCTACATTTCTTCCCAATTTTTTTTAAAAGATAAAAAGCTTTTTATGCATGTAAGTATAGCAGTATGTAGAGAATGAGTATAGGGTTCAACAACCCTTTGAAATTTTTATAACTATTTATTCACAGGTTCTTTTACTTTGAAAATGTTAGGGCGTATCCTCCTGGAAACTCAGAAAAATTTTTGATCATAGAAAATCACTAAACTACTCCTATCCCCCTCCATTAAATTTTTTACTTTGCTTCGCCACTGCTTCTATGTGTGTCACCAGGCCTGACGAGAGAGGGGGGCGAGGGGGTATGATACCCCGGGGCCCGGTACCCAAAGCTTTTCATATTGAGTACTAAGACAGATATCATTTTGAATATTTTAGAAATTAATTTGTTCACATAAAGTTCCAAAAATGAGTAAATTCCCAGTTTTCTAGGGGCATATTTTCAAAAATTTTCTGGGGGAAAACCCCGAGACCCCCTTTATTACTTGTTACTCATCATATTATCAAGAAAACGATATTTTTAAGTTGAGTGTAATTCAGATCTTGCCTAGAAATATTCTAAAAATTACATTAAGCGTATGAATGCATGGGTGGAGGTACATCAGAAAATTTCACCCCCTACTTCGAAATGAGAATATGTCATTGGGGGCCCGCTTCTCAACCTTTTACCCGGGGCCCGACTTGGCTCTCGGTGGCCCTGTGTGTCACCAAATGACTGGTGGCTTTTGGGTAGTTCAAGTGGGGGTTCACTTTTTCAAAAATGCAATCGAGTAAAAATTAATTATTTATATTAATGGTTATAAAACTAAATTTCTCGGGTATCCAATGGAAAGTACCATTTCAAACTTCTCTTGGGAAACTTTATGAGGGTGGTGTGAAACCTCTCGGGGTTTGGGTATAACTTCAAAAGGGTGGTGTGTAATACCTTGGGATTTTTATAAAGCATTTTACCGCAAGTCCTGAGGTGGTACACCCCCCAATGAGGTATTACATGCAGTTCCCCAGGTGGTACAAACCACTCTCAGTTGCAAGCCATCCTGAAGGTCGTACACCCTCTTCCCCGAACTACTACATAACACCCTTGAGATGTTTCACACCATTCCCAAGTAGGTGGTACGCAGAATTTTTGAGGTTACACTTGCCAACCTCACGGTAGTACTCGGTATTTGATGTCCAAGGTGCTACACACCACCTCTGAAATGGTATGCACCATATCTGAGGGTTACATTACAAACTGTCCAAATTTTTAAATAATTCAGTTGGGATAGTTTTTTATTTTTTAGGTTTTATTGTAATTTGTAATGAGTTATTGATATTACTTTCAATTTTATCATTGTCGGTATATCTTGTGTTACAAAAATTGCATGTAATTGAAATTAGTTTATAATGAACAAAGTATGATAAAGTTTTAGTTTATTTATTATCTAACAATCAATTAAGATTATAAAATAACAAGAACTTCCGCGCTGAAAATTGCATACTAATTTCATTTTCCAGGATTGATAGTCATGTCGATTGGAATTTTTCTCCTAATGTTTCCCTTTGTGTTTCCACTGAGGATTCCTTCCGAAGAAGAGGGCGAAACATTTGGAGAAAATTTCAAATCGACACGACCATTAATTCCAGAAAATGGAGTTAATATGTAATTAAGATATTGTTAAACTCTTACAGCCATATTCTCAACCATCAGCGTCGGTGTTAATTCCTTGGTCAAAGAAGGATTCCACCAATCAGATTCCGCGAAAAGCTAATTTTTCTTTCTTTAGCAACTAGTTAACACCGACGCTGATGGCTATGAATATGGCTGTTAATCTCTGATCTCTAGAACTGAACTGTATGAAGCATAGTGAGTTTGATTACTAATGTACTTAATATATTCAATATTTTTTGTGTTTTTCCTCTAATTGAATTTACATGTAATTTAAAGTGTGTATTTAATATTTTTCCTTAGGTTTTTGAGTAAAGACCAGTTTTATCATTGGAATATAAATAATTGAAGATGGAACCCTTTTAAAATTTATTGTTTAATATATATTTTTGTGTTTGCATTACATTTAGTAATTTGTTTATTACATTCTGCCTTCAAATTGGTATACCTAATTAATAGACTATAAAAGAATGAAAAACTGTAATTTTGTTTAGTTTATGTAATATACAGCCTCTAAATTATTTTTGGTAACAATTAAAGGATTATTTTTTATATATGGACTTGTGTCGAATGATTTTTTTATTTCAAGTTTTCTTTAACTTTTTCTGAACAAATAAAATATTGTTTTCTTAGTAAAAATTTTTTAGTTTGTTTCATTTGTGCACACAGTGCAACTTTGATAGATCAAGGAAAGGATCTTCATTTAAAAGTTGAGGATAGTTCAAAGATTTCTCTTTTTTCTTAACTAACTTTTCGATCCCAAATACAAAATTGATTCATTACTATTTCTTAACACATGCTTTTAAATGCCTTCATTTTTCTATTAATTTTTAATTCATTGGAACAATTTTGATGGCTCCTTCAGTTTGAATTATCCTTGTTGTACTGCAGCACTGATGACTGTGAATATGGCTGTAAAATATTTTTGGGTATTAAAAAATTAGTAGCTGTCACTAATTTTAAATAATAAAAATTAGAAATTTTTTAAAATTTTGATTTACTTGTAAATGCATATATGCTTAAATTAATATTTATCTCTATTGACAGTAAAAAATTATTCTTTTTAAATTTTGGAAAATAAATATTTTTGCTGCTTCAAATGTATGGGAAGCTCTAACATTCAATTTTACTACAGAATGAAAAGTATGGATTTTTTTTATTTTGTCCTAACAATTGATAGTGCTTTAAATTAAAATAAAACATTCCAGGTTACTCTCTTGAACATGAAAATCATCTTTAACTTTAAAAATAAAAATACACTAGAATAATATTTTCTACGAAACAAGGGGGGGTTAATTTATGTGTAGCTTTTTCTGTATTTTCTAGGATTTCTTGTACAGAAATTTACAATAGTTTTCGAGCTAATATTTTAGTCCTAAGAAAAAATTGATTGATGAATTACCCTTGAAAAATGCTTTTTAAAAATATATGGTAAAAAGATTCCTGTCAGTAAACTAATCTTTGATAAATTCTTGTGTTGAAGATAATTTGTCTTTAATAATATCTAATGAGTAAAATGTAAAGCTGAATATTGTAATGATCATACAATAAACTAGTTAAATTTTCAGCATACCGCTGAACCTGCTTATAACAAATTAAGGCATAATGAGAACCTTGTTTCTTGACTTGATAAAAATAACTCATTGGTACTATGTTAAAATGCACCGACCTAAACCCAAATATAAAGAAAGCAGAGTTTAATTGCACAATTCCCATAATTTGTTCTAAAAATTTATTTTACTAACCACCCTTTACAATTGTACTCCACTAGGCAAAATAATTTTTTTAATAATAGAGGGAAGTAGTACATGTATAAGTATTTAAATTTCAGCAGGTTTTGATGTTGTTAACTTTAATAATTAAATCTTCATCAAAAACAATACTCGTTCATTCGATAAGCAAATTTGACTCCCAGGCATCACTTCCTGTGGGGCAAGATATTTTTTATGACCAAAATAAAATTTTCATATTGACATTGAGTTGAAGAAAACATATGTAAAGCAAGTTAATTTCTTTTATATTACAAGATTAATCTTCCAGGCTATAGGGCCATGGTCTTAATGAACTACGCGTAGTACAAACTCAAGCTGGGTAAGCCTTGATTGGTCTTTTATTATTGTTCGTTCTCCTTTGATTTACCATTAGGCCTACGAGACCTGGCCTTCCTAAATCTTAAAAGTATCTTAAAATTAATAATTAAATCTGTATCCAAAACAATACTCATAATCACAAAAAAGCAAATTCTTTCACATACATCTGCGGGTATTTTGTGAGAATACATAAATATTTCTAGTACTACTGACCAATTTTTATTTTCTGAGGTTTATGTTATGAGCAAAATAGTTTTCAATTAATTGAGGAAGAAAACATGTAAAATCAATCTAATTTTTTTTATTATAGTTTCATGTCTATGTGGTATAACTATCAGGTTATAAAATTAATAACATACAAATACTTGAATCTATTCAAAACATAACCCTAAATCTCAAAAGTATCTTAACGCATAAAACAAAACTTACTTCTTATTTATTGAAGAAATTGAAATTGGAAAATAAAAGTCTAAAATAAATGGTTTTACAACAGTACATAAGTACCAATTATTGCGTGTTGTGAAATTTGTTTTTATAAAAAAACATCAAGGGGACTCCTTGCAACGCAGTGTGCCTACTATGTGGAAAATTTTCTAAATCAGGTCTTGATATTAGGATGAAATTAATAATTAAATCTGTATCCAAAACAATAGTCATAATCATAAAAAAAGCAAATTCTTTCACTTACATCACACTTGCGAGAATGTGACATTATTGCAGGGTATTTTGTGAGAATACGTAAATATGCCTAGTACTACTGACCAATTTTTATTTTCTGAGATTTATGTTATGAGCAACATAATTTTCAATTAATCGAGGAAAAAATATGTAAAATCAATTTAATTTCTTTTATTATTGTCTCATATCTACGTGGTATAACTATCAGGTTCTGAAATTAATAACATACAAATACTTGAATCTATTCAAAACATAACCCTAAATCTCAAAAGTATCTTAACTCATAAAACAAAACTTACTTCATATTTCTTGAAGAAATTGAAATTGGAAAATAAAAGCCTAAAATAAATGGTTTTACAACAGTACATAAGTAGTATACCTACCAATTATTGTGTGTTGTGAAATTTGTTTTTATAAAAAAACATCAAGGGGACTCCTTGCAACGCAGTGTGCCTACTATGTGGAAAATTTTCTAAATCTGGCCCAGATAATCAGGTCTTGATATTAGGGTAAAATTAATAATTAAATCTGTATCCAAAACAAGTCATAATCATAAAAAAGCAAATTCTTTCACATGCATCACACTTGCGAGAATGTGACATTATTGCAGGGTATTTTGTGAGAATACGTAAATATGCCTAGTACTACTGACCAATTTTTATTTTCTGAGATTTATGTTATGAGCAACATAATTTTCAATTAATCGAGGAAGAAAACATGTAAAATCAATTTAATTTCTTTTATTATTGTCTCATGTCTATGTGGTATAACTATCAGGTTCTGAAATTAATAACATACAACAAATACTTCAATCTATTTAAAACATAACACTGCCTAACATCCCAGCACATAAAAAATGTGTGGAGTAAATAATTATAGTATATAGGCTTTTCTATCGAACTTGGAAGTACAAGATATAGTTTTTAGGGAAAGTGTTTAAAGTAAGTTTTGATATATAAACTTGAAGTAGGGTATTTAAATGGTACTTTAGTTTGCTTTAAAAGTAAATTATCCTTTAAATTTTACTTCTATGACCATAAAACTAAAAGCAAAAACATACAATACTACGGAAAACATATAGATTCTCAGTACTATTTTTTTCAAATTCTACAAAACCTTTTATATTTTAATGGTGACAGAACGTGTTCAACTTGTTTTTCATTGATTATTTTTAGTAAAAATCAACAGATGAAGCTTTTTTCGTAAAATTAAGCTTAGTTTACTTTTGTAAACAAAACACCATTGCATACGATACGAATACGATGTTCTCTTCGGTGTTTCGGAGATTGGTGAATTTCTATCACGTGACCCCCTCCGTTTTTGACGGCCCGAGAAAAAGTGCGAGCTGCCTGCACTTTTTCTCGGCCCGCGATGTCGGGCGTATCACGCCTAGCCATTGGTCCGCGCGCTCACGTGACCACCTGGTTTGGTTGATCCGTTTTCTGCCTCAAAAATAGGGATTTTTCTTGTCGCCAACCATCGCGCCAAGACGGATCGCGGCCCGTCATCCGGCAAAAAAGGCTCCATGTAGAACCAGCTTATGGAGCATAAGAACTTACTCTCTTAACTCCTCGCGTTATGTATGCCTTCAAGGCTGATAATACTGTTCTGGAAACTCAAAATCTTTCGTTTAGAATCAAAATTTTGTCCCTTTTGTACAGCTTTTTTGTATTTTCATTCAGTTTTTTAGCCTTAAGGCCCAGTTCCACTATACGCGAGCGAGCGAGCGAACGACAAGCGATCCTCCGCCTTCTTTTGTATCTCCTCCCCGAAATGCTTTCCTATGGAAGTAGTCTTCAATCGTTCGTCGCGCGACTATAGCGCGACGCCGCCTGCTATTTCTTGTGCTAGTTTTTCTTATTGCAGATAGATGGCACCATGATATAACTAGTATTTTAATTTTAAGTAGTTTTATTTAACTATTGCCTGTATTGATAGATGGCGCTATTTTTCTTCTTGTTAATATGCAATTTTTTTTTAAAGATTCAAGGGATGCAAACATTTTAAAAACTTACTCAACTTACTTACTTGGGTCAAGATTTTGATGCTTAATTATTAGTAGGCCATTATAATGAGATTTGGCAAAAACACCCCAAATTCAATCTTTTTAAATTTGGGCAACTTTTGAATTTTTTAAGTATTGCTGCAGTTTTTCTTTCTTTGTGTAATTAATATCTAATGTATCAAAACTGTCATCCTTTTCATTTTATTTTTGTAGAATTCTTTTGAAAAATATTTTATGTAAAAAAATTTAAGTATGTGTTAAAAGAGAGAAAAATGAGCTTTTAAGATGATTTAGAAGGTGCTATGGTGAAAAGATGATTAAAATTTACTGTGTACCATCAATAAATGTTTATTAAATGAATCTGAAATTTTAAGTTTCATTTTTTAAATTAAGACAGATTTTTTTTTAAATTGCTTTTTGACAATTTATGATATTATCCCAATTAATTGCTGAAGATTATAGTTTCATGTAACACTTCTGTTACATCAGCGTGTATAACAAAATATGAAAATTTAATTATCTTTTAGAGGATATTTCATAAAATTGAGAACATAGTAACTAAAGAACTTTGGTAGCAAATTTTAATGCACGGTAGAACATCAGTAAAGCGACCACTTCAGGGAACATACAATCATTTAAGGAAAGGACAGTATAATGACTTATTCCTATGATAAAGCAATCAAAACTTTCGTTACCTGTCTTTGTAATACAGAAATAGTTTTAATCTGGGATTGTTGTAAATCAGGACTAGTATATAAGCATCACTGAAAATAGCGGGATGTACTCCAAATATATCACCATGAGAACGTACAAATAAATATAAAAAATGTACTTATCTTGCTGCTGTTACTTAAATACACTTTAAATTATGTAGTGTTCATCCTAAATTTATAATTGCTTTGTTATTAAATAAGTAACTTCATTGAATGCATTTACATTAAATACAATGGACTCTAACCGTCTGACGTCACACGGAACCAACACGTGACCTACTGAGCTTGCGATTGGTTACCACAGATACTACACTAGTAGATCTACTAGTGTAGTATCTGTGGTAACCAATCGCAAGCTCAGTTGTAGGTCACGTGTTGGTTCCGTGAAGTCTCGAACCAGATAGGCGGTTAGAGTCCATTAGCTTGCATATAAACAAATCATATAATACATACTATTCCCCATTCAAACCATATCTGCATTTTTTAATAGTTTATTTCCACATCAGGTATAACTTTAAGCAATTCAAACAAGAGCTGATGAAAAACAATCATTGAGTTCAAAAACCAGTGGAATAGAAATTTTTATAGAAACTAATTGGTTTTGAACCCAAAGATACAATTGTGTGTTATGTGTGTAAAGAAAATTACATAATAATATGCAAAATACAATTTTATTTACCATAATAGTTACACCAAAATGTTTACACATTTACAAATTGCAATTACATTAAAATTTATACAAAAAATAAAAATAGTATTCATATGGCATGAAAATAAACAGAAAGATTACATTTTATCTAAATTTCACAAATAATAATTTTGACATTATAAATACAAAAAGGGAATAGAATAAACTAATGTGTAGCCAAATTACAGATATTTAGTGTTTCTATTTATTTTGCCGCATATTTTAATGAATTAGTTTGAATTTTTTTATGATACTTATATTAGCTGCATCTTAAACAGCATGACAGGACAGAAAACAGAATTGCACAACATATTACCATTGTTATATGTGTTGAAACTTTTAAGTATTACATTTTAGTCTTTCATATCACAAAAACCTGCGTGTTATCAGACATCCAAAATTTGAGAATTTAAGATTGTATAATGAAAACATAATGGCTGATAGGACCTAATAATATATACATAATTAAAATGACAAATTTCAGTTCCTCGTCAAGGCAGCGTTATGTATACAAGTACAAAATTTTCTCTTAAATAATCAAAAACCGGAACTTATGCAACCTCCGAGTAATCTGTGCAACTTTTATCTCATTAATTGTGTATCTCAGAAGTTAAACTAATTGAAAAAATACATTACGGGACCAAGATAAATATGACATAATGATTAGGATAGTTCAATTTTAATCAAAGGGACAGTTTTATAGTTGGTATATCCAGTATGGCCATAGGGGTTAAAAAAGTTTGTGATACACTTTTAAATAGGTTTGATAAGCGACACAGAACTTGGAGTTATGAAGAAATGAAAAATTGTGATCATTACTTCAAGAATTATAAGAACAAATTATATGAATCCCAGATATTAAGATGAACGCATTAACATTTGAAACCCATGTTCTAATTAACATGAAACAAAAATATTAAATTAAAAGAAAGTAGGTACATTCTTGGAACACACAAAATACTTTGATTAAATGGTGTAGTATTATTGTTAATACGTTACCAAAACATAGCTTCTTATACTTACCTCAATCTGTCTACGTATTTCTATAGTGACAAATTAAAATTGTTTTAAATATTTAAGAAATAAAATGAAGTTTACTTTACATACTTCCATCTTCGATGATCATGTCGTTTGCTTGTCCGCCATTGCCAGACCAAAACTATTTTTTTGGCAACACTGTCGCGCGATCATCGCTCAAAGTTCAACACCAGCGATTGTGCGCGAATCTTGAGCGACGCGACGCGATGGCCAGAGCTGAAAGCTATGAAACTCCGCCCCTTCATTCTTTCCTATCAAGTGCGGTGCTCCTCTTCTCCTATTGGTCGGAGCTAGGTCGGAGGGCGGGCACGGATTCGCTCGCTCGCTCGCTCGCGCATAGTGGAACTGGGCCTTTAGGACTAACATGGCTTTTAGTTCAGTTTGCAAATAATGAATGCATGTCATGTAGGTTTTTCTCACAATATTAAGTTTATCTAGGAAATTAAAAAAAAATCACTAGTAAAATGAAAAGTAAAATCTATTAAAAATTAAAACAAATCATTGAATTTTCGAATTCTTCCAACAGTAAACAATTTATTTAATTACACTAAATTCTTTAATTTATTATAGAGCTTTTTCAATCACATGACTCTGCCTAACAACGGCCTTAGCAACGTTGTTTTATTCCTCCAGTGACATCATGTGCGAATGCTGCTATTGGATACTTCTATGTTCCGCCCCTAACAACAGCCTTAGCAACGTTGATTTTGTCCTCCAAGTGACGTCATGTGCGAATGCTCTATAAGATTAAACTGATGAGAATCAAGCATTATATTTATTGTTGCGGGAAATGCACTAGTAGCGCTAAGTTCTAGTTAATTCTTCTGATTTGTATTTTTACATTTTTCTCAGATGGCATCACGTTTTTGTTTGTTGTTCCATCAATTTTGTTAAATTAAGACATTTTTGATACTTTATGCTTATTTCAGATTTCTACTTATTAAACTCTGGTTTGAATAGCGATAGCCATTAAAAATTAATATCACGGCGTATGTTTTTACATCGATACATTAATGTTAATAACAAAAACACGAATATTCCTTGTTCAGTGTTAAGAAGTCAAAAAATATAAAACATGGCGTCGTTTTGCATGTGACGTCAAAGGTGGCGGAAAGTGTGACGTCACCCGTCCGAGTTGTGAGGCCATTATATAGAGGGTCTTGAATAAATGCCCAAGTAACTGGAATAAAACTAGAGATATCAAATAGAAAAACCATAGCTATAATATCAGTATGTAACCCCCCTCAAAACAGCAATAAAATCAACAAAGACTTGGAAAAACTCCTGCCCCTATCTGACAAACTATTCATATGTGGAGACTTTACCTGTCGACATACTTATTGGAACTGTCGTGACATCAACAGTTCAGGACGAAATCTATTCAATTCTCTGATAAACCATAGTCTCAGAATAGCCTTTCCTGGCACTCACACCAGATTCTCAACTTTCTCTCAAAGCACTCTTGACTTTGCCGTACTAAAAAACATAGATGACCATCTAATAACTACTTCCCTCTCTGAACTATCTTCTGACCACAACCCTGTGATGTTTAATTTCCACAAAGTAAATGTCCTAAATAGACCAAAACCCATCATAACAACCAATTGGGACCTTTTTCAAGAAAACCTTGAACTCTCTTTGTATGATATTGTCCCTCAGATTCCTACTAACAATAATGAATTGGAAAATCTTGTAACGACATTCACTCAAAAAATTCAATGTTCTCATCAACTATCCTCAAAATCTAAACTCCCAAAGACTAATTATTACACCTCTACCTACATCAAATCCCTAACAAGGCTCAGAAATAAAACTAAAAAAGAATGGCAAGTAACCAGAAACCCTGCCACCAAAACTTTACTGAATGTAATAAATAAAACTCTAAAACGAGAACACTACAAAGAAAACCAATCAATCACAATGGAACAATCTTCTTGAGACACTCGACACCCAGGACAACTCTATCTGGAGAATACCAAAAGCCCTAATCAGGAGTAAAGAACCTAAAATGAAAACTATAATAACACATTTGGGCCCTGCTGAATCTGACCAAGAAAAAGCTGATGCAATAGCAAATTCTCTTCTTTCTCAATTCCAACCCAATAACTTCACTGATATCTCTACTGAACGACTGGTAAATGTCTCCCTAAGAGAACTAACTTGCTCCAATGACAACATATGCCATATGCCCCCCTTACATCACACCTTATGACATACTTCCTTTCATCAAAAAACTAAAAATAAACAAATCCCCAGGATATGATAAAATCACTAATAAAATTATAAAAAATTTCCCACCTTCAGCTCTATTAACCCTAACAAACATAATCAACTACATAATAAGCAAATCATACTTCCCCAACTCTTGGAAAATGGCCCAAGTAATACCCATTCCAAAACCAGGGAAAGACTTAACTAACCCAGTAAACTACAGACCCATTTCACTGCTCCCCACTTTAAGTAAGATAACGGAAGACATAATCCTAGCCCTCTACAATCAGCACACTGCCACACACAATATAATAATCCCAGAACAACATGGTTTCATCTTCATCCCTAATCATTCCACATCTCACCAACTCCTCAGAGTGGTTGAGTACATCAAAGACTTTAAGTATCACACAGGTGCTGTGTTCCTAGATATTGAGAAAGCCTTTGACAAAGTTTGGATCGAAGGGCTAATATTCAAATTAAAGCATCATAAATTATCCCCATATATCTAATAAAATTAATCTACTTATATCTAACAGGCAGATCCTACCAAGTCCAAATCAACACTAGCCTATCTAACCCCCTTCCTACCAATGCAGGTGTCCCACAAGGATCAAAATTGGGCCCTGCGCTCTTCTTACTATTCATCAATGATATCCCTAAACATCCACACACGATGATATCACTCTATGCTGATGATACTGCAATACTGTACCAGCACAGAAAAGACAAAACCATAACCAACATACTTCAATCCCACTTATGCTCACTGGAAACATGGTTCTTCAAATGGAAAATAAAAATAAATGTCAATAAAACTAAAACCACAGCAGTACTGTTCAAAGCAAACATTACAGAGGGCAAACCCCTCTTGAAAATGAGTAACACTGTAATCCCCTGGTCTACTGAAATAAAATACCTAGACATAATCCTGGACAGAAGACTCACTTATAACTCTTACCTAAAACATGTATCTACTAAATACAAAAAAGCCTCTGCATCACTGCACCCCCTAATTTCTAGAAGCTCAAAACTGTCTCTAAACAATAAAAAACTCATCTATACATCCTACCTGCGGCCCATCCTCATCCTTACATATGCCAGCCCTATATGGGGAGCCCTTCCAAAATCCCTAATAAAAAAACTAGAGACACTACAAAATGTAACTCTACGGAAAATTGCCAATGCAAGATGGTTTTACAGAAATGATATCAGACATGCCTTAAATTTACCCACACTTAAAGAATTCATAAATCATTTGGCTATTCGATTCTATTCCAAATTACTCACTCATAACAATCCTACTTTGAATTGCATTCCTTATTATGATCATACCCTGCCTCAAAATAAATATAGGCCAAAAGCAACATTAATTCCTTAGTCCAGACATCGTCGCATCTACCTCCAGTTATTTTATGAGAATGTTTCACCTATTCCTTCCTCCCCCATGGGAGATGCTATGTAAGTCAACTGTATGTAATATTGTTCCTATTTTGTAAATAATTGTGCAATTGTTTTATGTTTGTGTAATGTGATTTTTTCCCCCCCTTGTCTGTTTTTCCTTTCTTTTTTGTATTTGTATCCAAGAATGTAATTTTCCATGTACAAGTCCAGATAGGAGATTGTGGCCACTGCGGGGCCAGGTGCTCCACGTACCAATAAAGAATATATATCAAATTTGCATTTTAATTTAAGTTATGGTGATTAAAATAAGGCGACTGTTTCCAGAAAGCGCATTCGCCGGTATGCATTTGGCAGCGGTATACGGTCCCTTAAAGAGTGGGAATTTAGGTTAATTCGGTTTTTTCCAAAACTATTAAATAAAATCTACTGAAATTTTGGTTTTCCACATAAAATTACTACCAGAATCGATTACCATAAAAATATTAAAAGATTTTAAAATTTAATTTTTGGGTCAAAATTAGATGTTAATTATCTATCTATTAACCATTAAATATCGCTACAAAAGCATAATTATTTTGTTTGGGGACATAAATTTGATCTAAATTCAAAGTTTCATATTTTGACGCCGAAAACATTTTGACAAATTTCACATTGAATGGTTGACATTTTAAAAATATTTTATACTTCTATTTGGATACTTACATGGATGAAACTTGGTATTTGGGGGTTTATGGGGATGATCTTTCAGAAAAACGCATAATAATTGGGGGTCCCCATAGTTTCGTTTAATATGAAGACGACCCCCTAAGGTCTCGAAAATTTTTTCATTTAAAGAACACTTCATGACATGAAAAATGAAACCTTATTTGTCTTTCCTAACCCAAGTGGTTCGTCAGAAATCTCAACTGAGTCGGGTTTTTCCCCCAACTGTACATCCAAAGAGAAGGTACAGTTGGGGAAATAAAAAACGACTCAGTTGAGATTTCTGACGAACCAGTTGGGTTAAGAAGACAAACAAGGTGTCATTTTTCATGTCATGAAGTATTCTTTAAATGAAAAAAAATTTCGAGTCCTTAGGGGGTCGTCTTCATATTAAACGATTCACTAACTTTTGTTTTTCTTATGGGGACCCCCAATTATTATGCGTTTTTCTGAAAGAACATCCCCATAAACCCCCAAATCCCAAGTTTCATCCATGTAAGTATCCAAATAGAAGCATAATAAATTTTTGAAATGTCAATCATTCAATGTGAAATTTGTGAAAAAGTTTTCGGCGTAAAAACATGAAACTTTGAATTTAGATCAAATTTGTGTCCCCAAACAAAATAATTATACTTTTATAGCGATATTTAATGGTTAATAGATAGATAATTAACATCTAATTTTGACCCAAAAATTAAATTTTAAAATATTTTAATATTTTTATGGTAATCGATTTTGGTAGTAATTTTATGTGGAAAACCAAAATTTCAGTCGATTTCATTTAATAGTTTTGGAAAAAACCGAATTAAACTAAATTCCCACTCGTATACCGCTGCCAAATGTATACCGGCGAATGCTTTTTCTGGAAACAGTCGCCTTATTTTAATCACCATAACTTAAATTAAAACTTAAATTTTACATAAAATTTCAATAAATTACTTATAAACTTTTCTATAAACATTAAAGTGGTGAGTAAAAGTCTTACTATCCCACCGTTTTTAAGAAATAGTGTTTACAGAAAATTAACCCTTCTCACTCTGGAGATGACCCCCAAAACGTAAAAGCTTTATTTACCGCACGATTTGAATGAAACTTGGTATTTGGTGGTTTATGAGGATGCTCTTTCAGAAAATCGCATAATAATTGGGGGTCCCCATAGGAAAAAAAAGTTAGTGTTTCGTTTAATGTGAAGACGACCCCCTAAGGACTCGAAATTTTTCTCATTTAAAGAATACTTCATGACATGAAAAATGACACCTTGTTTGTCTTCCTAACCCAAGTGGTTCGTCAGAAATCTCAACTGAGTCGTTTTTTTTCCCCAACTGTACACTGCATAATATGTAAAATTTTTAAAGTGGGGTCTGGGGTTTCTCCCCCAGAAAAATTTTTGAAATTTGCCTCTTAAAGTAATGTTTCAGCTCATTTTGAGACCATTTGGTTACATCCAAAAAGAACAGTTACTCGTAAAGCATATAGAATTTTCTAGGTAAAAAAAGTTATAAATAAACATCAAATTTTCAAGGGGGGCGGAGATCCTCCAGTAAAAATTTCTAAAAATTCCCGTTTAAACCAGTGTTTTACCTCCTCTTCAAACTCTTTGGTTCCCAAAGGGAACCGCTTCTTATAAGTGGCAGAATTTTCAAGGGAGAAACATTATATCAAAGGTCAGGAGGGAGGGAGTTTAGGGGTTCTCCCCTAGAAAATTTTGAAATTTGACCCTCAAAAGTAGTGTTTTAACTCCTTTTGGGACTTATTGAGTTAAATTCGATGCTCCTAGTGAATTTTCAAGGGACTTGCAGCAATTTTTCACTTAACAGTGGAAACCTTGGGAGGGGCACTCTTGTCTCGGAATTAGTCGCCGAAGGATGGGTGACCCACCCTTGTCGGTTGACCGGTAGTCGTTGGGGGTAGTTAATTGTTAATTTGTAATTTTCGTTAATCAGAAAACTTCGAGGGGTAAATTTTGGTCTTTCCGAAAGGGTTCGGAACGCGATTTTATGCGCTCCGATGCGTTCCGGTTAAAATGTAAATATTTACTGAAAACCAAGAAGTACCGGAGCTCCGCTCCTGTGCAATTTAAGTCATGGCTGTGAAATACTACTTTAAGAGGCAAATCTCAAAGCATTTTCTGGGGGAGAACCCCCAGACCCCCCTTTAAAATTTTAACATATATATGTTATACAGTGTATTTCCTTTGAAAATTCTGCCGCTTACAAGAAGCGGTTCTCTCTGGGTTCTCCCCAATGATTTTGCAAAGGAGAGAAGAGAGAAGACACTAGTTTAAAGTGGTATTTTCGAAAAACTTTCTGAGGGAGGCCCTCCAGCTCCCCTTGAAACTTTGACGTTTATTTGTAACTTTTTTTCTCTAGAAAATTCTGTTGTCAACATGGAACATTTCGTTTCGGATGTAACTTAAATTTTGTAAAAATGAGGCAAAATTTCAAAAATTTTCTTGGGGTGACCCCCAGACCCCCCCCCATTTCTACTTTGAGCTTTTGACGTTGAGTCAACCCCCCCAACCAAAAACTGAAATGACGCCCCTGAAACAAATCTATAAAAATGTACGGGGCTAAATATTTTGGAGGGGAGGGGTTTATGCTTTGTAGGGTTATAAAGCTCATTGTATCCCATAAGCTCAGAATCCCATTTATATAAAAGTGCAGAAAGCTAAAGATCTTGAAGGGGGCTAATGCTTGTAAGGCTAAAGCTTAATAAATTGCACACAAAATACTATAACATCGCAAGGAGGCTAAAACTCATCGGCCCCTTTAAATTGTGAATTGAATCTACAAAAACTCAGGGGCTTCGTAGGAGCTAAAAATAACGGAAGAGGCAAATGCTTCGTAGGATCTAAAGCCATTTGGCCCCTTTATATTGTGAATTAAATCTGTAAAATCTCAGGGGCTAAAAGCCTTGTATAGGAGCTTAAGATCATGGATGGGGCTAATGCTCATAAGTCTTGTAAGGGTTAAAGCTAATTGAATAGAGAACCAAATATATTTAAAAACGCAAGAGGGCTAAAAGCTTTGAAAAAGCTATTAAAGATCATAGAAGGGGCCAGGGGGGGGCAGCTGCCCCCCCCTAAATTCTCAATTTGTTAATTTAAAAAAAAAAAGAAAGGCCGTCCGAAGGAATTGAATATAAGGATTCGCAACGCCTCCTCTTGATCTCTTCATCAGCTATTGGTTCATTGCACGAAGAACCAATCCTGTGTAACTAATGAAGAATGTAATGGGGTAGGGGTCGTCGATGTAATGGGGGGGGGATTACAACCCCAATCACCCCCCCTCGTTACGCCTATAAGTACAATAACAAATCGGATACCTTTAACCCACCTTTACCTTTCTAACTACGAAAAAAATACGGATATGTGGGGTAATCAATTAAATAAAAGATACAAGATCCCCCCCCGAAATTCGGACAAAGGGTTCCAAAATGAGTTAAAACCCTGTTCTTTAAGGGTCAAATTTAGAAAATTTTCTGGGGGAGAAATAAGGGGGAGAACCCCCCAGACCCCCTTTTTGTACTTTGAACTAAATTAATCACATTAATTTTAGTAAAATGAGAATCATACCTAAAAATGCATTTAAAAGGTACATTAACCTATTACATATCATTATTCTAATTAATTCTATAAACCTTGCTTGATGCCCATGGGCGGATTTAGGAGTTAGATCCTGGGGGTGCGGCCCTAAAGCCTAAACCATGGCCATAGCTAGACTTTTGTTTCGGGATAGGGGTTTTGACTCATCATTATTTCTAATGTAACCTCAATCGAGTGCATTTATGTGTTAAGTTTAAGATCCCATAAATTACAACTTTTGTAATTTGAATTTGAGGTAAATATGGGGGATCTGGGGGTCCTCCCCCAGAAAATTTTTGAAAGTTTGCCTCTAAAATTAGTGTTTTAGCCCATTTTGAGACCCTTTGGGTTCCATTCGAAACATCGTAAACTATTTATTTTTCAAGGGGGGGGGGGGTGATTATAAATAGACGTCAAAATTTAAGGGGTCTAGGGGTCCACCCCCAAATTTTTTTTTCAGATTTGTCCCTTTAATAAACTAGAGCTCTATTTAATTTGAAACCTCCTATAAGAGAATGACACTGTATAAAAGACGTCATATTTTTGGAAGGGGGGGGGGGGTTTCCCCCCCCCAAGAAAAAAATTTAAAATTTGACCCCTAAAAGTAGTGCTTTTAACTCATTTTGAGACCCTTTGGGTAACAACCGAAGAGAATTGCTCCTTATAAATTTGCAGAATTTTCAATAAAAAACACAGTATAAAAATTGATGTCAAAATTTCGGGAGGGGTTTGAACCCCTCCCCAGACTCCCCCCCCAATGGATACGGCCCTGCTAAACCCTTTACCGAGGTTCAAGGGGTATATACCCATACCATCAAGGGTACCATATTTTTTTTAAATTAACCACTTTTTAAAAATTAATCCGCTAAAACTTTGGTAATTCACAAAGATCCAAGTAAGAAAAATTCCTCTGATTCAACAACATTTATTTTATTTAAAATTTTGTTTTGCAAAATTGATCATTTTAATACTTCAGCTCCAAATTTTAAAAGCGTAAAAAAAGTTGAGTTGTTATCACCCAAGTATCACGAGAGCAAGGGGTTTGTATTCCCGCTTGCGTCAATGCCATAAATTACCACAAATAGCGAGCTTCGGGCTGGAAACAGTAAATTCACAGAGAGAAGTATCTATTTGTGAAGTTTCCCTATTTGGCAACAATAATTCACGAGGGTTAGCAAGGAGGGGAGTTATATTGCAAATTTTCGTCTTTTTCGGCGTGATATTTATGCTATCGGCGGCGTTGGTTACCTGATTAACTTTCATAAATTTCTGTTATTCACCAAGAAAATCTCTTTTTAACCATTATTCATACTTCGAATTGATTGCGACAGTACACTGGTCTACAGTAAAATCATAGAGGGCGTTAGAAGACAAGTTCAATTTCGTCTTTCATTAAATCGGATCACCGTATGTAAGATATCTTCTTAATTCTTCCTTAGAAATATCATATAGGCGTGTGATTTAATTGTTGTAGTTAAAATTCTACAGCAATCATCTAAGATTTTCTCACCAGAGTAAGATATAGCTGGAGTGCGGCATTTAATTCGATCGCTTTGTGAAGAGACTAGGCTTAACTGATTGTGCTAGGTGAGTTCTTAAGAATTTTCATCGCTTTCTCCTACCGTACTTAATTCATTTATTTTTATGTGTTTGTTGAATTTCTTAA
Source organism: Tetragnatha montana (assembly GCA_963680715.1). Taxonomy (NCBI): domain Eukaryota; kingdom Metazoa; phylum Arthropoda; class Arachnida; order Araneae; family Tetragnathidae; genus Tetragnatha; species Tetragnatha montana. The sequence continues at coordinate 25,819,138 of OY796680.1, forward strand.
AAATTGCACGTTTTTCACTGCTTTTTACCAATTATACTTATTAGCTTTCGGGGAATCTTAACGTGGTCCGAAAAGCATGTGGTGTGATCGGTGGGTAATACTCGCGTTAGTAGGATTCATAATGCTTAACAGTAATCAGATCTGTCATATAGATTGGCATATTTAAAAATTGAGCTTGATTCATACAACTCTTATTGTTAGACTGCATTTCACTGTATTGTAGAATATTTTAACATGGCTTTGAGGCATTCAGTCAAGATCTAGTTTAAAAAGTATTGATTCCTTGTTAAAAATTGATCTATAATGCTTGCATTGCAAATATTTCCTTTCTTTCAGAGAACAAGACATGGTAATGGAAATACCTACTCCCCAATGTGTGGGACGTGAATTCGTCCGGCAATACTACACATTATTGAACAAGGCACCTCTGCATCTGCATAGGTCAGTGTTGCATAAAATATTTATACTTGGCTTATGCTTGTGTGAAAGTTCTTATATCTAAAGGTGTTACTCTAAAAAAGATGCTCATTGTGAACCTGAACCAGGTTTGTAGGTTCGGGCACTTTTTCCAGGTCCGCGGATACTTCACAAAATATTTTAGCCTTTAAACAGACTATTTTTCATAATACAAATATGGGAACCTATTTTACAAATTCATAAATCAGGCTTCTGACTTAAAAAAACTAACTTAACACTTCAAATGCCCAAAATTAGAGATTTTAACATTTTTTGTAAAAATTGGACCCTTCACGAAAAGTCTGGACAATCCCCTGAAAAGTGCCTAAACATGGGAATCTGGTACAGGGTTAACCAGTCCTAAATTTTATTAAACGAATGTTCATGTATAATGGATACCTATAATAGTTTTAAATAAGAGGGGAGGTAACAACTTTTTTCATATGGAAGATATTTCTTTTATTGTCTACCTATTAAATGCAATAAAGGGTACTATTCCATTATCCATCCCATTATAAGTGTCCAAATATTTAAATATCACCAAATTTTTTGTTGTCATCTACATAACTGCATATAATAATCAGTTTTGGTGTTCAAAACAATGTGGTAATTTTTAATTGGATGGATAATAGAAAATCACTTAATTCAGTATGGTAGGTACTTGATATTAGACAGGCTATACGTAAAAGTAGTGTTGTCTGTGTATAGTTAAGGTCAGGCACGCATGTGATTTTTCCACTAATTAGCAGAAATCTGCTAATTTTAGAGGGATTCAATATCGGAATTCCCATTTTTCGAAATTTTCTATTCCACTCAATTTGTGATGCACAACCTGCGACCCACGAACTGATTTGAATTTTTTTCAGATAATCCCTTTTTTGAATAATCCTTACTTTTCAGATTTTTCCCAAGAAAAACGACTAATTTGCGAAAAAAGACGGAAAAAACAGTGATTTTTCGAGCAATTTTTCGCACTTTGCTCGTGGAATATGCTGTTACGGCTTACTAGATACTTATACAGGCTAGCCGAATACGGAAATCATTGCAAATCCAGATGGCATTATTGGGCAAACTGGCAAAGCATATTCACAGTGTTGAAGGCGGTGGGTGATATAGGTAGGGCGCTCCAAGCGGGAAAAGTTTTCAAATGGTTTTCATTGTTTAAAACTCGGCTAGCCTGTATAAGTATCCAGTAAGCCATGCTGTTACGTTCCTCCCACGACTCGGTCGGCTGCGGGCGCCAAGTTGAAGTCTGCTTCTTGTGTTGCTATTGCGATGTAGAAAAAACAACTTTACTCTGGTCAGAAGCCAACAAGTCTGGTATTCGGGATCACATTCTCTGAAAAAGTCGAAATATAGCGATTTTTCGGGAAAGTTCTGGTTTTCTGGTGCCTAGTTGAAGTTGGCTTCTCGTTGTAATTGCGATGCAGAAAAAAACTTTAGCGTTGTCAGATCGGATTTTCGAAGTTGTAAATTTTTACTGAAAGGGCACTTTGAAGCATTGTTGTAAGATAATAATGCAGAGGTTTTAAAAATCTTGTTAAATTGTTGCCTGTTTGAGATAGGATATATAAGAGGGGAGCCAGGAGACTTCTCCCCCTCAAAAAAAATCTGACTAGATGTTCAAAACAACAAGTTAAAATTAAAACCCTCGATTTTAGGGTCTAATTTCAAAAAATTTTCTGGGGAAGACCCCCAGATCCTCTTTTGTATTTGGAACTCTCTTAGTCGGAACTTTTTTATATTAAGTTTATCAAAATGCAAATCTTAGCTAAAATTTTCCGAAATCTGGACAAGGTGTACCAAAACTAGTTAATACCCCATTTTTTAGAGTCAAATTTCAAAACAATTCTGGGAAAGACCCCTAGACTGATTTATTTGGGCCCCTCCTGAGATAAATTTCTTTTCCACTGTAACTGTAACTAATTTAGACTCTTCTAAAAATTTTCAGATAATTTTTTTCTTGAGCAATATATTATGGAAATATTTTATGTTCATGTAAATTTTTAAGATGGTAGGTAACTGATGTGTTATACAGGGGTGCTACTTCTCCAGGGTAGCCCCGGAATTTTGGATTTTTTAACATTATAAATCTGGGAATTCTGGGTATTCTCGAAATTTTTGAAAATCTAGAGCTTAACAAGAAAGATTAAAACTGGGTTCAATTAAAAAATATATAAGTGAAGGGCTGCTGTCTTAATAGCATCTTTTTTAATCCAGTCCCACCATCAGATTTGAGCGTGATTACTTACAGGGGTGGAAAATCTGCTCCAACTGTGCCAAACTGCTCCAAAATGGATGCCTTGCTCCAATCTGCTCCAAAACCAGCAAAATTCACAATTTTGAGCCAAACTGCTCCAAAAATATGATTTTCCATTCAATTTGATTCAAATTTTTAAAATCCTACCAACAGGGAAAGAGCCAATCTTCAGCCATCATGAATACCATCCGCGGATTCGCGATTTTCCGCTTTTTCTCTACAAAATATGAGCCTTCATCATCTAAAATAGGGATGCACAACCTGCGGACTGGGAACTAATTATTATTTTTCCATATAATCCCTACTATTTTTTACCTTCCAGACTATTTCCAAGAAAAATCAAGAGTTATTGTGGGAAAATCGTGACTTTCGCGAAAGTTTCGTTTTGCTCTGGGAATTAACATGAAAGTAATGCTACAAAAATGCTTGATACGAAATCACCAAAAGGTGCTGCAAAAATGCAAATCATACCCTGATACGAAAACACTAATAGGTACTCCAAAATTGATTAGCCTTGCTCCAGAACTGCTCCAAAAATTGATTAGACTTGCTCCAAAACTGCTCTAAAGCTGCTCCAAAAATGAATTTTTGGTTTTCCACCCCTGTACTTAGTAACTGTGTCATTTCATTATGAAAAGTTTTTTTCCTGCTGTGTAGCTACGATAGAGTGGCATTCTCATACGGCAGTTAGTTGTCTCATCGGTTCATTGTGCATGCCGTAAGTTTTAGGGAAAAAATGTCTTCAAAACAAGAAAATCTGTTTAGGACTTCCCGGAATTTATGATTCTGGATAAGATGTTTGTTACTCTAAAAGTTTTCCAGGTTTTTGGTTGGAAGTCAGTAGCACCTCTGATTATAATAGAAACCTTATGTTTTTTGTATCCAATACTCTAAAGAATGTAGAAATCAAAAAGTCTACTCATTTAGTAATAAAAATTATTTTGACTACTTTACTGAAAATTAGATAGTAAAGGTTGGTACAGATTTGAAACAGGTCCTACGTCATAAGATATTTTAACTAAAATAATTAATGGAATCTTAAAAAAATATAGAAATTAAATTGATTATTTAAGGCTATTAAGTGTTTAATTTTTTATTTAATCTTTATGTGAATTTTCTTAATAATTTTGGTACTTGCGTATTATCCCGTCGACCATTCAGCGGCCGTTCAATTCAGCGGCACAGTAAATGGGCTTACATAACATTTTCGAATTCAGCTTCACAGGTGACAGTATAATACGTAAGAACCATAATTTTTTAACCTTAATTAATATCGTTGGCTTACAGTCGAAAGGCACTAAGTCACTCATGGAAGATATTTTGAAAGCGGTGGAATGTCGCCAACGAACCAGCGGACTCTTGGCGCATCTCTAAAATCTCGTCAAACTGTTTTAAACCAGAAAGAATTCATACAGTAAAAAGCTTGAATGTTGGTTCGCGATTAATAATTTATTGAATTGAAATTATTTGATCATAATTGAGTTATTTTAGGGATTATAAAAGATTTTATAATTCGATTTTTCAAAGGTTTTATAATTTATTTTTCATACACTATAACTAGAATGGCAACGGTAAAATGATCGCCAAATTTGGCATAACCTCGTACGGAGTAGTTGAGCAAAGGGCGACTTAGTGCCTTTCGACTGTAAGCCAACAGTATAATATATATATTTTACCTAAACTAATGTTCAATATTATAGGTAGGTCTTAATTATTCTCGTAACCTCCTAATTGTTTTGTAATTTACTCCTGAAAACTACTGAATTTTACTATGTTGGATAAAGTATGAACATAGGTGCCACTCTTCAGTCCTCAGGACGGAATTCCGTCTTTCAAAAAGTTTTGTGAACGGAATTCAGTCTTGGCTTTAATATGAAAAGTAAAATCGACAGCAATTTGTACTAAATTTTGGTACTGCCAAGAAATAATCCTGTTTTACACAGATACAGCTATAACTTGTAACAATTAAGGACCTGTTCATGTGATATTTTATGGGTTTTTCAGCAATTAAAAAAAATCCACTTAACTAGAGAAAAAATATTAAAAAGATAGTTTCAAGTTCAGTCTTACAATGTTTGAATAGTGGCACCCATGAGTATGAACTCTAGTAAAGAGAACCTCTCCTTTTAAGCAGTAGAATTTATAAGGGTTATGCAGTCAGACTTGGATAATATAGAAGTGCACGGCAAGTGCAGATAGTTTTAGAATTTTGCAGAAAATCTTATAAGATAACTTAAATTTTCCAATATTCCATTTTCAACATTAAAAAATACCTTTAAAGCATACTTAGGCAATCTATTTGCGTTTCCAGCCTGAAGCTCGCCCTCTGGTGGTAGCTTTTGACAACTTGGCATACTGGAAGGCTCAATTTCCCATAGGAAACTGGTTAAAAAGCCTGCCAGTTTCTTGCTATTTATGCATTAAATTTTTACTTCTGGCAGTTTTCATGATATACTTAAGTAATATTTCAATGGGTAAAAGAGAAATCCAAATTAAATTAAATAAGTGAACATTGAAGTTTCGAAATGAGTAAGAAACTCTGTGTTAACATAGTGCTATGTGTCCATGCGCTAAACATTATGGTTAGTTTGCAAAACGCCATCTATAGGTACTTTAAAGTCACGAATTGCCTTTCTATCTAATAGTCACATTAATTTATTAACATTAACTATATTTTTGTTTTTTTGTTTGATTTTTACGCGACACTTTATTAAATTTTGTCTTAAAATATTGGTTTCTTTTTTTTCTCTCTTTTTTAAGTTTAGTCTCTTTTTTCTTTAAAGACATACTAAAAATTTTTTTTTCTCTTTTTTATAGTTATAAATTATCTTTTCTCCAAAGACAAACTAAAAATATTTTTCTCTTTTTTAAAGTTGTAAAGTCTTTTTCTTTAAAGACAAACTAAAAATCTGCCGGCTTCTATAAATCTGTAAGCCTGCCAAACACTAATATTAGAATAAAAAGTTGATCTTGGTTCCATTTTTTTGTTGAGATTTAACTATGTATGATGGAAGCATCAGAACTCATTTAAGTTGCCTTTTAAGTCATGTTTGCATACCCACATAGCCTAATTTAGTTATATAGAGCGGGTGTTTCCAACTGGTGGCTTGCGAAGCTCCCTGAAACCCCACAAAAAGCTTCAGAACACTATTTAGCATACTAAAATTCCAAAGTTTTTCGGGGGAGGACCCTGGACCCCCCTATTTAACTCTAAGATTATGGAGTAGCTTTTTTCGGTTGTTTTCTATAATGCAAAATTAAAAGTTTAAAGTTAAGAGAGGGAGGTTGTGTTTAGTGAACTATTCTATAGAAATAAATTGCTGATTTTAAATGTTTTCTAGGTTCTACAATCATGATTCCTCCTTTCTCCATGGTGGGTTAGATAGGCCTGGGACTGAGACACGGCCTGTTGTTGGACAGCATGTGAGTACCTAAATATTTGTTTGTTTTCTTTTCCCTATCCATAATGTTTATGTTATGGACAAAGCTATAAACCGGGCATTATAATGATGCCCAAAGTTGAGGCGGTCAATGTGATGAATTCAATGGCATTTATCAATGAGTACTTATCACTTTGCTCAAATATGCGGGCATTATTAATAATGCCTGAATTCATCACATTGCCTGTAACATATAAATCAAGTTAATGTAGTTCGTTTGTGAGATAGTCTGAAACATACTTCACCATACATACGATAGTAGGCCTGGTTGTAAAAGACGAAAGTAGAAAATTCGAAATGTAATAGTGCGGAAAAGTAGTACAAGTACAAGTATAATGCAACAAAAATTTTTGAAATAGGTCAACATTTGACCCTTCTGCAAGGCAGTCGAAGTTTTGATTTTTTGGTCATTTTTGTGGAAATCGGTCAAAAATCCCTAGATAACATGCTAAAATATTGTATTGGGTACCATGGTTAGTTGCATTTTATACTTGTACTAATGTGTTACAACTTTTCTGCAATATTATATTTCAATTTTTTGAATTTTGCCTTTTTTGACCCAGCCTAAGCAACATGGGGACATTCTAGGTAGGTAGCGGTTCCAGTAGTAGGTCCAGTGGTTCTAGTGTTAAAACTTCTCCTTTTTCTAGGATATTCATGAACGTATCATGCAGCTAAATTTCCGGGATTGTCATGCAAAGATTAGACAGGTGGACAGTTTAGAAACCCTAGGAGATGGAGTTGTTGTTCAGGTAAAAGCAGGTTACTTTGATTTTTCTTTAGTTTTTGTTTCTTAGTATTTAAGTTATTTATTAATATAATGGGAATTACATATGTTCTCTCACTCAAACTAAAACTATTTATGTTAATGTTCAATTGGTGCAATGTTTTCTAAATCTTGTCGAATGTTTGAGAGTTGAGTCTTATCAAATAGCATGGAATGAAATAGGGTTTTTTTAGTTAGTCTCTCAGAAGCCCATCATTTTTTAAACCATTTTACCAATTTCATTTTATTACAGCTTTCTGCACAAGTTACTGCCTTTTTGTTGTGTAATTTTAAATTGCTATTTCATGATATTAACTAGTTTAATATTTTAGGTGTCTGGAGAGTTATCTAACAATGGACAGCCCATGCGTCGCTTTATGCAGACATTTGTTCTAGTTCCCCAGTCTCCCAAAAAGTACTATGTCAGGAATGACATTTTTCGTTACCAGGATGAAATTTTCACTGAAGATGATAATGGTGAGAACGATAATGGTGTTGTTGCGGGTACGTTTGGAATAAATGTGCATGTTGGGTTTTTTACTCAATCCCTTCATTCACTATACTCTGTTTTAAAAACATTACATATGAATAATTTTTTTAGATATTGATGCTGAGGAATCAACTGTTAGAACTGGTAGCATTGAACAGGAGGATGACAATGCTGGATACCATGAAAATGAAATTGTGAGGTTAGTGATAGATTAAAGGATAATTTTTTTTTTACTAACTATGTTGCTTCTTTTGTTGTAAAGGGTATTAAGGAGCAGTCATCAAGGGTTAAAGCTTTACTGGTGTTCTATCCAACTGAGATGCTACTATTTTTTTCTTTAGGAATGGGACTGTGTATGCGAATGACAGTGTTCTGGTGAACAAGTACGTTGCTCCTCAGCCAACTCACGAGAGCCCTCAGCCCGAGTTGGAGGTGGAGTCTACCAAATCAGATTGGGAAGATGATGACGAAGAAGAGGAAGAAGAAGACTTGGAGGAGGAAGTGAGTGCTGAACGAACTGAGAGCGTGGTCCAGGAAACCATGGAGAATCCGCCAGCTGTGTCACAGGGTAAATAGTATTATTGTTTGTTAATTTTTTTTTGTTGTTGCTTGTATTAATTATTACCTACCAGCTGATATGAATTGGAAAAGCCAGGGTGTATGACGGACCTGGAAAAAGTTGTAACCTTCCCCCGAACCTAATAAAATTTACCCGAACTTAATGTATTGCTCCTATGGAGCTGGCAGGGGCTTCCCCCGAACCAGGTTCGTAGGTTCGGGCACTTTTTCCAGGTCCGGTGTATGACACAGGTGACTTTCTCTAACCATTTTCTAAAATTATACAACTGTTTTAAATGAAAAGATTTAAACATAACTATTCTGGCAGGAATGATACTTTTACCACTACCTGCAACAGCTTACAACAGAATTCTGTAAAATTAGATATTCCTCTTTAAGTGAAAGGCTGATCCTTTAAAATGATACCGATACATATGAAAAGACTTACCCTCTTTAAGGTTTATTGTAACATTTTATTTCCAGGCAGGGCTCATCTAGAAGAAAAATTAGTTCGTATTATGACCCTTCACAAAATTCTAAGCTCAAATGATAGCACATCTAATTTATTTTTTTGTTGTTTCTTTTTGTATATTTTGATGTGTCTTTTATTTTTCTGTTTTTGTCTTTGTCCTTTTTCTGTATTTGTCCAATAAATTTGATTCATTTAATTGATTTGATTCCAATTCCCTAAAACGGACTCTTCACAAAAGTCCAAAGATCAAAAATGGTTTGAAAATTGTTTTCAGGAGTGTTTTTATTATAATGGAAAGGAATTTACCTGTTTTGGACCTATTCCATAAGTTATGAATACTGTGGTTGTACTATGGGCCCTTCATTTTCACAAAATTCAATTTAATTGTCACAAAATTACTTAAAATTTTTACAAAATTTCTAAAGCAGGACAATCCCTGATTTCATTCTCAAACATTCATGTCATAGGTATTAACCCTCTTGGCAGCCAGCGTTTTCACTTGCCATTTGTTTAACATGGGAGAGAAAGCCAAATATCCTCGTGCAAGCCTATAGGAGGGTTAAGAGCTGAGAATCAGGCCCATGCTGGGTACCTTCAGAGGGTGGTACAATAGTGCGAGATTTGTTTCCCTAAACAGATTTTCATGAACGACTGATCCAATTGCATTTTAATAAGCTGTTAAGAAAACAGCAGGGTTCCAAAGGCTCACAAGAAGACCGATGTGTATTTTTATTATTTCACTCATTACCATTGATAGAAATTTGAGAAATGATCTCAGTCAATTCTGCAGATGTAGATGTAACTGAGAGCATATCCATGCACTGCATGAACTGCACATTCCATCAGCAATGAAATAATTTTTTATTTCAATGATTTTATGCATTTTGACTTTAATTTTCTGAAGAGTGGAAAGTGGCTTGCCTTAAGAGCAAGCCAGAAAAAATGTGATTTTTGGTCTTTCCGCAAAAAAGTGAAAAATGTGCACTTCCACCTTCTACAAAATGAAAAATATTCATGTTGTTATCAACAAAAATTTTATACCACGTGAAAGAGCCTTTAATTGTTTATAAAAAACCTACCTTAGAAGGGGGAGGTAGCAAAGCTAAAATAGCGATTAAACTTTCGCGCCTTACAGCCAAAAGGAACTTTCACAGTTAGTTGTTCATCTCCATTCTGCGCTTTACCTCCGGTATATTAGCAATAAAATAGATTGTTTTGGATAAATTTATGATTAAGTATGTATAAAAAATAATTTTAAAAATTTATTATGAAATATTTAGTATTTTATACAGAAGTTAATGTATTAAATTATTGGAGTGTTTTAAAGAAAGGATTTATGTACTTTTGCGGTGGTAAATCCAAATTTCAAGTTAATTTTCATTTAAAAGGTCGCCTTCTCATCAAAAATACAAAACACTTCAAATTTTCGCTTTTGTTCAGTTCATTTATTTTCTCAAAAAGTAATAGTTTCTCAAAAAATAGCACTACACCAAATTAAAGTACGTAAAATTTCTTTTAAGATGCACTTAACGCTTTTGAAGTTCTATGCCAAGACAACGATATCCCAAAGCTTATGGAAAGTAATCACTCCATCAAGATTAGGGTGTATCCACTATTGACAAAACCGAAATTTCACTAATCACTTAGCGGTAGTGCAGAAAAGTTGTAAACTGCCATCACTAATAAGGGTGTGAAATCTTAAAACTATGGGTTGATACCTTTTGTTGCCTCAGTAGACCTGAAGTTCTGAAAATTGGTCTAAAAATGACTTAACTTCCAAAATTCATAAAAAACTACAAATTTTAGTCATCAGTTTAAGTTTAGGGCCGTATTCAGAAACTTTTAACACGAGTCGAAAATGAGCCGATAACGATTCGAGACCGAGAACAACATCGAAATGATATCGAAACGATCATTTTCAAATGAGTACTTCAGCTCTCTCGTTTCCTCAAAAACGAGTAATATAGAGCGGACTCTGATTGGTTGAAAAGAAATTCGCGTCATCGCTGGGAGGTTTGCAAACCACCCATCATTCTCGATTCGTGTTAAAAGTTTCTGAATACGGCCCTTAAGCTTAAAAGTTACTATTATTAACCAACTACAGCTGCAAAATATTTTAAAACATATCTTTTTTTGCTTCATCAGTTTTAAAATTTTAAAAATAAGGCAATACACATAACGCTAGGGTGTCTAAAAAAACCCTTTTGTTTAAAAAAACTTTGCTCTCCAAGGCTTTTCCCATTCCTTTTGGTCCCAAAAGATAGTTTCTGAAGGTTCAGCTACCTAAGTTAACTCTAGGGTTTTACTTGCATGTAGAACCCCAAAATTTGAAAAAAGTGGGAAAAAATAACCAATTTTCCGAATTTATAAAAAATATATTTAAAGATTTATATTGTGGTAAAACAGGCTTTAATGTGCTATTTAAGACTTATTTAGATGAATTATATTTATTTATGTTTATTAACTGTAACCTATAGTGCCTATAATTTAAGAGTAAAAAGTACTACTAAGGGGTTTTGCACTCAACAGAGCTTATAATGCAAATGCACTATGGTGGACAAAAGGAATTGAAGTCCGAATTTATTCAAAAGAACTCCCTTGAATGATGCAATTTGGTGTTAAATTGATGTTTTAAATTATGGCCAGTAAAATAACAATAATGTGGCCTTCCATGTACCTAACCCCTTGGATATGGTCCTGCATTCCATACTCCTCTCTATTGACTGAGGACTGCCCTTAGTCAGGAAACTACCTGTTTAAATAAGTGCTCTAAAATATTAGTGCCCCGCCCGTGCAATTAAAACGTGTGTCAATAAAGGCCCATTGAGAAGAAGAGAGAAATATTGAGAAGCATGAGTAGTAACACCTAAGGGTGCCTGACCAAAGGGCGCAAGGGGACATGTCCCCCTGGCCAGCATGGGCCTACTGAGAATGATTCATAATTTTGAAATTATATAGAGGTGCAAAATTTAATTGAAGTATTCTTTCTCTTATTAGAACCTAAGACTTATGCAAATATGGTCAGCAAGAATACTAGTTCTTCAAATCCTCCAAGTGCACCTGTTGCTACTTCTCCTGTATCAAGTGTACCTGTTGCCCCTAAGACTGAGCATGTTTCAACCTACCATAAGAATGAAGTTACTCCTCCAGGAATACAAGTATGATTTTTTATCCATTATTAAAGGTTGTTATTTAGCATTGCCATTCAGAGACATTTTGATCATCTTAGATTTTAGGATAAACGCTAATCCTAGGAAATCTTGGGATTTATAAAAATGCAAATAATTATTGGTAAACTCCATATTTTCGATCTGCGATGCACATTAGTCTGCGATACGGAGTAAAATATATATTGATTGATCAAGTGAGTGTTGTGAAAACTTTTATAATGCTACATTTTTTCCAAGCTTAATGTTCAATTGCGTTCAATTCTATAAATTGTCCTGTACTCCTTTTAGGTATCACCAATATATTGGGCAAAATATTAACAGTTTTCAGTGATAAAACTATTTTAATCAATTATGTTGCAATTTTTGGTGATATTTTAAATATTTGGCATCTAAAACAGTTGGGCAATACTTACCATGACAAATACCAAATTGAACCTATAATATTTTGAATGATATTTTAAAATTGTTTAAAATAAGAATTACTTTTATATATAGATTTAATTTTTAGTTAACTTAAGGTCTTTGGCTTTTTTTTTTGGTAAAAGCAACAGTGATTTAGGGCTGGGGTCTCCAAATTTTTCAGCCCTAGGGCCACATTAACTATTATTAAACAGCAGTTTGGGGGCTGACTACATACCCAAAGTCCAAATGAAAAGGAATCAAAATCAGTGGTGGCTCGTGGGTAGTTCAAATGGGGGTTCACTTATGTTTTGAAAGAACAATTAAGTAATGACCTTAAAATTAAATCAACTATTATTATTTACAAAAGGGAAAAAAAATTTAAGGAACTTTTTAATTTAAAATATGCGCACATGTATCTACTGAATCATAGAAAGCAGAGGTGCCAAGTATTACGATATGTCTGTAATAGTTACGGATTCGATAGAAAATTACGGTGTTACGGACATCAATAGAAAATTACAGATAACTTCTTTCGCGGATTCGTGATTTTTTTTCACTTTCATAATGATTTTGCCAGAATGAAGATTTATCTCCCTTTCCTAAAGTTGCCTCTGGCTGTTCGTGAAATCACCCGCTCACGGCGCGCATCGGCACCGTGTTGGTCTGCGCGACCTTATGATACGCATTTTGTAATCGGCCCCTGGACTTTTCCCATGTGCGATTTTTTTATAAAGCTGTGATGCAAATCGGGGAATAAAGGGGCTGTATCCAAATTGCGTTTGAGTTAAATCTTCTCTACCTTGGGTTTTGCCTTCTGCGCCGCGGCTGCAGAAATAATCAAAACACTTTTGCAGTGGGTCTCTTGTTATGGACTCTCTAATTATTTAAAATTATAATTATAATTCTTAAATTATCTGTTTCGAAAGATAGGGGTTCTCCAATATTTAGAGTGAAATTCATAAGGTATTTCTAAGCAAAATTTTTATTTTTATTAAACTTGTTTTCAGGAATTCAACCTAAATTACCTTGCCAGTTAAATTATTTAATTGGTAATATGTAAATTGTTTAGATTACAATTATCAAAATATTTTAATTAAATATCTCTCTAAATTTTCCAATTTATTTAATTCAGTATAATTTTTTTAGGATAATGAATAAGATAAATTTAATGAATTACCTAAATTTCTATTTATTCATACTAATCTTGAAACTTTACTTAAGTTGGATTTGTTTTTTCTGTTATCTAATTTTTTTAATAAAATATAATTAAAACCAATTTAGGTACTTATTATTTAAATTTACTTAATTCATTATCCAAATAATTAAGCCAATCAAATTTTAGTGTAGGAAAATGTGGGTCAGGGAAATACTCGTGTTAGGGATCACATCACCCGAATCGCAATCAAGAATTGTAATGCAGTTAGATCCTGAGGACAGTGAGTCACCAGCAAGGTTGCTGAAAAGTTACTGATTACATCAGCTCTGGTTACTGAAAGCTTTTTTTGAAACTTGGTACCTCTGAGAAAATAAATCAGTTTTGAATAGTAATCAGTAGTAATTTGAATAGTATTAATTTTTTAACATCTTGGATCTCAGTGGCGTATACAGAAATTTATTCCGGGAGGGACACAAATATCCCCTAAGAAAATTAATTATCAGGCTCAAAGCTAGATTTTTGCACCAGGGGAGGAAACCTAAAATTATCCCTAGCCACTAGGCCTAGGCAGAATTTGATTTGATAATTTTGGGTTTACTGTTAAAATAGTTTTAAAATCTCAGAGCTAATGTTCTTGGGTATTTTAGATGATACTATTCTATTTCTAAACTATTCTAAACCAGGGGTGCAGAATATGTCCGAACGCCCGAACATGGTTCGGGGGAAATTCAGGCAGTTCTGGGGAAATTTTTGCCCAAGTTTATTAAGGAACAAAACCTCTACAAATCCAAATTGTTATTAGAAGCAAATATTTTGGCTGGTGACAATATTATACCCTCCAAATTCTACGGAAATTAGGTGAAAACTACGGAATTACGGATGTACAGCGGAAAACTACGGAACTATGGCCAAAAAAACAAGATTCCTTGGTAATAGTTGTTTTCTGGTAAAATGTCTTGGTAAAAAGTTGGCTTTTCCTTGTGTTTTGATTATTATGCAAGAAAAACAACGTATTTGTAATAGGATTGGTGATTCTCACTAAAAATTGCGTTCTTGTTTAATCACATCAATGTTTCTGACTTAAAAAGTTAAGTTAAAGACAGGAGAGTTTTACTGTAGCTCAAAATTGGGAGTTTATAGTTAATCCAATAAGTCCATAAAAATTAAAACTTATGGATTATTTGGTAATTATTGAACTTTTCAGAAGTTCAGTAATTAAGAAAACTATGTTTTATTATAAAAACTCATTGTAGTACTTCAGTATTAACATAAACTGGAATGAAAATATGGGGACATTTTTGGGTAAATTTTAATGAAAATATGGAGACATTTTTTGGGGAAATTTTGGACAAAGTTAATAGTGTTCTGGGGAAATATTGGGCCCTGGAACATTTTCTGCACCCCTGTTCTAAACAGAAAAAATTGAATTTACATCATGAAATATCGTTGTTATATCTCAATAACTTTCTACACAATTATTATTAACCATACTAAAAAACACATTTCATTTGGTTTAGTATAATTATTGATTGGTTTGCACTATCTTGCAGGGTTGCTTGATTTAAATTATGATTTAAATCACTTGATTTTTAAAAAAAAAAATCATTTGATTTAAATCAAAAATGTTAAACTACCACAATTTAAAGAAATGAGTCAGAGTTGCTTATAAGAAGGGTTAACAAAATTATTTGCATTATAATTTTTAAACTTTATATTTACTTTATACATTTAGCATTTATATAATTGCCTGCAATTTCAAAAACAAGTGTTACTACCATATTGACCCTTGATTATGAAAATGTGGTAAATAGCAAAGGTTTAGAATCAATAATTTAACACGTTGATTGCCATGTGTGTTGCGTTTTACTCACAGCTATTATGTCCAAGAGATTTCGTGAGTTAAATAATTTCTTTCGAATTTGTTCTTTGATTTGTCTATACTTCACAAATACCACATTATTAAAATGGAGGCACATTTAGTATGGTCTCAGAAATGAAAAATTGAACTTGGCCTGGATTTTTCTTTAAAAGGTAACTTTTTGTATGTTTTGTAACTGTGGAGTTACTCATGTCCAAAAGTCATGGAATTTTTTCCCCCCAAAATTTCCATATGTTTGATAAGTTAGTCATTTTAAAAGCAAATAAAAAAAATGTGGCCACATGGACAAAATTTTTTCTTATTGGGTCAGTCAATGTGTTAGTAAACTAAACAAGAATTAAAATCCTATAATTCTTTATCGAAAGCTTATTTTTAGTTATGTTTTCTTATCCAATTTTTTCTAATACTACATAATTTTCAATGGTTTGATTTTATTTTTTTTGTCACTAATTACATATTGTATTAAAGAAATAAACATGGGTAATGGTAAAATTAATTAATTTAATTAAAATTAATTTAACTTCAATATGACTCAAATATTGATTTAAAAAAAACACATTACACAAAAATCAGGCATGATTTTGAAAAATAATCATTGTCTTGATTTATTTAGTAATGTATCAAATATAAATCATGGTCGAAAGATTTAAAAAAATTATTGATTTCAAAATTTGGTAAGTAGTTAGTGAATGAAGGAAAAACTTTCGGTATCTAATAGTACAAATATTCATTCACAGTTCCAGAACGGGCATCTCACCAATGAGATGGCAGTGAACTGCTTTCCTTAATTAGTTAATTAATTACATTAATTAGTGCATAAAATATATTAGAATATGATGCAAAATTATTATACCACACAGAAATTATAATATCAATATATTTTTTACCAGTTTCAGAAAGTAGAACTGTATACAGGGTTCCCACGGTCCTTGAAAGTCTTTAAAAGTCCTTAAATTTTTTTATGCTAAAATTAGGTCATTGAAAGTCCTTGAAAAACAGCCTATGTCCTTGAAGGTCCTTGAATTTTGAATCCACTCCAGCTGCCTTTCGCTAATTCACCTAAATTTCCTTCCCCCAGTTACCGGCGATTTTTTAAACGCTCTGAACATGAAATTACGATAGTAACACCCTCTACAACGGTTCCACAAATGAACCAACAAGGTAGAGCCAGTTTCTGGTTGAGTGAGAAATGCACAGAACTGTTATCTCGAGGGTTATAATTTTTAAATGTCTACGAAAAAAGGTCCTTGGAAAAATTTTGTTGAGGGCCTTGAAAAGTCCTTGAAAGTCCTTGATTTTCAATGTTTTCGAAGAGTGGGAACCATGTGTACATTCATTTAAATAAAAAAAATCTGATTTAAATAAAAAAAATCCGATTTAAATCAAATAAATCAGATTTTTTTGATTTTTTTAAATAAATAAAAAAAATCAGCAACCCTGCTATCTTGTCTTATTAAATTCCTCAGCCATGGCAAAACCTGATTAATGTTTTTTGATAAGTACGACTGCATTTAGATTAGACTGTTGACCTATTTTTTTACGAATACTTTAATATTTCAGTCTGGCCCTTCCTTTGGACAGCAGAGTGGTGGTCGTGCATCCCGTTCCCGCCTCAGCTCCGGCAGGGGTGGTGTGCCCAGGTTTGAGGGTGGACATGATCCTGTATCCCGATCTCCTGATGAACTCGATCCTGAAAAGCGAAAGCCCAGCTTTATCCATTATCCTGACTCTCAACAGCTATTTGTTGGCAATCTTACCCACTCAATCACAGAAGAAGACTTGAAAACTCACTTTAACAAGTATGGCAAGGTCCTGGATATGAGAATCAACACTAAACAGACCCAGAAGGTTGGAGGCGGCAAGGTGCCAGTAAGTGTCCCCTGGTCCATGTGGTTGTTTTAAGTACTTGCTGTAATTCTGAAGAATATTTAAAGCATGCCAAGAATTGATCTGTCCAGGATCTTTTCTAAATGTTTACTAGAATGATAAAGTAACTACTATATATAATTTAACATTTGATTCAAGTTGATATCTACTGAAATCGGGCTTGGTAATTTAAATAAAATGGTTTGTTGGTTATTATAAATTCTAAAGTATTTTATTATTTTTAGAATTTTGGCTTCATTGTTTTTGATGATGCTGAATCGGTGCAGAAGGTCTTGAATGCTCGGGTAAGTTTGAACCTTCCTCAGTATTGTAGTTATTTTTAACATTGGCATACCTGCCAACTTTTACGGATTGTCCGTATAATTTACGGATTTCTGTCTAGTTTTACGGTTGTACGGATGGATCAGAAAGTTTTCCGGATTTTGCATTCTTTGCACTTAACTATCCATAAAAATGCAAAACATTCGCACCCAAAACGATTTTCTCTAATTAATATCTTTTTACTTCAAAACCATCTCCTAATCCCTGCTCTTACGATTTTATCAATTTTGATTCTTTTATTGAGTGAAATTTAAATTTTTTTGCAAATCTTTTTCGGATTCGTCCGCGAGTCTTGGCGCGCGCTCACCCGGTAAGTTTGCTTCCCCCGTGTTCCGATCGCAATGCGGAAAAAACAACTTTACCGAGATCGCTCTTCGCTTTCTAACTCAAGCAACTCAAGCTTATTTAAATTCATCTTTATCACATGCTGCTGAAAATGTTGATGGAAATTTAGAAAAAAAATTATAAAAGCTATAATAATAACATTTGATTGATTCCAAACAGAAATTTAAATCAAATGGTTTGGGCAAATGGGTACTAGATATTCATGCAACCAAATTGGTTTGTAGTATGAATTTTGTGAAGGAGGATAAGTCAGTTTGTTATTAGATAAGTTCTATGCAATTGAAGTAAGCTGATTATAAGGTTGTAAAAATTTAACTTAACATACTTATAAATTTAAGCAAAGAAATTTCACAGTTTTCTTCAATTATGTGAAAATTTTAAATACTTAATAAAAATAATTTAGGTAATAATGCATCAATCTGTACTCTGCACCTTTTTTTGTTTGAAGCAATTCAAATTGTAGTACTTTGTAAAGTTATGCAAAAAGTTTTACTGATGCAAGTTTTCAAAAGTTGGCAGGTATGCATTGGAAATTGGTTTGTGTTATTTAGGAAATTGAGCTTATTCACTATGTTGCCTGGTATTGTGTCATGTGTGTGCATAATACAGTAAACTCCCGTTAGTACGCCGTTCAAGGGGATTTGTGAAAACGTCGTAATAAGCGGTACGACGCTATATGCGGAATTCCATAAAACACAGTTTTGGCGATATACCTAATACCCGTAATACCTAATCTTACCTAGACACCTTTTTAAGCGGGATTTTATCACTAAAATAGAAACGAAAAGAACAATGTCTGAAAACAGAGCAAACATTCTTACCTTTACAACTTTTATTGGTATACTATTTAAATATAACACTTGGAAATCATGACAAAACAAATAAAATGGTTTCTCTTATTTCATTTTGTGAGACTAAAAAGTTATTCCCCCCAAAAAACTATTTTTTTCCCTGAATCTATCCAGCCAACCGGCAGTTCCACTAAAGTCTGTTACATTCAAACTTTTAGCAATTTCTCGTTGTTCTACTCGCGTTTTCAACGGTTTCTGTAGCTCATACATTATTTGAAAGGAACTCGACGACGCTATAATCGGGATTTTTCTTCGGGGGACCGGTGAAAAGCGTCGAAATATGCGGGAAGTCGTTATAAGCGGGGGCGCTATAAGCGGATAGTTTTTAATGATAAAAGGCCTATTGGTACCAGGGACCGGAGAAAAACGTCGTAATATGCGGGACGTCGCACTAAGCGGGGGCGTACTAACGAGAGTTTACTGTACTTATAAACCAATGGGATAAAGTATTGAAAATTTTTGATTAGTAGCTAAGCATTTAATCATTTGGAAATTCTTTTCTATTATGCACAAGCATGTTTTATGCAGCATTTATATTTTGATAACATAAGTGTCAACTTTTCTAATTTGAGCCTATGTCTATACTATAAAACTAATTGCATCAAGTATCTAATGTACCTTAACTATTTTTCTTCGACCTAAATCCCTTCTAACCTCTGATTAATTCTCAGATTTCTATTCTTGTTTATTTCTTTTATTTTTTAAATATCATCAAAGTAAATGATTGTTTCACTCTTTCAGCCAATCTATTTCAATGACCATCGGCTGAATGTGGAAGAGAAGAAGCGCCCGAAGGACTCGCGCATGATGTCTTCGGAGAACCGGTCTGGTCCGCCTCGCGGAGGGCCTTCCCCTCGCATGGGGGTTGGGGGTCGCGGCCCCCGGGGAGGCATGATGTCCCAGGGCACAGGGCGTGGAGATAGCAGGGGTGGAATGCGAGGAAGCTATGCCCCTCGACGTTAAAGCTATTCTAACCTTCAGTTGATGTTCAAGATTTCACTATGTATGATCCTTACTGATGTCTGACATCTGGTGCCTGGAAATTCAAAATGCGTTCATCAGTCACCATCTGATTTAGTTTTTACTGCAACTTTTTTTTCAATGGAGGCGGTGCTTCTAGACACCTTGCCCTGTTTTTGTGTGTACTGTTTCATAGATCACCTTTTTTAAAAAAAAAGAATAATCTTGATTTTCCCCTCATCCTTTTTTTATACTTGGAGTCACGGCAAGAAGTGCTTCTTGACTACGATTAAGAACTGTTATGTCGTGATGTGTGGAGCATGTTTCTCTCTAGAGCTTTGTGGGTGCCACAATATAAAAAAGTAGCTTCTGTTTGTCTTTTGTACTAAAGTATGAGTGGAGCGCACTGAAGAAGAGAGTTCGTTTTGTGATAGTTCTTGCCCTCTGGTGAGGATGAGATTTTTTATTTGGATGAACGTGTTGGTGCTCGCCGTGATCTCATCTCTTGTATAATAGTTCATCACTGTATCATGGAATTAGCTCATTAATATCATTGCTACTTAAAAATGCTGCCCCCATTTCCCCAGACCTATGTTGAGTGGGTTGATCAAAGCTGAACTGTGGAGGGCCTCTACCTCATATGTTTCTTCTTTAATAACAGCAGTTTATTTCTGCACTGGATGGCTCTCATAAGCAGTTTTTATTTTTACCTGCAGACTGTCTCAAGGCAAAGGAGCAAGAAGACCATGTGTTAAGTTCTTTAATCCTTAACGGCATAATCAAATTTTTTAATCAATGAGTAGTGTGTGTATGTGACCAAGGTTTCTTTGAGGAGAAAAACTGTACCTTGCATGCAACAAGCCTCTCCCCCCTTTAATATCAATTAAAATTTAGAATCATGTGATAGCTTCTATCCTGCTCATCAAACATCTTAAAAAGTGCATTGTCTAAGGCCTTTCTCCTTGTATTGAAAGAATAGCACATGGGAAGGAAATGTGAAAAGAAAATTAGTGCATACTTCTCGCGTCTGCCTCATTT
Source organism: Tetragnatha montana (assembly GCA_963680715.1). Classification (NCBI taxonomy): domain Eukaryota; kingdom Metazoa; phylum Arthropoda; class Arachnida; order Araneae; family Tetragnathidae; genus Tetragnatha; species Tetragnatha montana. Next base: position 25,839,589 of record OY796680.1, read on the forward strand.
CACAGCAAACATTCATGGAAATATTAGGACTGGATTCCTTCTACACAATCTAAAAGGTTCCGTTTTGGAGCCCCTTTGGGAAGATGGTCTGCTCTCTGGGGTTGTACTTATAAAGTGCTTTATGATGGAGCTGCATTTTTTAAGAATTTATATCCTTGTTGTTGCCAATACTTTAAAATTGTAACTATTTAAAGTTGACCTTATTTAAATTATTTTTGGTTGAAATTAGTATTGAAACCTGTGGGATATTGTCGAGTGCTCTTATATACCTGACAGTATTTAAACTTTTCAAATGTTATTTTGGATTAAGTAATTTTTTTACCTTTAAAATATTTTAAAATTTCAATTAAATTCTTTTAGTGATAATATGTATAGATTTAAATTTTCTTGTTCTTAAAAGTTTAAAGAAAAAAATACAATTGAGATTATCTTCAAGAGTAAATTTACAATCTCTGAACAGGTTTTGTTGTGATGTTTCTGTCTTTGATTCATTTCCTATGCAAATAGCTTTGATATTTAATTTTTGACACTTATTAGTCACTCGTAAAGTGTACTTAAAGATCACGTGCTGTTAACATTATTCTTGTACTTTTTGTGTTACATATTTCTCGTGATTAACACTTGTTAGGGGTTAAGATGTTGTGTCATAAAAATAACTGGGTTTTGGATCAAAATATATATGAACTTCTATTTGTCTCCCTTGTTTTTAAAATTATTTTTTCTTTATGTTTTAGAGAAATCCAGGATCAATTTTCATCTTTAGAATTTTAATTATCTTAAAAAAAATCATTTCCTTGTGCTTTCCAAACTGTATTACAAAACTGTTAATTTTCCCTTTAAAATTTTCTTGTTTTAAAAGTCAAGCTCTCTACACTATTTGGCATTTGTAATATACTTCACATAATGAAGCTTTTGTTGAGAACAGTGACAGGTTGTTATTATTCTATCAAAGTACTTGCAAAGCTGTGATGCAAATTCTACTTAGTAAAAACTATTTGGGAAATAGCAAAGCTATTGATTAGAATTCTTGCTCTTTAAAGAGTTGCCTCAGTAACTGCTTATGTAAGTATAGGCCATGACCATCTCTGGCCAAGTTAAGAGGTAGACACTAACACCTTAAAATATTTCTTTGCATTGTTTTGTGTTGGCAGATGATCATTGCTTTGTCTGAAAATGCAAAGAATTATTTTCCTTAAAACACTACTCTTTTGCAAATTATATTATGAAATCTAGTTTTGTTTTGGAAATGAGACAAAAACAAGAAATGTTTGCTTGGTACATTGTTGTTGTAACTACAGTTGGAAAATGCACCTAAATGTTGGTAAACCTGCACAACCCCTTAAACATCTAGTCCTGATGTATTTACTTATCTTTTACAATGTTGTTTTCTAGTTTTAGTCATAATGTTTCTGCTTAAATTGTCTGCAAAACTATTTCCTATGTTTACTTTTTACCTATGGTGATGACATGATGGCACATTTAAATACTTATTTGTAAGAGACCTATTATTCTTGAGCATCTTTGTCATTTGACAATTTAAAATTTTACGATGACTAATCTTTGCTATTATGTTTCATTATTTTGACTAAACTTTTAGTTTTGCTAAGTTGAAACTGGTTAGTATTTTTAGAGTTTTGGAATTCTCTAGAAGTTTGTTAAGTTATTAGAGTTTTTGAATAAAAGTAGACTAGTTAATAGTTTTACTTTTAATTGGTGCAAGCAAAAATAGCTAAACAATATATCAGTGCTAAATTGATCATAGTTGGATTTATATTGTAAGTTAAATTATTATTCTTAATGTATTATTGCTGCAAGTTTCTAGGTTCCTATAATAAAATTAAGAATTGAAACAGCATTGCATGAAATGTTGAAATTTTATCAATGTCTATTAGCATTTATTATCAATTCATTCTAGATCTTTTAATATTTTATGTCCTGATTTTATTAAGTACCCAAAGGACTGCAGAGCATTTAAAGTGGGGCTTCTCTAGTTTTTAAAACCATTGACTGGGAGAAAATTATTCGAGCCATAGATTCCTTTCTGAACTTAGAGGAAAAACTTTATTTTGTTTTATAAGGATGGTTGATATTTTCCTGTCCTTTGTATAAATCAAGAAATGCATAATTTTACCAAAATATTTATCAGTAATAAACTCAATTAAAAATTACTTTAAAAGTTTATTAAGCTATAATCTGCTCTTAAATGTCTTACTGACCTTGTTACTTTCATAGATTCCATATCAAAATGCCTATTTATATAAGGGGCCAAACAATATTAGGTTTGGGAAAGGTTATGGGAAAAGTTTTAAATGGACATCTCTAAATGAGAAGCTTGACAATAATTGAGATGGTTAAATTTTTTATTAATTTGTCTTACTAACAAATTGATACTGATTACTCTTCAAGAGTGATGGGCTCTTATGAACTGATTCAACCTTTTACACCTAATGTGCCATTTTAGCTTGGTTTGTGAAAGATTATTATGTGCATTGCACTTAAGCAAGCATCTTGTACTGTTTTTTCTTTTAGTGCTCTTTTTTAGACCTAACACCCTTATTTTGTGTGGTTGTGCAAGCATTAAATAACCCAAGTAATAATCCAAGTTGTATTTTTGTGTATCATTTGGAAAGTGGTAAACAGTGTTTAAAGCATTGTGTATTCTGTACAAAAAGTGTAAATAGGAGTTGTGAAGTAATTTTTTAGTAAATTGTAATTGTGTTTTAACTCTTAAAGGAAAAGTCATAGTCTAAATATTTTGGAATGTTTAATCCTATAACTTAAATTAGATAAATTTTTCAATCTATAGCCTTGTGTAAGAAATCACACATATAGAGTTTAAAAATGCCTTTTCAGTAGTGAGATTGCATGACCTAAATGCTAACTAAATTAATCTGTAAATTAAATAATTGAAAGCTATACAAAACTATATAAGCTTTAGGACTCCCACGTTTTTATTTTCTTAAGAATAGTTCGAAGAATGACAATCTAAATAAATGAAGAAAGGTGGAAATTGTATGAAAATATCTTTCCATTTTAGTTGGTTCATTGGAGGTATCCCCCCAATCCATCTTGCCTTAAATTTGTGTTTATGTCTACACCTTTGAAAACTAAACTTCTCTTTTCACATAGACTGCACCATTATACATTCCTAATACACAAAAAGCATGTTTTCTCCACATTATGTATACATTTATAGTAATTCATAATTCCGTATAAGTTATTAAATCAAATCTCGCCTCAGTATATATATATAATTTTTTTAAAACTACTCTTACATTAAAAATTTGTTCTATGAGTTATGTAAAAGGTAAAAAGAAATCTTGGGGACAAATTGACTTACAGTTAAAAAAAAAGTTAGCATTATTCTGTGGTCTCACTGACTGCTTGAGTTAGTCTTGTGCTATATGATAAATACTCTTTACATAACTTTCTGTTATTTAGAAAATGACTTTCCTCATAAAAGTGTTGGTTTTGATTACAAGAAAATTGTTCCTTTTCTGTTGTTTTTTGTTTGGCAGCATAAATAAAAATAGCAATTAATTTAGTGTATGGTAGTTATTTTCCATAATGTGTCCAAATACATTTTTTATTTTACTTCCCTTCACTTTTAGAAAAGTTTCTTTTTAAGATGCTTTTTCTACTGTAATTTTTTAAATACTGACAGATTTAGATTACTTGTTAAACATACCACGGCTTACTAGATACTTATACAGGCTAGCCGAGTACGGAAATCATTGCAAATCCAGATGGCATTATTGGACAAACTGGCAAAGCATATTCACAGTGTTGAAGGCGGTGGGTGATATAGGGTAGTAGTCTTGTAGCGCTCCAAGCGGGAAAAGTTGTCAAATGGTTTTCATTGTTGAAAACTAGACTAGCCTGTATAAGTATCTAGTAAGCCGTGAACATATATAATTGAACCTTTATGGTTTGTCTAATGCAGTGTGGTAAGCAAGCAAGTTATAAGTAAACCAAGGACTGAACTAACTTCACTATAAGGAAGGAAGGGTAAGAGTCAATTAAGAATAAAAAAAATACTTTTAACTTACTATTTCATAATACAGTAATGATCGACCGATGGCATTTTTTTGGCTGATGTGCCGATGCCGATTGTTTGAAAAATTCCATTGGCAGGCCGATGGTCCTTAAATGGTCGATGGCAAAAATAGCATTAAACAATTTTTAAACTTTTACTTTTCGTCAGAAAAGGTAAAATCAGTCTTAGAACCGGAAATGAATATTTTTTTTTGCTTCTGAAATTGGAATTTTTTTTTACTTTGAATCTGAAATATTTATTTAGTTCATTTTTATAAGTGAATGTTTCAATAAATTAAAATTTAACACCTCATTCACTGGGCATTTCACCCTATTTTTGAATGATAACTGTCTTCCGAAAAGTCGTCTTTCTGTACTAAGATTGGAAAAAGTGGATAATTTACGACCATCGATTATGTTGATGTGCGACACTCATTGTTCCCATCTAGGAGCCGTTGTTTTTCCCAAATTACAGTAAAATATGAAAAGTTACTGACTTCGGGGTTGTAGCAGGACTTTCATTTCAGGGGGGGGAGTGATTCAAAATTTTTTCGGAGGTCCCCCTACGTTTATGATAACTTACACATAGAATTTAAATTTTGGTGCACTAAACCACAAAAATTTGGGAAACAAAGTGAATCCAAAGTAAAATTTGGGGGGTCCGAGTAGTTCCGCCAGAAATTGTTTTAAAATTTGGCCCTCATGATAGAGTTTTAGCTCATTTTAGACCCATTATTACAACCAAAGAGTACTGCTCATTGTAAGCCTCAAAATTTTCAAGGAGAAACAATATAGTAGTATAATAATCGGTTAAAATTCGAGGGGCTTTTGGGTTCCTTCTGCAAAAAAAATTTGGAATTTTGTCCCTAAAAGTGATGTTATTGCTCATTCTTAGACCCTTTAGGTTAGGGGACGTCCATAAATTACGTGAGGTGTTTTTTTCATAATTTTGGACCCCTCCCTCCCCCTTGATGAGATTTTGCTGGATCCCCCCTCCCCCCCACGTGAGATTTTCTCAAAAACTAGTTTTGTTTTATCGGCATAAAAATTACCATCCAGATTGCAAAATTTTGATACAAGAACTCGTTGAAATCAAAAACATGATTCTAACTTGTAATTATCACGACTGACTGGCTAATGATTTGCTGTTTTGACTAAATCTGAGCATTTTTTCTAAACTTGTGCTAAAAATATTAAAGAAAAAATGTATATTTTCTAAACTAAAAGTTGACGTGAAATTTCAATTGACTCCCCCCTCCCCCCTGGTGAGATTTTCCTGGACCCCCCTCCCCCTTTTGACCTCTCGTAATTTATGGATGTCCCCTTATATGAAATAAGACCTCTCCTTCTAAGACACAAAATCTTCATGGGAAAAATCGTACATTAAACTAAACTCCTCGGCGCAACAGCCCTAGTGGGCCAAGGCCTACGATGCCCATCTTCGTTCTCCTGACCGTGGGCCCTGGGGTGCAAGGCATATGTCTCGGTTAGGTGGTCAGTATAACGCAAGACCCCCAGTGTTTAGTTCCCAAGCACGCTTGGTCCTCAAATCATGGTCAAAATCGTACATTATCCAGTTAAAAATTTTGAGGGGGCTTTGGGATCCTCCCCCAGAAAAGTTTTGAAATTTTTTCCCTTAAAAGTAGGAAGTAGGGTTTTTTTGACTAATTTTGAGACCCTTTGGGTTACACAAGGAGAGGATCGCCCATTGTAAGACATTTAATTTTCTAAGGAAAAACATGAAAATTGTCGAAATTTCGGGGGGGGGGGGGGTTGAATCCAGGCGCGGATCCAGCAGGTCTCCAAGGGGAGGGCACTTTTTGAGGATCACCTCTACCTTTACACGCAAAATAGACTAAATTTTACTTTTTTAAAGATCCGCCTAATGAATTTTATTTTTGAACCCCAACATGTTTGATAAACAGTATAAGCGAAACTATTTTTGAACCTATGATCGGGATCTGAACCTTGTAACTGTCTTTTAAGAACGCAAATTATTTAGTGGGTCTTGGGATCCTCCCCTAGAAAATTGTAGGGATTTTGACCATGAATAATTCATTTGTGATCCGCACAGGCGCTTGCTGAACGAAAAAAGTTAGGAGAATCTGGGGAAAGTGACACCTTGGGCTGAAAAAAAAGGGCAAGAAGGGAAAAGGAAGAGAAAAAAAGGGTAAAAAGAAGAAAAAAAATAATTATATTTTTTTAAATGACAAAAAAAATTCTTCGTCTTTAAAATCAACTCTTTTTTCCATCTTTCCCTTTCTTTTTCAGCCCAAGGAGGGGGCATTTTCCGTAGTGCCCCCCCCATTGAATCCGCGCCTGGTTGAAATGTATTTTGAAATATTAAAAAGCCGTCTTATACCATTTTGTTACCTGCTGATTATCTTGTAGGGATAATGACACAACACTCCTATCTCTATAATGAGCTATATGAACTCAATTTGTTGTCAATAATTTGTTTCATGTCAATATTTTTTTTTTATATTTTAATGAATACAGGGTGGGCAAAAAGTCAGTACACTTTTGAAAAAAAAAATTCAAGACATAGCTATAAAACCTTTTTTTTTCCAAATTTTTAAAAAAATCACCAAAAAATTCAAATAAATATATTTTCATGTTTCTTTCACAGTAAAGAATAACCCCTAAAAGTGTCAGTGAAATTCACTCATGAGGGTCAGGTTGCAGGTTGACACAGAATGATATACAAAATGCATACAAAAAATAAATTATAAACTGGGGGCCGAGTGGCCTGGTTGTGTTACGTGCAGACAACCACGCTAGCAGTGTGTGCACTGTATCGGCCGCCGGTTAGATTCCGGCCTTTGCCCTGGGTGTATTTTCTCTCCCTTTGTGTCAGTAAAAATATTCTGTTGTGTCTATCTTACTTGACGAAGGTTTATAAGCGGATACTAGAGATCAAGCACACAGACCGGAAAATATATGTACCAAAAACCAAACCATAAATTATAAACATTATTGAGAAAAATAAGACTTGCATAACACACACTGCATGTTTCTTATTGTTTACAATATCGATATTAATAATCTGGAGTAGCTTTAAAATTCTCGGAGAGATGTGAGCGAATGGCCTGGACGTCAAGATCGTGATGCTACAATTCGAAAGGACTCGGGTTCAAAGCCTGCCTATCACTTTTTCAAGTTTTGAATTTATATATTAACTTTAAATTATTGAAATAAACCAGCGGCTTCAGGAACGGATGGTACGGTTGGTTAACGCACTGCCATCTCAGGTAGGTGACAGTCGTTTACAAAAGGTTTCGGGTTCGATCCTCGGCAATATTTTCTGGTTTTTTTTTTTAAATGGTGAAGTATCAACTTCAAATTAATTACAAGACTGTCGCAGCTGCAGGAACGGATGGCTTGGTGGTTAGCACACCAGACTGCCATCCGAAAGGCCCTCAGATCGAATCTGAGCCTTCTCAGCGGGTATAGCTCTCGGAAATAAATACTGATTGGTATTTATAAATTTTCCTGCTTAATTCACGGGGGGTCTTAATATTTCTAATTTTCAATGTTAACTGTAACCGTAACAGTAAAATTAATTGAAAATATTACTATTTTTGATGACTTTTATACTCTTTTTTTGTCATTCATTCAACATTTCAAGACTGTAACTCTTTTACCTACGACGGAAACTGAAAGAATGTAAGAGTCTTAAGAATGAGGAGGACAATAATAGGTCCTACCATCCACGAACCCCTACCACCAACCCGGGCGTTTCATTTAACTTAGGATTTTTATCCTAATTTATTAAGTGGTAACAAAATTTCAGTCAGAGTTAATGAAGATGCTCTACTTAATATTTTTTTCTTAATTTAAAAAGGGGTGACTAAAAACCACATCCACTATTAAGAACATAATTACTTCTAAACTAATACTTCACAGGTTATGGAAAGAAGGCCTGGACTGTTACCAGAGCCACTCCAAACGCAGGACACAGATAGATCCCGTTACAGAGATATTACTTTTGCTCAACTTAATACTTTTCTCGTAATTTAAAAAGCGGTGACTAAAAACCACTACCGCTAAAATGAAATAATCCAAACAGATTAAGAACAGAGCGCTAAACTTATATTTCACAGGTTATGGAACGGATGCTTCACGGTTTTCTCATGTGAAGAGAAACACTTCTGACGCAGGACATAAATCCCGTTACACAACAAATATTTATGCTCTACTACTACTTAATACTTTTCACTTAATTTAAAAAGCGGTGACTAAAAACCACTACCGCTAAAATGAAATAATCCAAACCGATTAAGAACAGAGCTCTAAACTTATATTTCACAGGTTATGGAAGGGATGCTTCCCTGTTTTCTCATGTTAAGAGAAACACTTCTCACGCAGGACATAGACCCCGTTACAGAGAAAATATTTATGCTCTACTTAATACTTTTCATTTAATTTAAAAATCGGTGACTAAAAACCACTACCGCTAAAATAAAATAATCCTAACCGATTAAGAACAAAGCCCTGAACTTATATTTCACAGGTTATGGAAGGGATGCTTCACGGATTTCTCATGTGAAGTGAAACACTTCTCACGCAGGACATAGATCCCGTTACAGTTCAAATATTTTTGCTCAACTTAATACTTTTCACTTAATTTAAAAAGCGGTGACTAAAAAACACTACCACTAAAATGAAATAATCCAAACCGATTAACAGACCGGGAGCCAGCAACATATTTTGTCACCCATTTCCTTTTAAGCGATATTTGGTGGAAAATTTCAGGGAGTTGTATCATAAAACCTGGTGAGCGTCAGCTGCTTGTCCGTGGGTGGGTTGAGCGGTGGGAGCCCCCCAAACAAAAAAAATATAAAATTTTCAGTCATTTCCTCCCCGCCAAAACTTTGATACATTATAGTAGACCCTATATCTAGAAGAAAAAAATTCGACAGCTGGCTGTTAGGGCGGTGGAATAGACGTCAGCTGGTCGTTTTAACATTTGGAGCGTCTTCCTCAAAGATTCTTTGAAGGTATTGTGGAAACCCAACCGCTTCAATTACGCGGGAGAAAATAATTTTAACTGACGATAACTGTTTGCATTTAAACGGCGCAAGTTTAGAGTTGCGTATGCTTGGCGAGTTTTGGCTGTTTAGCGGCACATTTAGAAGCCAAATCATTCACTTAAGATGAGTTAGGGTTACCATTGATCTTTAACTCTAAAAACTTGGCGCATACGCAACTCTAAACTTGCGCCATTTAAACAGTTTTTTTTTTTACTTTTTACTTCAATTCAGACTTTTATGTAAAATTTCATGTAACCATGTAATGTAAGGTGGATCATAAATGAACAAAGCATTTTATAAATAAAACTTTAATCTATACATATCAAGTAGAGCATTCATAGAACTTTATAAAATGAGAACAGCTTAGTTGGAAAAACAATTAAATATACCTCAAGAACTGTTAACTAAAGAAGAGTATAGGAGAGGAAGAGACGAGTAACCGATCGACACTGCATCGATAAGAAGTGGGCCAAAATTTATTTAAACAAAAAACATCACGCGACACAGATTAGTAGAACTTGAAAAAGGACATGAAACGGAAGAATAGAAATCATTAAAGTAACATACGTCAAACTGTAGCACCACAAATTGTGCTCGTTGATTTAAAGTACAGACTGAACTGACTATACAGGGGGATTTCCCTTATCAATGGTTCAGACTTCTATTCTTAGACCACCCAAAGATGATTCGATCACAAAGAAAAGAAAGTGGTTAGTTGATAATTTTTTTTGGTTCTAATTGGTGGACAATAGGTCATGACAAAATCTAATTATATTTATTGTATATATTATATATATACAATATATGTACCCATGCCCAAAAAAGTTTGAGATAAAATTAATATTTAGTGTTTACATGAAGCAAAAAAGCTGTCTGGTGCCATGTCTGTTATAAATGGAATTAACCATTCCTGAAGCGCTATAGAGCTGAAAAAGATGGACCAAGAGCAATGACAGTAATGCTATTGCTAGCAAAGGGCGTAAGATAGAAACAAAATTCATAGTTTTATCTATTCTTAATAATTATGCAATGCACTTGTCAAGGGGGCTTCTTCGTATTAAATGTTCGTACATCGCTAGGGCATCTCTAGCTTGCTTCGTTAACATAGTTGCATATAATATGAAGACGAGCCTATACAAAAAATTCTTTTGATAGTTTATTATGGTATATTAAATCATAAAAGCAGCTCATCTCAAGCCGTATACTTTTCCTTCCTCTGGAGCCTAAGGATGAATTGACAAGCAGCGTTTAATGCGATGCGTTTAACGCGTTCCGGCCTGTCATTGGTTCTTGGTGTTTCACTTTTTTACGTAATAGCGCAAAAACGAATTACAGGGCCGAAATGTCTCAAAAGCATCTCACAAAACTCTTTATGCCACTCCACCCTACTAAGGATTGCGTTTAAAACACCACTTCCTCGAAGTGATTCTGAACCGCCTTTGGATTGTCTACACTTCCTTGAAGTTTCTATAGTTATCATAAATTTATTGGAATTACCCTGTATAGTTTTAATGACATTCCGTATCGTTTTAAAAGAATTTCTCTAGCTCTTACTTAGTATTAATTGATATTAATCTGTACATTTCAATAAAATTAGGCATTTAAAAATAATACTTCTCATTCACACAAATGCAAGAAAGTGATTAATCAGCTTTGTTTTAATGTGGCTTTCGCACTTACTGAAGGACAATACGAACAAACAAAAAAAATATCTTTAAATTATTCCATTTTAAACTACCAAAGCGCTACGTGAACATTAAATATAAAGGTAAACTCCGTGAAGAATTTGTCGAACCTTGAGAAGCCAGTTTCTTTTTAACACTGATGGCCTAGGTAAAGTTTTCATGGCACGTGTAATGATTTTCTATACACTTACATACACTAAAAATGAAACTGTACGCATAACAAACTTAAGGATGGTCTTAAGAAAGTTCCGTTCTGAGGAAACCAGTCCTACAAGCAGCATTCTTTGGTTCCATGGACATTATATGGAAGCATCCCAAACATTGAATATCGGGAAACAGCTCTCTTTTTATGTTTGGTATAAAAATAAACTATATTTATCTTTGTAATGTTTTACTCTAGATTTAAGTATAACTCAAAGAAATATTCTATTCTAAATTATAACATTAAATATTTAAATTAAGTTTGAAAGCACTCGGTTTGATGACGTGGTATTCTCAAAGATTTATTTTAAAGTTAATTTTATACAGTAAAATTTAAAATGGTGTGAACACTGATAGAGCTAGCCTCTTCATATCAAAGATCGAAAACTGAATCGATCTATTTCGAAGAGATCAAATGAATGTGCCCATTATCTGAGAAGATCAGAGACAACTGTGGTCCCTGTATCCAGATCTGAGATCGACTACAACAAATATAAAGATGGCTAACAACTCGAGAGAACTGTCTTTAAAAACATCTAGGTAGAAAACATGAGGACAACGAAAAATAAATACGCTAAGAATATTTCACATTATGACTATTCCCACTATGAACAAACAAAGAAAAGTAAAAAGTCTTGCTGCCTGAGTTAAAAAGTTGATGGAATCGATTCGAGTAACCGTTCGAAATCGAATGGTTCGTAGTTCTGAATCGATTTTCCTCTTGGAGAAGGAAGACACTTTTGTAGAAGGTCGATTGAGAAATGTGTTCCAGGTGAAAACTACGAAGTCCGTGATCTCGAAGATTTGATTGAGTCCATATTCTAAGGATGGGCGTCTCTGGTTTTACGAAAAATGTTCGATACCTTTAAATGCAATCGAAGAGAAATAGAGTTGTTTCTCGAGTATTAGGGCAGTGATTCCTGTTTTCTCATAAAAATAATACATGAAGGAAGAAGAGAGAAAAAATAACATTTAACTTCATGATTCCTTCGAATGGTATCGATAAAGAGATTATAAAAAGAGGCAACGCCATTTTGCTTTAATCACACGTTCTATTATGTTTTGGCTACTCAATAAATGAGGTTATGGCCTCGAAAGGGACGCACAATATCCTATGCGTATAAAATGTCAAATAACTGTAACCTACACGGGATTATTTTGCTTTGGCATTGATTTCGAGAACGATATCACGACAAAACCAAAGCTCTTTGACACGAGATACTCCATGGATGTTTGGAATGAATCCCCGGAGCACCTAAGGACAAAGTATGGGTCATTAATTTATTGAGAGGAGACTTCAACGCTATTTCAAGTGCACGAGTAGTTTTTTACCGGCCTATCTGAGTAATGTACGGAAAGGTGTCCATGAACATATGAGTGAGTCCCTTCAGAGAGATCGCCCATCCGCGGTGACTAGTTAAGTTAGTTCGTGCTCACGCCGGCCCCGGTCAGCGTTTGAGCATGGCACTGAGGGCGTCGGGCGCCGAGAGCGTCGAGGCGACGCTGTGCGCCCTGGACGAGTCACTGGCCTCGGTGGGCGGGCGGGGCTGCTCGGGCTCGGCGCGCCCCGGGTAGTTACGGGCGGCGCCGGGGCGGTAGCCGCCCGGCTGCTTGGGCTCGAAGGAGCGGGCGGCCAGGGGCCCCCGCGGGCCGCCCGTGTCCGGCGTGACGCGCGACGAGAGGGCGCCGGGGCGCGCGAAGGCCGAGGGCCGCGGCGGCGCCCCAGCCTCCAAGGGCCCCCGCAGCCAGCTGGACTTGGAGTCAGGGGCGGGGGGCTCCTCGCGCTTGAAGGGCCGCTCCCAGGGCGGCGCGTCCCCGGCCACCACCTTGCCGCCCACGATGCGGTAGTTGGGCGGCGGGGGCGACGCGTCCTCGCGCCGCTCCTTCATGTGCCTGGGGACGGGCGGCGGTGCGGGAGGCACCAGCACGTCGCTCTGCAGGCTCTCGAAGCTCTCGCTGATGTACGGATACTGCTGCTGCTGCTGGAGAGGGGTGCTGCGCAGCTTTTTGGGGATGGTGTCACCTCCTGAGGACAGAGAAGTGTGAGAATGGGGTAGTGGGTCAAGAAAGGCTCCGTACTGGTATCTCATTCGGCGATTATCCTCCCATCCAACAAAGGTGAAACCGTAAACGACCCCATAAAATCATTCCTAAAGGGAAGAGACACCCTTTGGAAGGTATTTTGCCCCTCTTAGAGGTCATTTAATGATGTCGTTTGGGGTTTCGCCTTTGTTGGATGGGAGGATAGTTGCCGATCGATCCGATGAGGTATTAGTACGCAGTTTTTCTTGAAACTATACCCTTATCAGGTCAGAAAAGAGCATATAGCAAGTTTTGGAATTTAATACAGGGGAACGGTGAATTCCGCATTATTTGTGCTTTGTTACCTGTTAAAGAACAGGGTTACCATCAAATACGAAAGTTGTTAAAATATTCACCACTACAGAAAATAGGTTCCCTAGTTCTACTGCTGGCCCCTCAGAAAGGCATAGGTATGTTCCTAGTGGAAATGTGTGTTGGACGTCTTTTCTGATCCTTGTTATAATGTAAGCAGTAATTAAGAAGAATCGTGAAATAGAGTGTTTTTTAGAGCAAGACGGATTTAGAAAAGAACCACTCACCATTGGACCTCTGCTTCTGTCCGAAGACGCTGAGGTCGACCTCTGGGACGTAGCAGCCTCCGTCCGACGATTCGTCGTCGCCTCGTAGCGCTACGGCGGCGGCGGCGGCATGGTGCGAAGAGGTGGAGCGGTCCAGGGTAGCCTCCACCGAGGCCTCCTTGGACCTCCTCTCCTTGTACTCGCGCTCGCGCAGCTGCCTCTCCTTCACCTTGTTGTAGCAGGAGATGGAGATGGAGGCGCACATCGCGATCACCAGGGAGAAGAACACCACCAGGATGATGATCATGTGCTCGGAGGTCAGCACCATGCTGGCGCCCATCGCTGCAACAGCGAACAATGGTGAATAAAAAGTTCTTTATAAAAATCACGAACAAAATGTGAGGGTTTAATCTTTGGTTTTTTAGTCAAGTAAAATACTTTTTTGATCAATTTCCGATTTTCACAAATTGATACTGATGGCTAAAGACAACTTTTGTGTGCTATTACAAAAAAATATGACAAATTTGTTTTTTCGTTCCTCCCTAATAAACATAATCTAAAGACAGTATCTTTCAGTCCTATTTGTTTTAGGTACAAGAGTAGCTATGCAATTTAACTTCATTCATGGTGCTTAATGCGGAAAAGTTTTACTTTTACCATCACATTAGTGTTGTAAAGAATTGATTTATTCCCTCATATTGCGATACTATGATTAAAAGTCAATGGAGGTTGGGAAAATGTCAATAAATAGAAGAAAAACATAAAATTAATCTCAAAAAAGGTTCTTATTATTAAAAAATTTCTCGAGGGTACCTACCTCTTAAGCAGATGCTGGGCTCTTCGTCATAACGGTACTTGCAGTCGAATTCTCCGTCGCACTTTAGAGAAATGTCGACGCAAGTTTGGTCCCCGCAGTTGAATTCGGTGTTAGGATCACATTGCTCTGAAACAAAGAATATCAATTACTTAAAAAGGATTTCAGAATATAGGTAGCTGATTGTATTGATATAGTGATCTAAATAATAAATGCAGTTACGATGTTTTATACAAATGCCATTTGACTGTTGTAGATTATAGAGGTTTAACCTCAATTGTGAATGTTTTTTTTTTTTTTTGCTAAAAAAGGGGCCGAAAAGTGAATTTTTTTTACATGATTTATTTTTTCTTAACATCAGTATAAAAGGATAGGGGAGAGTGGGGGTAATGCAAATGGGGTAATAAAAACATGCAAAATTCCAATTCTATTAGATTTTTCTTTAAGTTTATAAAGCTGATTTTCGTACAGAATGTTTATATCATTATCAGCTTTCTTAAAAAAATGCACCTGCTAAGTAAAGGCAGAAAGGAAAATTTTACTTGTATCTTAATACCCCAAGCGACTGTATCTTGTTACCCCACGAGAGGTAATAAAAAACAATCCAGTTATTTTACTAATTAAAACAAATAAACATCAAATGAAAGTATTTGTATAATCTCTCAAGTGTATTTTATAACCATAGTAATTTTCTAACATTTCATTGAAAATCTTTAGAGATATGCTTAATTAAAAATTAGGCTAAAAAAGTTACAACTGAAAGTTTTTAACAACGCTATATTTTTAAATATAACACTTGAAAATCAGGACAAAACAAATAAAAAAGTTATTCCCCCCCAAAAAAAAAACCCTTCCATTTTTTCTACAAACTTTAAGCTTAACTAAGTTTTTTTAAGGCCGGTTCCTCATCCTTATTATAAAGTCAGCGCTATCCCTCTTCAGGTTCGAATGGTTCAGGAAGTTTATGAAGAAACCCTCGAAACTATTCCCCCGCCCCACTGTGTTTCAATAGTGTTTTTAATTCATTTCTCGGCAACGTGAATATAAAAAACCAACTTAATATTTTACTTTACTCACCACAACTGAAATTAAAACTAAAATTTGATTAGAATTTAAATAAATCACTTATAAATTTTTCAATAAACATTAAAGTGGTGAGTAAAAGTGTCTTACATAAACCCGAAGCACTAAGGCCCAATTTGCACGATGTCAGTCAGCGTACTAATAGAACTTTCCAGTATGCTATAAAACTTTTACAACACAATAATTTGCATAATATCGTATTTTTTCTTTTAATATTTGGGCTTTCTTGCTCTATTTAGCATTTGCACGTTTGTGTTCGTTGGCGTTCCGCTACTGAAATTTTCAATTAGCTCACTGACTGGCATCATGTAATTTGGGTAAGTGTAAGCAATTAAGGTGCCAGCCTGAACGGCATACTCCCAATTCCACATTGTAAGATGTAAGCAAGAGATCTGATTGATGTGTCTGAAAATTGTCGCTCCAAATATGGAATTACCAGTCGTTACTCTCTCAAGACTCTTATTGGTTCTTATGTGGAAGTGGAAATCTTACAAAGTGGAACTGGGAAATATCCACCCGACCTGGACTAAAAGTTTCTGCAGTCCTTGTTGAGCCGTTCCTCATCTCTACCGTGATTGGTTCTCAAGAAAAAAGAAAAGCATCATCAAAACATTTCGTTCGACCAATAAGAAGACAGAGATGAGCATTGGCTTGACGAAGACTGAAGATTTCTGAAACTCACCTTCTTTCTTGATCTCCCTGAAGGAAGTGTAGTGCAGCGTGAACTCGGTGCCGTTGAACGCGTCGCGGTGCGTGAAGAGCCGCACGTGAGTCACGTTGTTGTGGCTCTTCTGCGGCTCGGCCGTTGTGCCGCAGAACTTGGCCAGCTGCTTGTCCGGAGTGCGGCCGTCGCCGAAAATCTGCAAGAAGTTCTGCTCGCAGTCGTTGGGCCGGTCCAGCTTGTACTTGATGAAGTTCATGTAGATCTGCAAGAACAAAGTACTACTATGGAGAAGCGTGCTGGATCGTTCGTACAACTAAACGGTTGGTGCAAAGACATCACTCAGATACCCTTTTTTTGTCATTACCTCTTGTATGCGTCGAAGTGTACGATAGAGATCTAGTTTGCTAAAGCGACGGTTTCTGTCGCCATGAAATACCATAGAAAAGTGATATGTTTTTGACAATTATACAGGATTTGTCTTAAAATTATCTTTACAAACAATAGATTGCAATGTTGAATTGTGGAATCGTTCAGTTAAACATCGGGATTTTTGAAATTAAATTTTCAGGAAAACACCCAAATGCCGACAAAGCAGATTTTCATCTCAACAGTTATTATTCCAGTGTTTTATCAAGATGCTAGAAGGGCTTACAGAACGTGTTTGAGTACTATTTTTATTTAAATCTTAATGTATTGAAATTGCTTTTTCAATAGAAGATAATTTTTTAAAAACTTCATTCAACCCATTTTCTCTTTACTGGAAAGTTGAATTCCTTAACATCTTTATATACTTTCACAAGAGGTTCTGCAATGGCTTTAAGGTCGACATTATTTTTTTTTGGACTACTAGGGGGCCTGCCCCCTGCTCGCTATCGCTCACCAACCCCCGGAACTACTTCGCAGTTCTTTTAAGATCGCTTCGCGATCTCAGCGAGCAAAGCTCGCTTGTTCCATCTTACCAATCACCCCGCTGGTCGGCTTAATTAATGCTCCTTTACAACCAAAACTACTTATCACTCTTGCTGATAAATAATTTAATCCAAATCATCCCGAAAAAAACTATTGCTGAAATATTACTTTCCTAACTTAAATTGAAAATAAAAGAAATCCCACATAGTGAGCTATCGCTCACCAACCCTCTTAACTGCTTCGCAGTTTTTCTCAGATCGCTTCGCGATCTTAGCGAGCAGAGCTCACTTGTTCATCTCAACAATCCAGCAGAAGCCTTTTCTCGACTTAATTTAATTAAGCCTCTTGTAATACCGAAAATACCTCTCTTGCTTATCAATAATTTAATTGAAATGTTAAAAAATATTCAGCAAGTCTACTAATAACCATCAACCACTTTGTAGAAAAAAGCATTGTTGAAAATGAAAGAAATCAGACTCATTATAAAACACGCATAAAACTCGTCTGTTTCTCTAGTGAACGGCGAGAAAGAGAAGAAAAAATTGAAACTTTGAATCTTAATAATTCTAAAACTAATTAGAATTTTTGAAAAAACAAAAAGCCAATATTTTTATAAAAATTATTTCTATGTGTCTTTAAAATATCATAGTTCTACTGTGATTAGTTTTGCTTTTATAACGAAAAAACAGAAAAATCTTCAAAATTTTCGAAACTTTAAAACTTAATTACTCCAAAAATAATTCAAAATTCGAAAAAAGGGCGACTTGGTGCAAAACTGCACATCTAAGAGTATGTGTCTGCAAAAAATCATATTTCTGCTGCTAATAGATTTTGCTGGGGGCGAACTCGCAGCAGAAAAAAATAATTTTCGACTTTGACATTAAATAACTCTAGAACTAATTATCTCATCTATTAGCTTTTAGAACGAAAACGATCCTCATACATCTGTCTAGAAATGTTTAAAATTTCACAAATTTCCGTGGAATAGTTTTTGCGTAGTGAGAGTTCAAAGTGTTCAAAAATAAAATTTTCAAAAGCAGCGGCGGCCGCGGCGGCGGTCACTGTTACTTTTTTTTAATATAGAGAGATTATGGTATAAATGGACTTATCATTTGCTGTCTGAAGCTTTTCTGCTATCATCAAAAGCAGTAATAAATTGGAATTTTCCTGAAAACTTTTCATAATTAAATGAAACCTCCTTTATATCTTGAATGCAATGAAAACTGAAGTTTTATGTTGGCGACTCGGTTTATTCATACTAATTTTATTAGTAGCACCTCTTTATCACACCAATCCCAACTCAAGGAAGATGTGACTCGAGAACAAAACTTGGTTAAAAGTAAACGCAGACTAGAGAACAAATCGTTCCTGCGGTAGAACTCGTGCGATAGTTACAACTATTGGTTTACGCTCAAGACTCGTAAACAGTAAGTGGAGTTAACCAAGATGAACGAGTCTGCTTGACGCGAAATCTACCTTTATTGCTGGAGTTAGTGCTAGCTCCCCCCTGACGATGCTAAAACGAACCACAACATTCTCTTACGCAGAGTGTCTTAATGCTTGAGGTTGGTTCATTTAAACTTTGACGGTTCCCGTGTATGCAACGCTTACGCATGAAATTCAACTCAGAATTCATAATTTTATATAGAACATGGATTGAGCGGGGGCTTTAATTTCAGTTCGAATTTAGTTTGAAGTCGTTTGGTATGAATAATCGAGAAATCGCACGGAGATCTATGCATTGCATAACTTTAATAATCATGCATGTATGAGTTAACATTCATGGAGTATGTCTCGAGGTCATTTGGAAGAGGAGAGTACGCAGAAAAGTACCGGGACTAACGAAGAGGATATGGGAAGTCAAATTTATGTGATTACAATCTTTAGAAGTAGTAGTTAAATACTGAAGGAAAAGAAAAAAGTGTCTTTGCAAAATGTGTAAAAAATGTAATTTTTAAAAAATAATTTAAATTTAAAACTGCGGAATCGTAGAAGTTATCTACAGAGGAGTGAAGTTTAATTTTAAGGATCCAGTTTAAGTTTTAGTGGGCAGTGAGATACTACTAACTATGTAGTACTTAATGGTGTCTGGGGTAAATGGTAAACTACAAAATTCATGGTCAAGAATAGGGGTGATACTTAAAAAAGGCGCTTTTGAAAATTGATTTCGTTCTTAACCTTCGATTTTCACAACAAAAAACTTTCAAGCTTTTATCTTAAAACTAAGCTCAACTGTTCAAGCTTTTTATCTTAAAACTTTAGTCTATTTATATAAGAATTTTTTTTTATCGATGTCAAATTTTTATCGATAATTATTTACCAAAGGTAATTTATTAAGGTTTTCCAAAGGTAATTTATGTTGTGTTAACAAATTTCCAAACTGTAATGCAAATAGGCAGACATTCAAAATTTGCATCCATTAGAAATTCGATAATTTAAACATGAAGTTCATCCATTTCCTATATTTTATATTTAAACGACTTTTAACTATTAATATAACCATTTAACTCGATAAATTACCACAGGGCTAACGCGAATTGGCATTTATTAAAGACGCCAAAACTGAACGATTATTAATTTCAGTTAAATGGATTTGCAGTTAAAAGCAATCCATTTCAAAAGAGAAAAAACCTGGCTGTTCGAGGAAGTAAAGTAACCTATTTTTAAAACCCGAAATTTTAAAAATTCCACTTCTTTAACGCCCGATGACAAAAAGCTTCCGCCTTCGCAACCTGGTACGCTCAAAAGGATCGAAAACAAAATGAATAAATATAATTTTCAAAAGCCCGCGAAAATTAATCTAAAATAGATTTTGAAGCGGAAGCTTATTCCTCATCAGTGAACGATTAGCGCTGGGATCCAATATTCGCCTTCCCGTTTGAAGGAAGTTGAGGACTTCCCTAATTTATCAAACCGCGCGTTTATTATATTGTTTTTTCTTTTCCCACCTGCGGATAGCGGGAGAAAGCGAATATCATCATAAAACATCGCTGGTTAGGCGCTTCACTGGGAAAGGTGAGATGGGTGTTTAACAAGCGTTTAATTATGAAACGAGCAGGAAATGCAAAGAAAGGCTTAATTTAAGTTGGATTGGAAGAAATTTTGGGGTAATAACGCTTGGTGGGGTATTTTTTGTGGCTTCTTGTTTGGAAATGGTATGGAATGAAGCAAGGGGGGGGGGAGAATTTGAGCATGAAACTTGTATTTTTAAAGGTAGAATATTTTTCATAATTTAGATTTAAGCAGCGTTAAAAATTGGAAAAAACCCCCCACTGGTCCGACAAATTAAAAAGGACCGGTTTAAATATTATTATAAAGTTACTATTGCACTGAATGTGAGTACCAAATAGTAATGTTAAAAATTAATACATATTTAATAATATTTTTTCTTTTTCGCCGGGGGCTCCCCTATCCCATATCGCCACATTTCGGGTTCTGTCAAAAATCTACTTGCTTCAACAAATGCAATCATCAAACGCACTTAAAATACCGCAACCACAGAACAACTTGTCTGCTAGAACTGGAGGGTAGGATATTTTTTCCACCACACACTGGTCCGGCGGACCAGTGATTTTATGATTGCACTGGTCCGAGCCGTTTTTTAGTTGTTCTGGACCAGCAATCCACCGCAATTTCGAACGCTGGATTTAAGGAATAATATCCTCCAAGATTAGAAAGTAAAAGAAAACTGTTGAGTAGGAATTACGAAAAAATAATTTTTCTACACCTTCTCAAAGTTAAAAAAAACATTGAAAAATTCAGATATGTGAATTCGATGAATTATGTCAAAATTTCGTCAATAATTATTTTGGAGAAGGCTTCTTTATCCTTTTGTAAAAAAATAGTTAAACTTGGAGAAAGTAATTTTTTTTGGGTTGTGTGTTTATTCAATCTACTTAGAAAAAATTCATTCATACTTAGGCCACAGTCTTAAAACATCTCAAAGCTCTGTTCACTTCATTTATATTATGAATTATAGCAGTTTGTCCTTTAAAAAAAAACAAAGAAGATTTATCGGAGTTAGCTTAAGTTTTCTTCTAGGCAATTTTTTTCTGCTATTTAGATGCTCACCTAGCAAATAGAGCCTAGACTGACTAAAAAAATAGAAACCAGCCCCAGAAATACGCATGCGGAATTCAGTGCTTTCTTACTACATACATCAGAACAATTTCAGAACATTTTTAAGCAAAGAAAGGAATGTAGTGATCCAGAATTGCGATCAGAATTTCAGATAGCCTAAGCTTGGTGCCAGAAAAAAAAAATTGGATTTCATTTCCCAAGAATGCATCCCCGCGCATGTCTTCCGTAGGGACAGTCCCTTCCAAAAAGAGTCGATAAAACTTTTCAGGTGCAAAAAGACTAAGACTAAACTCCTACATCTTTTTATGCGACGCGATTTTCTTAACTAGAACTCCTCGTATTTTCAGTAATGTATTTTTGGGAGTGAAGCGTTTTGCTCGATTTTGTCTTTTCTTTGAATATTTATGGTGATAATAGAGGGTTTTCAAATATGAATACTTTTTATGTTAAAAATATTTTGCCGAAGAGTTAATTCCGTTGCTATCTTTCTACACAGATGAGGTTCTCACATGATTGTTGGACAAAAAACACATTAAAATCTCTATATCCATTTTACTCCACCTGAACCTATAAATTTTAATGAATGAAAGAGATGTAGCATATTTACAGTTGGGAGAAGGTTAAAGACTAAAATAAAGTATCATAATTACAAATAGAGGCTATTTACTAAATTTCCTAGAGTTGAAATGGAATTCTAAATTAGTAGCATATGATTTGGTTTACGCCCCAGTTCAAGCGGTATTAGTTACAAATTATCCGAGAATGTCATTTGATCATTGTTTGAATACATAAAGCTGCTTACAACCAGTAGGTAAATAACCCCTTGGTAGTAGGTAAATAATTTAAACAGTTTGTCACACTCGATTTCCAACAGTGCCTCACGCAATTTGGCCAAAAAGATTAGAGCTAAAAGAAAGTGCTAAATTGTTTTTTTACGCTTAATGTAGCTAGTCTTTGAAGTCCAAATAAATTAGTTCAATGCATAGCTAACCGCAGGTATGCCGTCTTCGTAACACTGAAATGATTGAATGCCCCTCACTTTCTTTCCGGCTTCTGCTTCGATGGTCCACATGCACTCAATTGTGTCATCTTGTCTGTACTTCTGCCAGAAGAGATCTATTTCGCTCTTCATAATGATTCCAGAATGACCGCTTCTGTAGTACGCGCATTCTGAAACAACGAGGAGAAAATTTATGATGATGGTAATGCAGTGGAAACCGAAAACTAGGCATGCTTGAAATGTGTACTTTTTTAAGTTATAAGATATACTAATGGGGGTTATAATAACAAAAGGTACACATATTTTGTTTTTAGATTAAAAGATATTGGAAAAATCTGGTAATTTTTTTTGTTCATAAGGTAATTTAAAAGAGCTAAGCGAAAACTTTATAAAAATCCTTTTGAGTCAGATATTTCAGACTTACCTGTATCAGTTTCATGATTACTTTTATCTGAAAAATATAATTTAAATTGTTAAAAAGTAAATCTAATTTACGACAATAAATCTAATCTACGAAATTACAAACATTTCAGACAGGAATAAAAGTAAAGTTAAATTTTATTTTTGATAAACACTCGATGATAAAAGAAACGCACTAAATTATATTTAATAAATAATAAATTTTCAAAAACAAATTGCTCTTGCACATAAACTGAAAAAGTCAACAAAATAATATATTATGAATTTATGGTTCTCAATTAGTAATTCAAATTATCTGTAAAAATGTGCTAAGTCTTGGTCAGTCATTATCGGTGGAATTCTAGAGACAGGTTAATCTATTTAAAAAAAATAAAGATAAATAAATATTTTAGTTTACTATTGTTTTGATGCAAACAGTATGTTAATAAATATTGTTTACTCTAATAAAATATGGTTATAATACAAATATTGTTCAACTAATGGTCCACGATGTTTAACTAATGGTTCATGAACTCAAATGAATCGTAAAATTGAAAAACATTTAAAAATGGTATAAATATGTCAGATTTTGAGTACCTACATTTTAAAAAATCAAATTTCCACCTTTTGCCAAATGAAGGTTTTTTTAAGAGTACATATTAATACATATTACGAAATAAAGATAATGACCATTTCTCTGTTCAATATTGTTTGTTCAAATTAAAGTTACATTAGAATCAATTAGAGGTATTCTAATCACTTAGTGTTACCCGTCCCAGAATTTCTTTCAATATTTTCAAAAAGAAAAACCTTTTCCGCGACGTAAAACAAGTTCGTAAAATTTTAGTTCGGAGATGGGAATTAAAATTACATTTTATCTATGGGGCTAGGTTCAGGACCAGCTTACAGTTGGTAAAAAAGAGCGAGAGAAAAAGTTTATAATTTCTAAACAGTAAATAGTTACGATTTCCTTATAAATATATAATAACCCCCTTTTTTAAGGGGATTGATAGCAAAGTATGTATATTCGAACAAGAGATTAATACTCTCTAAAATTTGAAAAAACTAAAGCGTTTTCAGGTTCACTTGGAACAGTAAGTAACATTCAAGTAAAGAGGAACATTGGGACCAAAGTAGGAACTGACCTTTGTTGGGGATGGGGACGTACTCGTAGACGGCTCTGAAGCCCTCGTACTCGATGCTGTCATCTGACGCGAAGTGCAGCCACATGTACCGCTTCGAGGAGTACAGCCGTTTGGGGAACTCGTTGCCGCAGTACTCGCCGATGAGGGGCGAGTACCCGTAGGCGCCGTCTCGCACCTCCAGCCGGTCGTATTCGCACGTCGCAGAGTTCTCCAGGTGGAACTGGTCGCGGAAGTCCACCATCACCATGTGACCCGCGTCCGCTGCAAAAATGATGCGATTTCTTTCACTCTGTGCTGGTTATACACAGACAGCTGAGGCCCCTTGTGTCCCCAAGTTAACTTGATCGACCCCAGATGGATGAAAGGCTGAGTCTGCCTTGCCCAACCCGGGAACAGAACTAGGGTCTGTAGGGTGGCAGCGAGTTGCACTACCACTACGCCATTGGGCTTCTTTTAAGTAGTAGTGAAGAGTAGTAAGTAGTAGATATGAAGATGCCGCAAATCATCCCGTCAACTTCTTTGTTATGTATATTCACCATCCTTCTTACCCTGATTTCCTTCGTAATTGGGTAGGAAAGCATAATTAAAATGGGGGGGGGGGAAATGGGAAAATATTGGGTGAACTAATAGAGCAATTAATTAACACAAAAAATTTTGTCTAACGGGCCTTCGAACCTCGTTGCAAACACACTTAAAAGTATATTTGAAAGAGATTTTGGGTTTCCAATGTTTCTAAGGGAAAATGGTAAACCGATGTTTGTCCTGTTTTAAATAAACGTATCCTACAGTTTCCTTTAGACCACTGCCTAACTTAAAGAATTTAAACTGCTTCAAGATGAGCGTTGTATATTTCGTTAACATTTTTCTGCATATGCTGCTTTGTACTAAATCGATGCTGCTCAACGTAATTGACTGTCGTCTCGTATTTCTAACAAATTTTGAGATAGAAATTCAAAATCCTATACTTAACGCAAGGGGGCGTTGAATCTAATCGGGTAGAGCATAGCCATTTTACCAGCTTTAGATACCCCTTTTTTGGCATTACTTGCAGGCGTTCAGCAGTTAAGGCCGTGATAATGGATATCACTGGACACCCTGTATAATCTCATCTCTCTCATCATGTTCATGAACAACATACATATATTTCTAAAGTTGTTAAAACTTATGACCTGAAACTGACTGATTTATACATACCCGTGATTCTAAATGTGCACTTTGTGTTTTTGGGGTAGTGGTTGGGGTAGTTGGGGCTGTAGAACTCTTTTTTCTGCGGGTTTCCGGTTGAGAAGTTGTAGCAGGCCACGTCGTCACTCTGCGATGACACGTCTGTCAGGGAGGCACTCTCGATGGTCTTCGCTCCTACGAGAAGTCGAAGCTTAGTTTACTACTACTGAACTCAAACATGAAAAATAGTAGTTAATGGCTTAAATATGGCCATTATATGGACTGCTATAGCTTGATATGTATAAAAATGGTTTAAATAAATACAAAAATTCGAGAACATTCGGTAATAAAAGGCTTCTGAAAACGTATGCAAATACATGGAAATCATTACTCACACTCATTGTTATTCCTAGTATTTTTTTGGAGGAGTAAAAATACTCCTTCACTTTTTTAGGAGGAGTGAAATTTTATTATAAGGAGTGAAATACGGAAATAGCATAAACTACATATACAGAGACAAAATTTCTATTTGAAAACGCTTACTTTTTAATGGACAAAATGAAATTGAAAAAAAAATGAGGATGCTATTTTGGGTCTTAATCAATCAAATTTCCTAATCATCTAATCATCAGAACAATAAATGAAAAAAAAATTACTATTGCTGTATGAAAACACAATTAAAAAGTATGATAATTAGGATGCAGTGGTTGAAGGTTTAAGCTAAACCTTTGTGAAAAATTCAAAGAGTGAAAATACTCCTGTCTAGTGTTTTAAAGAGTAATTCCAATTTTCAAGGAGTGAAATACTCTCTCAGAGGAGTTAAAAATATCTCTGCTCACACTTAATGTATTTCCATGAATGTTAGCAGCTACAAGAACTTTAAAAGACTTTTAAAACAGTTTCTCATAATTTCATAAGCACATAAGATATAATTAAGCTTTCTAAGACCAAAAGAATGTTTGAAGCAGTGATAAATATTTTTTCCATTGTAAAATCCTTACATGAATTAATTGTAAGTGGTGTAGGTAGAAATTATATGTTTAAAGATTAATTTGAGGTACTCAACTTATTAACGAAAAAATAAAGGTCTGAAATTTATGGCTGTTATAATAAAATTGTTACTAAGCAATTTTTTAGGATTTTCTTAACTATCTGAGGAAGGGAAAGAACTCTGACAGGAGAGCTGTAAAAAACTGAGCACTATAATAAAAGAAGTGGAAGTTCTTATATAAAACCCTTCATCAGTTCAATATAGAGTATTTATATGGCCATTTTGTCTTTGGATCCAAGAAGACGATAAAAATACCCCCAGGAAGTCGTTTTATTGCATCAATATGGTTTATGCTTTCCGCAATAACTTGGTTATAGATTTTCGTCTAGTAGTAACAGTTAGATATAGAAACTGTAGCCCCGGGCTTTTAAGAGTACTTCATCTTATTCATGAAGAAGTCACGAAAATGTCACAACTGTTCGTCTCTGATGAGATCTGATTTCAAATACTATAGAGTGCAATACTGATATACCTACTACAAAACCAGAGTTACTGGAAAGCTTATTGTTTTAAAAACAGGATCGGAATACATAAGCAAATGATACTCTCATAGGATACACATTATGGGATTCCTTTTCAAGATATGTAATATTCAAAGTGGAAAGAATCTAAAGCATATCACTATGTATTGAATAAGAAAGAGGAATAGATTTGAAAAGAGCTACACACACAAAACGAAAACACGAGCACTTGAACCTACGCTTGTTTAAATAGGCAAATATTTTGAAAGAATCCTTTATCCTACTTTTTTTATAGACTTTTTGAAAATTTTTAATCAGAAATTGCATTGAAAGGTTTAATAGGAAGAGTGAGCAAAAATCCTTGTTTAAAGATCGGAATTACCTATTCATTAAAAAAAATATGGAAATTTGGTTTATGCAGTAATTAATTTTGAAATGTTAGTCTGGAGAAATATGTACATTTTAAAACGTTATTTTATACCTTAAACTTTAATAACGAATTAAACCTAATTAATTAATTTATATGTCTATTTTAAAAAGCGAATATAAATAACAAGGTATTTTTTCCTTCCCTATAATTTTTTTTTGCCTTTCAAGGAATGTTACCAATAAATGATTTTCTTGAACACATATTTCCAAAGAAGCAATTTAAAATTTTTATTAAAAATAAAAAAAAAAGATTCAAGTTTACTACGTATTTTATACAACGTTTTTTATACCTCTATCAAACAAAATAAATGCCATATGAATAAATTGCTCAATAAATCAAACATAAATAGCACAAAGATTAGAAGAAAATGCGTAATTTAAGTTTTATAATTAGTATTTCAGATAACCAAGTGATACATTAAAGGATGAAATCTTTATATTGGTTTCGCAGTATCACATCCAATATGGCAATACTTTTTCATAACACGTTTCTAAACAAAGCTTGGCATTGAAAAATCTCACGGTCTTCTAAAACTTTTCCAACTCCCTTTTACTTCCAGAAATCTCCGTCCCATCTAGGAATAAAATAGGGCGTCTGCAGAAAAATCTCCGTGGCAGAAAATTCCAAAGAAGGAGGCATGCCCTGCGGATTTCCATTTTTAACGAGCTTGTGCCCTGCATACCTCCCACATTCTAAAGAGTGGAAAGTGTTGGAATACTTTTTGTCCAAGTCGGAGGCTAGACCAAGTAATGAGTGCTTGCTCGCGCCTGTAGCGTGAGAAAGCTTCTTAAAAATTTGGTGAATGTAACTGCGACCGGGAGGGATAATGGCATGTATCTATATTTGCATTAAGCAATTTTCGATGATGCAGTTGCGTTTTACCGAACTGCTTGTTAAAATTTTTTTTTCCTGTTTGCTCCGCAATTTTAAGATCTGAGATTGAGTGGGCGGATCTCTAAAACGGTTGGGAGTTAAGAAGAAATTATTATTGCTCTCCTTGTCACATCTCTGACTGAGAATACAAGGACCCTTATGGAAAGTTTAAGCCTTAATTTTGGTTATCTCAGACGCCCCGGTCTGTCTTTGGGTGGTATAAATTTAAAATTTTAAGGGGTAAAAGCTTATAATAATTTCAAATCATTTAATTTTATGATTATTTATTACATTCCTTTTCAATGGCTGAATACATCCCTCAGTTCATTCGTATTTTGTTTTCCCCCTATTTAATGTATGTCTTAAAATCCATTTAGCTTTTTAAAATGTTATTCCTCTCACTTCTTAATTTTAAGTTACCCAGTTTATAAAACACACACACAAAAAAATAATACTTTTCTTAAGCTGGTAACTTTTATGCATGGTATAAATAATGAAAGCTCCGAAGCATAACAGATGTTTCACAAAGGATGAAAAAAAAAAAAAACCGCCACCAACAAAAACTTCATTTTCAGTCTAGTTAACTTCTAGTTAGCGACTGCATATTAAAGAGCCCTCATCAATATAATCAACTACAGAATAACGGCCGGCCGTTCTCTATTTGTGTACCACACAACCCTTATCTGTTTTCAAGTTGAATGGAGAATGGGTTTTTAAACCAGGCTTCGTTCACAGATTGCCCACGGAAAGAAGGTGCAACTTAAAAAGAATAATAAATGGCGCTTCGAAGAGATAGAAACAGAAAACCGCCGCTCTTAAGTGCTTAGAAGGGAACTTAAACTTGCTGATTCTGATACTCCGATAGTTTTTAATCCAATACACATCTCGATAACTCGCTTTGAAATATTCCCTCAAGCGCAGCCAGAGCCTTCCAGCAACTAAAAGTTCAGAATGGGTTTTTGATAGCAAGCTCATCAGACCAAAGCAACTTGTCTTTTTTGTTGGGGGCGATGTTCCTTAAAAATGCACACCGCCTCCCAAGATAAGAGCTTAAAGACTTTTCCAAGCACCCAGCAAGCATTAGCCATATTGAATTCAAACAGACCCCACTTTGCGAAATTTAGTTGAATCAGCTCTTTTTACTTTAGATTTTTTTTTCTCTGGTTCTCTTCCGCTGCACTCAGAGTTTCAATCGCAGATTTTTTTTTTTGTTTAGTAATCCTGTTTCCCACTTAATTTGGAAGGAGGAAGATGTTCATTACCTAATACACTTACCGCGAGAGCATCCATTTATTTTTGTGAATTAGTTTTTGGCTTCCGCATCCCGTGGATCTATCTTCCCGTGGGAGTAAAAAGAACACTCGGAGTGGTGTAAAGTAAAAGGGAGCCTCAACTCTGATTATCCGAATTTTACGCCGTATTGATTCGTAAAAGCTTCGAAAATGTTCGCGAAAACTCTTCGCTCTGAAACGTTTATGACACCGTAGAAGAAAGCTGGAGTAGGCGAGCTTTGAACTTTGAAATGAAAAGGTTAATTCCACTTAAGACTTATTTTTATACATCCAAGCCAAATAAAAACAACGATAGGTACTTATGAAAATGGTGGGATATTTTTTTTTAAACAGAAGATAATTCAAAATCCTATTCAACAAATGTATGGGATTAAAATTTTTTTTTTGGTGATTTTTAACCCACACATAGCACTTTCATATACTACGGTTTAAAGATTTCTATGCAAGCTTTATTATGATTAATAAATTGAAATGAAATAATTTTAACAAATTAGTACAAAATATTGACGTTTCTGAAAAAAACCTTTTGAAAAAGATTTAAGTATAAGTAAATGATGATAATTTTTACGTTTTGTATTTCATTGGATGGGATTCTTCTAACAGAATACATGGCTTGTTTGTAAATTTGGAATTTTTAGAATAAACATCCTACATTAATACTTTTCTCATTTTTATGAAAATTTGTTTTTTTTTAACCCAAATAAATTAATATTTAAAAAATAAATGATAAAATATCGAATTTAATGGAAAAGCTAACTTAGGAAAGATTTAGATAGGTATTCCAATAAAATATCGAACCCACAGATAGCTTAAAAAAGAAATGAACTTCTAATGAATTCTAAAATTGCACGGTATAAAAGACTTAAAGCTTTAGAAATTGCCATTATTATTACTTTTCTAAATGAACAACGATCTTTCTTTCAAACGAACCATCTAAATTGAAGTCAAATGATTTAATTACAGAAAAGGAAACAGTTTTAAATTCATCTTCTAAATATTCAATAGATTCCGTTAGGAAAGTTATCCAACCGCAAATGTATCTCTCGAATCCAAAATGTTGTACTCAATTGCAGTTTCAAATACAGAGGAAATGAAATTAAAATATCATGCCTCATCGATATCTCTATCTTATGTCGTAATCGTAATCGATGTTAAGGGAATAGGGATTTTAGAGAGGTTCCTTATCTCGTAAGAGTTGTTGTCTCAAAGTTAAATTGAGTATTTGTGTTTTAATTCATTTTATGAATACATAAATGAGATTGAATAAGAAGTATAAGAACTAATAAAGAGTGTTGAATATGGTTTGTTCTTCAACGAAGATACACTGTATAATACTTTTTAAAAAGAAAATTGAAAAGAATTTTGAATTTAAATAATGGGGAAATTCTCATAAAAGGAAACCAACCAATAACAATAAAATTTCTTGGAATTGGAACAGAACTTAAGGCATTATAAAACATTAAGTTATTAAAAACATAGGAAAATAAACAATCGAAGAAACAATACAGGAAGCGGAAGATGGTAGTTTTATAAAGGTTTTTAAGAAATGTTCTCTCATAAAAATGACATGTACTACTGTTAATTTGGTTTAAAACTAATCTTCAAAAAGCAAGGGGATATGGTTTTAAAAAGAATGGTTGAAATAACATTTAGAAGAGAAGCAATAACTTTAGAAGTATATGTAAAATCTTTATGGCTTACTTAGAGACAACGCGTTTGCAATAACATGAAATTTCAGTTAATGTTTCGCTATAAATTAAGATATAAGAGAAAAAAGTTAAACTTTCCGAAGTAATTCCATTAGAAATAAAAGTAGTGATGTATCTAGCATTTTGCGTAATATATACTTCAAAACTGTACAGTTCGAAGATTTAGAAACGAACAATCATAGTAAAAGAACTTTCGTCGCAGAAAGAAAGTTTTTCGAAATTGATTGATAAACTTGAAACCTCCCTCGGTTTACAATTACTCCTTTTCCACATACTATTCTGTAACTTCAAACTCATGTATTGACAGTGATGTATAGCTGAGAGGAAACTTCACAAACATTCGGAACTTTAATGGTACGTCTTCAACCAAAGCAAGAATTCTGAAATGATTGTTGTATAGAATCCGAATCAATCTCTCCCTCGGGATATTGGAGCTCAAGAACAACAAACACGAGACGAAAAACGTTCTTTTGTCACACGTTACTTTCCTACCTACACTCGAGTTGTTATTGAATGCCTCAGAAAACCGTTTTCGGCCTAATCGAATTAAAAGGGGAAGAACCCTAGCTCCCTGATTGAATTAAGGAGGAAAAACTACACTCCGTATTCATTTACAATTATTTACGGCCACGTTTGAGAGCGATTTTATTTGTTACATCACAGGCGATTGTTTTGAGGGCAAAGAAAGCAAATGAATTAACGTTAATGTCGTTGTGCAGTCGGCTGGCTCAAACAGCTGCCATCGCTTTCTTCTTTCCCCTCAGGACAAGGCGATGCCACTTCTAATAAAAGAATTGAATCCGTCGTTGAAAAAAAAACGTGCGTCGAGTGAAAAAGAAGCGGGAAAAAAAGTATGCGTTACATTACACGGTAAATTTTCTCGATTCAAAACAGAGATTAGAAAAACGCGTTTATTGGAATCTTGTCCTATTGAGAAGTTGCTGGAATATTCACGAACCACTCAACTCCGTAAGTGAAGTGCTTCAGCGCTACAAATTCAATTTGAATTGCTGTAGCACACATGGGGTTTCGGATTCGAATTTATACGAAAAAGAAAGGCTATGTTCGTAGATTTTGTTCTCTTAAGAGAAATTGGAGTGAATTCAGTGTTTCAGGGAAAGACGCGGATGATACACTTTGAACTCGCTTGATAAATAAATTTTTAATATACAAATTACATAAACGCATTGATTATTAATATTACCTGTTAGTTAATCCTATAATTAGCATCTATTTTATTTACTCTCCTAATATTCTTTTGGTTTTGTCTCCATTTGGTATGTAATTTCAATTTCTATCTTCAATATATTTTAATTCTCTCATAAATTTTTATTCATTGGTTTAAAGTTTATTTAAACATTGAGTGAAGATTTCTTTATCACGAATAATAAGTAGTAAGAATAAGAATAAATAACATAATAAATAGAAGAGTAAAGAATACAATCAATCTTAGTATTAAGAGAAGGTAGATATACAATTTTAAATTCTAGAACAAAGTACAATAATTGTCAAGAACTAATAGTATTTTAAAGAATTTTAAAATTTGTGAGAAATAAAGGGTTTGTTAATTTATTTAGGCATATTTTAAGAAGGCAAAACAGAAATTTAAATTCTACTTTTGGTTGACAGAGAATAACGTTCTTTTCATTTTACCATACTTAAGCAGCATCTTTTTAAAAAAACCTCATAAATATTATTCATACATCAAAATCTAACTACGGGGGGGGGTTTCATGAAATAAAACTTGCGCGTCAAATCTACTCCGTCTAGTTTTAAATGACAAATAGCTCAAATAAAACACCATATGCTATCGACAAATATTTTTTCTGCTTTACTTCGAAGAGTGACAAACTTCCTCATAAACGTACTCTCATCAATATTCCACAGTTTTCAAATAAAAAAAAAAAACGCCGTTCCTCCTGAAAAGAGCCCTGTTGATTTTTCCGAATAATTCCAGTGATAAACTGTCCCCTTTTGACAGATTGCGCTTTCAATTTTCCCGTCCAGAAAACTTCACTTTAACTAATTTGTGGAATTCTCTCCTTAATTGAAAACATTCTTCATTTTTTTAATCTTAAATTGAATTTCCAGTTTGGGAACTGTATGGGACAACTTGTTGGTGACATGGTTAAATAGTTGAACTAACTGTTTGAACGGTAGGGTGGTTGAATTATTTTATTTCGTCATAAATATTAATTAAAACTAATAAACTAGTTTGACACTGATGCATATTATGAATGGATTATGCTAGACCTAGTCTAGATCGTGGGGTTAAAAACAAACTTAGAACTCATAAAAATGAATGCTTATATATATATGTATTTGTATAAAATTTGATCCTACAAACATATTAAAAGCCTTTTTATTAATATTAAAAATATTTATCTAATGAATTTTTCATATTGCAAACTCATGAAGAAGTTTTAAAACACAATGTTTATCTAAACGTATTTTATAGCCAAACATTAAATACAAACTAAATTAAAAGAAACAAAGGTGCGCATTAACAATAGAAAAACAAAAATATAAAAGAAAATTTAAAAACTTAAAAAGGAGCAAATAACATTATTTAATTAAAAAGTAATATGCTTATTCTTATAATTACTGTGGGATTTTCAAATTCAAATTGAAAGAAATGAATTAAAGAAACAGTAGGTATTCTCCATTTACTGGTGTTTAAAAAACATCATAAGAGCATTTTTCTAACAAAAAATATACTAAACTACTAAAATTTATTTAATCTAACTTCATTAAAATTGAATTAATTTGAGGTGTTTATTAGGCGCAAAATTCATGTCATTAATGTCACGTATATAAACTTATGTTTTTACTCTGTTTATCAAGTAAGATTCTACACAACCTTATTCGGAATTTTACCTAGAAGAAACGTCCATAAACAATGCTACACAAAACAAAGAAAATGCGAGTTCACAAACATCAAACTTTCTACAAGTTCCTTTACCCGTATGCGTTCCAAGAAAAAAATTTCCATGCTTGCCATGAGTTCAAGGGGGTTAACCGTCCCTCTAACGCGAAATCGAACTAAGAAAGAGATAACTGCAGAAAACCTTCACTTCCAAACAAAATTACTTGTGACCAGTATTGATGATGTCTGCGATCATTAATTCTTCTTGACGAATGCTCTGGCCATTGTCCGAAGCTCCTGGGTTTCAAAAATAAATGGATCCTACCCTTCAGTTGTGTGACAGGTTCTTAACGTTTGATAGCAGCTGCTTCTATGTATGTTATTAACTCTATCTGAGACGTTATTGATGGAGTTATTGAAGGATGCTCAGAAGTTTTCTATTAAGGTCTATTTCACTTCTGGATGACACTTAGTTTACGAGTCGTCGAGGCATTAGATTGGAGAGGAGATATTTATAAACGGAGTTAGAATGAAGTACCTACTAGAAATTATAGCCAGCATATTGCGTTAGTATTAAGGGGCAAAATAGTAGAAATCCTGAAGAGTCATAATAGAGAAGGAAATTTATAATTTATGCTTAGATATGTGATGATTTGAATCAAAAATGATTAAAAAACAACTCCTTTAATTAGCATACAAAGGCGTGCAAATTAGATTCGATTCGATGCAGAAACTTTACACTATCTTATTTAATGCCATGCCTTTATGTTTCACAATATGTGTTTCCAAACGATTATAATCTATTTTTGTAGGTCATGTATTTTATTTAAACTTAGTTCATGAAATTAAATGTAACTAATATAAAATGTTAAAGTTTTTTTTATAGTTTTCCTGCTACAAGAGAATTTATTGAAGTATCAATGAGTGATTAGAGAATGTTTTTCTTTTAAATTGGTCTAAAACGACATTTAGTGCAAAATTAACAATGCATCACTCATGATGTGACGCATCCAACATGAGTTATGGTTTTGAGCTACAAGTCATCCAACTACAGTCAAAGTACAGGTATGCTGTTTATTGTGGAAGGTAATATAAGGCAGGACTAGTATAAAATTCTTCAAACCAGAATTTTACCTGAAGGTGGTTTTCCAATGGACCCTTCATTTTCATGAAAGATGGAGTTCCTTGTTAGACAACTGTGGTTCAACTGCTTAGTGTTGGACTGTACAATTTACCACTATTTCCTCCTTTTTACATTAAAAAGTATTTTTAATCCAAGGTAAAAAAAATGAAAAGTCCTTATTTTTTTAAAGTATGTGGGTTTGAAAAATCTTGCACTGAAGCTCTCGATTCGCTTTTAATTAAAGCGCAATTTATATTCAAAATAATTTACCCTTATAAGAGAGTTAATGATTTGAAACTATCAACTATTACGTCAAGGTAAAAAAGATACTATTTTGTGTTTTATGATAGTGCTCGAATGAATACGTATGAGATATTTTTATTACTCTTTCTTCAAACACTGAAAAAAATACATTAACTATGAAGTTTAATCAGGGGAGGGTGAAAAAAATGTGCACCTTTTCAAGTTTCCTTTTTTAAATTAAAAAAAATTACATCATTCATACATATATATTTACCTTAAACATTTTCAACATTGTATAAAGCAACATTATGCTATAGTAAAATACTATTTTTTATGAAAGAAAATTTAATTATGTGAACAAATAATTTATGCTAGAAAAATATCGTTGTTACCTCAGAAGTGCTTCTTCCTCTCATTGCCTCAAATTACCGTATTTTTTATAATACTTTTTATAAATACTTTTATAATAAAGCATAACTTCCTCATAAAAAACTTTTAAAGACTTTATTACTAAGAAAAATGGAGGGAAGAAAAAATGAATTTGCTTTTTTAAGAGGAATAATTTTATAATAGCTTCGTAAAAAATATATTTCTATTCATTAGTGTAAAAAAATAAAGCTCTAAAAGCCAATAAGCATAACCACTGGATTATTATCTATTTTTTTAATTGAATACACAACAAGTTCCCCGTATACCAACTAAGTATTATTATTATTATCTATTGCATAGTAAATATCACTTTAAACAGCTTTCTAAGCTATTAAATGTTTTTCTTTACAGACAGATGTTGTGAATTAGGTGCTTCTTGAACCGAAATAATTGTAAAAAAGCATAAAATAAATGAACTTCTAATACAACTTTTATTTAAATTTTATTCTAAGGGGAAAAAACAACACAATTATGTTTTGGTATTAGATTTTGCACTTTCCTCGTTACATAAGAGCTTAAACAAGCAATAAACAACGTTTGAAAGAAAAAAAAGCTGAAGGTATCTACTATTAATTATTTTAATTGATGAAATATAGAGTTCTAATATTTAATTTTTTAAAACCTTTTAAAGAAAATTTTATAACTCATTACACATCTTAACAAATTGTGTTACGTAAAATCATCTTTTTCTTGATAGCTCAACTTATTCAATTATTTTAACATATGAATGCAGATTAAAAGCACATCTTTAAAAGGCATCTATACAAAACCTATTGATACGTCTTATTAATTCCAAAATAACGGGTTCCTTTCACGTTTTTCTGAATAACACAATTTTTACTCAATATTCAATCCATTCACGTTTGTGTCTAATATATTGATTGAAATCCCTATAGAGAGAAACGAAACCGTACAAAACAATTTTTCAAACGTGATCAGAACACTTAAAACTTAAACAACTGTACTTAGTTCTAATTCTTTAAGAAAAGAAACGAAAAGAAATAAAGCTAATTTTCCATTGAGGTGAGAATGGAACTAAACTTTCCTTCCTCAATCTCCAGAGAGCATGAATTGAACAAAAACTCTTATAAAAATCTAAGCCTTCAGAGTACAAAAATTAAACCACTCTGCACCAGTAATACTAATTTAGTTTGGAGTAACTCTTGGTTCTGAATCATAATGCCAAAGTATACACAGAAAGTGTTAAGCTAAAAAAAATCCAAAAAGGTTCAAAATATGTCTGTAAAATCGCATGCTCGTTCTCTAAGACGATCTTTTTCCATGAAAGCTAAAAACATCATTTGGATAAACTAATTTAGAAGAGAAAACCGCTTTACTTCGCAATTTAATTACACCCATTTCTTTCATAAAACAATTTATAAAGAGGGTTAAAATTCTGAACAAAAGTAAAGAGAGGCACGTATTAAACAGTTGAGAAAACGCAGGCTTTTGCATACTGAGTTTTTTGTTGAGGGGGAAAAGTTTTTTTAAAACTTCTTCGGGCTCAATCAGGAAAACCTAAATACTCCTCATTCTGTTTTTAAAAATGTCTAACTGTATTTAGTGTAAAAGTTTTTAAAATTTGTTTATAGCTAAGTGTGTGTTTGCACACAAAATCTAGGATGTCCTTTGATTTTTAAACTCTGGTAATTTTGTCAGTCAATGTGAGGAGTACAGTGTGGTTAGTAGTTATATTTCTATCGTAGATACATTTTTTTTTCGCATAGAGCCCATTTATTCTCTGGTATGTGAAAAATACAATCAATACTTTGATACATATTCTAAATCATGAGGGAGTTTTAAAAAATTAAAACAATTCCCACACATGAAGTCACTTTACTCAAATTTAATTCCAGAGTTTGAAATCTATCTAACTTAGCTGGATCAGGTAATAAATCTCTAATTCATTGAAGTTCTTAAATTTAAAACAAAGTTTCTACAGATATTCAAACCGAGAGAGCAAGATCATCGATAACTTCTGAGATCAAAAAGTTAAACTGTAAGAAAAAACCTTTTCTTTTTTTATAGTAAGTGAATGACTTTTACCTCATTAATTTTCTCTAGAATTTTGTCTTGATACAACGTTCAAAAGAGCAAAGAAATACTTGACTCACGAAGCAAACATTTCAAATTGTTAGGAATTTTTTTTCCAGTCTGCCCGTTCGCTTCCTTCAATGATTTATAAAAATAATAAAAGTTCCTGTAAAATTTTTATTCCGAAGGGAATGCTTTCATTTATTAAAGAAGCATTTATAAAACGAATTACTTTTTGTCAGTTAGTTTTCTAAGACCACACATGTATCAGACGTTTAATTAAAGGGTTTGACAGA
Organism: Tetragnatha montana; assembly: GCA_963680715.1. Classification (NCBI taxonomy): domain Eukaryota; kingdom Metazoa; phylum Arthropoda; class Arachnida; order Araneae; family Tetragnathidae; genus Tetragnatha; species Tetragnatha montana. Next base: position 25,877,208 of record OY796680.1, read on the forward strand.
AATGCTACGAGGAGGAAATTTGTAATTTAGGAATTCCAGATTTTGGGATAAAATCCCAAATAAATTACGTCTGTTAAAAAAAAAGTTAACATATTGATTCTCAAATAGACATAAAGGTAGTAGAACATAAAAAAAGGAAATGTTGAAGTAAAGCAAAATAGTGGAAAATTGTTTGCAAATTTAAAACTACCTACGTAATTATAATTATTAAATAACTTAAATACAAAAAAGTGTAATATTATAGATAATTTTTAGTGCTTCTATAACTTTTTGGTTTAGTTCATACTCTTAGCTTTTATGATAAAAAATTCGATTACCCTTCCTTTTTTTAATGGTTTTCTATAGGGATATGTCAACTTGACCCTTTTTCTTGATGAAGGTTTTATTTACCTACAAATATTGTACGCACTAACTTGTAAACATGTCATTACAAATTGAATTTACAACTAACATTTTTTTAAAGTTTAGGTTATATTTATAACTTAAGCCATCAGATTTGACGACATCTTCTTTAAAATGGAGGGTAATTTTTGAGGGTTTCATTACAACGTGACAAAAGTTTTCAGGGATTTTAAATATTTTAATAGTAACTAATTTACACCAAGGCATTAGGGCTTTCCCATAATTATTTCAGGTTATCTTACAGTTCATACTGGTAAAAAATGTTTCCATAGGCCTCAGGAGTAGTATGCCCACAACACGAGGGGGTTCTTTTTAAATCCATCTACTGCTGTAGATTTCCCTTAGTTTAAAGAGTGCAAAGGTAAATTCTTTTTGTTTGGTAAAAGCATGCGAAAATTTAATGCAGTTGTAACATGGGTTATTCAAAGCCGAAGTCATCATAGATATACATAGTTTAAATTATCAGAGACTTTGAATTGAAAAAATAAAATTTAATAAAAAGAAGTGTAAGGGTTCAAGAGAAACGTCTTAAGAGACCAAATTGCACTGAACCAACAGCGATTTTTCAACTAGAAAGAGACACCCAAAACTGAGGGATGTTTCTGATTCTGAAATATTTCATCAAGCTAATAAATATTTCTCGCTTTAATCGCTGCAGCAACACACTGAAAAAGGTCCCTCCATTCCAGCTGCCACAATCCTAACTCAGCCTGTCATATCATAGCAATGATGAGTGAAAAGCGCGTCCGACAGGCTGAACCTTTCACAACTTTTCGACAGAACGATCAACCACCCTAAACAACCGTCAAGCTGACCTCAAACAAGACCTCCTCAGGTGCGCTACCGCAAATATCGCCATTTCCCTCACCCTTTTTTCCCCCCGACTATCGCGTTGCCAAAAGACGGGAAAGTAAAAGAGAGTTTAAAAAGAGAGCTCCTCTCATTAGCTCGGCTTTTTTAATGATCTTTTTTCTTCTTAATACCAGAGCGAGCGCGGTGTTGATTTTGCGATTGTGAGACAGATTAGTTTTTGCTTTATTTCATTGATGTTTTTCGTTTTTATTCCCTGCCAGGCTGGGGAGGGAAGGGGAATTCTGGCGTAATTAATCATATTCTAAGAATAGAAGGAATATCTAGGAGGGTCGGTCGGGTTTTGGGTTCTTTTTCTTCCTCTCTTAACGAAGAATGCTAATGACGGGGCTTTCGATAAACGCCTAAACCCCTTTCGGGACAGAAGCGGGTTGTGTCCGTAAGAATAGAGATTCGAAACGGTCTATAGAAGAGTCGCAGACAGAAGATTAAGTGGAAACTTCCGGGTCTCAGAATAGTCGGTTGCGTTTCTGTTCCGGTGCGGTTAGGGGTAGATCCCCCGTCAAGTCCGATCTTATCTAGCCGCTATTAATCGTGTTTGGTTTGTTTTATTTTGTTGAGAAAGTCCCTACCATTTGATTGGGATGTTGGAGGAATTCTGTTTGTAATGGAGATTGAAGTGTATGATTGGTTTTCAGGACCTGAATTATGCCATCGGGTAGAAAAAGTTTATCACAAAATTGTGGCGTGGCCGACCGCTTTTTAGATATTTGAATATTGGTTGGAAGGTGACACTGAAAGGATTGTTTGATTTTCGATAGAGTCCAATATCATTGGTCAATTTCAATGTTGTCATCTAACCAAAATCCCTCAAAAAAGTTCCTTCCAACATATTGCATCGATATTCAAAGATGTCTATTATCGATTCTTTGAGTTTAATGGCTCCCAAACACTATTTTTCATACTACTAGAGATTGTTATATATCGTGCACCATTCCTCCTGTAAAATTTCGGAAAAACTTTTAAAAAAGACAGTTTTAGTTTTAGGTAAAAATACATGATTTTTTTCAATTGTAGAACTACACTTATTACACTGTTACATATACGGAATAAAATAATAAGAATAGAGTGTAAATGTAAAAGAATGTGTCGGCATTTTTGGTTCTTTGCATTTTGACAGTTTCATGCTTAGTTAACCATAATTCAATTGATACTTCTCATTTCGTATTATTTTAATTATAATTTTTATTGCGACTGTTTTTGTCAAGATTAATTGCGCATTATTTATCTCCCCTCTTTTATCGAGAGATCACTGTGAACAGTTCAGGGGAGACGTTTTCAAGAGGAGTGAACAAATAAAAACCGACCTTAATTTTTACATTTTATGGGATTGATAGAACTTCCAGGGTAGTTTGTCTTAAAAGAAAAAGCTTAAGAAATCACAAGTGCAATTTCGGTTTCTGCCGTCAAAAAGCAATCCGCCCTCAACCTCATGCTTCTCAAATCCACTGACTGCCATGAATACTTCACAACGTATCTGATGCATTACTGAACCATCGTAACCCTCCCCTTTTGATTGTTCGTTTGTTTCGTTAAGTAAATTAACTCTGAGTCTCAGCATTGGTTTTGGTTGTCCTCCAACATCCTCTCGCACACACAGACACGGGTCCTTTCTCCCCTAACCAACCGAGTAGAAGATGTTCCAAGTATAAAAGCACTTCGCCGAAGGAATTATGTTAATGGGCAATTCTTTTGCTGTCGCTTATTTATGTCTTCGACATGGGCCTGGATGGGTGGGCAGAGGTTGGGTATACACAAGAAGGCTTATTCGATAAAGTAAATTATTTCACTTTTACTTTACAAAACTAAAGTACTTTCTCTCTATATTAAAAAAAAGTAACAGTCGCCGCCGCTCTTTCAGAAAATCTTCACTTTGACAATTTTGAACTGTCACTATGTAAAAACTATGGAACGGAAATTATTGAAATTTTAACCATTTGTAGACAAATGTATAAGGGTCCTTTTCATTCCAATAGCTAATTAATGCGATAATTATGGAATTATTTTATGTCAAAGTCGAAAATTATTTTTTTCTGCTGCGAGTTCGCCCCCAGCAGCATCTATTCGCAGCAGAAATATGATTTTTTGCAGCCGCATTCTCTTAGATGTGAAGTTTTGCACCTCGTCGCCCTTTTTTCGAATTTCGAATTAGTTTTGGAGTAATTAAGTTTTAAAGTTTCGAAATTTTTGACGGGTTTTCGGTTTTTTCGTTATAAAAGAAAAACTAATCACAGTAGAACTATGATATTTTAAACACACATACAATTATTTTTTATAAAAATATTGGCGTTTTGTTTTTCAAAAAATTCTAATTAGTTTTAGAGTTATTAAGATTCAAAGTTTTAATTTTTTCTTCTCTTTCTGTTGCCGTTCACTAGAGAAACAGGCGAGTTTTATGATGAGTCTAATTTCTTTTATTTTCAACAATGTTTTTTCTACAAAATGGTTGATGATTATTAGTAGACTTGCAGGATATTTCTTAACATTTCGATTAAATTATTGATAAGCTAAAAAAGGAATGTATTTCAGCAACATTTTTGTTGTTAATTTAGGGGAATGATACGAATTAAATTATTTATAAGCAAGAGAGAGGTATTTTCGGTATTACAAGAGGCTTAATTAAGTCGAGAAGAGTGTTAGGCTGGATTGTTGAGATGAACAAGCGAGCTCTGCTCGCTAAGATCGCGAAGCGATCTGAAAAAAACTGCGAAGCAGTTACGGGGGTTGGTGAGCGATAGCGAGCAGGGGGCAGGCCCCCTAGTTTTTAAAAAAAAAGTTAATGAAAAACCTAATTCCCTTCATAACACGAGACTAATCTAGCAGGATTTTCGCGAATTGTTAAAGCTAATGTGGATTTTCCTCGCATCAGATTGAAAATCCCTCAAAATTTATGTATAGGTCACATATCTATGACTATTATAATAAAGCCCAAAAAATCTGATATTCGGGTACAAAAATCCAATTAAAAAATGCACGTACGAATAATGAAGAAATGAATGATGGTAAATCACAAAACTCCATCAAGGTGTTTCAAAAAGTCTGTCAAACTCTGCACACCCGGATTCCTAGTGGAGTACATAAAAATGCCCAAAGAACTACCTCTCCAATGACCCATAACGTTCGAGAAAATTACGAAAGTAAAAGGTATGACGTCATATTCGGTTTACATCAAAAAGAATCTCACCACAAAAGACCCAAATTTATCTAGAATTTAGTGAAAACCTTTTACTAGATGCGTTGTTTTATTATTTTGAATTAATCAAGTTGTAATAATACGACCGAATATTTGATATACTCGAAAGAGATAACTGCTTTAATAAGCTTTGCAAAAGAAGAAAAAAAAAACCTGCATTGTTTTTCTAACATTTACAGCTAATCCATCTTACTTTTCCGACCTTAAAAACACGAAATCAGAAACTCTTTTGTACAATCTATAGTTCACAAAAACGTTTTTTTTTTTACCTAGCCGGAGTTAACGAAAACGCCAAACTGAAAACGGAAACGAAATAAAAAGGATAAAAAAAGTGCAGGTAAAAAAGATCTTGCCATTCTTATGTTAGATTTAAGCTTTCATGAATATTCATGGAATCGATTTCATCTGAAGTTTTTTCTTAATCACACTCAACTCATATTTGGGTGAGTTATAGAGTCAAAAGCTCATTAACATAACTTATAAGCACGAATGGAGTAATTGGCAAGAATACAATAATCGCAGAATCCTCTTTTTAAAAAAATTAGCTTCGTTCTTTTGTCTTGTTTAATAGCTTATTTACACACCTAACTACTTTTTAGACTAGTGTTTCTCATAAACTTTTCATGTGAAACGCAATCGTAATCTAAAATAAGTAAAAACAAAACAATTTTGTATAACTATGAAATGTCATGAAAACATTAGACATGTTATGAAGTAAATACTATTAAAATTAAAGATATTGAAAGGCAAGCAAATTATACTTTATCAATTCAAAATATTTTTCAGAAGTATGTGTGGCTTTACAGGGGTACAGTTAATACACAATACAGTACAGGGGTACAGTTAATATAACAATTTGAGAAACAAAATTCCTTTAGCTATTGTAATCGTTTATTGATCCTCAGTTATTTGTCTGTTCAGACATTCGGATTATTTTTTCAGTAAAGTTAAAATGCTTATTCTAATTGGTAAGTCATTTTTATACTGTTTATAAAAGACACTTATGTACTAAATCTAGATAAGGAAATCAGTGTACTACCTAAAAAAGTACTAAACAGCACGCACAAAGAATATTAAATAAGTCAATTTTGTTTCCTTTAATTAACTTTTGTTCATTGTTACTTAAAGGATTTGGTATCTTGATATGAAAGCGAGCCTTATTTGCCTAATTCAGAACTGGAAGCCATTAAGATTAAAGCTTTTGAAACATATTGAGCACGGAAATATATTCAATACATCCTATAAAAACGTTTAATTAAAATCAAGTATAAATTGATATGCAGATTTATGTTGTGCAATAACCCAAAATTTCCTTACATAATATTAAATTTTTATATTGAAGAATTAAAATCTATCCACTCCTTTCATAAAAGTACTTTAATTGAAAAATATTATTAAAAATTAATTATACAATTTATGTATTTAAAACGGTTATTATTTATGCGCATAACAATATTAACTAAATAAGCTTTAATTAAAAAAATATAATATCAAAATACATTCAAACGGTTTAATGTTTGAACATCGAGAAAATATGTGTATGTATTATAAGTAATAACTTTCCTTATTGTGATACGTTTTTAATATTTATTTGCAAATAACAGTCTAAGATTTTAAGACTAGAGGGGGGGGATGTCTAAAATATAGCCATGCATACTACAATAGAAAAGAATACTTGGTAGTATTTTAATAGTGGTAACACATAAACCACTTAAAATTGTATCAAATTGTTCAAAAATTATTATTTTTTTTTCCTGTTTACATCAATAATATTATATTGTATTATTCAACATTATAGAATTATTTAAATGGTTTAAGAGTTAGTTTTGTGAACTTCACTGAATATACTTAAATAAATTAAATAATGGATAAATTGAAAAATTTGTATAAACACAATGTTGCCATTTAAAAGTTTTTATTTCTATCGGAATATTTTAATAAAGAAATGTAATATTTTGAAATGTAATGTTGTAAAACTATAATACAGAGAGAGGGAGATTTCATAAGAATATTTTTAGCTCAATATATATTGAGATCTCAAACTTACCTAAGGACATATGGCAGAATATAAAGATCACAGATGCAAAATAGAACACTGCAAAGAAAATTAAAAACATTTAGTCGGCAAAACAAACAAATAAATAAAAATAAGCTTTATGAAATGCAACCCAAAAAATGTGTTCATGTAAATTTAAAATTACTTTCTTTATTCCTATTACTAGAAAAACTTTGATGCATATTTTCATAAGTTTCTAATGCTATATTTAAGCTAATATCATACTTGATTGAAATATAATGGATAAGTTCTTTATGGTCAACTACAAACATATCATAAAGTTAGGATCCGGCAGTGTATTCAAGTGTAAAACGCCCAATTTCAATTTTAAAAACTAAGTTTTTGGGTGCATATTATAACGCCGGATATAAAAATAAATGTACGGAGAACATAAACAGTTGTATATACAGATTGAAGTCACAGAAATGTCAGACAAATCATGTAAGTAGGGAAATTATTTCCATACTTCTTAAAGGAAACATTAAAAAATGATTAAAAGGTCGAACATTAAAAAGATAAGAAGCAGCATTGAAGTGTATCCCAACCTTTTTCAGTCCATGCCCCACCAAAGCATTTCTAAATTTTCCATGCCCCCCATGTCCATTTTTTTTTGAAAATCCTTCCTGGAAAGTAAATAAAACCTGGTGGTCCATGTCCCACCGGGGGTCAATTTGGTTGAAAATTTTCAAATTGCCCTCCTAGAAATTCAATTCATATTGGCCCCCGGTGGGGCGTGCGCCCCACGTTGGGAAACACTGATTTAAACCAATATCTATAGGTAAAGGTAAAACAATTTTTGAACGGTAGTATTTTATTTTTTTATGATAATCTGTTTGAATTCATGCAACCTAATAATGCAATGTTCCTCGAATTTGAATTCCTTCATGGTTGAGAACACTTGATCTAACTCAATATATCTATCAGCTATAAACGCTGGTTGTTTCAAATCCATTTAGCCTCGTTGCATTCTAGTCATATAATGTTCGCGAACAGAGTATCCTAGTCAGCTTAGGTTGGATCATAACGATGTTCTGGAGTTATCGTCTTAGGCTATTACCAGGGAGTCACAAATGTCCATAAGTGAAGCTTATGTAGCTCCCTTAAATACATATTTAATAGAATGCAAGTGAGAAAATTATTTTGATTAAATATATTGATGTGAACATTATGGATTAATGAGATATTTTAGTAGTTAATAAATTTAGTGATTACAATACAATATTAGGTTGCATAATATTCATGGCATAGAGAAAGTTGTGTGTATCAGGTAAGTATAAACAGGAACCTCCAAATCAAGAAATTGAAGTGAGTATTAAGGTAAGTTCTACGCACACCAGATGTAGATTAAGATTTTAGAGAAGCAGTTTTATATCTTAAATCAAAAATATAGTATACACTTACAATAAGTGTTTCTCAATAATAGTATTTTATTTATTAAATATTAATATTTGATTATTATATATTTCTCAATAAATATATAATAATCAACAATAATATATTTCTTAATGACATACATTTTTATTAACTTCTATTATTAGTTAGTTTAATGGTCAAGAAGGACGAGTTCCAATTTCTTTGTAAGTCCTTGCGGTAATGTGTAGATTGCGGAATGGTTGGCCATAAACTATAACCCCCCCGTATGTTTTAGAGTAAGAACGTAAAATTTTTATTTTACCCTTACGAGGAGTTTTACGATTTAATGTTACAGAGTGCATATAGAATACTATGAAGAGAGGGCTGAAAACTTTCTGCCTGGGCTCTGGGCCACTAAATATTTTTTTAGATGCCCCTCGCCTAAAGGATAAAAAGCATTTTCCCTGCATACAGTAACCATACTACTGTTTCCCAAAGAAAATTATTCAATACATGTGTTTCTAAATATTTTATTTTAACCACAAGCGCATATTACAGAGTAGTGTCTCGAAAAATCGCTTTCAGGGCTTCAAATGGAATTTTTATCATCTCTGCTCTCCATTCTTTTCCACCACAAAGAAAGAGCCATCGAGATTTGTTCCACAAAGGAGCGAAATGTGCAGATTTGGATTCTGGCAATGACACCGAACAGTCCCTGACCGAACACGGCCGGATAATCCGGACACCCCTCCCCATACCCCTTCGGACGTGTCCACCATCCTGGCACGCAGTCGAGAATGATGCCTTCCATATTGCGAGGGCTGTGCTCCTCGGAACGAGAACCAAAACAACGGACTCACAATCACGGTTTCAGTTACAGTTTTCATGCCTCCACTTCTGATTGTTTCGGCAATTTCGAGTCACGTGACTGGCATACGTTGGAAAAATGGCGCCTTCTCTAAGAAAAAAAAAACACTCGGAGATGGATGTCCTCTCGTTTTCTCTCTACATTGTGCTTTCTCGCACAGTTTTGGTGGTTTATATACTTGGCTTTTCTATGTACGTAAAAAGTGAAATATTGTATACGAAGAAAGTCACTGAGAGTAAGAGTGAGGTAAGTTAAACACTGATGTTGTGGTTAAATTGACAAGAAATGCTTGAAACATCATGAAAGGTCAGAAACATCATTATTTTTTGTTTTTAATGCTACTGTATAATGTACTCATCTTTTTGAGAACACCTCTCTCTCTCATCAGAAGAAAGTATTGCAGCTCTCTCAATGAGAGATTTGTGTTTATTTAACCACTTTTTTATTTACTTAAGGGGAATCACTCTTAGTTTTAACTCTTAGTTCTTCTTCTTCTTCGAATTTTCTCCTTTTTGAATTTAAAATACTAAATTAAAAACTATTTGACTAAAACGATTAAATTTCTCCATTTTTGCTTAGCTTAGCTTTCTGAAAACGTTTGTATTCGTAAACGTAAACATCAACAACGCGAACGATCCGTGTGGCCACCGACAGCACGGATCTCGCGAATCAGAGATAATAGTAGAGAGTGGGAGACAGCAATCGTTCGCCACCTGGATTTTTCGCTCCTTTTTGGGGCACACTTTTTTAATCAGGTAAACACACTATCTTATTCTAGTCACTTTAGTTATACACTAAGTGCTGGAAAAAAAGTCCATTTCAGCTCAAACAATTTCGATTTAAATTAAAACACCCCACAAGCACAGATTAAAAGTCCTCAACCTATATTCAAATGCAACAATGAGAGCAAAGGCTCTCCAAGAAACCCACCTGACTCGATCCACTCTCCCTATCACCATCCTCACCCTTATAAATAAATAGGAAATAACTCCAGTGTTCCCGAAGAAGGACTTCATATCGATGGTATTTCCTAATGTCGTTTGATCTCTGAGAGAGCATTCTTTTCTCCTCGCCCCCTCCTCTAGGGGGTGGACCAGGTGATCACGTGATGGAGAGATGGATGGGACTGGGTCAGAGATGGACATTTGTCATTTTTTTTGCACCGTCTGGGGTCTGTTGGGGCCTGGAGACCATGTCGTTGTCACGAGCTCAGTGTTGTACTTAGATGACTTTTGTGGAGAGACCTGGAAGTGTTCGAAGAACTTCTACACGCACTAATGGCGATAGAAATGGAGTGATCCGTCTTATAAATCCCCCAGTTATGGCTTGTTTCGTTCGCTTGTGGAGGATTATGTTTCAATTTGGCGGGTTTGGGAAACGTGATTTTATTTTTCAGTAGTTATTGTGGTGTTTTGGAGTCGGATCATTTCTTTAATCTGTAGAGTAATTACATTTTTTTTTTGACAAAAACCTTTTTGAGGGCTTTTAGTAGTTACGTCATCTCTTTGTTATTGACAATTTTTAGGGGGTAATAAACGGAACGATCCATCTCATAAATACTGTTTTATTCTTTAGATAAGGATGGATTATGCTTCCATCCACAAATTTCAGAAATGTTATTACTTTTCAGAAATTGAATAGGGATCCTATTACGTCTATTAATCATCATTGAACAATATAGGGTGTATCGATTCCTCTATAATAATACCTATTATAGATGCTTTAAACAATAAATACTATATACATATATATATATTTTTAAATTTGAAATTATTTCGTACTTATACTGATAAAAATAATCCTATCAGATTACTTCAAATTTAGAAAGCAACTTAACTTAAGATATACACTGCACCGTCTTAGAAATTATTTTGAAAATTTCAACCTTTTTTTTGTTATAGTACATATACATAACATATACTACAATTCCTTTAATTTTTCTGATAAAAAATTTCAAAAAGAATGTTTTATGTATTATTTTCCCACAATTTTATACTTTTTTAATGATATTTTGAAGTATGCATCATGGGGTGTTAATTTTATTTTCATTTGTAGTAGGAAATGTATAAGAAGAAATATGAATTACTTTCAAGTGGTATAATTGTATCAAAAAAATTAAAGCTCCTAATTAATTCAGATATGGTTTTAGTAAAAGAATTTGTTTTCTTTTGTATCAGTCTCTAAATATGTGATTAGAATCTATAAAAGATATTAATTATTTAAGTAAGTAATTACTATTAACGCAAGTTTTGTCTAAAATAACCAGATAATAATCAGATAAATACAGATAAATACAGATTCTCATTATCGAAACTTTGATAATGACATCAATGAGGGAAGTAAGAATCTTGATTCTAATCATCAACTGGCACAGAAGTGTATTCTTCTAATATATCGGTGCAATCTTTGGGCATTCCTTTTCTTTGTGCAATTATCGGGTCCATCATTATGCGATGTCGATATCTGACTTGAGGGAACAGATGTTGTGGACTGAGTTGCAGACACGAATTGCATCCTGCCAGAATGACTACATTTCGATGGTCTAATGTCAATACGTTCATCACAATGGGGAATCATTTTTATACTTAAATTTATATTTATTCATTAAAAAATAATTAAAATATCTCTTGACTGGCTTACTAATAAAGTAAACTAACTAAGTTTTTGATGTATTCAATAGAATACCGATTATCACAGTTAATGTGAACCAAGCTTAACAATTCATTTCATTTTGTAATGACAAAGTTCTTTTACTTAAAAAAGTCCTTAATTTTGTTTTATTTTAATTAAGTTGATTTGGCGTTTTTGTAGCAATATTAAGCAATTTTTTTATATATTGAATGAGGAAAATGATGTATAATCTCAACGTTAAAAACCGTCCAAATATGAAAAGGAGTGTGGAAATTTATGAAAGGTTACCTGAACGAAAGATAATGATGAATAAACACAACCTGAATCCAATACTAACCTTAACGCCTATTCTCTAACGAATCCCTACATATTGATTCCAAATCACATAATTACGGGTTATTTTCTCTCCCTTGGAGAAAAACTAATAGGAAACCTTTACGATTGTGCAATGCATTCCACCTTTTTATCAGGCTTCCCATACAACCTTCACGGCTCAGATTTCATTAATGTTTCCCATTCAGCGTATTCCTGATGTAATTTATTCCTAATATCCGTAACTTCATCACACATGAGGCAAAAATGCACGCTTTTGTTATTTTGTTTTCAGCCGGCGGAGAATTTGATTTTCAGCCAAGGTAAAAATCCTTCCCTAAGATCAATTATTGGATAATGAAGTGAATATCGGAAGGTAATTCCGTTAGTGTTGGAGGTAAGTGGTTGGACTAATAATCTTGTTTTTTATTTTATGTGAGCTATGTATTGATTTCTTTGGGAGTGATGTGTGAATAGGATAAAGCCTGGAATATGGCGGTCTCATTTCATTTGCTATTGTAATTTTAGTAAGATTTAATTGAGTAGAAATAAAGCAATTTCGATTCGTTATTTAATTACGTGGAAATATAAATGGATATTGAACACTAACTATAGAGTTTCGTTTATTAGCTTACAGTCCCTCTAGAAAGTATGGGTATCCCCAACAAATTTGCAGTAGTAGTATATCTCCTATTACGGCTAAATTCCACGTGCAAAATCTAAACACAAATTAAATCCTAACATAGTATGTTATTCTTCATTATAATCTACCAAAAAAAAAATAACAGCAGTTGGAAAAAATTATTTTAAAAAATGAAGTGATTTGAAAGCGATTAGTATGGGCCTCCAGACTCGTGCGGGTGTACTTGAGTGCCGCTTTTTTGATGGCATTATGAACCTCAAGAAAAAATTGCATGCACGTGATGTTAAATTAGGATTAGTAACGAAATATGCTTTTCAGCAATGTTAAGTCTATGGCAATGGTTTCCAATGTTAATTCTATGGTTGTACGAATACTTTGTTTGGGCTTTCAAATAAATTTTTTTAATAATTTTTTCTAACTGTTTGATATTTTTTGTTCTTTTTTTATAATATAATGAAGGATTATAATGAAGTATAACAATATAACATACTATGTTAGGATTAAATTTTTGTTTAGATTTTGCACGTGGAATTTAGCCCTTATAGGAACATTTGTTACCGTGAAAGACCGAAATTGGAGAATGTCGACATTCACCGGTGAATGTCAACAAACATCAAATACGTCGGTGAAAGATCGAATATTTCATTACATTCGGACCCTCACCGGTGTATGGCGACAATCACAGATATGCTCTGGTGGATGTCGAAAATAACAATAAATAAATAATAACAAATATAAATAAGACATACTACACTAATTATTAATAAATTTAAAATTGATATATTGATATTGATATATTTCTCTAGATTTGATACAAAGTGACAAGAAGAGGCGACAAACACAGAAAATCCGTTTGGCAGTGCACCAGGTGATGGAAAACACCCCAATGGCTGAATCCTCCCTGGGTACCACTCTCTTTGTTCCAAACTAGCCACAGCAATGTCTCTATTGACACCCTCCCTCCCAGACAATAGCCCGGTATCCGTTTGTTCTGTCGCATTCCCGTGTCGCCCACTGTTGCTGTTTGCACGCAGCGTCACCCGGGATTCCCTGGCCGGCGACCAACATTCCTTCGCATCCTCCTGTGGGGTGAATGGCGCGACGCTGCTGCTGTAACGAGTCTCCGAGAGTGGATTAGAGCAAGCCTACACCACATACGTTCGTCTTGTTTGTGTGGCCCGAAAAAGATTGAATGATGCCAGAATTTTAAATGACTGGGAAAACTTAATTGGAAGGATACATTTTTTTTGTAAATCCATAAGGTGTAAAGAAACAGTTACCAAAAACGTTTTATTTCACAGATTTACGAATGAAAAGGCACGATTCAAGAGTTTGGGGATAACTACCTAAAGTTGGCATAAATGTAGATATTTCATTAAAATTATTCTGTATTAACTTGAAGTATGATGTATGGTCCGACCGCCATGGAGAAAAACTTTGACAGAAAAACAAATCTTTGAAAAGAAGTACTAGAAAGCTAAGTGATAGCCACACAGATTTTGCACAAAGCGTTTTTTCAGTGTTTATGAGTTACCATCACTCTCAAAATACAGTGAAAAAAATCGTTTACGTAACATGTGATCTGGATCTGGGAAATCTGAATTTGGACTTCATAATTTGAAATTTTCTGCACTTAAGTACTACTAAGCGATAGAAAATTTAAAAATAAAAATAGATTAAGGGGCAACTCCACGGGTAACTGACTAACATTTATGCAGCACAAATGTCAGTCAGTTAACATGTTATTTAAAGTTTTTTAAAAAATAAATAAAAATATTTCTGGTAATTTTATTATGCCATTAGATTTAACTATCAAGAAAGATATTCTAAAATTTAAAAAAAAACTATATTTGGGAAGTAAATTACAAAATACTTATGGGTTTCCTTCAAAAATGTCATTTGACCTAAAACTTAAATGTACAGAAAACTCTTAAAAACAAAGATCGTATATTTAAAAAACTCCCTCCTTTCTGAGAAACAAAAATATTATAAGAGGAAATGTTGGAATTTTAATGGATGAACGTAAAGAGGAATTGAATATTTGAACTCATTCCGCGAAGAAAAAATAACCCAGTAAAATTACCGAAGTAAATTATTTTATTATTTAAAGTATTAATTATTAATTAAGTAAATTAAGTTCAAAGTGTGGTAATTTGACTTAATTGGAAAGTATAAACACGATTCTGCTTGTGGTACTAAAAAAACCTGGATATAGTAGTTAACAATAATGAAAATGCATTATTTTCAGTAAAAGTTTTCTCCACATTCTTTTGTAGAGCATGTCCTCCTCTTAATCCTCCGACTTTAAAAAATTATTACGCCATTATAAATGCTTTAGAGTAAAAGTATTCATGTAAAATCCCTTTTACATTTTTGAGCTGCCACGGTAATTTAAAGTTGCATCTCACTTTTAATGCACGCAACTTTTGTATGTCTAAAAGTTTTAGATATGATCTCATACTCTATTCACACTGTGCTATGACTATAGAAATTGCATAGTTTACTTTCATGCAGATGTGTTAACTAAAAATTAGGTAGGTAATTTATTATACAAGGAAATGATACTTGCATTTTAACGTAGCGAAACCTTTGACACTAACTATTTTTAGTTTTCTTGCATAACTATATAGAAACTAGTAGCTCGAAGCGACGGCGTTATTTTTCAGGGATAAAGGATGATATATAGACATTCCTACAAAAGGAAAAAGAATGTATAACTTTGCGTGTAGGGAGGTGTATGCATGACTAAAAGAACGGCTGTGAGATCTGCATATAGTAAAACTTCGTGGCAAAGGCAGCAAAAATTCATGCAAAACACGCTATGGATGAAGACTTGTTTAAAATTTATTTAGAAACATTTGTTAAACTTTTGACTGGTTTCATTCATCAGCGCTTTAATTGTTTCTGGTAGAGTACATTAAGAAAAGCTTTCAACTTAAATTTTTTAGTTCCGTTAATGTTGTAAGTTATGTTTAATTGAATATTTATGTAAATTTTATAGCTTGGAAAACATTGAACCAAAAAGGAATTAAGAAAGTAAACTATATTTAGGGAAAGATCTAATCTCGGATAATATCATTTAGTAGGTAAAGAATCTCATATGAATTTTTAAATGCGGCGTATTCCGGTATGACCTTTTTTTTTATATGGAACAAGGTATTAAAAATGAAACTTAATGAAAGGAACAACTGAAGTTAGTATCAATAGTTTTTATTAATAGGGGTGGTGCTTTAAATCCTTTTAAAGGAATGTGGCTTGTGCATGCTTTTATGTACAAATTTAATGTAAAAGGATAAGTAAGAGATACTGAGAATTAAATTTTGAAATTCCCGCATAATGAAAGAAATATATCTATACACAAGTTTACAGTTCTACACTGGGTACTATTCACCTTCTTTATGTGCTAATCATAACAATCTCATTTTATTACCAGGTAGCTAAACATGACAGTCTTGACAGTTTCAAACAGTGGTTAAGCGGTTCCTTGTCATATGCAGCCCTCTGTCCTATAATATCCGACATCCCTTATTTAGGAGGAGTGTGAGAGTCAAGAATATCCCTTTATTAACTTAATACTTATTGACGCTTACATACACAGCAATACTAATTCCCAATCAGCATTCCATCAAATTAATCCTATCACAAGTCATGGAGCCGTTGCGTATCAAACGCAATCTAAAGGGAATTAGGAATATACAATTTCAGAGTAAACTGAGTCTGGAAAATATGACCACCGCCATAAATTAAAAAGGGAAACAAAAGTCTCAAGGCCATCTGCTCTACTAGAATTCACAAATGAAATGAGGAGAACTCGAAACTGAGGAAACGCAACCGGTAGCGGCAGAGAATAGGAAAATTATTCGGAAAGGAATATGATATCGGCAAGAGAACGATATTAATTAGAACCGGAATGCCGAATCCCATGATAATGAGCTTCCTGGACTCCTTATTAAGGAACCTCTGGCTAATAACTCATTATGATCCCTCGGTAGATGTATGATTTTTGACTGCAGTAGTGGTTAAAGGGAACAGTTCCGTTCCCTGATGATGATTTCCATAAGTCCATCAAACGTTTGAAGTAGCCGAGGCGTCTCTACGCGATGTTCTTTTCGCAATTTCGTATTCGAAAATGAATTCAATTATTTGAGAAATTGTCTAGGGAGGTGGGTCAGTTTCTGGTTCTTTCTAGAATTTTTTGAACAGAAACATAGGAAAATCTGATGATAAGAGTCTATAGGGAGGGGATATGAAGGTAATATATGCCATGTTATTTCATTCTATATAATGACAGTAGCGGACATGTTTACACAGCCATCGGTGTTCGTGTTAAACAGAAGCTAAAGAAAGAAAAATAACCTTTTAACTGACTCTGACTGCCATTAGAATAATTCACGACATTTAATCATATATACAATTGAAAATATGCTGGCATCTCTGAAATTGTTTTTAACCTAATAAACCTTTTAGCAATGGTGTATAGACTACGCTCGACTACCGGCTTCACGCCCGCATCTTTTAAATATTTGTAATAAACTTCATCTTTTAATATTGGTTGGAAATATACAAGACTTTTAATTTTAAACATATTTTTAACTATTAATCTTGTGTTTGGCGCGGAATGTCCGATATAGGGACCTTGCGCCATAAAACCCAAAACAACCAACCAACCACTGACACTGATAGGTGGAATCGTTCTTTGACCAAGGATTTAACACCGACGCTGATGGATATAATTAGGGGAAGTGATGTTAAAACCATTTCCTATATTCGTAAATAATGTAATAATAACTAATAATAATTAAATTTGACTGTATAAATTAAATTTATACCTAAGGTTCTGTTAAGGAAAATATCTGTTCATTGCATCTTTTTTCAATTTTGGTTTGAAATGCAGAGTTTTAAAACCAAGAGATTTGTTCTGAAAAATACTAGAATGCATTTTTGTACAATTTTCGTTTCATTAATTTTTAGACCAACATAATTTTTAGAACTGAAAATTTTCTAGAGTTAATGAACAATCTAAAAAGGACAGTTTTAAACGTGAGTACGGAATAAACATGGCATAAAGCATATCGAGAAGAGTATGCACGTGACCAGAGAGCAAGTTGACTGGTTTCGACTGTTAATTTCTCCCGATCGGTTTACCAGCAGCCGATGCAGAGTGGATCACTCTACTTCTTATAAGCTTTATGAATGAGGAAAATACGAATCTCTATCGTAAATTTTTTAAGAAATCAACCCAAATTTTGAAAAATAAGATAGCTATATTAATTTGAAATCTGAAAATAATGCAAAAAACTCAAATGATTCCAAAGAAATAAAATAAATTCTGCTTCACGTACAAAACGTACTTAAATCAAATGCTTTTTAAGGTATTGTTGGAGCAGGTAAATAAACAATTTTTACCTGTTAAAAATGGCCGTACGTAAAAAATACGTATTGTTAGTCGAGAAGAATGTAACACAAAATTCGATACATAGAAAATAAAGTTACCTACGATAATGTTAAAAATATGCTAACAGAGAAACCTCGAATATTTAAAAAGTAGTTTCCTATTGCAGGAAATAATACGCCTGGAAAATATATTGAATGGAATAATTAAACAGCACTACATTATATCGGGAAAGGTAAACCCTATTAAGCTACAAAATACGAAAGGAGATCATTTAAAAAAATTAATATCTAGAGATCTTATATGACATCTCTACCGTTGCATATTATTACTATACCTGAAGTATAATTCTAGCCCCTTAACGAAGGGAATATAAAATACCTTCTATCTATTGCACTGGTTATAAAGGTTGAAGATGAGGCAGATCATTTTTCTCAGCTTCTCATAAGAATGTGGCTCGTCATTAGTTTGCTCCCATGTCACGTCAGCCCCCTTTAAGAATAAAATGAAGGAATGGAAATATCGGGTGGAACGACGGAAGATATAAAGTATCATGGATAGAATCAGGAGGATGACAATTATTTTCGAGGTGCGGTTAATTAGACGTACTGCAAGTCTTTTCATTTTTGACTTTGACGAATGAGTGAGATAGGAAATTCGGTAGTTCATAAAAGAAAGCACAAAATTTATGAAAAAGTAATAAATAAATTATGAATGCTTTTAAGTATAAATCTCAAATAATCATATTGCTTACCTTCCGGCTTATAGTTTTTTAGAATTGTATAGAAATACCGAATATGTTTCTCAAAGTAATTGTGGTTGATTCCTCTATTACCCTATTTATTTTTCAAAAACCTTTAAGGACTTACTTTTTCGGATTTAAGCTCTCTCAGAAAGAGACCACCCGAGATTTTCATTAAATTCTGTAAAAAAAAAATGGGATGGTCAGGATTGAAAGGGTTAAAAGGTTTTAAAAGGCTTAGAAAGGGTTTAACATTCTTAAGATATCTTATTTTTACTACTTTTGAATTAAGAAAGAAACTTTGTGCTCTTACTTTTAAAAAAAATTAAACTACCGATAGTTGTTTATCATATTTTTCAAGAAAAAGTGTTTACTTAGAGGAAGAATAAACTGTTTTAAAAAGCTCATATTCACTCAATTTCTAAACGTTGAATAAAATATTCCTCAGCCTTCTCATTTTCGGCTGGTTACATCCATCCGTAAAAAACTTTCCTTCTCATTGAATCGATTTTAGTAAATATACCTTTAGTCACGAAAGTTAAGAATGCGGATATTTTTTTTTGTAAAGTGGGTATGCAGAAAACTCTTCAAAGCCTGTCAAAATACCCTTAAAAATGATGGAATAGCTTTTGAAACTCTTCGCACCCTCAATTTCTCAAACGATTCGATCCACAACGTACCAGGAATTCCTTCCTCCCCCTTGAGACGGCATTCCTGGAGGTCCCACCGAAATATGGTTCCATTTCCCCCAGCTCCCGTAAAGAAACAGACGGAAGAAAATGTTTTGAGTTTAAAATTAGCGTTTCTCGTTTTGTAACTTGTCACCTGTTACAGAGGGCGGCCGGTTGCCAGAGACCCGCCCCCTTCTGGTGACGTCGCGGCGACGTCACATCCTCGTAATCTCCAGTCCTAATCGCGGCCAGAAATAAACCGGGACGCAAATATTTGATAAGACAACGGCGAAGTGCCCGGGTTTTTGCCGCATTAACGGCGAATATTGCATTACTGCCTTCTTTGTAACAGGAGGGCTATTGAATAGATGGACATTTTTTCTCCAGTGCGCTTAATACACCTTCGCAGGAATGCGGCTCGCTCGTCACAGTGACGAGTGTCATTGTTGGCTCGTCGTTGTGGTATCCTCGTCTGTTTTCAGCGTCGGGGAGGGAAGATCTGATCTGGTGACTCGTCACATGCTTCGAGTAGTGGTACTGCTTGGAATAGCGATGAATCTTAGTTGTGGATAGCTTGCAGTTACTTAAGATTTATTGCCGATTACAGCCATTTTATGAGACTTGAGTAGAAGAAGATATTTCAGACACGATTATTCCCTTTATTAACAGGAACGTCTGAGAGGTCTTATTTAAATTTATGTATTTTAAAATGTAAATTCAAAGTTCTCAAACACTTGTTCCCCCACTATGAAAGGAGAATATGTCTGCGAATCTTCCCCGATTTTTAATATCCTATCAGAATGAAACCATTGTTAGGTAAAAGAATCACTAGGCTCCACTCTGTTACTTCATAAGATCACTATGGACTTAACGTAAAATTTCTTTGCCTTCACAAACCCATATTCATTTAAAAATGAGTAAAAGATACCTATATTATTTCCAAAGAAGCATATTTAAAAGCGTTATTATTAAACAAACTATTCTCATGAGCTTTATTATAGGAGTTAAAAAAATTAGATTTCTCACAGTATTTGCAAAACAAGAAACCTTTAAATCTCTGAAAATTGAACAAATCTGGTCATAGCCAACAAAAATAAACGGAAACAATATAATGTTTTTTAAGTTGACACAGTAGTGTTTAGATTAGACATAACTCATTATAAACTATTCAAAAAAATTACGATCTAATATATTTACCCTCCGGTTAATGTTACCTTTAAGTGATGGAAACGCGTAAAACCTTATCCAAAAAGGAGAACAAAGAGTACAGAAGAAATCGCAATAGAACGGAATCTCTGCTGGGGGGAGTCATTTGTCAAGAAAATTGCTCTGACGTTTTACTGGTGGAAACCACTTTGGTGAAGACTCACATTGTTAAAAGAATGATTCAGTCTGCATCCATGGAATCTATTAACGGAAATACCGATGGCATTAACTACGGAGATCCAGTTTTAGAAGAAACCCCTTTGGCGGCTAATATGAATAACAATGCAATCCGAACCCAAGTTAGGAGATCATCTGAAGTTCCAAACACAACATCTTTTCATCTTGAAAAAGGTGAGGATAGTGATAAAAAAGAGCCTTGTGATGTTTCAAGTGGCTCAAAGGAATTCTCTAAGTCTAATTCAGAAGTTAAAATGTCCCCATGTGTAAATAAAACTATGGATCAGATTTACAGGGAGCATTTGAACACTCAACAATCTGAAAATGATGGCATTGATGAGAAAAAACTAAATTGTTTTAAAAATGTTAATAACTTTCTTACCAATACAAAACGTGACACTAGTTTTGAAAGTGAGTATTCTTCTGGACTGAAAGACGTTGCTGATCCAGTTGGGAGGTTTACATTAAGCAATAAAGGGAAATCGACTCAGGCACCCATAGCTTCATGCCATGGCAACGATGAAATAGTCGGAAACGTTCAGAATTTGGTGAAATTTTTTGAAACTTTGAATGAAAACAAGAAAAAAACACACGAAGAAGGTTTCACTTCAATTGCAAATGAAGCCCCAAAATCGTTCGCCATTGATTCTAATATAGACAGTTCGAATGAAAAGATGAAATCAGTAACATCTACAAATGACAGTTGCGAAAATTCACCAGCAAATAATCAGTTGATGCCCCACATGACACAGTTAAGTAAAAGTTTAAAAAATGAAGAACTGATGTATGACATCCTTAAAGATATTAATAATAGCGATAGCATTTTAGAAAGCGTACCAGACGAAAAAGATCAAAGAGGATCAATGAAAAGTTTTGAACCAACAACACCTAATTCTTCCTCAAACTTAACGATTTCTGAGAAAGCGATGCCTACAAGAGGACACCAAGTACCAAAACTAGAAGTAGTAGTTAATAGAAGCACTGTCAACTGCAGGAATGGTACTACTTCAGCAAGAATGGTCAATAAAACCGCTTCACAGAGTTACTCTGGGTACCTATCAGGTGTTCGAGATAAACCGCCAAAACGACGCTTTACGTTGAGGTTCCTCGGATGCGCGATTTGTGCCTTGGCTTTTTTATTCAGTTCCAACTTTTTCAAAAGCATTGGTTTTAAAAATTGATGAAAGCGAATTTTCAAAAGCTAAGTCAAATGAATATTGATTCCAGAAAATAAATTATATTTAATTGTTTTACAATTTAAATTTATTCGTTTTTACTTTGAAGAATTAAAATCTAAAATTAGGTAAGAATTATGTGTAGAAAATTCAACTTTTAGAACATTGAAAATGGTGGTTCATTTCCGTTATCTGTGCAGTTAAATATCGTCATTTAAACGCTAAAAAACATCAGAAATATTTCTAAAAAATGGGTTTAATTCTCTTAGCTATCTCTTTAAATATCCCCAAACTGCTTTAGACGCCAAATATTCAAATATCGCCAGTTTTTTCAGGTTGTCATTGTTGTAACTGTATTATTCTTATCGGTTAGTATGCAATTTTTGGCAATAGGGTCACTTGGGGTAAGTGGGACCCCTTTTTGGAACAGTACATTTTTGAAGGTTCATAAAATTTTTTTGAAGAGGTTCAATTTGAACTTGATGACATATTCTATTTAAGACACTATTGATAAACAAAAATTTATAATTAGGTTCTAAAATAATGTTCTACATTTTTCTTAACTGGTCTTTTTGTAAAAAATGAGACGGGGGTCCCACTTACCCCATAGGAAGGGGTAAGTGGGTCACCCCTTTTTTATTTTGATTGAAAGCAAGCAAAACTTAAGAGGGAGTAAATGGGTCTTACTTGATAAAGTATAGAAGTTTTAGGTACAAAATATTTTATTGCAACTTAATCCATGTATACGAGATATCTACTCACATTTAAATTAATAGGGTTGGTTGGGGTAAGTGGGACCCCTTTTTGGAACACTACAATTACAGAATGTTTTCTTCAGGTTCGAATGGTTCGGGAGACTTATAAAAAAACCCTCGAAACTATTCCCCCACCCCACTGTGTGTTTTAATTAATTTCTCGGCAACGTGAATAAAAAAAACCCCAACTTAATAGTTTTCTTTACTTACCACAGCTTATATTAAAACTCAAAATTAATATAAAATTTCAACAAATTACTTATAAATGTTTCAATAAACATTAAAATGGTGAGTCTAGGGTGTCCCACTTACCCCATAATGAGGGGACCCACTTACCCCTACTTTGCTTAAATTACGGGGTAAGTGGGACCCCCCTCTTAAAAATCTTTAAATAAGAGATTTTGTGAAAATTCAAATTGCAGTATGTATTTTAAGTCAAACCTGGCACAACAGTTGAAAAAACATTAAAATATAGCGAAAACTTTCCTGGAAACACTTCTTGGAAAAATGCATCTTGAACTCTCCAAAAAAAAAAATTATGGAAATTTTTTTACAATAGTTCTATAATCTTAAAAAGAAATGACACAAAACTCTAATATATGCAAAACCCATCAGTGTGACAAAATGTAACATGATCAATGTGAATAAGTGTGAAATGTCCTTTACATAGTTTAGTTTGAGGGGGGTGACCCACTTACCCCAGGGACCCACTTACCCCAAGTGACCCTATTTCTTATTTCTGACTTACAAAACAACTTGGTATTATTTAAACAGTTAACAAAATTGAACCAAAAATTTCAAACAACCGATAAAATATGCAGTTATAATCAATACCAGTAATCAAAATTTGATGATACATATATTAGAATATTTGGCCCATAAAATATTTTGACGATTTTTAACGGGAAAGAAAACGGAGTTGTTTATCAGTTTTAAAACTTCTGTAAAATGAAATGCAATTTAACTTAAAAAAACCCATGCATATTAAATAGTTAACAATATTTATGTAACTTTACTTTGTAATACTACTCCAGCAATCTCATCCAAATAATTTCCTTACTATCAAAAGTATCCCTCAATTGTGAGGAAAAATCTTTTTTGAAAATTCCGTAAAAAAGTTATAACTTGATGTATTTCAATTAAATAATTTTATACACTGCCTGAGATTGCTGAAATATGAATTTCTTACTTTATTTAGTGTTCTAATTTATAGATAGTTTTAAAAATGATAAATACATGAGATATTTTTCATGGAAGCAAATAGAAGGCATAATGCGTGTTTACAAACACATCAAAATAGTTTGTTGCTTATTATGAGACTTTTAATATGCATTGAATTTGAATAAGAAAATTCCAGGTAAAATGAAAAAAGTCCAAAAAAGGTATTGTTTTCATTTTTAGGAAACCATTAAGTATTTCCTTGAGTTTGGAACTTTGAAATACTTCTCCGCTTGGAAAAAGAAAATTTTTATACTTCAGACAATATTAAGAAAAATAAATAGCCCAAAACTCAATAGCACCAAAACTCTAGCACCAAATTTTACTTAATATTTTATTAAAGGAGAACGAAAATTTTACACTCAAAGTTTTGTTGTGGCGATTCTTATTCCAGACAGAGAAAATGACTTTAAATTTCGAAGTTAAATAAAGCCGCTTCTATATAATATCTTGCCATGTAAATATCAAAGTTTATTTCTTTCCCCTTGGCAGATAGTAATTTCCACCCCCCCATATTGTCATTTTATTTCTTTAGTAAAAAATAAAATGCTTGTTTGTTTATTCAATTTGGGGGAGAAATGTGTACAAGTTTAAAAAAAATCAAGGGAAGTGTGTATATGTAAATATACGATTTTCCCTATAGGATACGTCAAGTTGTAAAATAAACCAATTTTTATACTTATGAGATAAAAAAATAATGTCAATGTCCTTCGTCCATATCATTTTACATTTAAACTAATTTTAAAATGTTATGATTCTACTTCAATATCAACTTCCCACGACATTAACTCTTAAAGTGCATTAAAATAAGTCATAAAAGTACAAATTCAAAATAACAAGTGTATAGTACAACCATTCCATGCAACGTTAAATAAAAAGGAATTATATGAACTCCTTAGTCCCTCATATAAAGTCAAAATAGTATATACACTTGCTACTAAAATGCTACAGTAAATTTACCCACTACATTCAGTTTAATAAACGTTAAGCCTACTGTGACACACTACATAAGTATTAACAAAATTTTCTCCCACTTTTAAATAGGCAATGACAAGTTTGGAACTAGTTGACTATTGCATGGACAGAGAGTTTGAGGGTTTTAACACTGTCCTATTCACAGGCAATCTGAACACTCCCCCTTGAAAGCTTCAAAACAAGCCAACATAATTTAAGCCAGGGCCTTAATCAAGACAGGAAATCAGAATGAGGCTATTAACGAGTACATTCGAGTGTGTCAGCTGGGAATTCAGAGACATAATAGTTGTTCAGAGAACCCCTGATTTTAACACATACTGATTAAAATTTTCGCGTATGAAGCTTAAGTATGTTTTAAAACTGCGCATGAATAAACTTGTTACATTAGTTTTAAAAATTAAAACCAAAAGTGCATGAAAATAGCTGTTTTGTCTAATCTATGCTATTTTTAATCTAGCTTATGATAATCACTAATGGTCAAGTAGTCATAACATATGTAACATCTATTTGTATAAGTGTCATACAATATACAATTTCTGCATCTTCTGCACTATCACACAGTGTATGAATACATTTTATAAATATGAATTCATAAATAATACAAGCAGAAAATGTAACGAAGTTGTAAAACCATCTGAAAGTATATCTTAAAAACAAAATGTAAAAAAATGTTAAGGAACTAGACCGCTTAAGAGCAATTTCTCACTTTCATCGAACTAAACAATATTAAATTACATATATTTAGTTTCTTTCCACTTTTTTAAAAGATCAAATGTAAAAATATGTGTTTCGTGAAAATATTATCCCCCAAAAATTTATAAACAAGTAGAATTCAAATCCTTTTAATATTTAAAGAGTTTTTTCATGATTTAAAGCAGTAAACAAGATTATGTAATCTAAACACGGTCACATAATTTTCTGTTATGAAAGTACATTACATAACATCAGATTCGTCGCGTTCGCTACTAATGTTGCAAAATAAATGTAATTTAAAAAATACGCATTAATAAAACATGTTTAATTATAAATATTGAAAACATAAATGTTATCTTCAAAACACCAATTCTTAGATCTAATCCGACATTAGATTCTAATAACCAACATACAGCATGCGATAGAACAAACATTTCACACGCAAATAAGCACCAAGATTGTTACACGAAACACACCCGCTGGGTATTTCCATATTTGGAGTTTAATGAAGCATTCACATGTTCGAGTCGGGAAAGATTCCCACAGTCTCTGGCTCTGCGTTGTCACTTAGGGTTCGGTTCGATCGCAGCGGAATAGGGAAGAAAAAGTTCACCGATGCGAACGTTTAAACACGTAAAAGGGAAAATATCTCGTTGAAAGGAGTTTATATATTGTTGACGGTTTATTTAATTCTCCTCCGATTTGAAAGCGTTTTAAAGTTTATGTGGGAATTCGGGTGTTGAGAGCAGGTGCGACGATGTCAGTGGTTTAAATGGTTTGTAGAATGAATGTTGAATTATTTGTTTGTTAATATTCATTCTTGGACGTTTTTGTTAATGTTTGATATTGTAGATATTTTAAGATTAGGTAAGGAAATAAAGTAATGGGATGTTTGAATAAAATTATTTGCAGTTAGCGTATTTAATTTTAATTGCATATTAATATGGAAAATGTTGTGATTTTTCTTTGTATTTCTACGTTTATTTAAGGATACAGTGCCTTATCCTTAATAGATCGATGGAAGAAGTTAAACCTTCGAACAATGATTTAAATACCTAGAAAAAAAGGTATCATGGGTTTGAAAATGTTAATATTGTTTTAATTCTACAATTATTTAATTACAAGAATACAAACTTACCAATATTAATAGCTACTTAAAAAGTTTGTTCTTAATTCTCAAGCGTTCAGATTAAATTACGATGAGATTTCGATTCTGGATCTCATATTAAAAATGAATTATTCATATCCTCCTATAAATAAATCATAGAAAAGTATATTGATATAATTTATGAAAATTCCATCATAAAGCTATCTCCTATCAACAGAAATGTAATGTAAAATTTATTATTGCTTTTATTACATTATATAATTTTTTTTATTAGCTACATGAAAAAATATACTGTCAATATAAGTACCAATAGTTGGGCAAACAGACAAAAATTCTTTAGTTTAGTTTTCTTTAAAAAAATACATCAAAGTTCACCTAAAAAATAAATTTTTTTAACATTTAAAAAAAAGAGGATACATCTACATATTTATACAAATTTTTAAGGAAAGTAGATTTGATGTAAAACTGTTATGTCGTATTTAACTTCCTGATTAATAAATTAATGAATAGGGTAGCGATGTTATTTCTAAATTAATCTTTGTAAACTTTAATATGAAACCCATTTTTGAAAAACCTGTACTGTACTTACAAAGCTATTTCGATAAATAATAGAGAAATACCTTCAGTGTTTTTGAATGCTATAAAATTCTCCACCATGGTAAACATCTAAAAGCCTCGCTCGAGAAATCACATTTCCCCCTCACTTTAAAACCCTTTACCATTCCCCACAAGTCTACCCTTTCAAAATCTGTCGCTTTGAATCTCCAAGACAGCTTGCTAACGATCACAGTACAGGACAAGGTCATGAGGTAACGTCATGTCCTGGTCTAATGAAGTTGAAGGGGATGCCTGACAAGTCTTCACAAGGCGTTCGAATAAATAGCGCTTCGTTCTGGCTTTCAAGCGACGCCCCTATTTATTTACGATGCGTTTTCAGTCGAGAAGTGGAATGAATTAAAATTTGAAGCGAATGTTTCGCTTGGTATATGAAGGGTGTTTTGAAGCGTGTTTGGGAGATATGTATTTTCAAAATGAATGCTGTGTTCAGGTTTATTGTTTTGAATAAGGTTTGAGCTGTGTGAGATATTGTGGCAAAGCGTGGTTTGGTGGTTCGAAAGTGTTAAAAATATTCAAACATTTTGGAGAACAACTTTTTAGTTAGTTGTTTCTACTAGTCAGTATATTTGTAATTTTGAAGAGTAGAATTCGATAAGTTAATGTATCATAGAATAAATTAGCGTGTTTTGAAACTTAATAGTTAAAAAAATGTTTAAAGAAAAAATAGTTTAGAAATTTTACCAAATACAAATCAAAGCTATATGGTTAAAATTACGAATTAATTTTTTAGGTTATAAAGAAAGGATTCTGACTCAACTTGTAAAATTATTAAAAAATAATAAATTCTTTTAGGGAAAATATTACGTAAGTTCTTTAGGTGGAGAGAGGTTGGCATTTGCTTATTTTAACTGATAACGAAGGAAATACTTTACGAAACAAGAAAAACATTGACTAATCATTGTGAAATTCATTTACATCGGAAGCCTTATTTTGTAACATTTAAAAAATGAATTTACTAACTTATTGAAATTACTTATTATTACAACAAAAACTAAACAAGTCTGATAAGAGAGTCACATTAAAATAGTTTCAGAGATATGTGTTTAACAAATGAAAGAAATTTGGTAGCATTGTTTTAGAAAAAAATTTGATTAGATAAAAATAAACGCAAAAACCCTCTAAGTAATTAGGGATTTATAGAAAAAAATAGCTATGAATAGTCACAAGGAAAGAATTGTGTTGAAAAAGATAAACCACAAAGACTATCCAGATCTTGAAGTTGATAGCTGTGATGCAAAAGATTGCATTGTTCGCAATGAAAGAGTGTTTTAAGCAGGAATTGTACATCAAAAGAGTTGTGAAAATTAAAAGGATATCTAATCCGAACCCTGATATTATTATCTTTCAACTCTTGAATATAAGTAGGCATTTTAAAAATATCACTTACTCATCTGAAATCATACACTAAACCTATTCAAGAATTAAAACGAGAAGTAATATTAAAACTTTCAGAACCCTATTACACATAGAATTTTCAATGAGACAGTTATGCCCATGTAAAATAACCCAAGAATGTAAAATATGACTGATTTGCTTTAAAGGTTGCACCCCTCTTTAACACAAAGTAATTATAATTGTACTTTAAAATGTCGTATAAGGATTAGACAATTAACTATAATTTTATCAAAATACATTTGTAACACCATTTTGAATAAGTTCAGACAATCGTATTATTCAACTATAAAGCTAAATATACCATAATAACTAATATAACTAATAAACAAAAATAAAGAAACTTGTCTAATTTATAGTAAGTTACAGTTACGCTAGGTTTAAGGAAAGAAAAAATATATTTTAACCCTTTCAGTCCTAGTCCACCTGAGATTGCCATGGCAACCTATAGAAAGTTGGAGCGGCCAGGACTGAAAGGGTTAAATAAAGTTTCCTATTTATGTCATTGGTTAATTCTAACTTACTTTTTGTTACACATTTAAATTTTATTACACAATTATTTTAACCAAATATTAAAGACTAAGTTTCTATGTGTTACGTAGTTATTCGCGTTTATTCATTCATAAGTATAAAATATTTTTTCATTACTCAACAGTCCCTCCGCAAGGTTTTCCATATTTACCTCTAATTCCTCAAGCAGCCTTGAGTTTTGGCACTGCGCCCGTAGTCTATCCCTACTCTCATAAAACCCTGCTCCAAATGTTCCCTACCTCGCCGTTATGGATGCTCCCGTGCAAATGACTATAGCTCGAGATACGATCTAAAGACTCCAAGAGAAAAGACAGCCGAATACGAACAAAACACAAAAAAACCTCCACGCGTGTTAAAACTCTCAGTTTTACCCCTCGCATATATCAACGACCCTTTTTATGATCACCAAAAAGAGAATGAACAGGCCAGAGGGGTATAAAACCCCCTTTTGACGGGGTTCAGATTAGAAGCATGTCATCCCAATCCATCTTTCAACTGCAACTGCTGTCTCGGAATATTCGAATCATCGAAGGAAAAAAACTCATAAAGAACACGGAGAACAAACGGAAAAGTTCGAAATGACATCCACCCCCTCCTCGGAACACGGAACGGCCATTTGAATCCGAAGCACATTACTCCGAGATTGCATTTCTTGGATTGGCAACGGGAGCAATCCAAACAATGGAACCCTTAACCTCTTCCATCACCGTGCAGAGAGAGTTTT
Organism: Tetragnatha montana; assembly: GCA_963680715.1. Classification (NCBI taxonomy): domain Eukaryota; kingdom Metazoa; phylum Arthropoda; class Arachnida; order Araneae; family Tetragnathidae; genus Tetragnatha; species Tetragnatha montana. Next base: position 25,906,913 of record OY796680.1, read on the forward strand.
TCCCGCTTCAAATTTTCTGTTGCAAAGTGAGGGAAAAGTAGTCTTGTTGTAGCAGGGTTGTTTGTGCAGAGGTGTGTTAATGGGAGGCTGCGTAAACACGAGATTGTGTTAACTCTCTGTTTGTGTCATTTGAAGAGGTAGTTTTAGAAACTGACATAATGCTCTTCTCTAAATCATGAGCCAGACATTCAAGTATTCTATTTTGGTGTCTTTTAAAAATATCCCAAGAGCTTACTAAGATTTAATTATACTTTTAAAAACATTATATTTTGTAGACACAAAAGAAACTAAGCTAATATTTTAACTGAGAGTACGAAGTTTTTAAATGAATTAAATTACAAAGCTATGCAGTTTATTTCCTTTATATCAGTTTCAAATTGTGCTATAAAAACACAAAAAAGATATTGTTTGGACAAAAATTGTTGGAAAGAGGTAAATACGTTAAATTTGAGTCAAAAACAGAAAAAAAAATACTTATAGCTATTGTAATACCATTCAATTATCGATTTACTTTAGTTGGTTAAAGCTGTAGGTTGGTGATTGTTCAACCACCAAGAGAGAGATGAAAGTGCTCGTTAAATATTTATTCAATCTTGGAGGGGGATACGATGACTTTACTAATACTTTATTATTGTGATAAAGTTTGATGAAGATTATTATTAGCGATTAGATTATTAGCGTCTATTACAGTGCTTCTCAACCAACTTATATGTGTGACCACCATCCTATTCTACCCCCTTTTATATTTTTAAGACTGCAATTCTTCCACTCTTAAATAAAAATATATAATTTCGTTACAAGATTCACTTGTTTAACAAATTTGAACTTGAACATTAAAAAAAAAAAAAACGGAATAATTTTATACATAGTGCACAATATAACTTTCATTTCATGAGAAATATCTCACCTAATTTAAGCTTAATCATTCCATTGAACCTAATAAAAGTCTTACGAACTTTTTCAATGGAAAGGGCTAAATCTAATTACCCCTTTGACAATAGGTACTTGTCACTCTGGTTACATAACACTTACACAACAAAGAGGGAAAAGAAGACAGTCTTTCCTCTCCAATTTTAGAGATTGGCCACTTCTTCACCTCATGTAAATCCCCCTTCTCCATATAAAGTGAACAGCAAGATGGAAAAAGAGTCCCAGCTTACTTAAAAGTGTCTTCACGCATACGGTTATCCTCTTGACTAGCAGAGGATGACGCCACAAAATTTCGAAGCGTAAAAAACTTATTTTCCTCGCAAGTTTTTTTTTTTATCATCGTCCTCGTAGGAATATAGCATCTTACGGTTTCAAAACTCCCTTATCTTTTTCCAGACAATTTCTTTTTTGTGAGCCTTAACCGTTTGGGATTGCCTCTTTTCTCAGGACTTGCAAAAGGTGTTATGGTTACGTTCTAATTTTTCGAAGCGTGAGAAGGTTCGAGGAGTATTAACCGGTGAAAAATTATGGGATGGAGGAAGTTGATGGATGGATAAAGGATTGAAATATTTTTTAGATTTTGCATTTATTTCTTAAATTACTAGCACACATTGAAAAATATGTTATTGTTACATATAGCTAAAAAAGAACTTAATCTATAAGCATCTGGCCACTCTCCCAAATATAAAAGATATAAATACAAATTAAACTTAAAATAGAGCTATTTAAAAAAATCCAAATCCATAATTTAAAAGACAATATTAAAATACGACAACATTTATAAAATTGCAATTAAAATATTTAAAAATCGAATATTAGAAAATATTACAAATAACTGATGGAATTGATGTTTTGAAGTTTTAAGATATTTTATGAAGGCTGTTATTTTTATATAATTAAAAAATTTTAGCACTTGAAACTCTCCTTCTCTCTTGAAACTTCACCTTTTTTCAAGGTTACACAATTTAGAATGTTCTGCACTTTAAAGAGAATTATCAGATTCCATTAAAAATTAGGTGGCTATAGAATGAAAAAATCCATTATTTATGCAGTTTTTTTAATTCTTAAAGTTTGGCGTTTGGACCTATTCTCTTTTTAAAACTGACGATTGAATTAGAGAAAATCTGTAAAACCTGTTTTTCCTTCAGCATTCTTAAATTGCCAGAAAACAACACTAGTAGTTCTAAAATTTCAGCCTGTAGAACGTGTTTTTCCTTTAGCATTCTTTTGTTGCAAGAAAACAAACTTAAAGTGCACTATTTTAGGAAATCTGTAGAACTTCCTTTTCCTTTAGCATTGTTAAGTGGCAGGAAAGCCAAGCAATTGATATGGAGGCAATAATAAAGTACAATGCAGTGAAAAAAAAACTACCAAAGAATTTAAGTTTCTATTGTTCTAAAACCTAAGTAAGGTACTTTTATCCTATTATTTTTCTTTGTTGAGTTTCGATAGCAACTGTTTTGCTGAAATACAATGTCCAAATAGAAGTACTGGATTTGATATTTCCTTCAAACATTTTCCTAGTCTTTCATACTTTAAGTAATACTGCTTAGTATTTCCCTATTCTTTCTCATAAAAAATTGGAAAAAATTCCCAATAATGAAATAAAAAAAAAATAAAAAAAACCCCACCACTATCAGATCCTTGATTCACAAATACGTATGCTTTGCATTTCAAAAAAAAAAAAAATCCTACATGCTCAAACTCCACCAAGACAAGTGCTCCTCTCTCCAATCGCAGTCTGACACTCGTCTAACAGTCGCGAGAAGAGCAGCCTCCATAATTTAAAAGGCGCATCACACGGAACTCTTCCTTCCACCAGATCGTTTTGCATATAAAAAACAACAACAAGACGGGAATAAAAAAAATTCCCCGGAAATAATTTGACAGCGCCTGATAAATTCAAGGGGCTACCGAAGTGCATAGTTATTTTTCGCAGCCGAAAATCCAAAGAAGCTCTATCAAACTCATTTATTCCGGCGTCTTTTATGAGCCGTAATATTTCAAAAGTCCGCACCGGCTATTTGTCAGATGGCGCGTATTAGCCTTGGCGCCTTCCCAACTATCTGCTGCCCCGTGTGTGGCCCGGAATCTGCATGCTCCGGCCTATAAAGTAGTTTTTATGGGGGGAGGGTTATTGTTAGTGGAGGAAGGGCACCGAGTCTCCTGATACTGGAGTAAATTGTGAGGTCAATGATTTACGGAACTCTGTCATCCGTGTTATGATCTGTTGAAGGAATTGTCCCCATGGGATCATAAGCAAAACGTCCACTTAACGCATTGAGCTACGAATGAAATAAGTAATGTAAAAGCTTGAATGAAGCAAATCGCTACGATCTGACTTTTTCGGCAACGTTTTAAAACAATAAAACTATTATATTGACAAACTGAGAGATTTTAATTTGGAGATACTTTTAACTCCTTCCTATAATTTATGGTTCAAGTAACCACATAAACTTTTATGCGGCATGTATTTGCAGTTAGTGTGTTGTTCTCTTCAAGTGAAATATGTAAATATCCTTAAGAAAGGTGGATTTTTTTTATAAAAAATGGATCTTCTTGAGGGCTGGAAAGTTTCCTTTCTTAGAAGAGAGCAGCGCAGAGATTATAAAGGCAGAAAACTTCTGCTTTGAAGCGTTTTTTGTTGTTAAAAAAGGAAGAAATTTTAGATGGAATAAAAGTTGTAAAATTCAGCTATATTTTTTTCTTTGAACACAACAACAACGAAGTCATAGAAAAATACAGTAAATATGATGAAACTAAATTGAAAATAAATCAAACTTAACTTGAAGTCCGGAAGTAGAAATTGGCCCCGAATTAATAACTTACATATTTATTGTTCCTTATAAAGTTCAACATATTTTGTTCAAGAAAGATTTTCTCATTTAAGAACCATTGAAGTCGAATAAAAGACCCCTTTATTTCTCCTTAGATGTTTCTTACTACACCAAGAAAATGGGGTAATAAAATTATACCAAATAAAAATGAAGAAAATAAATTCCTACTATTTACTTTAAAATAAGGTAAAAATACGGTATTAAGTTATTAAAACTATTTGACTTTCTTTTAATTCTTCTTTTCTCACCCAAATTGTTAAAATTTCTTAACTTATTCAGTAGCATCTAGCAACAAAGAACTTTTCCCTTTTCATGCAAATATAAAACTAATTAATTGTGTCCAGATCGCTGAAGCTATGTATGGAACCTTCGGTCCTACATAAGGAATGCATTGCATACCCATGCCACGACACCAACCATAAAACTAATAAACCATAAATTTACCCATTAAATTTTTACAAACATTTTGACGAATTATGGAAAAGTTTATACTTACTTAGTAATTCTTTAATATATTTGTTACTATTGGAAATAAATATATTAAATAATAACATGCATGGTAGGATGTCCTATTAATGTATTTCAAACAATATGGTACTGAGTAGTGCTTTAAAATAGGTTTGCAAAATTACATACATCGAATACAGCTTTTAGTAAAATACCAAATTTAACTGATTTATATTTACCTTGTATTGCCCATAATGGCCTCGTAAACCTTCTGCACCATAAAACCCCAACAAATCAACTTGAATGTTGATCACGTTTGATACAGTAAGAAATTTTAAATTGTTTCCCCATGTTAATAGGAATAAAAGTCTAGCTTTCATCAATCTAGGCAGTGAATATCCTTTTGAAAACCAAAAGAAACGGACTTCACAATTCGGAGTGTAAAAACATTCGTCGTACCCTAAACAGACACCTTTATAAAACTCCCATTTCAAATATAAAATAGGCTAGATCTCAAGAACCATAGATTATATGAAAAACCCCAAATAGAAGTACCAAATCCCTAACGTTTGAAAAAGTATTGAATGCAGAAAAATTACACTCAGCAATTTTCTTCACAAAGATCCGCCCGACAACAATTCCTCGCTGGTTACAGTTACAATCGTCCCATCGATATTTAAAGCAGGATTATTCCCCTTATCTGTGCGTCCGCCTTCTCCCGTAGGCCCCGATCCAACGCAGGATCCGAGATAACGGAAATCCAGGAACATATGTTTCCCTAAAGCTTCCAGACATGTTTTATATCCCAAGTCAAACGGCAGGCTTTGGGAAAATGCATCCGCGTGAAAAAAAAAGAATGAAAAATAGTTATCCGCCAAATGTATTTTTCGCATGAGCGGCATTGGGAAAGAGAAGGGTTTCTGTCAACTAGGTCTACTGAGAGAAAAAGTCAATGGTTTGGGAAGATACTTGGATTCTTTTCATACTGGTATAAGCGATATTGATGGTATGATGGTGATAGTGTGGATTCACATGAACTATAGGCTCTGTTTGAGGAAAATTTGAATTGAAGTTGATATGAAAGAAGGTGCAGTTTTGGTAAAATATATATACTCGGTTTTGGTGACTTTCCCTCATGCTTTAATACCTAATATTCTTTGTAGTTCTATACTCACATCTTATCAATAATTCAATATTAAGGAATACATTATAACTGAGTTTCTTAACTTTTGATATTTGGAGGGTTCAGAATAGAAGTCAACTAGCTACTTTTGTGAGCTACAGAAGTTTAAAGTTAAAGCTTCATAACAAGAAATATGGTGGTGCCTTATGTGGTTAGGTTTTTAATCCTCCTATAGATCCGTGCTATGGGTAAACTGAAAATAATTTAACAAAAAATCCTGTCAGCTATGCTACTAGAAAAAACCCTGTAATTTTTGTAGGGAAATCCAGTTATATTAGTTCAAAATCTGTAATCAGACTACAAAGAAATGGTAACAGATAAAGGTTGTCTCTGTACGTGATACGATTTCTATGTATTGTGACTACAGATTATGTGTAAATCTGTAAATATGACAGGATTTCCCTGCACAAATTACAGGGTTTTCTGGTAGCATAACCGACTGGATTTTTTGTGAAGTTAACAGGTTATTTATTAGAGTGTAGTATTTGATAAAATTTTGTCAATTTGGGCGTGATTACATCCCATGCATAATGAAGGTTACCAGACTTTCCCCTAAGCAAACAATTTTAAAATATGTTCTCTATATAACTAATAGATTTAATAGTTATTAATATTCAAAAACATGTGTAAATCAAAACGCATTAAAGCCTGCGTAGTAACGCAAAACACCAAATGAAGCCAAAATTCAAAATACTTATACTGTAAAATATACGTTTTTTTTTTCTCCAGCAAACTAAACCAATAACAGTTGAGTCTTCAAAGCTCAAATAAAACTTTAATTAAATGGAACATAAAAAGTTAGGTACTACTTAGGATGTAATAAAAAAACAATTTGATGAGTCATAATCCATCAAAAATGTTAATTTTCTTAAGTTTTTTAAAAAAACATTTAACTTGAAAGTAGTTTGTTTGCTATTGTTTTAGTTCTTTTGTTTAGAGGGGACATCAAGAAGGAGGAGTTAAAATACTTTTGACAAACTTTGAAATGTATTGTTAGATGGTTAGATTAATTTGTAAAAAACATTTTTTTTTAATTTGGAAAGAAAGACTTGAGGAAGTTTATTTGAATGATTGAACAAATGAACAATTTTAAACAAAACAGGTTTCGATAAAATAATTTTTTTACTTAGGTATAAAATTTTTAAAGTGTTTTTATATACTTATTATTTTACTTTATTTATGTATTCCTTATACAATTTAATGGTATAAGGAATAAGGCATCAATTTGAATCAGGCAAGGCAGTAAAACCTTTAAGAATTTTAGGCTCTAAAACTTTTGTATTTGTCAGACTTTCTAACACAGATTTTACACCACATTAAATCGAGAGTAAAGATATAAACAAAAAAAGGAGAAAAATAAAGCAAAACGAAAAAAAATCGAGGCTAAAAGTTTTCAACAAGTTACAAAAAGCCTTTCACGTCATCCTCGATTTTCAAACAAATTAAATCAAACGGAAACAATTCCTTTCGTTTAAGTAATTCACCCTTAGAGAACGTTTTGCTGCAATCCAAACTTTTACTCTATAAAAACCGGATACTTATTCCAATAAACTTTATAGCCAGGATTATCTTTCATAATACGCTCTCTAAACTCCAGTCCTCGTGAAATGTCGTATGCAGGACAGATCTAGCGGAACTGAAGCGAATTCAATAAAACAAGAGAGCGCGTTTCGGATTAGGAGAGAAGGGACGCGTAATTAGAATTGGAGATTCGCTGCCAGAAAAGGGCTTAGGAACTTTCCTGATTAGCGTCGTTACTGTGGCAGCAAAACAGGAGGAGGAATTAAGAAATAATAATTGCTCAGGAATTGAAAGGCGAAACTCTCCAACGTTTGTCTCCCACGGATTTCTTACCGAGGCGCATCCCAATTAAAAATGCCCCAGCGGTGGGGAAAAAAGCGCCATTCCACTTCCGGAAGAAGCAAAATGGCGGCGTTTTGGAGTGGCGCCCTCGTTATTGGGACGAAAAATTGTGTCACGTCGTTATTAGAGGGATGAAACGGTTTGGCGTTATTGTGTTTGATTGCCACATATTTAAAAAGTGGAAGGGAAGGAGGAGTTTGAATTAATGACTATGGGTTGTGGAGTTCTGTTAAGAAATGAGTTTTGGTAGGATTGATGAAAAGTTTGATTTGAAGAGAAGTTTTTTTTTTTGAAGTTGTTTCTTGAAAATGCCTTTACAGGTAACATTAAAATTGGTCATGAGTCTCATTCAATTGTTTTCCTTATTATGGTTTAATTTGAAGACACTGCACGTAAAAAAATATTCAAATAATTCAAATTTTAAAGTGATGAGTATTTTTTCAAAGTTAAGATATAAATTTAAATCCTTTCCATGCATATTTTTTATGACTTTTGAATACTATAAGTAATGTAGTTGAAACGTGGGTGATGACGGGTGCGTTTCGTAAGGAGATAAAATAATTAAAGTTTGGTTGGTAAAAGGATAATTTCAAAATTTAGTTTGGAAATTGTAAAAGATTGAGTAAGAAAGCGATTTTTAATTAGCAATAAGCTTTAGTTAGTTACAGAACTTTGCTTAATTGATTCTGCAATGGAACATCTTTATAATTAAAAATAGAGAATATCTTTTTTTGGTTACTCTTTCATTGGTTTAAAAATGTACTTTTAAAATTACTTAAGAAAAAAAAATGTTAGGTTTTTACATAAAAAGTGAGAGAAGATTGTGAAACTAAAAAATGTGGTGATGTATAAATTGATTTACCACCACCATCATCATCATCATCACTGGCTTGACAGCCCAGGGCGGGCCTTGGCCTTCTCTAGAAGCCAGGCTGGTATTCTTCTTGCTATTGATCTCTAGTTTTTTACCTTTAAAATTAAAAAGTCCTTCTCCAAGCAATCCAGCCATCTCAAGCTTGGTCGTCCCCTTCTTCGGGTACCGGTTGGTCTGGCATTAAAATTTTTTTTAGGGACACGGTCTTCCTCCATTCTGAGAATATGGCCTGCCCATTCCATTCTTTGTCTCTTGATGAAATTTATTACGTCAGGTTCCTGGAATGAGCGATATAATTCCATGTTCGATCTTCTCAGCCACACACCATCTTTCACTATTCCTCCAAAGATGCTTCTCAAGATTTTTCTCTCAAATATGGCCAACATTTCTTCATCTGTGTAAAATTGATTTACAGCAAAGAAATAAAATTCTTCGTCACTTAGGATTTTTTTGTGGTTTTATAAACGGATCTGATATTCAATGTATTATAGAGCATTTTCAATCACATGACTCGGACCTAACAACGGCCTTAGCAACAGAAAATGTTACAGTTTTTTGCCCTACAGAGGTTAACAGTTACAGAAAATGACTGGCCGTGGAATTCTTCTATTGGAGCATTTGCAAACACGTGACCCCATACCTAAAAACCGCCTTAGCAACAGATAAAAAACGGCCTTAGCAACAGTTAAAAGCCCTACAGAAGGTACACAGTTAAAAGAAAATAACCGGTAGTGACGTCACCTGAAAACACTATTACTGAATTGTCAATCATGATGCATAACATTTTTCAAAAACATACTTACTGAAAACAAACTAATTTAACGTTAAATATTTCTGATACTCAATTTTAGAACCCTTTAAACAGTAAATTTAAACTATTACGAAAACAAAATGCACAGTGAGTTTTGAAACTAATGAAGGAAAGTGGTATTAAATTTATACTCTAAAATCAATAGAATAGATCTTATTTGTTTGAATTATAAATGAGCTTTTACAAAGAAGTTGTGTATTGGAGTTCACATAACAGAAGGAAATATGATGGTTTTAAGAGAAATATAAGGAATAAATTTTACTTTCAAGCTATTTGTTAGTTTTCCTCGAAAATTTAATTTAAAAACACTTACTTACTATCAGTTGAACGGAAACAGATAAGCTAAATTTATATTATAATAAAATTGTTGCTATATAGTCGTACGTATGAATATTTAAGTTTTGACCATTTTAAAACCATCATTTTCATATAATTTGTATTTAATATTAATAAATTTTAAGAATTGAAATGCAAATGCACTTCATGTTGATATAAAATTGAATAAATTGACACAAACGAGTTTTAAATGATAACTTAAGTACTTTGAATCATTCTAGCAAAAAACTTATTGATTCCAATATAAGGAGTAAATATTTTACATAATGGGACAGTAAAATTTCAGATTCTTCGAAAAGTGTTTTCCTTTTAAAGAAAACATGGTTATCCACTCAGCAAAACTTTTCATAAACGTTCTAGAACCTTTCAACTTCAAGACACCCAAGAAATGTTGTAGACTAAGTTTATAACAGAGAGGAGAAAGAACTTTAAAATTCGAATTGTTATGTTTTATAAAAATAAGGAAGAGAAAATTAATTCTTAATGTAAAACAAGAAACAACTTTATATAAAAAAATTAGCACTGATAGAATTTTTGGTAAAAAAAAAAAAAGAGTTTCATTTTACCCAAAATTTTTACTGATGCAGGGAAAAGGCAAGTGCATATAAAAATTTCAGTTTATTGGCGTCTTCAGAAAAGAATTTAGTTGAAAGAATGTGAAAAAAATATAAACAGCTTTAGCATAAATATTTCGCTCTTATTTTCAGGTAAACTAAAAATGTTTTGGTTAAAATTTTTAAAAATATACGAAATTATTTGTACACGTATACTTTTTGTTTGAAAACAACTAGCAAACAACTTTAGAGACGAACCAATGTTAATTATACAACAGGAGAGGTATCATACTAATTGTAACATACACGAACATTTCTAAATTCGAAGGTTTATGAACTGACTCATTTAGGATAATTAACTGAAAGCAGAAATATGAATCTTTGATGACATACCGATGCATTTAGAGGAATTAATTTTGAAAATGTAACATTAATGCCCTAATGTGTTTACAACGTCCCTATCACCATAACATTCACTATGGATGTCGATTTCTAAGTGGTGTCTTTTCAAAATGCTAATGTATCAATGCAACTAATATACCAACTAATGCAATAATAAAGCTATTTAAGTATAGAATCTCAAATGTTAACAATATACTTATCTATCCTATATATGTCTATGTATCTATGTATGTGTCTATACTATTAAAATCCGAGAGTAAACAAACGTATGTCCGTTTGCTTGTCCGTATGTCCCTCTATCTCCTCCCAAACCACTGAACGCAGAAGGGCGCCCGAGGTGCCAAAAGACGGCAAATGACCCAGGGACGCCGAGTCGCCCATTTTCATTCCGAAATTCGAAATACTTTTCGAGATATTTGAGTTTTTCTGCTCTTTTACGCTTATTTCTCCATATCTCTACTAGAGTAGATCTGCTTGACTCACTGTTGTAAAAATGAGATGAAAACCACTAAATTAAATATTTTTAACAGGAAAAACTCGATAATTGTCGATTTAAAAACTCCATCAGCTATAAAAACGCCAAAATAAATTCAAATAATTTATTTTCAAGCGTTATTTTCCTTCGTTTTAAGATTTATTCCTATAAAATAAAAATATTTATGGAATAATTTTCATAAATTGACTGGAGATATGGAAATTGGAAATATACGGTTTACTAGACTTAAAAATTTACTAGGGCTTTTTATTATATATTATTTTTAATTTTTCTCTACTAGAGTAGATCTGCTTCACTCACTGTTGTAAATGAGATGAAAAGCTCAAAACTAATTATTTTAATGGGAAAAATCCTATTAATGTCTATTAAAAACTATTTTCAGTTATGAAAACACCAAAATAAATTAAAATAATTGTTTTAACATTATTTACCTTTATTTAAGATTTTTCCTTAAAATTAAAATATATGTTACGGGCAATGTGATAAATCCGGGCATTATTAATAATAATGCCCGGACGATATGATAAATTCAGTGGAATTTATGAATGAAATTTATCACTTTGCCCACCTCCACTTCCGGCATTATTAATAATGCCCGATTAATCACTTTGCCCCCATAACATATGTACTATATGGAAAAGTGAAAATTTCATACATACAAGGAACACTGGGATAGGAAATATATAGGAAACACCGGGATAGGTATAATATCTTAAAAACCTGTGTAGGAAAAATTACCGGGAGCACCGAAATATGAAAAAGGCGCCTGGGATACCGGGAGGATTGTAATTGCTGATATACAATATTAGAAATGTATTTTGAGAAAACTTTTTTGAATATTTTTTTATTTACTCCACAAGTGCAAGGCTGGAAAAGGTGGCAAAAGTGGGTACATAATTTTTATTGAATTTCTCTTTCTCATATCGTTTTCTTCTCTAAAAATATAATATTAAAGTATGCATCGTGAAAACTCTAGAATTAAAACTTAACTCGCCGCAACGCATCGGGTTGCTGTTCATTTAGGATAATTAACTGAAAGCAGAAATATGAATCTTTGATGACATACCGATGCATTTAGAGGAATTAATTTTGAAAATGTAACATTAATGCCCTAATGTGTTTACAACGTCCCTATCACCATAACATTCACTATGGATGTCGATTTCTAAGTGGTGTCTTTTCAAAATGCTAATGTATCAATGCAACTAATATACCAACTAATGCAATAATAAAGCTATTTAAGTATAGAATCTCAAATGTTAACAATATACTAGCTGAACAGCAACCCGATGCGTTGCGGCGAGTTAAGTTTTAATTCTAGAGTTTTCACGATGCATACTTTAATATTATATTTTTAGAGAAGAAAACGATATGAGAAAGAGAAATTCAATAAAAATTATGTACCCACTTTTGCCACCTTTTCCAGCCTTGCACTTGTGGAGTAAATAAAAAAATATTCAAAAAAGTTTTCTCAAAATACATTTCTAATATTGTATATCAGCAATTACAATCCTCCCGGTATCCCAGGCGCCTTTTTCATATTTCGGTGCTCCCGGTAATTTTTCCTACACAGGTTTTTAAGATATTATACCTATCCCGGTGTTTCCTATATATTTCCTATCCCAGTGTTCCTTGTATGTATGAAATTTTCACTTTTCCATATAGTACATATGTTATGGGGGCAAAGTGATTAATCGGGCATTATTAATAATGCCGGAAGTGGAGGTGGGCAAAGTGATAAATTTCATTCATAAATTCCACTGAATTTATCATATCGTCCGGGCATTATTATTAATAATGCCCGGATTTATCACATTGCCCGTAACATATATTTTAATTTTAAGGAAAAATCTTAAATAAAGGTAAATAATGTTAAAACAATTATTTTAATTTATTTTGGTGTTTTCATAACTGAAAATAGTTTTTAATAGACATTAATAGGATTTTTCCCATTAAAATAATTAGTTTTGAGCTTTTCATCTCATTTACAACAGTGAGTGAAGCAGATCTACTCTAGTAGAGAAAAATTAAAAATAATATATAATAAAAAGCCCTAGTAAATTTTTAAGTCTAGTAAACCGTATATTTCCAATTTCCATATCTCCAGTCAATTTATGAAAATTATTCCATAAATATTTTTATTTTATAGGAATAAATCTTAAAACGAAGGAAAATAACGCTTGAAAATAAATTATTTGAATTTATTTTGGCGTTTTTATAGCTGATGGAGTTTTTAAATCGACAATTATCGAGTTTTTCCTGTTAAAAATATTTAATTTAGTGGTTTTCATCTCATTTTTACAACAGTGAGTCAAGCAGATCTACTCTAGTAGAGATATGGAGAAATAAGCGTAAAAGAGCAGAAAAACTCAAATATCTCGAAAAGTATTTCGAATTTCGGAATGAAAATGGGCGACTCGGCGTCCCTGGGTCATTTGCCGTCTTTTGGCACCTCGGGCGCCCTTCTGCGTTCAGTGGTTTGGGAGGAGATAGAGGGACATACGGACAAGCAAACGGACATACGTTTGTTTACTCTCGGATTTTAATAGTATAGATACTAGCTGAACAGCAACCCGATGCGTTGCGGCGAGTAAAGTTTTAATTCTAGTTTTCACGATGCATACTTTAATATTATATTTTTAGAAAAGAAAACGATATGGAAAAAGAGAAATTCCATAAAAATTATGTAGCCCCTTGTGCCACCTTTTCCAGCTTTGCACCTGTGGAGTATATAAAAAAATTTCGAAACATTTTTCTCAAAATACATTTCTAATTTTGTATATCAGGAATTACCACATTCCTCCCGGTATCCCAGGCGCCTTTTTCATATTCCGGTGCTCCCGTTAATTTTTCCTTTCACGATTTTTACGATATTTTACCTATCCCTGTGATGTGTTCAATATCTTTCCTATTCCGGTGTTCCCGGTAATTTTTCCTACACAGGTTTTTAAGATATTTTATCTATCCCGGTGTTTCCGATATATTTCCTGTCCCGGTGTTCCCGGTAATCTTTCCTATCCCAGCGTTCCTTGATTTATGGAATTTTCACTTTTCCATAAATATATTTTAATTTTAAGGAAAAAATCTTAATGTTCCCGGTAATCTTTCCTATCCCAGTGTTCCTTGTATTTATGAAATTTTCACTTTTCCATATAGTACATATGTTATGGGCAAAGTTATTAATCGGGTATTAATTAATAATGCCCGAAGTGGAGGCGGGCAAAGTGATAAATTTCATTCATAAATTCACTGAATTTATCACATTGCCCGTAACATATATTTTAATTTTAAGGAAAAATCTTAAATAAAGGTAAATAATGTTAAAACAATTATTTTAATTTATTTTGGTGTTTTCATAACTGAAAATAGTTTTTAATAGACATTTACCTATATGATTTTTCCCATTAAAATAATTAGTTTTGAGGTTTTCATCTCATTTAAAACAGTGAGTGAAGCAGATCTACTCTATTAGAGAAAAATTAAAAATAATATATAATAAAATGCCCTAGTAAATTTTTAAGTCTAGTGAACCGTATCTTTCCAATTTCCATATCTCCAGTCAATTTATGGAAGTTATTCCATAAATATTTTTATTTTAAAGGAATAAATCTTAAAATAAAGGAAAATAACGCTTGAAAATAAATTATTTGAATTTATTTTGGTATTTGCATAACTGATGGAGTTTTTAAATCGACAATTATTGAGTTTTTCCTGTTAAAAATGTTTAATTTTGTGGCTTTCATCTCATTTTTACAATAGTGAGTCAAGCAGATCTACTCTAGTAGAGAAATGGAGAAATAAGCGTAAAAGAGCAGAAAAACGCAAATATCTTGAAAAGTATTTCGAATTTCGGAATGAAAATGGGCGACTCGGCGTCCCTGGGTCATTTGCCGTCTTTTGGTACCTCGGGCGCCCTTCTGCGTTCAGTGGTTTCGGAGGAGATAGAAGGACATACAAACGGACATACGTTTGTTTACTCTCGGATTTTAATAGTATAGATGCTCTTTCAAGTTTTAGATGAATGATTGCAAACAATGCTTAACAAATTTATGGTGAAATGAATAAATTTTAATACTTGTTGATGATTTGAAAGTGATTTGTTACATATAATTGAAAGTTACAGTTCTTGCATTTATTCGCAGTAAATTTTTGAGACAAATATTTGTTAAAAGGCATCCTTAATATTTATTATCTTTGACAACATAGTTTTGATGTGATACCAGAAGTTTAAATGACTTTTTAGAGACGTACTAAATAGTTCTTACTGTAAAATGTCAATCCAAAAGATTTTAAAGAAAGAAACTCAACCATAATTTTAGGATACACACTTTAAGTTAATTTTCATAAAATCTTAATAACGTTGTTTTTCATAACATACGTTTTAAATGTTACCTCGTGTCACAGTTTTCTATAAATAATTGAAGGACTGCATAAAAGAATGAAAATTTTGTTAATCCTTTAACAGCATAGCAATAGATCTCAGCCATGTATTTGATTTTTTGTTAATAGAATTCTTCAGAGAAATACTAAATTAAACATTAAAGAGGAAGGTGCATTTCTCCCCAAACAAATTTCGTTCAATCCGAAAACTTAAAAGCAATCACCGGGACGAACCAGTATGTACGACATTCAAAATCCGAATTCTAAATTCTAGGAATGAATTCTAAAAAGAGAAATCAGAACTCCAATTCTCGAAAAAGGTAGGTATATAAAGATGAAAACGAATCGCCCGTGGAATTCCCCATGTTCCGGAATTTCCCACCGTGAAATACGCATTTTAATCTCGTCTGATAAAGGTTGTTGATTTAGGAGGCAGTTTTTGATTGGACGCGTTGGCAGCACCACGTGGCGCAGGGAAAATGGGATTTTCGGGTGGGAAAAGTTCCGATTCCGCTGACGCAGCGGGGAATCGTAAACTAAGAAGTTGAATACCGGATTCATGGAATGTTAGGATTGGGAATGTTACGCAGGTAAATCAGCTGTTGAAGCAATAAAGTTATGTGGGTTATGAAGACAATGCAAATTAAAGAGAGGGGTAATTTTTTATGTATTTCATAAAAATTCAAATATATTTATGAAATCCAAACTATATTTTTATGACATCAACTCTATAATTTTTTGAGTTAAAGTAAATTGCTCCTTTTAATTTGTGATGAGATGATAGTTTAGGACATTTTGATATGCCGCTTCGTTCTCTTCGCTTCTTTTGTCAACCACTATTTTTTACTGCTATCTGATTTGTAAATTACTCCTTTTGATTTGTAAATTGTAATGTAAACTGCAGTTTAAATAAAAAAAGATAAAAGTATGTAATTATAAAATTTGTTCAAGGATCCATAAATATGGAATTTGAAAGCTTGATTATAAAATTAATTGAATTCCAAGTTCGAGATTTTTTTTTACAAAGGAGTTAGTTGACTAGAATAATAGCTTAATTTGCATTTTGTCTGTAACGTACTACGAGGGACATATGCACCAAATGAGTTAATATTTTAATTCTTTTTGTGAATAAAAAATATTCAAACTGATAAATTAATTAAGTTTTTAAAATTCTCGCAGAGAAATCACGATTGAATATAATCTAAATGAATGTGCATTTTCTCTCTCATCTTTTCCCTAGTTACTAATTTCTTAATTTTTAAACAAAAATTATATGTTATCTTAATATTTATCCATCAATATTCATCAATGTTTTGCATCATGGAAAGATTAATAGCTATGCAAATTTTACATAAAAAGCTTAAATAAAAACGAATGTTTAATAAACTTTTATTTACCTACAAAGCGAGTAAATTTACTGTAACTAAATCTTCATCGTTAAATTATGCAATTAGATATCATGTACTCGAAAAAAAGAGAAAATTTCACGGATGGTTTACTTTAAGGTATAGAGTAACATGTCAGTGGATATGTATACTTCACTCAGTAACGGTTACATCCATTCCCAGTCAATCCATCATACGTGTCTATTGATCTTGTTAATGCTCCCCCTTTCTCCCAAAGTATACAAAGAAACCGATGCGATGTGCTTTTTACAACAGAGAGCTTCTATTCCAAGGAAAACAATAACCATACTTTACCAAGGGAAAAACGAGCGATAAATTCAGCGCTAAATTACCACACATCACTAAGGTGCTTCGATACAGGTTCGATACCCGATAAAAACGGTTACAAATCAAGAATGCGTGCTTTAAAAAGGTAATTTGTTAGAAAAACCGTAACAGCGAAACATCATCATCTGGTTTTTGATGCGTTTCCATGGGCAACAGGTTGTAATTACATTTTCCATAGCAAAAAAAAAAGCAATGAGTTATGGAACGTTTGACTTTTTCCATTATGTTCTGCTATATTCGAAGCGCTCCCATCGGACGAAAAAGCTACCCTCGATAGTATTCGCTGCGGTGTATCGATAATTGTATCGGGAAGTACATTTTCTGCATTATCGATGGTCGTTTTTTCATTTGCATAAAAAAAGAGGAGGGGGGGGTATTCGGCTGAAGTTTTATGGTTTGACGTCAAGAAAAGTGGGAGGTCATTTTGTTTATCACGGAGGGTGTGCATATATGAATGAATATTCATAAAAAGTAATGAGTCACATAAGAATTCTCTGGATTAATTTAGCTTTTCACTGGTATGTTTGCTTTCTAATGCTCAAAATACTAATAATAAAAACAGCCATCGGGAGAAAGGATTTTTGGGAAGGATTGGGACATTTGAGATTAAATTGATCAGTTCTTAGCTTTCACGATAACCGAGGGAGCAATTTAATTTAATGTTTGCAAAGGTTAAGCACAAGGCATATTGATTTAATCATGAAATTCTTGAGATTAAAACCCCTTTGAAAAGCTTGCACTATTTTTAGTGTGAAATTCCATTTCATCTAAAATTTCCAATTGTGTTATGTTTTTCTTTCTTTGTTTGTTTCGAAGGTTATGGTTCATACTATAATAAGAAAAAGGGGTGTGTTGCAACTTTCTTTTTCTAGTATATATTTGATAGCAATCTTAGCAAAACTTAATTTGTGTTTTTACATATATGAGCCTTTATATTTTCATCTCTTACATTGAATAAAGCTGGAAATTCTACAGAAAATATTATTGCATTTTTAACGTGGAATTGAATTTAAATCTTTGATGTTTTGGGATAAAATTGTTCTCACTTTGTTTCAAACTCTGTCTATTTATTATCTCACTGCATAAAGAAACTCTCAAAGTAGTTGAACTATCAAAAGTCGTCTGGTGTTTTTTGTAATAGGGTAATCATATCGCTGCAATAATGTCACACAACTACACAAAAAAGAAAATTATCTCATACTTTCCTCTACCATATAACATAAAGCATAGATTATTATCGATTGCGTCTTCTCCTGGCTATTTTCTCAGCGTAAAAAAAAAGATTCCTTCTAGCTAAGAACCAAATATTGCTGTTATAACATATTGTTGACTGGACAACAAGTTTGGAGCATTCGGTGCCAAAGCTACCAAAATACTATAAGATTGGGGTTTTTCGAGTTGCAAGGCAAGCGATATTTTAATATCGCTGCACCATATCATAATCAAATAAACGTTACATTAAAGATACACGATTCAAATTAAAAGACGTTTAAGCTTACAAAATATTTTGCCTTGTCTGTAGTGTTCACTTATTTAGCGCTAGTTTTCACGATACCTTGTTCTCCATTGTTAAACTAAACTAACCTAAACTTATTGGCGCAACAGCCCTAGTGGGCCAAGGACTAAGATGCCCATCTTCGTTCTATTGACCGTGGGGCCCTGGGGTGTAAGACATATGTCTCGGTTAGGTGGTCAGTCTAACGCAAGGCCCCCAGTGTTTAGTTTTATCCCAAACACGCTTGGTATATCGACCCACGGAAGGGACGAAAGGTTGAGTCGACCTTGCCCAGCCCGGGAATAGAACCCCGGACCTGTGGTGTGCAAGCAAAATGCACTACCATTACGCCACCGGGCTTGCTCTCCATTGTTAGCCACCATCAATCAAAACTTAAAAAATTTCACCCACAATCATTCACCCCTTCTTCCCCAAATAATTCATTTTTTCACCCTAAAAAATCTCATATTCACTTCACAGTGGCACTCCTCTGAATCCATTTTCATTCATCTCCATGCCGACCTTTCAACGCGCGTCAGTCTCGGAGCTAAGCGGCCGGAGTTGATATATCGCGCGTAAAACACCTCCTTTCTTCACACGCGGGGGCGAGAATCTGGTCAAGCCTCACAGGCGACAGCAGAAACTCGAATTTATGGGCCGCCGAAGTGAATTGATGCGGGTGTAAATCACTCTCCGGCAAAGAGGGGGAAATGTCCGGTTTTCAGCATTCCGTGTTCTTCCGCGAGTTATGGAGGAATATTTCAGCATAAAAAGACGCGTCTGCGATTCCTGTGACTTGCTTGTGCGCGGAATTTAAAGCGTCCGAGACGACGTTTATGGTCGGGAGATGTAAACGTCCCCTCTACAAGAAATTTGAGTGGTGAATTCATTCAATTTCCACCCTCCTTCACTTCACATAACATTACCTCACGAAAAAACATCGTGGAAATTGAACATACTAAACCGTTCTAATTCTAATTGGGGTTTCTAGAGGCTTTTGCTTGCTCTTAAGGAGTCACTTGTGTAGTAAGACCGTTTAATGTTTTCAGATATTAGGTAAATAGAACTATTTGTCCGGAAAGCTCATTTGTGTATGCGAATTTAGGCCCCCCTCCAAAAAAGAACTTATGGCAACCAAAAATTGAGAAATCCGACCATATATGTATAACATTATCTATATTTTAAGCTCAAACCTATTTATGTAGCTTAAATGCAAGTTGTTTCGATTTAGTTTGCAATTTATCATGAAAAGTAGAAAATTTATAACCTTAAAATTAGGCTCTTTGAACTAATTCAAACGTATTGCACTGACAGATCGGTAAAAATGCTTAATTTGTTCTAGGTGTTACTTTGTAATAGCTCACAAAGAAAAATAAAACATAGACAGATTATTCGTATCTTAAAAAAAAAATAAAAGTTTTACCATAACTGTTTGCAAAAAACAAGGTTTCATTTTTCACTACTGGAGTATGTGAGTGTCATAACATCTTACCTAAAATGAAAAGAGTATCACATAAATAACAAGATAAACAATGAAACAAAACAGACACCTTTTAAGTAATAATTTACAGACAAACTAAGTGATTATTCAACTTACAGAATTAGATGACTAAAAAGCCTCCTTTTAAAGTAATTTATTCATTGGAATAAAGTTTAGTTTCATTAAATGTATTGCCTTTCAATTAAATGAAAATTTTATTAATTTATTAATATGGTCCAAGGATTAAAAATAAATCAACTTTAATTTACTGTTCTTAAATTTCCTCAATTTTATTTTTAATACTAGAAATAAAATGCCCATAAATCATATTAACATCAACTTCCCCCTAAGGATATTTACAACTTATTACATGGAACACTTAAATATTTTAAACAAGTAGAGCTCAAATATAAGCCTCCTCAAAGATAAGACCAGAAGGCTGTTAATGCTTAAGAGTTTTGCATACATTCTGTAAAGCAATGCATAATTGATTAGACTTAAGTACCTCATCTGAACAGCACTTTTCAGTTAATTCCTGAAAGGCAAAGGAGTTGAAATTATCGAAACTGTCAAAGATTTTCTTCAATTATCAAAGTAAAATAGTTTAGTTTGCTTTTATAATTAATTAAAAATTTATGTAATTACTTATGCAGCTTATTAAGAAGGAACAAGCAATTAACTTCATAATTGTGAATGTATGCAAAACTTTAAGTTTCCTTCCTAAATATTTTGAGGGATGTGTTTGAGTTTTACTTTAGGTATAAATATTTTATGTATACGTACTTCATAAATCTATGAGTAATGGTTTTATGTCATATAACTGGAGAAATTAAAAGGCTTTTAAAGAAGTGCGTTTTCCTCACGTTATCAGTTATTCAACCGCTAATAAAGCTTTTCGATATTTTGGTTGAAAACGTATACTTAAAACTTCATCGAAATGTGTAGTTTTAAAGACTGTGTAGTTTTGCATGGTATCCATTTGGTTTCAATTAAAAAAACATTTTCAGAACAATAGCCCTAAATTCAAAGCAGCAAATGCTTTCAGCGCAATAAAGAACTTTTTTATTTGGTGTAGCTATGAAGTAGGAGTTTTGTATTAATTTGATTCTATAAATTTAAAGCCCTCTCTAAGATATTAATTTAATTTTCTTTTGAAAAATAAAATGTATACTTGATTCTTAGAGGTCATTGGATGCATTTAAGAAATTTAAATGAGTTAACCAGAACTAAATTTGTAATGATTAACCATCGTGAGCGCAGATAATTTTCATTTAAGTAGGTCAAGGGCATGTTTACTTTTAACTAATGTTGTGCCAAGAATAAGGAGATTTTATGCTACTTATCTTTCCGTCTAAAAAAGATTAAAACAGTTTGAAACAAATGTGAACATAAAGCAGACTACAATCACGAAAAAGTAGACCTTAAAGATATTTATAGAGTTAAGTTTAATCACGCTGTCTTTATCTAAATTACAACCAAGAATAAAGAATGACTGTGTCATTAATTTCTTCCACGGTGATCTCTTTAAAAAGAAGCGAACCTATCCTCTTTGTTTTAAACGCAAAGGTATTTTGAGGATTTTGTCTTTAAATATATTCCCGTAAATTTAATTACTAAAAACAATACATCGTGCAAAAATTAAGAAATTGTTCATGAACCTGAGAAAATTCTTTATAAGGGATGTTTAGATAATGCACTTTATTGAATGTTTTGTTGTTTGAAATTTCAATTAAGGCTCTGTCATGACAAAAAAAGGCAATCCACGTAGGGTTAAAAAATTCGAAGTTCTGTATGCTAATGATTGTTTAAAGAACAACATATAGTAGTTTTACTATTTTCTCGATCGAAATATCTATCTAAAATGAATTTAGTGAATGAAATATTGAAAAAGAAAAAAAATAATTTCTTTTAAAATCAATGCGTCGAAAATTATAAAAAAAAAAGGAAAACATCGGGTAACCACAAATTATCATTAATCGCCAATCTCATGGGTGGAAAAAACCAGGAAATCCTAAAATAGAGGGTTATATGATAGATAAGTAGATGCAAAACTTAAAGATTTGAAGTGGAGTTGGTAAAGAGACCAACGTCATATATAAGCTTATAATATTGCTAAGAAGTTGAATATTGGCGCATTAATTAAAACTAACTTTAGTGACAGAAGTTTTAGATCATGGTTAATTTAATAATATTAAGCATTTTTTAATTTTGTTATGATGATCTAGTTCTAGATAATTATATTTTCCTTTTAATTCAGTGTCAATCCTGGTATATTAACAAAACTAAAATTATTTTTCTTTAGATGCATCATATGTATTTTTTACTCCAACGATTTTGAAATAACTGAAATCCCTTGAGATAGTTTTTTTTCCAGAATAACTAATGTTTTAGAAAGAGGAAAGATATGTCATGTAAAATTTCAATGAATTTGAAAAAAAAAAAAAATTTAAACTTATTTTAATAAAGAGGGTATTTTTTACATCTATTCTAAACACAAAGTTGTACAAGACGTCAAGTCATTGATTGTTATGCGCAACCGAAATTAAACATAGATTCTACTCGTAATTAATATTGATGCATAAACACTATAAATTTTCAGTCGTATTTTCTATCATTATCCTTTTTAAAATTTCAAATAAACTAAAAACAAAGTTGTAATTGTTGAAGTGGAATAACTTTTTCATTTCTATGTAAAAAAATATTTTTAAACTACTCTAGTAGGGTAATATTTTTACGACTTTTTAAAACGATTTTCTTTTACATTTAACTCCAAATAACCAGAAACAAAGGAAAACGCACTGTAGCAGAACATAACAAACCGTCAAAACCAGATGATGGGTTAAACAACCAGTGAACAATTTCAACCTTAAAACTTTCATTTATCGATGCCTTCAAAAATCCACATTTTCATCCCATTTCCTGCTTTTCTTTATGATCCCTTTTTTAGTTATACCCCCAACGAAAAGGAATTGCACACGGGGCTTCTTCGGGGCAAGACACGCGGAGTTCAAAAGACTAACCATTCTTCGTGGTCGCTTAAGAAATTCAGGTTTAAGAAACTTTTGGTGTCGAGTCAACGGCTGAGAAGGAAACTTGGCAGCCTGTCATGCTTTGCAAATCGAAAGCAGAGCTTTTTGTGCGTGGTGCGGCGAGGCTTGCATTTCCGATAAAGCCAACAACAATGGCATCACTAAGGTGAATGTCATCCCTTGTTGCAACTTTAGCGGCTTCTTTTTGTGACCCGATTCCGGGTATTTGCAAACCAGAAGAACGCAAAAATCCTTTTTTTTTTTAAAAATAGACAACTGAAAGAATGATTGCTTTTTTTTATTAAAGAAACAGTATTGAATGAGATCTCTAAAGAAATTTATATTTATTAAATTTTCAGTAAGTGGTAATCGTTAATATTGGCTGAATTCTGTGGAATTTTTTTCCTTTAATTTTTCTATAAAAGGCATGGAATTTTTATGGCTTTTAAGAGATGATGCGTTTGTTTGGAACTAAAATAATTTACCATAGATAATCAGCATAGATAGAAAAATCAAAACTATAAAAGTTTGTACCTACTATGTTTTTAAAACCAGAAATTATTAAAATATGAATAAAATAAAAAAAGTGAAGTTTTCCAATAGAAAAAAAAGTATAATTCACAATTTTCAAGTCACATTTTAGGTAAAGGAATTCAAGAATATCTCAGTATCAAACCTATTATTCAAAAGATTGGTTACTAACTATTTGAAACCAGAACTATTCTCAATGAAATAAAACAAACAATAGAATCTTTAATTTATGTGGTGTATTACTGCTTATATTCGTAGCTTTCGTACAGGGATGCAAACTCAAAACAATAAAATAATAGAAATTATTAAAACTCAAAGAAAATATTTTTTTTACTGAAATTTTAATTAAATACCTCTTTATTGGTCCATAGTTCAATTTTAAGAGAGATTATACAAAGAGACTATTAGCTGTTTGATATAAAGGAATTAAATTATGCAACGTATATTTTTGTTATAGATTTTATTATTGCTCCATGAAGATATTTTATTTAAAGTGAATAAGGAAACTATATTTATTTTACTGTACTTAGCAGTTAATCACTCGATTTCCGTCACTATTCAAATTATAAAAATACAATATCATAAATATTGCAATCGCTAAATGAATCTTCAGTTTGAAAAAGGGAATAAGTACAAAAACCAAGTTTTGAATTTTCGTTGTATAATCACCAAAATTGTACTGGAGTTCAGAATAATCATCGAAAAAATATAAGTTTATTCAAAAATATTTTACAGATGAAAAAACATGATGAACTTGTTCCCTTTTTAAACCTTATGAAATTTCAGCTGACAAAAAATCTTAAGAACAACATTTAAACTATATGTCTACTTAGTTCAAAGCACAAAAGTGAATTATAGAAAGACAGAGACGATTAAAATTAAAAATTATTATGAAACTGAGTCAATAAGGCAGTATCATTGGAGTAAGTGAATATCAATGGAGTCATATATTCGCTGGATAAAAAACACTTTTAAATTAAAAGTAAATTTTATGTTAACAATGCTTACAGCACAAATGAGGATTAAAGAAAGACACATTTAACTTAAGTTTAAAATTTAATAAAAAAAAAATACAATGAATGAACATTGATTTCGAAACTTCAAACTACCGATAGGGGGTAGGTATTTTTCCCTCTTTACAATCATGTGTTGAGCGAAGCTTGGAGATTTTGTTCTGCGCACAAAGAAATCAATTTCCCATTTTTTGAACTTATATTCCCTTTTTCAAACGTTCGATTCAAATTTAGTCACTTAAAAATTCGAATTAGTTTCCATATGCTTACGTAAAAATATATAAGAAATCCTACTCGTCGCATTTTAAGCATTATTTGTGCATACTTTTTATACCGATTCCAACATCTCAATTCAGTCCTTATTCAACAACAACATCATCCACAAAGAGTAAACTCCCTCCCTCACAGCACATGTCCTCACAGCAATCATAAATCCATTATTCAAACTTTACTCACACACTAAAAACGCATCTCCATTATCTCGCTCTTAGAGACCCGAGATTTATAATTAAGTCGGCAACAGTGTTTGCGCGAAGCAAACAGGAATTGCAAAGAAGAGAAAGCGAATCTCAATCACTCCGACTGCTTAAATCATCGACGAAAAGAAGGCCTCCCATAAATGTTAACAAATGCGCATTATTCCCGTTTTAAATCACCAGGAGAAAAAAACATCCTCGAGGAGAAGAAGACGGAGTGCAAAATGTCTCATTAGTAAAAATTCTTTAATTGCGAAAAGCCGGTGAGAGCGACGCAGATGCCCGGCGTGTGTATATCTCATTTGCGTTTCAAAGAAAGTCTCGGGACTAGGATTCAAAGGGATGGTAAATAGGGGTGCTTCTTAGCAACGTCTGTGTCGGAAAAGACACACAAAGAGCCCAAAAAGTTAGGTGCTGGGTGTAGAAAGAACTTTTCCTATCTGGTGTCTGTCTCGTAGAGTAAAGGGAGGGAGATAACCAGAGGTTTTGTCTTTTTTTTTGTTTGAAGAGGCCATTGAGAGTTTTTAGTTATCAGAAGATAGAGTTCTTTGAAGGAACAATTGAAATGCAGATGCAATTTAAGAATAGAGGGCAAAAAATAGTCAACTGCTCAGGGAATTCAAATTGAAAATAAATGTCAACCATTCATCTTTTGTTTAATATATTTTGTGGTAACTTTTTTTACCATAAATTTAGGTAACTACAATGTTATCAGCAAAATTTAGACACTGCAAATTAAGTGGCAAACAAAGTTAGTAACTTATTTATCAACACAAACAGTAGAGACACTTTTCACTTTTCTACAGATTTATAAATGTTCCTCATTCCACAGTAGTTCATTTTGTAGCACATAAAAATACTTCAATTATTCAAAAGTTTTGAGTTTAAAAAACTAAAAGATAGAATGCATTAGTTAAAGTCATTCAAAGTAAAAAATATTGTATTTCTCTTAGGAACAAATTGTACTCCATTAAGCAACTGTTTAAGACTACTAAAGTTTTGGCTTAAAAAATTATATTTCTTTTTATGTTAGCTTTATAAGTCAAAAAATGTATTCAATTCTGCAGCATATAGGCGGATATATATCCGATTTCCATACAAGAATATCACACAAGAAAAAAAATAACATGAAAAGTAAAGCTTTGAGTTATCTTATTATCTCATCTTAAACAAATTTCATTTAAAGTGAAAGAGAAGGAAATCCTAAACCTTGTATCTTAAATACCTAAGATCCATATACCGCTTATCTGAATATGTCTATTGATTAAACACAGTTGAGTAATGATAGGCTATAATCTCCTTAGCCTTACATGGTAACACTTAACGAAAGGGAATATTTATCAACGCATGGAACATCAGATACCATAAATAATATATTTCGGGTTATTTGGACATTCTCTGAAGTTATGCCAAATAACGGGTTTTGCACTTATGCATTTTATTGCTTTCTTTTGCCAAACAGAGCAGTTTTAGTTTATCAATTTCCACTGCCTAACTTAATCTTATTCTTTTTATAATTTTCTTAGAGTTAAGTTTTGTAAAAATCTAAGTATTTTTTTTCGTTTTCCGTAGAAATGTTTCTCCAGGAACGAAAAGAAAATACCTTCTATTCTATAATGCAATTCCACTCTTCCTGCACTGAAATTCAAACTAAGCAACTATTCTCCCGTTAAGAAATATTTATTCATGCAAAATTCAAATCTGAGGATTTTACCTTCTAGTTTTAGAGAAGCGATGCTACAACCCTTTTTCATTCCTAAACCTGGAGTTTTTCTGTATGCAATATTGCGATACGTATACACGTGGGAATACATGCAAAAGGTTTTTTTTTTGTTTTGGAAAGAAAGAATTTTAAGTAGGGTTAAATGAGAAACGCATTGAAATATTAGTAAAAAGTAACAATAAAAGTAAAAAAAATTACGCCATTCTAAAAACATTTAACTTTTAAAGATATTGAGAACGTTAAAATCTATTCATGAAACATTTTTTATATATGGCGATCCATTAAATTAATTGAAAATTTTCTCTGTTGATAAAGAGATTTCAAATTTGATTTTAGCCAAATGATATTCAGGTAATATAATTTGGTTGTAAGAAAACAAGTAAATAATCGGGTTGATAAAAAAACCCCATTATTACAAAATTTTAAGGCTGGTTTTTATTCTATGTAAGTGATAATTATCACTTGAGTATCAATAAATTAAGGAGATAGTTATAAAAAGAGTTTCATTGAATTTAGTTAATATCATAAAACAATAAAATATAAACACAGCCAACTTGTACAGTATGAAAAAAAAAATAAAAACTCCTCTCCTTTCTTTCCTAAAATACAAAATAATTTCACATTCCTAAAATACAAGTTAATTTCATTCGCTGTTAAATTTTTCCTTTTAAATATTTACCTGTGAAGAGAACTGACAACCATCGTTTTCTATAAATTAAAATAATTTATAGAGTATTTTTTTAAAAATCGTAAGCTTCCATCATAACAACGCGACAGAATTGTTTAAAAACACATGTACATGATTTCAGCCTCATGAAATATGCTTTAAGGAATTACTCCACAAAACATCTGCGACACTTTCTGCTACAACTTCCATACAACTCAGATGATTAGAAACCAAGAAGTACACTATTATAACTAAAACAAACCCGTCCTTTCAATGCCCATATATACTATTTCCAACCAAAACACTCATAAACATCCACTAAATCTATCAATCTAGATTCCCCTTAACGTCCGAGACAAACTTCCGCTCCCAACTCAAGGACTTCCAACCGTCTCTCCCAGATGGCGCCCCATCGATATCCCCTCAGTAAAGGGACACCGTAGCCGAACTCCCCGGCTATTTGACCAAAGAAAGTGTCCGTTGTTCCTCTTTATCGAAAAGAGTCGAAGCGCTTCATTTATATCCACACTGAAACTCCTCTTCCTCCAGTTTCTTCTTCTTTTTCCTCCGCCGAGAAACTGTTGCGCGTCGGAGGAAGATACGGGAGATGGAGGAGAAGATATCTTCTTCTTCCTCTTTTCTTCTCTGGGGGGGCTGAGGAAGGAATGCTTTGTTGGGTTTAATGGGGAGGGGGAGGTTGGGGCCAATTAAGAATAATCGGAGTTGGGGACATTCGAATGTTAGGTGGTGTGGGGGCGAGGTGAAGTCCCCGAGCGTTTTAGCTTGATTTAGTTTGAGTGTTTAGGGTGTTGAAGGGTAATTGGAAGTGACGCTAAGCCGTGATTTAGCGGGTGCACGTAGTTCGAGAAGTTTTGTTCGTTGGGTAGGCTTAATGCATTGCAGGCTGGATTAGAAGAATCATCAAGTTCTTTTTATAGTGAGCGTTATGAATAGCAAAGATTTTAATTAGGATAATCCGTATTTAAAGAATTATGAAATGCGAAAATTTCTCACAAATTACTCTACCTAACTCGGTGGGGTAAGATTTACCAATATAGATAAATATTTATAGATAAATTGATATCATAATTATCATGTGTGAAACGAACCAGGATACAGGAGATATGGATCGCAAGAGATTTGCAAGTGTATGAGTGGATGAGTCGTTACTTATAATTTCATGTAGTAGCTTAATAAACATACAGAAAACGTTTCTATAAATTACTATATATTTCATACTGCGAAAGGCATTGGATTTAAAATTGGATTCTGTATCATGCCTTTTCCTTTTAGAAACGTCAAAAGAATCCCAATTATGATAAAGCTACTACTCATGCCTTAATTATTAGCATGCTTATCTAATATTTGTTCAAAATTAGTATCAATTAGTTCAAAATTAGTTATCTATTACCTACAGTTCTAAACTTATTTTATTCTTAAATTTTATGTAAAGAAAGTCTGCAAATATGCATTCAAATGTGCTTTTTTTTTTCAAAACAGTACACTAATTAACGTTTCATGAAATATCATTTTGAAATCATTCTTATCCAAAAGGTAAGTTCACACATGTGTTGCCTAAAAAGAAATTGATTGAAATTGATGAAAATATTTTGCAGCCAAACGTTAATCTTTTTCTCCTTTTAAAACTTTTATTTATAATGAAGCGTAATATTATTTTGAATTTAACAATAGTTATCGTATGAATGAATCCCATGAAAAAAATGTTTAAAGTCTCCCCCATAAAAAGTCTAGCCTTAATGAGCATCAATTAAAAAAATAGTTTTTTTCTTCTGAACACTGAACAGTGTGTTTGGGTTCAGAAAAAAAAACTTTTCAGTGAACACCTACGCGTCGGTGTTTTTTACACCTACGCGTCGACTACGCGCGGTTTGATTTTTTAACGCGTCGGTGTTAAAAAAATCCTTCGGCAAATCCCGCATTTGCAACACGCCACTCAAAACTTCAGGGGACAAAAACAAAAAGAAAAAAAAAAACCATGATAATACAGAACTTTTTATCCTCCCTTAAAGGAGACTCTTGAACTCTTCGAAAAATTTTCTTTACGGGACTCTGTTTTGCGACCTTCGGCACCGAGATGAGGAAAAAAAAAGACGTTCCAAAGAATTCTGATCGACACTGAGGAGCGAGACAAAAAACATGAAGAGGGTAGAAATGGCAGGACGCGATGCCAGATCCAGAATAGCCCTCGAGATGAGCTTGATCGCAGTTATCAGTCTCTCCTCGGTGGATGTCGCCAACCCTTTAGGAAAGAAAACGAGGCAAGTTCAGAGCAGACTTTTCATGTCGGGCATAAAGGAATATGTTTATTGTTAGTATCTGGAGATATCAACTGTTGTTACGAAGTTGTGGGGGTCTATGACTTTTTGCGATTGTGAGTTGTCATCGAAGTTGCTTCCTCTGTAGTTCTTTTTTATATGCGAATAGTTTAAACTATAACTTCTGACGATAAAGATCTGTTGGGAGGGTTTATAAGTTTCAGAATAAGTAAGAACTATTTTTTAACTTACATCCTCGGGTTTGGGTGCAACAGGATATACAAATGAAGAAGTAATGACATAAATGTTCGTTTAAATTTATGAATTTAATATACTATTATTTTAAAATAAAAAGTATATGTAAAAGAATATTCTATAAATAGGATAATAAAAGTATCTATTAGCTAATTCTATAAATAGCTAATAGATACTTTCTGTTTAGTAAGTTATCTATTAGGTATAAAAGAGTT
The DNA here is from genome assembly GCA_963680715.1 of Tetragnatha montana. NCBI lineage: Eukaryota > Metazoa > Arthropoda > Arachnida > Araneae > Tetragnathidae > Tetragnatha > Tetragnatha montana. Next base: position 25,936,919 of record OY796680.1, read on the forward strand.
TTTTATCACCCCAAAATAACTTAAATTATGAAAATAGCTTTATAAAATCTGCTTAACCATGTGTCCAATCTGATTGGGTGGGTCAGAAAGTACTATAATTTAATTAATACAGGCATAAACTTCCTTCCAAAAACTACATCCCCTATATTCTTCTATATTCCACTTGCTTCAAATCCACTAAGTCTATCCGTAGTAATATACATTAAATATAGAGTGAAAGCAAAAAATTTCCTACGGTCCAATATTAGAAAATTGTATTACTTATTTTTTCTATATTTTAAAACAATCAATATTTTTTTACCAAATTCATTAAGAAATAGAATTTTAGGTTTTTAATTTTAATGTAATGTTTAAAAGATATACAAATTATGAAACAGCCTTGAAATATAACAAACCTAAATTTGACTGGGTACTTAAATTTTACTAAAGTTAATTAAACTGTTATAAATCTCTTCTTTGTATTGGTTATAGTTTTTCCTGTATGTTAAAAAAAATATGCTTAAATATGGAATTAATTAGAACTCAAATATAAGAGTATCAAAGAGTACACAGAAAAAACACGCAAACACAAAATAGGAATAAATGTTTTAAAATTATGTTCATTTAGTTATCGTATTTGATCTTATCCATTCACTATACGTTTTTAACGCAAAACATTTCAGGAAAAATTTTTTGGGAAGGGAAAAACTTTCGACAGTGATAGATGACGCATTTTACATCTCAAAAACTTTCAAACAAGCAATCATATTTATATAGATTGGAGGGTTAAGACTGAACTGACAGACAAGTTTCATCCTCTGTGGTACAAAAAAACTTGTTTGTGGAACTCGCAAAATGTTGGTACAAAGATATCTCCAAATCTGGGCAAGGTTAATAACATTATTTATTTTATGTGCAGTTTTATTTTCATGGAAAAACATTTTTCGATTATGAATATTATGAATCACATGAAAGAATGAATTTTTCTAGTTCACAAAAAACGTTTATTTTCAAAACTTTAATCTTAACGTTCTATTAATTTATGAATTTACTAGAAAGTTTATCCATTGATTTCAAAGCTAAATCATTCTTTTTTTAAAAACTTTTTTTTTTTTGAAGATTCTTTTATTTTGTGATTTTCAACTTTCAAAAAAATATTTTTTTTCCTTAGAAAAGGTAAAACGAAAGTAAAAATTTTAAACCAAACAAGGAACTATAGGAAATAAAATTTCAGATTCGCAATCTGCTTTCTTTGGAAGATAGTAAAAACGAAGTTTAAGTTCATTTATCTGTGTGAAAAACACGAGGAAATAGTGTAGAAAAGCAATAAAGGAAGGTGGATTGCAAAGCAGAACTTTCCTGAACTTCCATGATTACTTGTGTGTGTTTTCAAACTTAGTTTAGTTCTACCAATTCTTAACTTTAGGCCTTAAAATTTTAAATTTGTAAAAAGGCAAAGTCCTAAAAGTAGTTATTTGAGTGCACTCTAAGTTCTTTAGAACCCTTTCCTATGTATTTTATGCTGGGTTGTTTCTTTTGTAAAAGAAAAGCACCTTGAAGGGTAACTTTATTTTCTCTGAAACTATTCACTACTAAATTTTAAAATAAGATGAAATCTGTAATTTTTAAAGGAATTTTATCTTTTTATATTGTTTTTAGATGTTAATTAAGTTGAGTAAGTTAGAATTATTACCTTTCATTGTTATAATAATTACCATTATCATTAGGTTTTTGGAGTTTAACTATTTATATTACTATTAGTTTATAATTCTTTATAGTTTTTATTGGTAATATAAATTATATACGCAGTATAAATATAGATCCTTAGTGCTGTTCAGTTTCCAAAACAGTTCATTGGAACCTCTACAAGCCTTTATTAAAGATTAAATTTGGGAGGGAAAGCTTGATGAAAAGATGAATGAATGCTTCATCAAAGGATGTTTGTCTCGGATTGTCTTGTCATGAATCACACTGCAAGGTTCTTTGAAGTGCAATCGCAATCGGGAAAACAGGAAATTGCAATCCAATTCTAAAACTCTGTCAATTTTCCGAGTAGAACAGACTTTTCTTAGTTGTGTGGTTTGTAGTTGTCGCATCGAAAACAACATTAGTTCGAAGCTTGTGGTAGGCACTTTTTTTATGTTGTTTCTCTTCTAAGATGCCTTTTATGTTATGAATTGAGAAGACTTCTTCATCGAGAAGAGTTCTTTTATCGAAGACACTTCATTTTTTAAAAAATATCAATATATACCTTTTTTAAAAAATATCAATATATACCTTTATTAAAAAAATAAATTAACCGTCAAAGTGAAACTTCATACCCTTGATTCATGCAATTTAACATATACGTGCTACTGTTTCTTGCCAAAAGGGTCTATTAAGCTTAGTGTGGATGTAATCTTAGTCCGATGTTAGACTACAGGATAGGTAAGAAGACTTATAATTTGAAAGTTTACACAAATGGAAATATACTTAATTGAAAAAAAAATATTTAGACCATTCAAGTTTCAGTTATGCAGGCACCTCTAATAAGAATAAATAACAATTTATCAACACAGAACATTTAAACTGTTAATGTGAAAGGATTAAACTATTAAACCTAAAAAGTCTAAGTCTATAGCATAAAATACCCCAAGGCATGTGAAAATTTACACATTTCGGAGATAAAGTAAGACAAAGAGTAACTTTATTTAGTGCAATTGTATTACAGACAATGAGAGCAAATAGTTTGACAAGTAAAAAAAATCATATGATTCAAGACTCAGAAAAGAAGAAAACTAGTTCAAAACATTTTTAAGTATCAGTTATCAAATCAAGAATTCTCGATTTTTGAACAACTTTCAATAAACGATTATCCTGGTGGATTAAGAATCCGCCATAGGAAAAAACCCTTACCTGATTATCCATTTGTAAGAAATATTAATAGAAATAACCAAAAAGAAATCCTTAAAAAAAGGGCCAATTTACTAGTAACTTTATAAAAAATATATAGATTCCTTTAGAAAATAATTGTCTATTTCTTTCAAAAACTGCCCTTCTCAAAGAAAAAAAAACCTAAGAGAGCAAACGATCCTGATGCTTTATTTTTCTCTCTCCAGGTGTGGCATCGATTGGTCGCCAACGAGGCAAGAAAGCGCAGTTTGAGTGGAGATGTTCACATCGGAAAAAAAAATTCTTGACAAACGACAAATGAATTGCCTGGATGGGAGACGGATGATGCCCCGAGGAGAGTGAACAAGAAGGCCGGACTTCGAAATGCTTTCTTCGGACTAAATTTTGTTGGGTAGGCGAAACTACGTTTTAACTCCCTGTGTGGTTGCAAAGAAAATAAATAATGATTTTGATGTGGCTATTTTTTTACGGAATAAATGGAAGTAGTGGTGGAGTCTAAAAGAATGTATTTTTGGTATTGCCAATTTGCTGAAAATAATAAAATCTTTTGTAAATTGTGAAAACCAATTATAAAAACGCAAATTCAAAAGATAATTTTTTAAAAATTTCGCTTACGTGGTTTATGATACTTTTAATAGGTTTTTCTAAAATAATGATTGTGTTTGGATTTTATATTTTTTAAATCTACAATTCTATAATATGCTAATATTGGATACATTTAAAAAAAAAAATAGAAGAAAAACCATATTGAATTTAAAGTGTCAAACACTTAACTACTACTTACTTTCAGAAATAAATTTAAAATTTAATAACCCACCACAGAAACTATTCTTAAATTAATTACATAATTTTCCCTAATAAATTTCAATAAAATATTATAACTTAAAAAAGAGTTTCACAAGAAAATTTGATCCTATAAGTTTGTATCAAAAACCTTCTTCTACATAAATTTTAAAAACTACGCAGAAGTATTTTTCTACGAGGGACGTGTATTAAAGAAATAATTCTATTTCGCTTATTTCTGCATGAAAGAAAACCTGCCCCCTATTTTCTTAAGAGTAAAAGTTCTTAGGAAATTGTTCGAAATGAGAAGCGAGCATTTCGTTTCAAGATATATGAGTTCCTCAGAGAACAGAAGAATAGCAGAAGAGTTTCTTGTTAGTGCACCTATGAATTAAAGAACGGCTCTTCGTCTTAGCTCTTGGAGGCTTTCCAGATTTCACGTTTCATGACACAACAGATTAAATAAATAGAAACTATTGTTTCCATTATATCTCTATTATTTTTTCATTATTAGTAAAAAAAATCTTCTATAGTTGCATAGTGTAATGGTCCTTATTTGAGGTCATGAATTTATAATTTTTTAGTTGGAAATTGTCAGAATTTTAGTAAGTAACTATCGTGATCCATACAATCTTTCTCAGGGAATTTTGGGAATATTACACGCAGGTTATGATTTATTATGGTTTAAGTCTTTCCATTTAGGTAAGTAAGTCCAGGAAAATATTCACTCACACTAAAAATGACAAATAGTTGTAATAACATATTTTGTATGTTAAATGGAGACCATTTGTTTGAACCAATATTGGTCTTGTGCAATATGTATGCAAATACGAAATTCCTGCTGTCTTATTTTATTTCTTTTATTTCCCAGAAGAATCAACCAGCAGACAGTTCACCTTATGGATGAAACCAAATGCCATGTAATTGGATAAAAAGTGCAATATCCCTGTAGAAATGAAATTATGACAAATCTCAATCATCTTCCTTTTTATGGCTATAATGAAATCTATCACAGTATAATTCGATAACAGTACCTACAATTTATTTATCATATAAACAATTACTACAATTTATTAAACATAAATAACCTCTTTTTTTCTTAATTCATTTTTAAACAGTTTAGTAAGCAACAGAAATTTCCATTTTGCTTATTTCACAATTTAAACGATTTCATCTCTATCTGCGTATTAGATTTAAAAGATGTGCTACATATTACAAAAATATCGCATTCTGCAATATTTTGATGAACTTAACTGCAATACTTGTTGAATTTGCATTTTTTAAGTAACTTTTAAAATCCTCAAATTAATAATTAAACGGAAATACATAAAAAAAAGTGAAAGTAAAGGTATACTTGAACACTTTGAGGAAGCTTTGTTAAATTCTAATTTCTTAAGTTCCTAACATACAAAAGATTTAAGTGACAAAAATTAGATTCAACACCAAGAATAAGCTTAGATCATACATGTCCTACAACCAATTTATCCTTTCTTTTTAAAAGTTAAGAACTGACTTTAACCATGGCCATAAGGCCAGAGAAGCTCGAAATCTTGAGTGACGTTCTGCTTGCTATTTCGCCTCATCATTCTCTTTTTGGACAACAGCGCAACTCCAGTCTGAAGGGAGCATGCAAGATTTCAGACTGGAGTTGCGATGTTGTCCAAAAAGCGATGATGACGCGAAATAGTAGGCAGAACGTCACTCAAGATTTCGAGCTTCTCTGGCCTTATGTGTCTAGATGGCCATTCTTTAACTGTATTTTCTACACAGCCATTCTTTAAACTGAAAACAAACTCTCTGCAACAAGGTCCCAAAAAAACTCCACATTCAGTTATTAAGAATCATTACTACGCCTCATCTCCAATCACAAATTAATTTTCCGCGGGCAAAACCGCCTCATCAAATTGACACACCACACCATTAAAGATAATCAAATCACAATCAAAACATCACACAACTCCATAACCAGCACTCTTAACCAAAACACTAAACCGAACCCCCTCCATACACCAAAAATCTGCACGAATCGCTTGAACAAAAAGGGGCGAAGATCGAACACGACGGAGTTCTGTTCGTCACCCCAAACGACCGACCACCCTCTCCTTAATGAGGAGGCTTGTCATTTGCAGCCGATATTTGCGTTCCGGGGGGACTAATTGGAGATAACGCGAGACAAATGAATGCGTCCCCCCTTTAGAGAGAGAGAACCGGTAATTATCGATGGGTGGCATTCTTATACGGATTCTCTGATGTCGGGGTTGGAATGGTCAGCTGAGTGTCAGTTTGGCTGACTTCCTTATCTCGTGTGTGATAGAGAGATGCAGTCGGTTCGTATTTTAATTGGGGGATGACAGTTTGTCTGAGATTTGAAGGGAGGGTAAGTTGTTAAGACAGTTTTGAGGAGTGTCAGCACTCTTAGGGATGTAGACATGAGGTTAGAATGATTTTAGAGTAAGTGTTAAACTTTTAGTGAATGAGTGTTAGGAATAATTGAAGTATTAACATACGTATAACTTAAGTCTTAAGGATTTGGTTTAGAATTTATCATTATGTAGTATTTTTATCCGGAACAGCTTTAGAAAGAGTCCTCCAGTTTCCATGTGTAACCACAGATCCCACAGCAACCTGGTGAAAGTCTTGTCAGCATAGAGATCTAATATTACTATTAGATCTCTAACAATAATCTACTAATTACTATTATTTTAGGATCTAATAATAATAATATTATTAATAATTAGATCTGTATGACTGTCATTCATAATTTGAGCTGTGGGTAAAAATGGCAGAAGGAGGACAGGACTCTTTCTAAAGATGTACCTTTTTATCCTAGTGATTTACAATCATTAGTGTGCCTTGAAGAAAATGGGACAGGGGTATGGGATAATTTCAATTTTCTATAGTCAAAAAGGGAAAATTTCTGATTTTTGGAAAAGACATTATCTCGAACTTTCCCTTGGATCCTAACCCCAAAGAGATATTTTTAGACAGAGAAAGATAGTACAAAACTAAAAAATAATCCCACAATTTTAAAAACAGTTATTGCTAAATTAGTATTTACATCCACTTTTAACTAAATGCATCCTCTTGAATTCCTAGCTTTGTGAATTAAATAGTTTAAATATTACCTCACCTTATGTCCCTAAGATAATAAATAATGAATTTTAAATGTGACCCAAAAAATCCATTATTAAAAGATTCCTTCAAATTTTACCTTAAAGTAATAATAAAATTAAGGGCTATCAATTATTAATAAATTATGAAGAAACACTTTCATATGTAAATCATGTTCAGTTTTTTAACTGCTCTTCAAATTACAAGTTCCACTACATCTACTTCCGTTCCCATTCAAACGAAAATTGGTTCCGCAAACAGATCAGACTCGCTATTTAAATGATTGCAAAACTCGAGTTATTAAATAGATAATGAAGGAGGGAGTGAAGCCTTTTTTCAAAAATTAGTGTTGTAAGAATTTCAAAGATCCTGTTACACAATCCAACCGTTATATTCACTTGGGTTAATAACTGAGAGGAAATGGGGCTATTTATATGCATTGAAAATGCTTTGAAGAATCGAAAGCAATTGAATTGATTTTCATTCTTGAGAACCATACCTCGGTTTCAAAACGCGCACTTTGACGTTAAATAAAGCATGAATGGGCTTCAACTTTCTCTTGAGAGGGATTCTGTGATGAAGTCGATTTCTTTAACTTCGAGAAAGGCAATAGTATTAAAGTGCAAATAATATTTAAAAGAAAATATCAAGTGTTCAAAGAGTTTAAAAACGGAAAGGGTATTATACAAAACCAATTTACAAGGGAATGTTTAAAGGGCAATTCCATGAAAATGTCAACCTGAGCATCAAAATTTAAAAAGTTAAGAAATGTTAAAAGTAATGATAAAATTATATGTAAACAAAAATTGTCAACAGAATATAACCTATAATTTTCTACTTTAATTGCTAACCTCTTGAGTTAACTCTTTTATATCATTTTAGTACATTATTTGAATTTTTTGCATTGGGAGATTCAGAAATGTCTGTCAGTTACCAGACACACGTCAGTCAGTTACCATATTGTAATTACTATCATTCTCTATTGTAGCAAAATTTTTGAACTCAAATGCCATATTCTAAAAGCTTATGTATTGTTCTTTACCACCTTTGTAACTTAATTGAAAATTACAATAAATTTCAGAGGAATCTCGTATGGACTGTGTTAACGTTTCATAGAGGTTCCATAAATGTCAGTCAGTTACCATGTGTTCAAATATTTTTCAAAAATAAATAAAAATATATTTTGAAAATTTAATTATGCCATTATATATAGCTAACAAGAAAGCAGTAAGCAGTATTTTTTTTAAAATTTATTTTGGGGAAGTAAATTACAAAATACTTATTATTTGCCTTTGTGAATGTCAGTCAGTTACCCGTGGAATTGCCCTAAAGTAATACCAGGAAAGCTACTAAAAAGTATTTACGTATTGCAATTTTTTAAAAAAGTAAATGGTAAATATATGATACTCAAACACCATATCACTTCTATAAGAAACCTAAAATTGTTGAGTACGAAATTATTAAGTGTTGAAATTAATCAAAGTATATAATTAAATACTTTCAGTGATAAAGAAAGAGTGGTATAAAATTTAAAGTATTAATCCATGAATTTATTATTGCTTGAACACAATCGACAATGCTTACAAATGCAAAGACCAAGACCTGAAATTCAGAAATTCTTACGCCTTTAATATGCTTAGAAAACCCAAAACAGCCATCAAAACCCCACAAAATATTCAACCCCTCACAAAACCATGTCCCCAACATCCCAAATTGATACTCAATAGCGCGGCACAACTTCAAAAACATCCTCCCGAGCATTTTCCGAAAAAAAAAAACAACAGGAAAAGACGTTTTGATCCGGAGCTTTATAAACCATTAAAATGACGAATGTTTGCTTTTTTGGGGGAAAAAAACTGGAAGCTATCTATCAAGGAAAACAACCAACCCCCCGGTCATCCTTCGGACGAAGAGGCTCGTTTATTAAAAATGTGAAGAAACGTCAAAGAGTCGAAATTGCAAAGTAAATGCCTCTGCTTTATGGGGACTGCTCTTGTGAGGTTATTTGTTTCGCATGACGGATCATCATCGTTCTGGGCTCCCATGTTCTGAGAACGTCTTCTGCTTTTCCGTTGGATATCCCATTATGGAACAGTGACGGGAGCGTTTGCATCGTAATTAGGGATTTTGTTCGTAGGATTGTTGTGCTTTCGTTTTTGTTCGTGTATTCAGAAATTCGTCTCTTTGTGTTTGAGTTTCCTTGGAGGGAGGATTGACTAGCTTTATGAGGGTCTGGAATGAGTAGGTTTATGTTGTGGATTTTGAAATGGGATTCGTAAGTACCGCTATTTTGTGGAAGAATTGGTAGTAATGAGAATTTATTTTGAATCTAGGATGTATTATTATGTTGTGAATTCTTTTCATATGTTTACAGAAATTCATTGCATTCATATGTTATTTGCTGAAATTGATCGATCCTTGGATGACTAAGGCGAACATATATCTCGTTGTCATACGTTTAATTTGTTTGGAATTTACTTAACTTATTTTAAAAGTAGAGAGGTTTTTTAAAAAAATCACTACAATAGAATGAAATTAATATCCTTACAATTCCATTAACAATTCGGATACATTTATGTTGCTTTTAAAAATAGAAAATGAAACAATTTAAAAAAAAATCAAATCCAAAGATTCAGTGAGAGTTTTTTTCAATATTTAAGAGTTCTATGTCACTCAAAGATTTTCAGTCATATAAAACGTTTTTCCTTAAGTATACAAAATGGATAAAAGCATTTGAGACGTTTGTAGTAACAACGAGCTAACTCCAATAATGTAAACCTTTTGTTGCTGTAAGCGCCTCAAGTGTATGACAACTAAGAAAAAAATCAAAAGAACAATTAAATTCCAATGTTTTTAACTTTCTCTAAAAAATTTTATTGAGTTTGTTTCGCGATCCAATTTTTACCCCTTGCACAGACTTGAAATTGAAACTAATATGCTTTCACCCTGATGTATCACAAAAGGAGTAGATAGTAAATCATGAATGAAGAAGCCATACTCCTCCCCTACGAGTGTTTAACCAAACTTCTTCTTCTTCAACAGCACTACAGCCTGGTACAGGCCAAGGCTTTCTCTGTCTGCCTCCTCCAGACTGCACGACTTTGTTTAACCAAACTCCCTCTCAATAAATATCTCCAAAAACACCCTTAAACCCAAACCCCAGCTGACACTATAACCTACAGGAAATACACCAGCTTAAAGAAGAAATTTTACAAGAAAAAAAAAGAAAAGAAGAAGAAGCTCCCCATTCATTTTGCGATTCACGTGTCTCCCATCCACTTTGTGATTTGTGATCTAGCACGTAAATCACCCCATAAAAGATAAAAGCGTGATTCTTGGGAGAGAGGGGAGAAGGAGATGATAAAAAAAATGTCATTACGTGTTGGTAGGTGTGTGAGATGAATCGGAGGAGATGGTTTTCCGAATTGGATTCACTCGGTGGGAAATATTTTAAATAACAGTCAACAAACTTGCTCGCTTGGGTGTTGCCGTGGGTAATGAACACCTCGGGAAATTTTTCCTGAAATGAGAAGTTTGAGGAGTTGCTTTTGACGAAAACAAGAAATTAATTTGTTGCGAACATTATTAAAAGCTTCATTTATTTCCACCTTTAAAGGCTGGTTTGTAATTTTTTGAAAAAGTTTTTTTAGACTTGTTCATTTACGATATTTTTTAAAACCATTTTTGTCTAAATTGGAAAAAGTTTCCTTGAGGTACCTGGAAGTTTGGGCATGGGAGACTAAGAAATTTTGTCATTAAAAAGCATTATGTCTTAGGTATTCTTTAATTGGTTAAGGTGTAAGTAATTTAAAACTACAGTTAGGATATGTATGCAGTAGGATAATAGGCTGTAATCTATCTTAATCTATTTAGCATGGTCACTTTACTAGGTATACCTTACTTCCATGAATCTACAAGGTCAAATCAAAGCTTTGAAACGGACTTTCAAACAGATTTTATATTTTATTGATAATTTAATCTTTAAGTTTGAGATTTATCATTCATCATGCTATACTAACACCTTTTACTTAACATTAATTTTTATAAAAATCTTTCAATTATGCATTTATAAAAGATCTTACCTAGATCTTTCTATAAAAATAAATAAAAGTGTGCATTTTAGTCTGATAAAAAGCGTCCAAAAAGTTAGTTATTCTAATGTTCTATCTAAGTAACACATTCTCAGCAATCAGCAATCAGCAACTATAGCTCATTTGGTTCTCCGAAAACTTAGTGTTCCATCCTATTTTTGTTAAACGGAACAAAGAGTTGTTTTATCTCTGCATTGGATCTCAAAATAGGGGTGTGGTAGAGCGTCAGGCTTTGACGTTATCACCCGAACGGACTCGTGAAATTAATTGGCGAGAAAGATTTCGGTTCGATAAGGGTTCTTTTAATTTCCGTTTAATTTCTCCAATGACTGTCTGTGAAATAGCTTTTCGCTGGCTCAGTGTTTTGGAAGCATACATTATTGTTTCCTAGAAAACTGTTGGGTTTAAATAGGTTTAGGTCTATTTAGTCCTAAATAAACGTCAAGTTTGAATCTGTTTTTACTAAATATAATCAATTAATAGGTACAAGACACAAACCGTGTAAACAATTTAAATTAATATCGTATTTTTTGTGTACAAAGTTGTTTGAATTGAAACTCTTGAAAAGTGATTCTTTATTTCTTATAAAATATATTAGTAACTGAAAGTATACATTTACAATGAACTGTGAGATTAGAGATTAGATATCAGAAATTTTAAGAGTAGATAGACTTTTTATATTAACGAACTTAATTTATGAAAAGTTAAGCATAAATGTGCGAAGGAAATATTGTAAATGAAATAAAAATAAGGAGTTATAAACTTTGAACTTTAACTGAGAAGTAAAAAAGATTCTTAGTAAGTGATACCTACAGTGGGTACGCATATCAAACTATAAAAAAGTAATATTTTCAGATTTTATTATACTTATTAAGCATTTTATAGTTTTGATATTTGAAAGAGCAATATGAAGCTAGTCTATTAGGTGACAGTCTATTTTATACGTTTAAAGTATAAAAGAGGATAAACAACACTATGAGAAAAGAGTTTTCAAAAGGAAAAATCGAAATCTTAAATGCTCAGTAAAATCGGCACGCAAGGCACCAACCTCAAGGTATCTCATTCCCTGGTGTCCCCTATAAAAACTATAAGGAACTTTATAGAAAAGAGATGAATTTTAAATCAGAGGTTTCATTCGATTTTACGACCACCTCTGGTCCCAAACGGCGAGAAGTGAAACAAATGTTCGATTTTATGGCCCCAACCCCCTCCGTTACGAACACTTCGCAAACAGAACAAAAACCTGATTGGCTCCTCCTCCCCCCACAACACAAGCTAGGATTTCCTTCGAAACACCAAACGACAGAACAAACTAATTTTTTAAAAAACCATAACTTAATTGAAGCCGATCGTTTGGAGAGAGGGTGCTAAAAATCGATTGTCGGTTTACTGCGAAATCTTCATCGAATCAGCATAATCGATGGAGTGAAAGCTTTTTGGGGAAAATCGTACGCCTTCCCTTAATCTTTAATCGAAAACGATAAAAAAGTTTTTACGAGAGGGTCGGATAAAAAACAGAACTCCAGATGACGCGAACGATAAGAGGTGTACAGAGTCCCTTAACTAAGGTGTAGAGGGGTCTTAATTTTCGTAGCAATCATTATCTTATCAATAGACATCGAAGGAACAAAAATTATCCGCGCATATGTGTAGCATAAATAACTGCTTCGTCATCACCATAAACCCGTTTATTGGATCAAAAGCTTAGAAAAAAACAAAAGTGTTTTGAAAAGCCACTGCTTAACTATTCAGGCAAAACGTTTCGAATCTTTTTTAATGTTTACTGTCGAGGAATTTTATATGCATCCCTTTTGTTTTGACTCCATGCCCCTGCTTCCTTTTTTGTATTGTTCGAGTCTTAATAGAGCAAAGCTGTATTGTACTTTGTTTTAATATTAGTTTGGATTCTGTGTACACTTTATCTTTGTAAAAGAGAAGTTAGCCGACTCATGCAATGTTTTGTTTGGATAGGAGAGAATTTTATATTTCTTTCTTTAATAAAAAGAACAAACCAGAAAATTTAACAAGAGGCTGTTTTATGTGCTAAAGAAGCGGTTTTATACTGGGCTTTTAAAAGTACTTATTTACTCATTTTACAAAAAACCTGGAAATATACTTACTCAGAATTTTTTTTACACTTATATTCAGGCATGATAGAGTTTTTTTTTAAATATGTTACGGTACTTTGAAATTACTTATCGTTAACTTTTATTATCCGTTTAAATTGGATTTAATAAGTAAAGTTCCTATCAAACCAACACGTATGAACGAGATGTTCCCTTGCATAATGTTTCATCAAGAAAATTTCACTAAAAATTTAAAAATAAAATAATAAATAGATAAATATAAAAAAAACACTAAACAAAACTGTTTTTCATATTTTTATTTATCTGAGGTTTTTTAATTGAAATAGATGTTCTTTAAATACTTTCTTACAATTATAAAAACATGAAATTTTAAGGAAAGTACTACTAACAATAAAAAGAATATAATTCGTATAGAGAGTAAGAAACAAAAAACGAACTAAACTTTGACATTTCATAAATTAAAAAAAAAATAGTGCAATTAACATACAAGAGAAAATACGCTTAAACAAAAAGAGTCACATTTACGGAATTTGCAGGGACAAGTGCAAAGACGTATCTGTCATTCGAAAATATTCCGATGAATGGAAAAACAACCCAGGAAACTCGATAAAACAAAGAAGACCACCACAAAAGAAGAAGGATAAAAGAAAGATGAATTTCAAACCAATTACAAAAATTCTTCTCCTTTCCCAAAAGACGGCAAAGACCGCGTCAAGAAAAGAACAAGGATTCCACATCAAGAGAAGCTAGAGGGGAGAGAGCAAGAGACTCTGCATGCCTTGTCTAACATTGTGATGCAATTTTCCCCCCAGTCGAGGTTGAGAAGAAGCCAGCAGAAGATGGGTAAGGAGAAGACGAGTCTTATGTAACACTGCTAGGTGCGTGTTTCATGTTCTCTTACCAAAGCAATGGACGGTTTGAGTCTGATTTAAATTGGACTTTTAAGAAATGAATAGAAATAAGCTGTTTGATTTCGCCCTATTAAAGAATCATTGATACTGTAATACATGTTATATGTATGAATTAAAATTGTTGAACGAAACTAAAATTTGTTTTTATTGAAAACAATATATTGTAAATGCATAATGATATTTTATTTTTTTCACTTTAATTTTTAGTGTTTACTTATTTCTCATTAAAATACCGAGGAAACATAAATTTACTCACAGTTAATACATAGTGTGAAAAAACTGCTTCATAAGGTATCTGAATCTAATAACTTAGGAATTTATGTGCATGATGGGAGGTAATTTTGATAACATAGGAATGAAGAAAATATGAGTAATTTAAGAACATTTTAGCAACTACAAAACCTAAGAACTCAAAAGTTGATAGATTAAACTTATGTCCCATAAATTTCGTTATTAACACAATTCAGTAAAAGTAAAAAATAGCAATGATTTGTAATTAAACTAATTACAATGTACAAAAAAATGTAAACGATTTTCAAACATTGTTCAACAAATCTTCACTTTAATAAAAATATTTATTTAATTTTCTACATTAATAAAGTGGATCTTTGGCACTAGACGTCAATAAGCTATAAATCAACCAACCACCTGCCTATAAAAACACAATATTTTACTATTAAATGAATCAGAAGATAGATAAAAAAAAGCCTTGTGACTATAGCGGGACAGATTCTGGTCGAAAATGCCAAACATCTTCAATTCCAAAGACTTACAAACTTGTAGTGTTATTTTGCTATTAAAGAGATCGAGTATGAAATTTGTATCCAGAATTAACCGAAACAATAAACAACGACAATTCTGTAAATTGAAATCATCACGACTGTTCTTTGCTCCTTGCTCCATCTGGGCGTGAGGCAAAATAATCGAATAGTCAGAATCGAGTGTTATCGACGAAGGAAATAGGGTTTCACGAGACAGTTCACGGTAAATAAATACGCACATCAGAGGCTGTTTTTCAATATCAGAGCAAGGCTGAAGAAAAACCGTTCCCGCAGTGAGCAAGTTATTTTGGAACTTTAGCCCTGTCTCCCTGCCAAAGGCGGTCCATTCATCGTGAAGAGGGGTGAACGCTTGGGAATCATACTCATGTAGTAACTTTACGGTGATACGTACACAATTCCCGTAAGATTTAAACCACTGCTTTCAAGGTATTTTGCGTAACTAGTCCCGTTCACTCATTGTTAGTTAGAGTAGATATTCCGTACTTTTAATCAAAAGAGGAAAAACATATTTTAAATTGTAATAAGCAATTACGTTATTAGTTCTTAAATATAGGAGAAAAAAGTTTTTATTTTGATTCTATGTCTTGTGAGTCATATGTAATAAATTAACGTCCCATTACAAGCCATTAATAGCTGTACACTTTATTAAAATTTTATAGAATAGTGGGCAGTTTATGGCGTTTGTCTCTCAAAACCTTTCTCCAAATATATAAATCAAATTAAAAAAATAATTAACTTTGATAAAAACTGGCAAGAAATTTATGGACCCCGTACACTTCATAACAATTATATAATTATTAGTATAAAATAATTAAAGATAAGCAAAATAATTTAATGCAGTATTGATATCTTCCTGGATTTGAAGTGCGGAACCTTATTTTACGTTAAAAGGTTCACACTATACCGCCTCGGCCATCGGGGCTGTTGCCAAGATCGTTCAGTATTGAAATTTAAATGTTGTACAACTCGTATTATGACGGTCTCTGAGCCCATAAGACTACGCATCCGTCATTGGACGGATGCCTAGACACTTCACATGATACCATCCTTTTATCACACAAAAGAAAAAAAAAATAACAATTTTGCGGTAACATGGAACGAGGTATTACATTTATGTATTGTCAGCATTAATGAAGGAATATTTTTTTTATTTGTTTCAGAAAGTTGAAACAAATTAGTTTTTTTTTAAAGTACTAGGGGGCCTGCCCCCTGCTCGCTATCGCTCACCAACCCCCGTAACTGCTTCGCAGTTCTTTTCAGATCGCAAAATGGTCAAAGTGAAGATTTTCTGAAACAGCGGCGGCAGCGGCAGCGGCGGCGGGGGTGCGACTGTTACTTTTTTTTAATATAGAGAGAAAAATTTGTTTAAAATTGTATATATTTATAATTAATGGTTTAGAAACTGAATACATACACTAAAGGAGTAAACACCATTCATAATGCATAATGACATTTGGTAATTAAGAAATTATTTGTTTACTCGTTAATGAAAATTTTATAGCAGTTTTAATAATTATATTGTTTTTATTTCGAAGAGGAATATTTACTTAATCAAAAATGTTTTGAGCAAAATTTTAGAACAGGTAACATGAAATTGAAACCCCTATAATTTCCTAGGATACTGCGTAGATGCAAGATTTACGATGACGAGACGCCTTCCTCACTATCAGCCATTTCATCGAGGCAGATATATACAGATTTGAAACGCCTTCTACTGATGATGTCCGGCGAAGTGTCGGACGAAACGTTTAGATTTTGATTGATTATTGATTTTTAATTAATTAATTTTTACTCCTTGACCACAGCTTGAAGCTCGAAAGAATTTTTAATAAACATAAAAACAATAAATTTTACTTTTCCCAATTGTTCCGTTTAATCTTCGTCTCTTGTTACTCAAGGTAATGCATTTTCATGACAGTTTTAATCATAAAGATTTCTTAATCTCATTTCGTTAGTTTGAACTTTAATTAGTTTGTGAATGTACATTCAGAATTTACTGGACTGCCCCAGACTTATAATTTCTATAATAATCTGAATCAACTGTTTATGGAACTCCAATTATTATTCATATGCCCTAATTAGAGGAAGTGGGTTCTTATTTAGGTCAAGATAGTTTAAACTAGCTGGAATAAGAGAAAAAAGTGTAAATAAGAGAAAAAAAGAATACATTAGAAAAAACGCTATTTTAAGGTGAAAATTAAACGATCTATTTGTACTGAACGAGTAAGTTTAGTTATTATATTGGCTAAACATTTGAATTTTTAAGGTAAAAGTTTCCTACCGATCATTTCCTAATGCTTACATTCCATTACTAATACATTTTTCTAATATGAAAAATATGCGTATGAAAAATTCTATACATTTTATTAATATTTTTCGTATTAAAAGTGCGATTTTTATTTAGTTATATATACGATACCCCAAAATAAAACTATGTTGAGTAAATAGCATTTAATTCAATGTAACCTTTTAAATCTGTTTACGTTTCTAAATTCCCCCAAAATTTGAAAAATTAATCTTCTTCAAAAGAGTAACTTTTACATTTGAACATGAGCAAATTTTACCAAAATATATTTAAAAATTTTAACATTATTTACATCTAATAAATACTGCAAGGGAATGTGTTATTTTTGGGTTAAACAAACAAGAATCAAGTCTCCATACGTAAAACCACCAGAAAATACAGAAACATAACATTTAATATTTTATTTCTTTCACCAAACTATGCGGTTGAATCCGCTTCAATTAAGCTAAACGTCCTGTAACCATGGCAACGCGATCTCTAGAGATAAAAAAAGTGGTCTTGCGTTCGGTGGTAATTATTTAAATATTTTATAAATGAAAACACCTTCTGAAAAAATGGGGGTAGCGATTTCTTTTACTTTTAAACAAAATGGAAATGCGTATCCACTGGTAGACTTTTTAGGAGCGTACAACTTTTCTGATCAAATATTTAACACACAGCCATTAAAAAGTAGGATTCGGAAGTCCTATTTGGAAGTTTTCATCTAAAGCGTTGCCTAGAATATGGCGTAGAACCAGAAAAACCTCTTACTGTATCCAGACGAAGCTAAGTTTATGAACTAACCAGGAAAAACGTGCTTCGTATATTATCCGAAGAATAAATTTGGAAATATCCTTAAACACATAAAAAACAAAAACTTCTACTTCTGTACTGTTTTGTATTAGATAAGATTGTAGTTTGGAGCTTGGTAGGATGAGGCAATATACTTAAGAGAATATAACAGATTAACGTAGAGATGATACTGTATTGTCTGGAATATTGCATATCAACAATCATATGGAACATTACGTAGAATTTTTCGTAAGATTAAAGTTTTTTAAATAAAGCGCTTTTGAAAATAAAATAAGTAAATTTAAGATAAAAATAGTAAGAAATAAAGATGGTCAATATTAGGTAAAATAGAGAATATTTCTCCGAAATTAGAGAGTTAATTCTTAAAAGGTAGCAACATTCCTTGTTTTTTTTTTTTTAGAAAAAACTGTTACTTACACATTTAAAAACAAAACTAATATATCTTCCTAAAAAAAGTTTTTGGTGGACGATTTCCAGAGAAAAACGTTTTAATTACTGATTCGAATGACACATTTCTGGTATCAAAATGTCCGGATTCTTTCGAGGATTGTCAGTAAGCTGATGGATTTTTTTTTTAAATTCTCAGTTTTAAAATAGTTCTATTCTTTTAGATTTATATGTTTTATAAAGCGAGTTAAGCTCAGTCAGTGAGTTGGGTTTTGTGAGGAAGCAATCCAAAAGGTCCTGCCTGCGTAAGAAGTTTACAGGGGTTGGTGAGGGATAGCGAGCAGGGGGAGGCAGCTCCCTTGTATTTAAAAGAAATAAACTTGATTAAAAAGGACTTGTTTTTTTCAAAATTTTCATGTTAAAATAAATGAATAAAATTAATAAAGCAACGCACTTAGGTAATTTAAAACTGAACTATTAACGATATTCTATGTGTATAAAATATTTGCTGCGTACACTTGCTTAAACAAACAATAAAATGAAAAAACTTCAAATCGATTCTTTTAATCAAGATTTCTTTTTTCTTTTTTTTTGACTTTCCTACTGACTAAAAAGTGTCACCGGTACAATGATTTTAAGTGCATCGACTTAATAACTCCCATAAGTAATATGAAAGGGATGAAGGAGTCGTGTATTAATACAACAACGGCGCATGTATAGAACTAATCCTTATTCAGATTAAAACGGCGAAACAAAGCAAAGCACTCCCCAGGCGAACATCTAATCCCAACTGAAGCATTAATCACCAGGCAACACCCAAGGCTTTAAAAACTAAGCGAACAAGGAAAACCTGCTAAAGACCCTAATAACCCCACCTCTTAACTTCCCTAACAAATTACATTCTGTCCGTTCGCAGCGGAATCCCAACCCTCCAGTGTCTTCGTCCCGGAGAATTCCGGATCCGAATCTGGGGAATTTGGCCGTTGCCAGGTTCGTTAATCCCTTCGAGTGAGCTTGAAAGGGCACGCTTCCTGGGGTGGACCCTACCTTCGGGGAGCGTTTCCGTTCTCTTTCGAGGGGGTGGGTGGTGAGAATAACTGCGAGTTGTTTAATTTTGGATGCATTGATTTCGAAGGAGTGGGTTCATTGGAGTTATTCAATTATGAAAGGGATTCATCAATTAGTCTGTAAACCAATGGAATAGTATTCATAATTTAATTAATTTAGATCGACTTAAATGTTGAGGTTAATCCTATTACTGATGCGAGTGTGGGTTTGTACAATCGTTAGTCCGAAGAAATTTTCTGGAATTGGGAAATTATTTTAGAAAGAAAGGATGCATTTTACAAGATAGTAAGTATTTTAATGAAAGGAATAACCAATTACTATTACATGTTAGATATGTTTTACTATATGCATGATTTTCTTTTTACATTTGTAGAATTATAGCAATAAACCTTTTCTTTATTTGAGTGAGCAGTCGTTAATTAATGCAAATTACTAGACAATTGTCTAATCGTAAAAATTACAGTAACTAGCGCTTTTAGAAAATTATAAAGAACATGGAAAACTGAGAATAACTGTTGATAAATTATAATTCAACGGTTGATGTTACAATGTAATGTTCTTATAAAGTAAACACAGTAGTACACCACTAAAATAGAAGTACAACAGCTATGATGCAATGAAACTTCAGCAAATATAACGCAATGAAAAGTAGCAAAATTATCACGAAACAATGAGTTGTTAATAAAATTTAGGTTGATTCAAAATGGAAAAATATCAATACGGGCATTGTTTTTCTTAATTAGCACACTGGTTTTTATCAATTCTAAAAGTTTCCAGGAACTCCTTACTGGAAGGGGAAGTCACAGCATGAAATTGTTATTTAGGATGCATACACTCTGATATTTTCAACCATTGTTCTCTCTTGTGAATTAAGCACTTCACACATATTTCTCTCCAGCACTATTGCTTTGTTTATATTTATAGTATATAACTTTAAAATTGAATCACCCCGTGTTTTCCTACACCTACATGATTATGATTCCTACTTCAGCTCTTTGTGCGCCGATTTTCTAAACGACTAATTAGTTTTATTTAAATAGATAAGAATTTTTCAATATATTCAAAACAATAAATCAAGATTCTCAATAGGGCTGTTGTTAGAAATTTTCAAAAACATAACTCGCATATCTAAGTATACTCGGAATATTGAAAACCTCGTTTATTTCTCTACCACAGGAACCAGTGTAATCATGCATGATGTACTTCGGTGAGGACATCATCTGAGAAATCCTCCTACCTGTCCATACCATCGTGCGTTTGCGTGAGGAGACGGACCTGAATAGTTATGAAGTGTCATACCCCCTTCCATTATTGACAAGACAAGGGGAACCTCAGGACTAGTGATGGCACGATTTGGCGCAATCAGGCAACCACGTACGAATACAAAATTGGAAAACGCCTAAGCAAATCAAAGCGAAATCAAGGTAATGCCACGCATACGGACACTATAATGTATGAGTTTTGTTAAAATCGATTAGACTAGAAAAAGATACTTTTTCCTGGAAAAAATCAACATTTCTAACTAGTTTTCATAAAATACTACCTTTAAATTGTATTGTATAAGCGAAAATCAATCAAACCAAATCCAATCATAATTTTTAATAAAAGCAAACGCCTTTTGAAGTTTTTTCCTCTTTTTCACAGTCCTTAGGAGTATGACACTAAGAACCTTCAAATATTTTCTAAAGATCTCCTATACTAGATACCTTTTAAGTTTAACATCGCTTAAAGAATGGATCTTCAGAAAAAACGACCTCTAGAAACCCTCACGCAATGTAGGAGTTGAAGTTATATTTTAATATTAAAAGTAAAATAGCATTAGAGAATATATCATGTAAAACGGGAAAACTCCGATTCGATTTAAATTTTTTACATAAAATAAAATATAAAACCAACCAAAGACGGACAAAGAAACGACGAAGGCAAACATGTGTTTTAGAAAGTCACGTGTTTACCATCCTCTTTTATTCCACGGTAACATAAATTTCACAAAAAGATGTTTTGAACTTATTTTCGCAAATCAAATCAAGGATTTTACTGTTGTATGCAACTGTTGGACGGAAAAACAAGACAGCAAATAATAAAAACAAATTTGGGATTTCGATAGAAGGGAATTGGCATAGAGATAGAATAGGACAGACAAGTTTGTTTGCTTGTTTGTGAGAGCCTTTTCTTTTAAACCCTAAAGTTTAAAAACAATTTATTTAGAAAGCTTGTTATTAATTCTACTTACGTACGTATTTCTTTGAATTGCAATGAAGATTTCTGTTTACAAAATTTGCCGTTTTTCTTAAATATTTACAAGAAATGGTTTAGGAATTGATATTTAATAAATATAAGGTCAAGAACCTCCTTATGCAGAAGGACTTTATGGGTACCGAATAAACTACCATATTTTATAGTTGAAAAGGGAAGGATTAAACTTAAAGATTAAGCTAATTCTAAACCTTATCAAATATACTCTTATACGCTTTATTATATAGGATTATTAAGTATAGTATTGTTAGTTAAGAGTATTTATTGTGTTATATCAATTATAGAAGTAATAGCATAATTGAACATATACATTGAACCCTTTGTCCACAAAACCAGCAATAACTTAAATTTAAAATTATAAATAGATGATTGAAAATATGTTAGAATTACGTATTATTCTTTAAAACCAGCCTGTAACTATTTAATATTAAGCTATTGTGTTCTAAAATACAATGTGATATGTTTCAGAGGTTCATTTTTTATTTTAAACGTTAAAAATGTTTATTTATTCGTAGCATGTGTTTCTTACCAATTGGTCCCACTTTTTATGCCATATATAGTCAAAAGTCATGCAAAAAGCGCCAGTTCCTTACCTGTAAAAGAAAATGAAAATTAAATCATGCCTTATGTAAAATAAAACACTAAAAATAGGAAAATCAATTAAATTTCTTTTCAAATACCACAGAAATGTGTTGAGAGAAAAATTGTGTTTCAGCACATTTGAATACTTTTTATGTGTATTAATTACAACAGAATTATAAAAGCATTGCATTTTTTGTTTCTCAGATATTAAATATTCTTCATTCCTACCCTTTATAACTATATAAAAAGTTTGAAAAATATCCTAAATATTTAATCGATTATTTTTTAAGCATACGAAAACATCTTCATAGTTTCATGTTATAAAAAGATTTTTCCCTCTTAAGATTAAACACGTATCAAGAAAAAACATTTGTAATTCTACAACTTCACTGGATCAGTATTCTAAAAAAAACTGTTACAGTTTTGAAGAAAATACATAAAAGCAACTAAGCTTCAGCTTTCCTATTTAAGGCATTATTTTACTGCAATTAGAAGATTTAATATTTATAGATCTAGTAATGATTTTGGGTAAACACACACAAAAAAAGTTTACAAACGTTTCCGGGAGCGATGGGGTTTTTTTGGGCAAACAGTGTGTCGGGGGGGGGGGATAAATATAAGTGCCAATTTATCATTCTTTAACTTGTGTATAAAATTGTAAAGTTCTTTTAAGAGGTCGTTTCTAAAATACGAAAATAAAATATGTGACAATAACTAATTTATAATTGTTTAAGACGATCTGTTCGTAAAATAAACTTTACATTTTCTATTTATAAGTTAATTAGAACATGATAATTAGCACTGTAAATTTTATTTCTAACCCCAACCTTCCCTACAATAACATATCTTAAATTGCTCACGACAAATTTTGTCCGCCCTCTAGAGTGTCTCAGGAGTGAGTTTCCGACCCAACTTTCCTATGTAATTCTAAATGGTCTCAGGATAGTCTCCATTTCCGAAAAGTTTGTTGAACCATATCAGATAAAATATATACAACATTTATTTAAGGGGGATAAAATTACACGCTATATGAAAATTTAGTTGACTGTGTTACGGAAGGAAGTAAGTGGCTTTCAAATCGGAATAGGTGGACCATTACAACCATGTAGCTTTACTTTTAATAAAGTGATTTCAAAATCTTAAATCCCTACGCAAACATTCCCGCGCCTGAATATAACGAGTTTTCACAGTCCAGGTTATTAACATTTTCAAACACGTGACTGGCATATTTGTTGACTTCTTTAAGACATTCCGAAAAAGTTACTGCCAGGTTAATGTGCATGATGACGACATGAATTATGAATGAAAGTACGCGACGAGAGAAAGTCTTCATCAGCATTCTGTCTTCAAACAGATGCAAAACTTTCCCGCCACCTTCGAGAGTAAAAGGTTCTTTTCGTTTTAATTATTACCATTGTGAAAGTCAAGGAAATGAAGGTTATTTAATTTATCATTACTCATAAAAGAAACTTAAATCCTCAGATCAAAAACCTAATTTGAGAACCAAAGACGTAATAAGATTCAAAAACAAATGTAATTTAATGTGATTAATTCCTTTACGTTGAAAAGGCTACCACCCCACATCGTAGTGTATAATGAGGAACTGATTCTTTGTTATGTTAGAGAATATTAAATGACTTCTCTCGCATTCCATTTAAAGTTTTCCAAGACGGCTGGAGTGAGATAGTTTTTGGTTAAAAGGAAAAAAAGTATTTCTAGTTGTGAATCCCTCTTGGGAATGTGCTTTCTGTGATGTTGGGAAAAGTACTGCTTTATATTTCAAAAGCAATTATTATAATTGTAGTTGAGAGGTTATTTTTTATTTCATGAGAAGTCCCAGAAAAAAAGGTTTGATTAAAACAACCAAACTATTATAAATGCATAAAACGCTTGAATAATGAACAAATGGGATGAAACTTCGCCGTAATTAAAATAGTTTATGTGGGTCCATTTTTGCAAACATTTTGGTTCATATGTCTGCTAAAACGGATTTCCTGGCACGGACAAAACTTTAAAACTTAAGAAATGATGGATTTTTAGAAGAAAGTGTTGTAATGGATTTTTAGAAGAAAGTGTTGTAATGGATTTTTATAAAGTGTGTGAGAGGTAATGAAGGAAAACCCGAAAACGTTATTCAGTTTACCTAGAATTCCTAAAAATAATTTTTAAAAACATAACGCGTTAAAAATTGAGAGTTGGAAATACAATAAAAAGAAAGAATTATTAAATTATCCTTTCTTTTGTATTTATGATTGTACTTATTTGCAGGGCCTGATTTACCATTAGGCCCACTAGGCCCGGGCCTAGGGGCCCCACAATTTGGGGGCCCCCTAATTTTAAAAAGTTAACAAAAATTTATAGTAGAAAGAACTTTTTATACTTCCTAGAATGATTTTTCATTACTTTATTTTAAATCGAAAATAAAAATCCAAACCTTTTAGCAATGTAAAAAACGTAAAAGATAACTGAGAACATTTCTGACCCTGACCCCCTGACCGATAGTGAATTTTCACACTAATCAAACAATAATTTTCACGCATCTACATTCATAGTTCCAAATATGGCAACGTGGGGGCCCCTTTCTGCATGTTGGGCCTAGTGTTCCGAATTTTCTAAATCGGGCCCTGCTTATTTGTATTTATTATTGTATTTTATTTTTTTTATTTGCTTACAAAACAGTTAACGAGTCAAAATATTTCAAATTAAGTAAAAGTCATGTTTGAATCAAGATTTAAATCTTCAAAGTTACTTTTGTTTAATACAAAGGTAAAATCAATGGGAAATAAGTTTGGTCGCAGGAGCATGTTAAAATAGGCGGCACTGTCCCAAATTTAAAGAAATACAGTCGAAAGGAAAAACGACATAAATTAAAACCTAATTCCATGTTATTTGAAAAACAATGAGGTGCAGAATTCTATAAAAACCCCATTTAGAACCAGTAAAGGAATTTATGAGGTAATTTGAACCCCTCTATTTCGATTTCAATCTCTCAATCAGAGAATTTGATTTCACCTTTAGCGAAAGTTGGTTTCCGGATTGATTTTACAATCATCTTATCCTGCTCGACAATGTGACCGACGACAACGAAGATAAAAACAGTTTGAAAGTCAAAGTTATCTACTGGATTTAAATTGTTGGTTTAGATGGAGTCAAAATCTGAGGTTGAAATGCATGGTTTTTAGTAAGTTTTTGAATTAAAAAAAGCTATAGTTTAAAATGTTTCACATTAAGAAAGCAAATTGTTTATTCTTAATACATGGAAAGGTTTCTTCAAACTTCTTTCTTCTTGATAACTTCAGACTAACTAAGTAATTTAAAGAAAAGAAAAATCTCAAAGGACTTACGCAAAATACCTATGTAATTTTTTCTCTTTTCTCTCACCCTCCCATTTTCATCTGCAACATTCTCTCGTCTATATTCCCTAATACTGAAACTTTCACAGATTGTAAGTAATAAATTCCCCAACATCTATTTAGGTCTGATTCGTTGAAGTATATACTTGGAATTATATATATAATAGGGGAGAAAGGGGTGGTAATAATAAGAAGCAAAAGGGCTGATAAAAAACATACTGAAATTCCCGTCGTTAAACACATTTTCTTTGCAAATTTTAAGACAATCACTTCAGGAAAAAGATTTACTCAGTTTTTTAAAACAAGTTAGAAAGTTAGAGCATGATAGTTGATAATAGAGATGCAAGCCATTAGATCTCCATGGACTAATTAGGGACCTTTCGGAAATATTTGTTAGACTTAACTACAACAATAAAAACATTAATAGAACCTTTAAGATCAATCTAAAATCTCCCACAACCCCCCATAAAAAAATATCACTACATCAAAAAATATCAAAAACTTATAAAAGATATCACCATCGAAATCACCTATCAAAAACTCGGTCACAGTAATTACTATTCAACATTTAACAACCTTGTTTATTGGCCATAATGACCTCTAGTCCAGTAACCAGGTAGTTTTTTCAGGAAAAAAATCCGGAAGTTTTTTTCTCAACGTTTTTATATGTTTTCGAGGGTGCTGAATCCGAATCTGAACTTTGCATACAAAATTTCGAATGGCATTTTGGTGAAAATTCGAAAAAACCCTAAAATGTCACCCCATTTTTTGATTTTCTACTTGTAGAACGGAAAGTATGGGTTTCTCATGAAAATGTCAATTATGGAAAATAAAGAAGATAAAAAAATATACAAAATTGTCAATTACAACTTTTTTGTCAGACCAATAGTTAGGCCACTAGAGCGCGCTGAAAAACAGACATTTTTTGGCCTTTCCGCGAAAAAATGAAAAACGCTCGCTTCCACCCTCTACAAAAGGAAATATATTCACTTTATCAAAAAAAAAATTACACCACGTGAAAGAGCATTTAATTCTCTACAAATAACGTGCCTTAAATTATTATTTTTTTGAGAAGGGGGAGGGAGAGAGGCAAAGATCAAGAATTAAATTTTTGCGCCTTACAGCCAAAACGAACTTTTGCAGTAGTTAATCTCCAATCTGCGCTTTACTTCCGGTATATTACCAATAAAATAGGTTGTTTTGAATAAATTGATGACTAAGCATGCCTAAAAAAATAATTTTTAAAATTTATTTATGAAATATTAGGTATTTTAGGCTGAAATTCGATCAAATTTTTAAATTCATATAATAAATTATGGGAATGTTTTAATGAACGAATTTATATGTATTTTGCATTGCTGAATCCAAATTTTGAGTTTATTTTAATTTAAAAAGTCAACTTCACATAAAAAAATACAAAAAATCTCAAACTATCGCTTTTTTGTTCGATTTTCACCGATTTTCTCAGAAACTATTCGTTTCTCGAAAACAAGCAGTACACCAAATTAAAGTACATAAAATTTCCTATAAGATGCACTGGTTCGTTTTTATTTTTCAAGAAGCAGTGTACGATTTAGAGCGTTCTGAAGGAAAGGGATTTTCATGTTTCTGTGTAAAGTCAAGAAACAGATGTAATTCAGCGCGCTCTAGCGACAATACCTCACATTATAAAGTAAAAGTTGACTAGTGTATTTTGTAGGAAATTAAATGTACTTTCATGTGGTGTAAACTATTTGTCTGTAACGTGTATATATTTGGAGCTGTAGAGGGGGAAAGGGAACGTTCTTCACTTTTTTTGTAGAAAGTCAAAAAAAATCGCTGCGCTTCAAAACGCTTTAAAGTGTACACCGCTCCTTGCAAAATAAAAACGAGTCAGTGCATCTTATAGGAAATTTTACATACTTTAATTTGGTGTATTTCTTTTTTTCGAGAAACGAATAGTTTCTGAGAAAATCGGTGAAAATCGAACAAAAAAAAAAGCGAAAATTTGAGATTTTTTCCGATTTTTGATATGAAGCCGAGTTCCCACGCGGGCACAATTTTGATATTCGTAATCAGCGCCTTCGAAAACATATAAAACCGTCGAAAAAAACGTTCTATGTAAATATTTAAAAAAAAGGTACCGATTGCCTATGTTAAAAGGTAACCAGGTAGTTTTTACAGGAAAAAAATCCGGAAGTTTTTTTCTCAACGGTTTTATATGTTTTCGAGGGTGCTGAATCCGAATCTGAACTTTGCATACAAAATTTCGAATGGCATTTTGGTGAAAATTCGAAAAAACCCTAAAATTTCACCCCATTTTTTAATTTTCTGCTTGTAGAACGGAAAGTATGGGTTTCTGATGAAAATGTTAAATATAGAAAATAAAGAGGGTAAAACAATCTACAAAATTGTTAATTACAACTTTTTTGTCAGACCAATAGTTTAGCCTTTAAAGCGCACTAAAAATCTGGCAATATTCACCCCTGAAGCGGAAAATTCACCATATCTTCTGTAAAAAAGTAACATTTGATTTAAATAAATAGGAAACACTACTTTAATAATTTCTTGTATGATTTAATCTTAATTTCTATCCCAATGATTATTAATTAAATTAATTATTCTTCAGTATTTTCCCCCAGAAATGGTTTTTTTGGCAATGAAAAATGCATTTGTTTGTTCATTTTTATTTGTGCAAGGAACCAACTTCCACTGAAAGTCTTTTGTTAAGTATTAACTACTTTACTTTCGATCTTTCCTTCGCTCCCTCCTCCTTCTCAAAAATATAATTTAAGGAAAGTTATTTATAGAAAATTAAATGCTCTTTCACGTGGTGCAAAATTTTTGTTGATAAAGTGAATATTTTTCATTTTGTAGAAGGTAGAAGAGCGCGTTTTCCCTTTTTTTGCGGAAAGGCCAAAAAATGGCTGTTTTTCAGCGCGCTCTCGCCGCCAAACTATTCGTCTGACAAAAAAGTTGTAAATGGCAACTTTTTAGATTGTTTTATTTTCTTTATTTTCTATATTTAACATTTTCATGAGAAACCCATACTTTCCGTTCTACAAGTAGAAAATCAAAAATTGGGGTGAAATTTTAGAGTTTTTTCGAATTTTCACTAAAATGCCATTCGAAATTTTGTATGCAAAGTTCAGATTCGGATTCAGCACCCTCGAAAACATATAAAACCGTTGAGAAAAAAACTTCCGGATTTTTTTCCTGAAACACCCCTTTTTTGACACCTGGTTACTGGACTACTCTACTGCGTACCCAAACTCCACAAGCATGGACCAAGCGCTTGTTATAACGCATTACCTGTTGCACGGACTATGGCGTACCAGCATTAATCTCGCGTTCATTAGCAGATTAAATTAACGCGTGACGTTCAAAACTTGACGCGCGGGGACGGCATTAGCGTTTAGAACGTAGATTGGATTAGCTGGGGCAAAGCAGTCACGCTCTGGTTGGTGGGGGCCTTTTGGATGTGTAGGGAATTTGTGAGAAGTGATTTGATTAGTTCGTAAAAATAATAGGCAAAGTTTGTTCACTCTTTTGAGAGTGATGTAATCGTTTTTCAAGTGGTTTTGGACGGGATGATGAATTTATATGAGGGTAGGGTTTGATAAAGCAATCAGTTTCCTCCATAGGATATTTTGGGAGAGGTGGACTAGTTGAATTATCTTCCGTTGGTTCCTTCTATTTTCAGAAAAAAAGTTTTCTTTGACATAATATTTAACGAAATTTCTTATAACAAAAACACCAACCTATATTTTCATACTAAAATTAGTAAAAGGTTTTCAATATTCATAAAACGATGATTTTAATATTAGACTCAATTGTTTCTTAAGTCAATACCTTCAATGTCTCTAACATTTTTATTAGATAGTTCTTGTTCCAGTAGTTTTGTCTGTCCTCAACAAGGATGCTATAAAACCTATTCAATCCAAAGTGTCACAAATATGGAGATATGTTTATTAATCTCTTAAAATATCACGAGTACTCGTATTTCTCTAGTGCACTTTAAGAATTTTTTCTCATTCTAACATTTGATATATGACAACAACGATGCTCGAAGGTCTACTAAATACTATGTAGTTTCAAAGCAGAAAAGACGAATAATTTAGTACTGAGACTTAAATATTTAATATAACTCCTCTTTACAGGTATTAAAAACTTATAAGGCGGTAAAGTGAGCTGAGTTCTTAGAACATTTCTCGACCCCAAACCAACAAAACTAACATTTAACAATACGTATATTAAAATCAGATCCCTTCACTCAGTAAAACATACGGTATTTGGGTTTTATTGCGAACTTAAAAGCCCCCTAAAGTCTTTAAAAGACAACCACCATAAAAAGCCTCACTCCAGGCAAATAAAACATGGCTCTCAACCCCCCGGAAAGCAGCTCCGGTATTTATGGGCCGGAGTCCGGGAGATATCTCCCCCGTGGCAGGACCGGAGCCGGAGTAAATCTTGAGAAACCTCTGCCGGAGGCCTGAAATAACCACTGATAAAGGGACGGCGGAACAATTAAAGAGGATTTTACACGCCGGGGCTTATAAGCACTGCTTTTAGATGAGCAACATCAATCCGCTTCCAATCACGGTCGCAGTGACCGGGCGCTTCGCTGTGTGACGGGGTTATGAAATATGCTCGGGTTTTACTTTGTGTGGTACTAGTAGTAAGTAAATGTGGGTTTGTTTCCTTCCGGTTCTAAATCGTCGCTGCGGTCGGGACATTGTGGAAATGGGCCGTTATCTTTTCCGGTGGTTTCGTAGGGATGAATATTTTTGGAATGGGACTCAAGGGAGGTGGCGAGAAAAATGGTTTTAAAAGGCTTCGATTAAAATGCGTGGAAAATTCGGTGGGTGGGATCTTGTTGTTTCAAAAGATGCATTAGGAGGTAAACCTGGTCTATTGTGTTGCCATTAAGCTGTTTAGAAGCTTAGCGTGTTTAAGGGGGCAATGGGATTTTGTCGCAATCCTTGTGATGTTGAAAGTGAAAACTTAATTTCGAGTTAAAACTGACCAAGTAAATCATATTCTCGAAAATTTCTTGACAGAATTAAAAGTATAATCCAATAAGTTTATTAATAGAAAGTCTAAATTAACAACATCCAGCAGAATTCAATATTTGTAAATTTTACATTCATTATATTAACTATTATTACGTAGAATACTATACTCATACAGCATAAATACACAGGGATAGGAAGGAAATAGTTTATAAATACTTGCATTACATTACTGAGATTGTGAAATATGAACGAAATATTAAACACTTGAATTTTATAAACAAATCATATTTTTATTCCACGGAAATCAATAACTCATGTGCTATAATACAAATTCCTGGAATGTGTTACAATATTTTGACTGGTAAGTGATTAGTTCAATTGATTTTCGGGTGTAAAAACTCCTTTCAAAGGAAAAAGTTGTTAATAACAAAGTCTAAATTAATAACATAATTCAGCATTCAATGTTTAACGATTTGTTTTGTGAATTTATATGGTCATTGTGAAGAAAAAATACAAAGTATGAAATAACTGCATAATCTGCACGTAGTTGTCAAGTTTTTAGATTACTTTTAGGACTGCTAGAGGAAAGATAATGGAAGACTAATTTGAAAACTTTTTTTATTTCATGTCAAGTAGAGACATTTAATAAAATTTTTCGGATTAAACCCGAAATTAAAGAGGATACCCCCATTCATCAGAAAGCTCTACATTCTTAATTCTACTCTTCTCTACATCTTTTTCCATCCTTAGAAAAACTTCATTTAAATATCGGTTTCACCTCTTCCAACGAAGAAACCAAAACAAACCGAAGAAATTCCAATCCCATTGTTCCTTATAAAGAGATAGATTTCTTCCTCGGTGCGAAATATAATAGACATCTCCCAAACCGCCGGCAGATCACGCTCAAATTGATCTACCGCACTCTCCCGTAATAAAAGACGTGCTCGCAGAAGAGGCCCTC
Organism: Tetragnatha montana; assembly: GCA_963680715.1. NCBI lineage: Eukaryota > Metazoa > Arthropoda > Arachnida > Araneae > Tetragnathidae > Tetragnatha > Tetragnatha montana. The sequence goes on from OY796680.1 coordinate 25,968,253, forward strand.
TTTTTTCTCAACTCTTCCAAGAGCCAAAATAATCTCATCGCAATTATTTCGACGGCGGGCGGCGGTATAGCCTCCCTCGCCCCTTCATCAGGAAGTGAGGAAACCTTTTTCTAGATGTAAGAGTTATTTTCTTTTCATTTGAAAGGATCCCGAGGAATAATTCGCAAAAATGAAAACTCTTTTCGGGAGGGGAACTGTTCTTTCTCCTCTTCCTTTTGTCGGTTCCGACCCGGCTTTCTTGGGGAGAATTGCGCAGTGAGTGAATATTGAGGGGCTTTTAGGATTTGAAGTGAAGTAAGGGGATTTTTTTTCCAGATGGATGTGTGATGCATTGTTTCGTATTTTTTTGTGATGTATGTTTTAGGACATATATTTTGATTTCGTTTTAGTAATGTTTTAGTATAGGGATACGGAATTTGTCTTCGAGGCAGAAAAGTGTGAGTTGGCATTGGTGACAAGGAGTCTGAATGTAATGTTTTTAAAAAGTTTACGGTTTGTGTTCTTAGCAAAAGACATTACTTTTTTAAAGTTAAGAATCTATGAAAATTCATGATTTTCTGTGTAGTAATCATTATAACAATCTATTATTCAACTGGTCAGTTTTGAAATTATGCCCATATTTTATCAGTTATAAAATTGCTTGATAGTTTTGATTCATGAGTAATTTTTTTCATTAAACATTCCATACAAAATATATTTACATAAATTCCATACTTTGAAATGTAATTCGAGAAACCCTCCTTTAATATACAAAAATATCTGAGAATATTAAAAACTCTTTATACTCAGTTGTTTAACAATATAAAATGCATAAAATTTACTTTATTCTGGAATATCTTAAAAGGAAAACGAAAAAAAGATTGTTGGCAGACTTTCAAATTATTAATAAGAAATCTTTCCTTCTAAACAGAGAAGAAACATTGACTAAACAACACGGGTTTTCGTGATAATAAACATACAGAATAAGTCATTCCTAAAACCTTTATTAGACATTTATAAAAATATTTTAGCAAACATAGATAAAAAATTTTTATTTTTAGCCTCTAAAAATGTTACTTTTTTTTATTTCCCGCACTTAAGTGGGCATTACCGTATAATTTCTAAATGTTACTTTCACTAAATAATATGGCTTAAAAATAATTATTATCATCATCCATTAACTCTTTGTCATTGTTTGAAAGGATAGACAAACATTCAAATCAAAATATATCAAGATTGAAAACATCTAAAAATATTTTCTAAAGAATTTTTAAACAATATAAGTGCAGTAAAAACCTTATACAAGTGAAAATTTATGCGTCCAATAGAGACACTTAATAAATAATTTTAAAAAATTCTTAAACATAAAATATCTTTAGAATCCCTTGAAGGATTTTGGACTAAAGATTGGAGCAAAATATCCGTTCACCTTCTTTGGTAAAATATTCTTCGAAGCCCAGTTAAAAGCAAAATTTATGGCTTTCAGGATGACCATGAATCACGCTCAGGATTCTAACTCCCTTCAAAAACTCTTGTATTGACTTACTTAAGAGGGTTTTATGGATAGACTACACCGAGTCACTAGAAAAATTCATTCTCCCACCGTTCAAAACTATACACAACCATCATATCATAACGCCTGACACAATAGACACAATCTTCAAGCAGTTGGGAATAAGTAGAGTAAAGAGAGAAAGCTCCCACCGCATATTTATGAGCTCCGAGTCGAAATAAAAATTCCCCCTCACGGTCAAGCAAAGGGTTCCAAAGAGAGAAAGAAGTCGGTGAATTTACGACCCTTGCCCCCCCCCAGTCGCACCAATCAAAAAAATATGTCTCCCGGGAGGGAAAGGCCCTCCCTTACACATTTCGAATATTTGATTTGGCGTATTTGCAAGTCAAACGGGAGGAGGGGCGAGATTCCTGGCCTAACAAAAACACGGGAGGTATCGCGGAGGGAAAAATTGAGTTCTGGCCAAAGGGAGAAGGGCGCGCGGAGAAATCTGCGAGGAGTGTTTGGATATGAGGTTTGCTGGTAAGGTGATGGAATGCAAACTTTGCGGCGACTGTGGGGGTTTCTTCTTCGAAAGTTGATCGAATCTGTGGAAGTCGGAAGAGAGGGTGGGATATGTGAAAACATAGTTTCAATTATTATGTGGGTTCGTTCTGAGTAATGGAAAAAATCAACAATGGGGCTTCCTTTATTTCGATAGATCATGGTCTCGGCGGAAGGATGAAATGGATTTTTCGTGGAAACGATAATCATAATAGTAATAAGATTCAATGGGATGGAAAAAGCTACGAATAAGAAGATGTTTTTAATACAAATGTCGACAAAATTGATGTATAAGGGAAGATTTTCAATGTAGTTCAATACAATGCATTTGGTTGCGATTTTACCTCACTGAAACAGGGATTCTTTAGGATTCTTAACTACGGTCCAAAGATTTCATCTATCTACTACAAAATTTCCTTCATCACTAGCATGTTATTGTTTACTACTTACTAGTACTACTAGTTATTACTTTTAAAATTTCCAGATAAAGGAAAAATATCCTATTCATGTTCACATCCAATGTTCTTGTTTACTTTCTATTTAAATAAATAACTCTATCCTTGCTTATAATTTTTTCAATATTGATTGATGAAACTTCTTACGTGTAGTTTGTTGATGTTTGTGATTCCTAACGGGAATAAATTTAATTACGCCATCTCCGATATAATATATTCTTACATATTTCCGGGTCAAAGTTTTATAAGTAATTTAAAAAAAAAAAGCTGTAAAAGGGTATAAATTAAATTAGTTTGATATCTATTCAATTTTTTAAAACTTGTTGAGTAAAAATGATCGGAATTCACGCCATGGGGTATTTTTATTAGTTTTTTTTTAAATTCCTGGGATGTTTTCAAGCGTTTACCCGTCTTTCAAGTCGAGCACTTTTCATAACGAATCATAATTAGATTACATAGAGAGAAATTTTATTTTTTATTATTTAGTATATTTAGTTTCGACTAACTATTCTTCATTGCTAAAAGTATGGGAACAAAAAGAAAACCGTAATTTTTTACTCCTTCAACTTTTCAAGAAAAAAAAATCATTGGTTTTATAATTAAAACATCCATGTTTACACTAAGATTTATTCAAAAGAAAAAAAACTTTTATAAACTTAACACTCATATAATAATAATACTATAAGCTCTTTAAAACTCCCAGAAAAAACAGACCGAAATAATCCTCTCTGTAGGCATAAAAAAGCAAAAAGAGGAATATTTAGGTCTCCCACATAAAGAGAGATCCAGAGAGAGACGTCGACAGCTTCATTTACTTCCTCCACTGTTAAGTTGCAGGAAATGAAGCGATAGCCCGTGTGTGTCTAAAGGGGCTTAATATCCAACCTGTCTGTTAAGAAGGAGCTTAAGGAATGACTTAAGCTGACGACTTTCCCCGACACGAGACATTCCTTTTTATGTCTTTCTTTCGGATACTTCGCACTTCTTAACCCGTTTCTTACTATATTGAAATTTCTCCATGAGTCTGGAATCGACTGTCAATTACGGACGGTATTTCTGAGGTGGCTTTGACGGTTGTTGACACGTGGGAATGCTGAAAGCGTTACTCAAAAAATAAGATGGAGTTCGAATAAATGAATGCGGTGTAATGGGTTTCGGGAAATATGGCTTACATTTCCATAACCAAAAACCGTTGCTTCAAAGGAAAGAAATGGTGAACATTTTTTTCTGCTTTAAATTTAACTTCTTTTTCGATTACTTATTATTAATCAATTTTTCACATAGGAAAAGTTGGTTTAGTCTTGTTGTTTGCCCAACATGTTTGTAAAAGAAATATTTGTATTTTTTCCAAAGGTAAAGATCCTCTCTCTCTCGTTGTCTCTCTACCTAGGAACATTGTTTAGTTACATCGAATGGAAAACATTCTCCGTAATCCACATTCTCTATTTCCAAACGCAGTGAAATTCATAACCCACAAACCCCATAAACTTATGAAACCCAAACAAGCTACCGTAATGGAATTAAGGAGGCATACTTCTTCAAAAGAGTGAAGAATCTTTGCAGCTAAGAGAAGAATAAATGATTTCGGATACGTATCGTACAAAATATCGTGAAAGATGTGAAAGTTTTGGCGAAGAACTATTGGAAAATATTGAGCCCCATGCATTCCAAACCTTTGAAAGGGTTGCGGATTAAAATTTGTTTGAATGGAATTTTCATTCCCCTTGTAAAAATATTTTATTATCTCTTTCAAAACTGAAAATAGTTGATTAAGTATTGCTCGTATTATATTATTTTCAGTTTAATCTTAAGCAGATATAAATAATAATATTCATAAGTATTAACATATACTAATAAAAACAATGTTTTATTTTGGGTTATTAAAATGTTTGAATTACGTATTTTTATATACCAATGTAAGTTTAAATCAAGTTATTAATCTCTTATTACATTGTTCCTTGGTTCCCCCATTTACTCTCTGGGAGTCTCAAATGTTTTCTATTTAATTTTATGAAAATATCGCGTGGTTTAGGATTAAAAGTATTAAAGCTTAGCAAAATGTTAAGGATTATAGCAAATAAAACACCCCAGAGTGGAAAACTAGGACCTATTTATTAGTTTACCGACAGTACTTATCATACAGTTCTTGGCTATAAGCTCAATCACATTAATTTAAAATTCCTAGAGTATTCCTTTAATTTTACAAATTTTTAACAAAAGCGTTATTGAAAAGGAAATTTACGTATCAGCAATGCTTTATATGCCAAATTTAGTATACCAATTGCGATCAAGAGATTCTCTTGTATCCATTTGGTATTCATCACCCTCATACATGATGAAAAAATATAGTAGGATCTGATTACATAAACTTTCAGGGACCCTGAAAAATGTCTGAGAAAGCCTTGTTGACAGTAGGAGAGTGGTTTTGAATTCTTTCTCAAAAGCGCCTCTTTGTAACAAAGGCGAATGTTCTGTCGCAAAAAAAAGTATTTCAGATCTGATACAAGCTCACTTATTGGACATCTTAAACAACCTTAAAGATTTACGGCAGCATTTACTCGTACGGAATGTTTTTTCTTCGAATAAGACGAAAACAATGCCGAAGAGCCTCTTCGGGGCAAATAAAAAGATCTCCTACGCTCTGAATAAAGGTTTATTTGTGTTCTAGACAGACCTAAGACCATCAATGGACGCCGAAAGAAACATCCAAAACACTTCCTTCCGTACAAAGAGCCCAAATTAACGATCTTTATTCAAGATTTGTGACGACATGCGGGAAGTGGCGTGAATCGGTCGCCGTAGTAAAAAACAATAGAACCCCAAAAAGTGTTTCAAAAGTGTCTTCTCGGCAGTTTTTTATTGCCTTCTCTGAAAACATTCTAAAGCCTGCGTCTTAGCCGAAGAGAACACTCAATTCAAATCCCACAAAACGTGGTGACATGCGAAATAGCCCAAAAAGGGGCGCACATCGTGAATTTTTTTTCCAACAACTACATAGAGTGTGTTTCAAGAAGAATGAATACTTTCCCTCAGTGAATTTAAAGTTCGGTACCCCTATGCGTTTATTCGTAGCGTACACTTCTTTTCACCTCGCCTGATCAACATAAAGTCGGGTTTTTCCATTTTCCCTGAGGGGAAATTCCATCTACGATTTTCCCCTTTTGGGGAATAATTTCCCGCCGAAAGCAACAGATTTGAAAAGCGCGCTCGGTTGTGTTTCCTTCCACTGTACTGCAGAGAGATAAAAAAGTAACTGCGAAATATACCCGAAGAAATATGATGGTGTAAAAATTTATAGGCGGACAAGCGAAAATAACTTTTCGGGCATTTCCTAGTTGGATGGAGTTTATCGAAAGAGCCAAACGTATTTCTGGTTTCGATTTCGATGCTTAGCTAGAGTGTTTAGGACTTCCATATATTCTGAAAGATAAATTTAACTGAAGATAAAACTATATCAGTTTCATTCAGATTAATGGTTAGAGATATTTCAAGTACAAATAGTTCCCTCGCCATTCCGTAAGCTTACTTTCTTCCTATATTGACTGAAAATAGTATTTCTCAATAATAAGGATGAACAAGTTTAAAATTTCTTTTCAGATGAAATAATTAGATAACTATTTTTATTATTATAAAATTAAAAATTATAGACAGTGGCTTCATTTTTATTACAAAATAGGTAGAAAATTAAAATTTCTCAACTTCCTTAGTATTCCTATTAGTAGTTCTTCGAAAATATTAAATAACGTAATTAATTTTTATTTTACATAAATTTTCTAGTGTCTTAGACGCTTGAAAAATTTTCTCTTCCAATATTTAACTAATGTGAAAAAGCTTATTTTTTTACATTATGCCTCCTGTTACACTTCTCTATATTTAAGACCTTACTGACCTTTTTATATGCTAATCTGAGGAATTAATATTTTATGTTTTGTTCTCAAAGCATGAATTAATTCATAAAGTTGTGTAAAAAAAGCACTAGAAAACAAATGAAATTATTATAGTTGCTGTTTTAATTTATCCATTTGTATACAACTTCATTTGAATACTTCTTAGTTATGCCTTAATATTTTTTATTTTAAGAAATAACTTGTTCTTCATGTCCACATCCCAAAAGTGTTAAGCAATTTACATAAAGATTATGGAATTTATATAAAAGATTATAAACAGGATAGTAGTTAAAAGATTACTTCAAATATGTGATATTTTCTCAATTATTCTTAAAAATATAAATAATTATTATTTCAACATTCCTTTGTCTCAGATTTTGTGTCTTTGAAAAAGTATCAAATAGTTCTGAAAAATCACTTAAGATGATTTTCTTATTTAACTCGTTGTCTTTCTTCTAAAAGCATTCCAATTCTTTCAGATTTATCTTTATTTACCCCACATTAAATGTCAAAAAGTATTTATAAACTATTAATGTCTTTTTTAACATATTTGAAAAAATATTCATAGTGTTAGAAAATAGTTCATAAATTGTTTTCCCGATAAACAATATCGTTTTTTAGTCTTCGGGGCACAATATTTACTAAAATGGACGAAGAAAAAATTTTTAGTTAACAAGTTATGACCAAGTAATGCCTTTCCAATATTTGTATCTAGCAATTTATGTTTTCCCTCCTAAGGCTTCTTTATTTTAATTTACTCCTTTCGAGATAAACCCATTTATATCCAGATATGCACTACGAGGTGAATTGGTTAAATAATTTTGTTTGTTTTGTAACCTTGACGCGATAATATTGCATAATTTGCATCTAAATAACCTCCGAATAAAAGATATGGTAGTAGTTATTAAAAACGATTAGGAAAAACAATTTTCGTCGGGTAGCATCATAAATATTTTCACCTGTCTAAATTTTATCCTTCTGATAATTGAAGGGGTAAGCGGATGAAATAGGTAGGAAGAGAAAAGTTTGTTTCATGATATTCGGCTTTAATGTTATTATTTCCTCTGATATTTTTATATAAATAAATTTTTGTTTCTTTTAGAAATAATTTAATAAAACTGCTGTATTGAAGTAGAGATATTTCAGGTAGTAAAAAGTATTTCTACAAAAATGATAATTCTTTTTGTAGAAACACTATAAATTGTTACTTTAACATTAGATTTAGGCACCTACGTGGAGAATATGAAAAGTACCAAGTTCATACCACATACCCCTATGAATCGATGAAAGAGGTAGTTAAATTAGCATAATGCATACTACTTCTACCTTTCGTTATATGTACCTATCCTTTTACCAGAAGTGTATTACAAATTTGTTTTGCTCACATACCTTTTTCTTGACAATGCTACCTTGGTTTATATAATTAGGACAGCAAATATTCGCTTTATCCACTACGATAACTGATTTTTTGATAAATTATCACATATCATTATTCCTAAATAAATATATTGAGAACTTCGTTAATCAACTCTTTTTTACAACCTTAATATCAGTTTTTAAATCTATTCATCGATATTCCCTGCTCAAAGCAAATATTTATTTTGCTGAAAACATTTTCAATTATAACTTAGGGAAAAAACATAAATTGTCCATACAACCAACATCTCTCTTGGTGTGAAGAATTAAAAGCTAATAAATATTGATAGGTTCGTATAACCATCTAGAGAAAGTTGAAATTTTGGTTATTTTATGACACTTACTCGAAATATTCAGTATAATTCCCTTTGAATAAAGTAAATAACTATGGTATCTATGGTATAAAATTGATGCATTTTGGACCCTTTTCTCAGCATGTTTTAGGTGTTTGAGATACGGATAATAAATAGCCTTTTGTTTTTATATAACAGTATATAAAACCTTTTTATGGCAGCCTAAATCTGGCATCTGCGTGCAATAGGAGCTAGAAATCAATTGAAATCGTTAATCGCGCAAGAAAACTTATCCCAGAGTTATCTGCTGAAAGACAGCTCATTGGAGATGCGTCGTGCAAAAATTGCTTTCGTCATTCCATAAAACTTCCCAAGACGTTTTTATGCTTCCCCGGAGAAGATCCACAGCTCCTATTTGGAGCAGTGATATAAAGACAAAAATGAAAATCTCAACAGCGCAAACAAAATTGAAAAACACTGAAAAGAAGGGGAAGAAAATGCTTAAACGGAAGGCTTCTTTTAAGAAAATGCCACCTGTCAGCGCCGATGTAATATATGATTTCCGATCGCACGACCGTTAAAGTTGAAGTTAGATGAGTGTGATTTTGAATTTTTTATTCGGAAAAGAGAGTTTTCCGATAGTGTGGGGATTGATAAGTGAGAGGTGTCGAGAAGTTAATGCGCACCTAAGTGAGACGGATGTCCTTAAGTGTTGGTTACCAAGACCGCGTGTAACTGTGACCGGGGACATATGAAAGAACAAATGTCCTATGGGGATCGTTTATTCAGAAACTAAGCATTAGGGTTAGATTTTTCCAAAAATCGGCGTCATTAGTAAGAACAGGATTTGAATGAGAGCAATTTCGGCTTGTTTGAAAGACTAGATAATGTAAAGGAAAAGCTACAATCTAAGCCATTAGTTTAATCTGAGTGTATTTGGAAACGCAGTAGTAAAAGAGAAAGATTAATATCGTTTGAATTTTCTTTTTCATTTAAAGCAAATTTATTCGGTTGTAAAATGTATAATAAAGCAATTGGGATCTCTCTTAGAAACTCAATTATCATCCATCTGTAAATAGAATATAAACAGAAAATAAAGATATAGGCAGTTATATATGTGATTGCATTTGAGAGTCTCTTGAGACGGACTGAAATATCTTAAGCATAAAATCCTATTTTTTATGAATTTCCTTAGTAAGCCTTTATTACCCAAATTTCGTTGAGATAAATCATAAACTGACCACTTTACTCTTCAACTATAGTACCAACAATATACTGTAACCGTGTTACCTTATAGTTTATATTGTTAGGGGTGTATTAAACATAAATTGATGGGAAATACAATTCTTAAAAAGTTTAACAAAACCTAGTAATTCTGATTCCAAACTTGCTGAATTAGAACGAGTAAATTTCCTCTCGTAAACAAAATATAAGGCGGCAGTTCATTATGAATCAATTTACCTAATATTTGAATCACGCACCAAACGGAGCAACCTTTGGTACGAAACTACGAGACAAAAGAAGGCATTCAAAGGATATTCTTTGATTGCACGCATTCGACGACCCTTTACTTAGTAATTATTATACCTTCGCTTTTGTTTCAAAACAACAGGATCGTTTCCAGTTACATCATTCAAGTTTTAATGAGGAATGGGATTATGAGGCTGTGCACTTAAAATGATAACACGAATGAACGGAAGCACGTTAAATGCACCACAGGTGTGTGTTATACACTCTTCTTAAAAGGCTCTCATTTCGGAAAATTTAGTTTAAGGATGGTTTCGAGTGTTCGTTTGGAAATGCTAGGCTATGTGGAGGGTTCAGAATAGAAGTGAACCAAGTCCACTTTAGCTACTTTTGAGCTACAGAGGTTTAAAGTTCAAGCTACATAGGAAAATTAATGAAAACAGTTTTTAAAATTAACATTTTTAGCGGATATTATCAGAACTAGGACTTGGTTCTTTATTGCACTGAAATTTTACATAGTTGGTGCATGTTATAGCGTTGCCAACTCAAAAATGACAAAAAGTGGACTTGGTCCACTTTTATTCTGAGCCCTCCATGTAAGGACTAAAAGCAAGCATTATTCGTTATGGCCGAAAAGTACTGGGTAAATGATTAATTCAATTGAATTATTTTCTTTAATCCCTAATTTTAGGGGTTCGTCCCGCATGAAACTGAAAATAGGAGATGATTTTCTACATTAACAATCTAGACTCACTTTATTTAGGTTATGTGTGTTTTCATATGCTACTCTCGCTTTTGAAGAAGTTGGTTTACTCAAAAAATTGACCTTTAAAAACTTCGAAGCTCTCTTTTTTTTCTACCCTAGTTTTTATAATTTAATCAAGCTTATAATATTAAATATTCATTATAGAGCCAATGAAAAAAAGATAAAAAATGATAATTTATTCCCTAGTATGAAAAGAGTCTACAACAAATATTGACCAAGAATTATCAAACATTCCTGAATGAACCATTTTGTAAATAATACATGGATCTTGAGAAGTTATTTAATTACATCTGTAAAAATTTCATTATAGCATGCATTTTTTCAAGAAAAAATAATTGGTGGATGTAATTGTTTTTAGAATGATAAATATTAATACGTTCGTATCCTCAATAAATAATTTGCAAGTCTTACTTTAAAATCCAATGAGAAAAGTACATTTAATATGCGTTTGTGTAATTAGAATAAGGATGATATGATACACAAATATCGATTTTTTTGCCACAAAAAAAGAAACAAGTAAATTAAATTGCAATTATATTTTTATTAATAAATTTAAGTAACGATTTTTCTAGCAACGAGAATTCTTTCAAATTATGTTAACATAAATTAATGTACGTAGATATGCGTGGAGCAGGTATATAATAAGAAAGTATGAATATTTATGAATAAAGAGTAAAAAATATTACTTTACTCATAGGGAGAAATAAGTCTTTTTAATTAATCGCATATCCCATCTGTATAATGATTGAATTATTTTGTTGTTTGCCATTATAATGTCCGGTTCTTTGACAGAGAAAAAACGTTTAGAAAATAAAGTTATTAGAAAAACTCAATGATAAGGTAATTCTGTTTTTATGATGGCTAATTTACAAATTTGAAAACTTGAGGGTTCACGAGTGAAAATAGAAATAAAAATAAACTAGCAAAATCTATTTGAATGGACTGTGTTGAATCATAAAAACACATTTAAGAGCTTCCCAAGAACTAAAAATTATTGAAAAAAAAAAATGCCACAAAAACTTCTGAAATATAAAAGTATTATCATTTTTCCCTCGCATAATTGAAAAAAACCTCCTCGAACTACTTCCAAAAATTAGTTTTTTTTTGTATATTTTCTGAAAATAGAAAAAAAAAGGTTTTAAATAAGCGGAAACTCTTAAGAATTATAGCTGCGTTCCTTAATTAATTTTCAATACGGTGGACAGTTTAATTACCCTTTAAATGTTTTAATTACATTTTATAGATTAAATATGAGTAAATAGTTGATTAAATTAATATTGAGACAGTAAAATACTGCACAAATTATACAAACTAAATTAACTACTTTCCAGACTAATAAATCAACTTTATTTTAAACATGATATAGAAAATTAAACAGAAGAACATGTTACTTTGGTCAGTAAGCCCTTGAGCACTTTTGGTATATTTCACTATATTGAAAATAAATTGTATTTCTGGTTTAAACTCTATAAGTGGAAGTGGTTTTGGGTTTTGTGACGTCACATAGTTGAACTCGTACATAAAGTTTTATAATTTTAATAAATTCTTACGTTATTTATAGAATATTACAACTTCTGCTCAAATAATAATTACCAAATATATTGATCTATCTATTATAGAGTTAAATATTTTATTAAAAACTACTAATTTCTTTAAAATTTATACACAGTAAAACACAAATAATTAAAAGCTAAAAAAGCCACTGAAAAGCTTCAAATTATCTAAAATTAAAATAAAGAGGTTCCTTCTTTTACCTATGATTCCAGATTTATTGTGAATGGTTGAAAATATTTTTTATCTATCTCTCCAACTCTCTTGGAAAAGTCGTGACGTTCTATTTGTAATTACGGTAATGATTTTATAACGATAAATAGCAAAAAAAAAAATCGTTATACAATTTCAAAGTTTTGGAAGAAAAATTTCGAATTAAAAAAGTTAAACTTCGAATTATTCATGATTTTTTTAAACATTGATTTAAAAGGAAGTTCAAGTGACTTCAAATTATTCAGGACTTTGAATTAAAGTCGTTCGAGTTATTCAAGTTGCACTAGGGTGCAACGCAATAACTATGGAAGGTGAAAAATACGCATCACTGCCTGGAAGATAAGTATGCAGCAAAACGGGTTTTACAGTAGTATGAATGTTATCGGAAAAAAAACTACCAGGTATTGGGTTCAGGACACGTTGCTGTTGTGTATAGACTAACTTTTATTTTAATACATTTTAAAGGGAAAAATTCAAGAGCATACTTATATACACAACGTAAAAAGTTTTAAATAGTAAAACCATAAAAATGTAAATCATTAATTGACAATAATATTTTTTGTTAATATGTTTTTATTTTTATGATTTAAAAAAAAACACAGTACCTCTATGAAGCAGAATGTACAAATCAAGAAGAAAACTATCTATTGAAAAACACTAGGTAAAAAACCGGGGAAGTTACAGGTCTTTTCATTCGTAAAAATCTCCCTGAAATGAAGTCGGGAAGATCTTAACGCCCGACGTGATACTTCTTGGAGAACCCCAAACAAGCCAAACGAGGACTTTATTTATCTATTCGACCACAGTCAAACTGGGCAAACACCAAAAGGGGAGAGAGGCTTGGCTGAGAAATTCCTGAACTATGATCGCACAGAAATATCCGGCTGTTCTTCTTTTCAAAGCAAGGCGAGTTTTAAAGGAAATTGGATTGTTACACGGCGTATATAAAGCTTGGCAGTTACCTTTTAAAGGAGAAAGGCTTGATCCTTTGTTGCTTGGCGTAGGTTTTCTTTTAGCTTCGATTTTTTTTTTATCTCGGGATTGTTTCTGTGTAAATCCGCTTGTTGCTCGTGCTTATAGAGTTTCTTATTTTGAAGTGGTTTGGTAAAAGTAAAGTGGGTTTTTAAGTTTTTTTTTTACTGTATATATAGTGTGTAGTAAAGGAAAGGATGAAGCATAAGAAGGAAAAGTTTTTTTTTATTCCGTTAACGTAAAACAAACAACAATATTTTAAAAACCCGTTTAATTTTAGCAATATTAATGTTTTAGCTTTAAAAATACATAATCTTGAAAGCTAAACCCTTTCATTGGGCGAGGAAGTTTAAAACTTAATTTATGAAATATGGAGAGTATTCCTCGCGATATTTTAAATAGATCTTATAGATTTATCATAGAACGTTTGTACCAGAAAAACAAACATGTTTTCAGCTATTTTTAATTTTATCTGCATATAAGAATAAAAAGCTGCTTATAATATGCTCGAAGAAATCGTAGTAGAAAATAATTTCCAATAAATAAAAGTAGTACTTTATTAAAAATTATTGTTTTACAAAAAGCTTAGAATTATGGTAGCATTTTTTCTCAAAGTATTGCATCATAAAAGTTCTATGCCTCATTTAATGGCCATGATTCAGAGGTTGTATTTTGATAAATGGTTTTTGAATTGTAAAATTGCTGGATGATTTAAATGATTTATCGATGAATGATATGAACTTTTAACTTAGTATTGGTCAACTTAAGAAACTTTCTTCTTTAATCATAAATAATTCATTTTCTTTGTGACTAAAAAAATCCATAAAAAAATCATCAAAGGAAAGAAAACCCCTCACACTTCAAAAGTCCATCTTCTCATCCCCACTTTCTAAATTAGTAAATCGAAGGACGGCCTATTTACAGACGGAGCGGCTCCTCACTTTTTAAAGACGTCGATTTCTGAGGGTAAAATATTTGTTGCGGAACCATTAGAGGCAGGGACCAAATGACCTGCTTCGAGATAAGGTTAATTTTTCTCTTCCGCTTTGAAGACGTGGCGTTAAGGACTTTCTGAAATGCAAATGGCTTGCCCTGTCGATGAGTTAGTTTTATCAGTCCCCTGCACGCTGACCAGTTATTGTTCAGGGGTTTTTTTAAGGGGAATCCAATAAGCGTGTTTTCCGCTTTTGTGTAATTATTGGTGGGAGACCATCTGGGGAGATCTTGTAGTGGTAAATTGGGAGCTTAGTGTGGGCTGGGAGATTTTATCAAAGGACTGCTGTAATGCTTTCTTGAATGATGGGTGTATTTCAAGATTTTTGGGGATAGTTTTCCAAGGGAGAAGCTTAGAAAAGAAGCAGCTTGAATTAGAAAGAGGAATGAATCCAAGAGAAATTAGAAAGAAAGTGAGTGAGTTTATTTCTTATGGAAGAAAAATGAGCAAAGAAAAGAAAGAGAAAAGGAAAGAGACAGTATTTGATTTGAAAGAGAAAAAAAAAGGTGAAGAGAGAACAAAAGTGATAGAAAAAAAGAGAATGGGCTTCTTAATTTTACAAGAAAATCAAAATAGACAAACTAAAAAAAAGTCTAGAGAAATTTCATATTTTAAAGGAATCATTCTGAGAAAATAAAAGAATATACCAGAGACTTTAAGAAACCAGGAAAGCCAGAAAAGGAAATAATATATGAATATTAGATGCATAAGAAAGAAGGATGAAAAAGACATAAATTAATAGGTGTAAGGTATAAAGTCAAACGGTTTTAATGATAATTGCTTTTAAAATGGTAACTAATAAGAAATAATAACAAAATCATATTCACGTTATTAATTTCTTTAGTAAAAACATATTGTGAAAAATTGCTACTCTAAACATTTGGCCGTTAAAAGTATACTCTAAGTTTTAGGGAATAAAATTATTTAATTCAAGGGGGTAAACGAAATTCAAGATATTGTAATTAGTTACTTAGATAAAAAATAGTAACTATCTTTCTATCGTTATTCTTAGTTTTATCTTTATTTGTGTGCTGTGAGTAATTTACTCTTCTTTTATTATTGTTATTACGAGTTACACTGTAGTTTTCAGCTTTAGTAATAAGTATGTTATGAACGTACAAACATTTATAACAAAAGTAAAGAGGAGGCTACAAATTTGATGGTCGAATATATGATTATCGTAAGTGAAAGCACGTTGTTTTATGTTGATCATAAATTATACTTGACGGTAGCAACCTTATGGTTGAAAATAATCTGGATGTTATTGACCATTTTTATGTGTGCATCATTTATATTAATGTCAGATTTCACCAATCCTGATATACAATAAAAAGGCCTATTCTTAATACCAACCAATGAATAATATTGATTGATTTTTGTTTGTATTAAAAGAAAAATACATAATTTCCAATTAAACATATCTTTCGCAATTATACTTTATTACAAATCTTAATAGCTAGCTTAAAAAATTCGACCTCTTTACAAATACTTTGATACCCTTGCTTTGATACTAATATGATTCAAAGATCGTTTATTTAATTTAATGTATAATTAGACAGCCTTTTATTTGCTATGTTATTGAGGGAGTTTGTTGCATAATGAAATATTTAGAAAATTAAGTGAACCATTGCAAAATATTAAAAAAAGCAAACTTGTATGATACAACTAGCACACAAAATTGTAATACATATTTTTAAAAAATTATGTCTGTACAAAATGGAATCGTAGCAAGTCTATTCACTTTTTAAGAACATTGAAGGACGACATGAAAAGTTCAATCGAAGCCAAGTTACAAAAGAATAGAAAATACATATAATTCATACCTTGAAACTTAAGAAAACTTAGGCATAACTAGATTCAAAACTAGCCAAAAATTGATCTAAGGTTTCCAAAATGGGGATGTAATCAATTAAATTTTTAAAATTGTAAAAAAATGCAGGAAAACCTTAAAAAACAAGGATTATTATAACCGCCTTGTTTCTTTCTGATTATCCTCACATCCCTGATAACTTACTTAATTTAAATCAATTCTCGACATCTACCGACATTTCCCTTTCTAGAGTTTAGAACCTAGATTTTTTTCTAAAATCATAAATTCAGAGACCAAAGCCTTCAACACGACTTTACCAGAACAAACTCAGCAACCGGAATTCAACAACAGCGTTCATCAATTTTCCCCGCACGCGAATTCCCTTGAAAAGCGACTTGTCGCCGCATTTTCAACTCTTCGTCCGGCCGCACTTTAAAACTTTATTCTGAGTAAAGACCTGCAAAAAAAAAAGCGCGGGCCGCCTTTTGATAGATGGGCTGGAAAGTAAACGAGCGATAAAAAGGCAGAGATTGAGAGATTTTAATTTGGTCACGAAGAGGCGGCCGAGAGTTATGAGGGAGCAAAATTAAATAAAATTTTCGGCCCTTTGCGATCGATGCCGATGAACTTGGAGGGTGCCTCAATTGCCCTTTTAAATCCCCTGTCGTACACTCGAGGCGAGGGTTGACTCGTTAAAGACAGTCTCTGAGGGGATTTTGGTAGTATAAATTGCAAACTTTGAGAGAAAGGAACTGTTTCGGTGTAAACCGTGTCAGAGTAATAAAATGCACTCTGTAGCAACCTTCAATGCAAATTTTGGTTTATGGGAATCTATTAATTTTGAGGAATTAAAGGGAAAGCTTTGCATTTAAGTAACAGTTTAGTGGTTAATTTATTCTTTAAAGTAGGTGTGTTTTAGAGCTGAGGATTTAAAAGGAAGTACTTATTTTGGAACACAATTATATCAAACTTGACTTACAGTTACCTTTAATTTAGTAGCATACTAAATCTTATGTAAATGACAGATTTTATAAGTAAAATCTATTTGATTATTTTTAGTATTGAAATGAATAGAACTTTTTTTAATCCAGCAATGTTTTAATAAAGGGGTTTTCAATCTAAATTTTTATGTTAAATTTCTAACCCAATGGTTAAAATATCCCTTTTTGTGAAATATGCACCTGTGAATAAACTATTACGCGTTTTTAAAAAAGAAACTTTTCCTCGTGTATTTAATGGTTAATGATTTCATGGATTATATGTCTAGCTACCGCTTGAAAATGGAAGAAACGCAACGCTAGTAAGCCTTGTTGCCTGTTGAGACAATTTTCTTTGATATTTTAACTTTAAGATTGTATTCCGAGGATATCAAATTTTCTCTCATTAAAATATGAAAACCTTTCGTAGAGTTTAACCAATACCACTTTACACAATTACTACTCGTGGAAGATCTTCTTAACAAAATGGCAGTTTGAAAAAGCGGTCATTTATTAAACATTATCCCCCCTCCCATAATTTTCCCTAGTCCGGAAGAATTTATTTTGGAAAGTCTGCATTGAAATTAGATTAAATTTCACCGTATCAATCTACCTCAATAACCTTAAACCTTCTAATAATTTAACAAAAATTCACAACCTCATGTGAAAATGTGACTTTTATGAGCACCAAATTGATTTATGTTCCCCTCATAGTCGCATAATCATTACCACCAGGCAATATCCCAAAGTTCCTTGAATACCCGCCCTGGCTAATACACCCCCATCTGCCATGTAATAGAGATAGGCATCCCACAAAGAGGGCCATAACGTTGCAGAGCAATGCATTAGGAACCAAGGGAAATGGATGATCATTGATCCAGACCTCGGTTTCAATGTGATTAATTTTCGCACAGGTAACGTTAAAAGAGTCGCGACATCGATGACTGAGTGTAAGCACGTCGCGTTCGGTTTGTGGAAACATGAATAAATGACACCTAGAGCTAGTGTCAAATCAGACTTATTTGTGTGTTACTGAGATGAGGTTGATAACGATAGCTTGAGTAAATGTTATAGTCTCTCACATTTTGAGTGTTGGAATTTTACATAAGTTTGTGAGCATTTGAGAGTGTTTAATGTTAAATTTTTTAAGTACCCCATAAACTACAGTGATACCTAATTTATTTAATTGAACATAAACCCAAATTACCAGCGTTTTTAAAATCAAATTAAAATTGATGTAAATATAGTACTTTAATTTTTAATAAAAATATCGATTGATAGAGATGATTTCGTACTACGTTGGGCTTTGGGCAATATCATTAAACTATGATTTTATTTTTAAACTTAAATTCCGTATTTACAGTTAGTTTTTTTAGTTTTAATATTTGAGCTACTCAGAATGACAGGTGTGTAAGTCTGTTGAACATGTATCATATGAAAATTTAGAACCTAAAAATAAAGAACCAGTAAGTCGTCTTTTCTTTAAAAATTACAAGTCATTAAAATAGAATGTTGAGAGAGAGAGAGATAAAATTGCATTTGAAATAAAAAACATTAGTAGCAAGTCTCGTTACTAATATTACTTTCTTTTGTATTCGAAAGAAATCAAAACACCCACCAATCGAAATTACCAAAATTAACATATTCTTTAATAGATAAAAAAAAAATATGTTATTTTAAAGCCATCAAAATAAGACACACAAATAAAAAATCCACTTGAAGAAAAAATGTGGAAAAAAATCATAAGACAGTCTTTTAAGATTTCTATTGTTTACGATAGCATGTATAATTAGTGAAAGCAAGAGTATTCTTGTAAAATGGTCCCATTTGAGATGAAAGAAACAACGAGAACCATTAAAAACTGCTGACAAAACAGGAGCTCTAGAAATAACTGCCTTTCTTCCACTTTAAGACATTAAAGAGAAGGAAAGGCCCCCTCTTCAGAGTTAATATCCCATGAAAGCACAAAAATTCAAGCCTGTCAGTCAGTTTTTGACTGTTAATGAACATAAAATTTGGTACCACCTACAGCAAGAGCAACTAACTTTATAGCATCTGCTTTAGGAAAAAAATTACAGTATTGGGTGGCTTGAAGTTCTTGGGACAATGAACTCCAATTTCAATAAGTGTCAATAAATATAACTAAAATTTTTCTATAACTCTTTGTAGTTAAGAAATTTAACGCACACACATTGAAAGAAGCTTAATTATCTTTAGCATTGATTTAAATTACTTTTTTTTGTGTCCATAGTTATACGAAAAAATGTCTTCATCATGAAAACAACACAGGGCACCGCCACCATTACAGAAAACCTTCAATTACTCGAAACTACATTAGATGAAATAATTCCGAGCAACCCACTTCAGAAAGATAAACTTCTCAACTATAGAAAGATATTTCCACGATTACTGGGATAACTGGATATTGACACTACAAACGTAACTACTACTTTTTACGTGGCCTCCGAGTTATGAATGGAGGCTGGCATCGTGTTGGCGTGTCGGGCGTTAAAAATAGCCGCAGCCTCAAGAGGCCACTCCTGCGCCTCCCGCCGCAAGTCTCGGGGAGGGTCTCAAGTTTCGGAGAACACAAATGCCTAATTCCACGGCACGTGAGTCGGACGGTTCATGCCCCTGAGAGATTCGTTTCCTTCATCACTTTTGGGTAGTTTCGGTGACACCTCAGCTTTTTGTTTGATGGTTTTTTTTATTTCATGACGTAGTAAGCTATGGTGGCACAGTCGCCAGTAAAAGGTTGTAGACAATATTCCAATATTCGTTTGTTTATACGTATTCCTGTGATATTTGGTATAATATTGCGTCATTTTTTTATCGTATTCGTACAAGAGTAATACTGCTCTTGACCAAAACGTCCTTAAAAATAAATTAAATCTAAGCTCAATATTTTACGAACGGCTTTTAAAAGAATAAGGAACACAGTAAGTTTATATCTAGTAAGTGTTTCACCTGGTTTACAGTGATTCAAATTTGATAAAGGGTTAGGAGTTATGAGAGATTAAGTTTGGCTTTGCTGTTTAGTGTAATTTTGTTCTTTCTTACTCTTTATTTTTAAATGGATTTATAGCTAGTTAATATAAGTAGTATTTGCAGACTAATAAAGTGGTTATAAAGAAAAAAATGCAAATATCTAATGACAAAAGCATTTTGAAACCGAAAAATCAAAGAAAAAGGGAACTATATTTCATTACTTTTGCATTCAAGATTAGAAAAATCTTTTTGTATTTAGTATTTTATTTACTTACTAGCTGATATGCCCGCCGTTGCTCGGGGGATAAAAGGCTTATCAAACTGTGTGTTAAAATAAATAAGAATTATCGTTTAGATGCAATAAAGTCAACAGTCTTCCCGCTAGGATTCTTTTTTGATGTCATACCACTTCGTTAAGATGTAAAAAAAACCCTTTAAAAATACCACCTGTTTAGATTTAATGTGTGAAATCCCCATCCCCGTTTTTAAAGAGTAATTTTTCAAAATAGAAAAAAAGTCAGAGGACCTTCTGAACCCCATTATTTTTTTCTCTTTTGTCCTTTTCTCCCTCCATCCATTTCTGCAATTGGTATAAATGTATATTTGAGGCAAATTTCTCCGCCTTCGCTCACAATAAAGATATATTATTGAACAGCAATGTTTATAGATAAAACTTATTTCCCCTCATCCCGCTTAATTTTTAGAAAATACAAAACAATTAAATATACTACATACTTTTATACTTTTTTAAGATCTTAAAAAACCGGTTTATAATTAGTGTTTATAACTATTTTTTAATAACGATAATTTTTTTTAAAAATCAGGGGGAGACCCCCTGAACCCCCCTTTGCTGATTTATCACCAACTCATTCATTGTAAGAAATTTCAAACATGAAATAAAAGTAAACATCATTTGAATCGACACTGAAAATGCCTGTGATAAAATATTGTTTAATTTGAACTTTGCTGGAAATACTTAAATTTGATTAAATAGAAGAAAGAATAAAATTTTTCAGTGGAACGGTTT
Organism: Tetragnatha montana; assembly: GCA_963680715.1. NCBI lineage: Eukaryota > Metazoa > Arthropoda > Arachnida > Araneae > Tetragnathidae > Tetragnatha > Tetragnatha montana. The sequence continues at coordinate 25,989,104 of OY796680.1, forward strand.
TCGGTTATCATAAAAAAAATTATTTAATCATTAAAAATTGTTTCTTTATCATATTTTTTAAAATTCCCCTAAAACATTTCAAAATAAATATTTCCAACAATAGAGGTTTTGCGTGTCCTGGAAAGAGCAATAACCGCAATAAATTTAACATTAAAGGCTAAGCATAAGAATTTAGAAAAGGGACAAAAAAGGCTCCTTGGAATGTTTTAATTCAGAAAATTCTTTTTCGCAAACCTTCCTGTTTGTGTGAGGAACAACATGCTAAAATTTCATAACAATCACATTAATAATATGGGTGCTAGAATGCAAGAACTAAAAACGGGAGTAAATATTCAAACCTCCGTGCACCCCTTCCAGAATGGAATATCGAAAAATCTAGAAATTACTTTCTTTGAAATACTCTCAAGAAGATATTACCAACAGTTCACTTCGTAATATCGATTTCTCGGTACTGTTTTCTTCGAAAATGTAAAACTTTGCTTATGCTCAGCAAAATCGTGTTTTTGGAACTTTCAGACCCCTTAAAATTCGAATATCCAAAATTTGAAAAATGCCTTTCTAGATCTTGTCGCTAGGTACCTTCCTGCGAAATAACGAAGATCTGGGGTCATTTGGGACGCCACTAGGCTCAAAAACGTCGAAAACGCTCCAAACCACCCTGTGGGCCAGAAAAAATTTTTTTCGAAAAATCCCTTCTTAGTGCGCGTATACACCGTAAGCTCTTCCATCCTACCAAGTTTCGAGTCTTTAGCCCCAGTAGATTTTGCTGTGCGTTGATGAGTGAGTGAGTGAGTGAGTGAGTGGTAAAGCTCTTTTATTATTATAGAGCATTCGCACATGACGTCACTTGGAGGACAAAATCAACGTTGCTAAGGCTGTTGTTAGGGGCGGGACATAGAAGTATCCAATAGCAGCATTCGCACATGACGTCACTTGGCGAATAAATAACGTTGCTAAGGCCGTTGTTAGGCAGAGTCATGTGATTGAAAATGCTCTATAGATAGGGCCTAGTAAATATTTTCCTGAAACATATCTCTATAATTCTTTTCATTAAAAACAATGAAAATTAAGTAATGGATCTGTTAAAAGAATTTAAACGGTAAATTTTTAATAATTTGAAGAAATAGTTTTCAATTTGTTTTAGTCATTTTTAAACACTTTTTCGAGCATAAACTACAAAGAAATAATTTAATCTTGCTATCCTTAAACATTAAAAGCATTGCTTCTTTATGATGTACCACCAGCCTTTAATGCCTACGGTATCACTTCTCAGTTCGAAATATAGGAATAAACCATCGGAATATTTCCTTCTATTCAGAAAAGACACAAAAATCCATGTTTTCATTCAATAAAACATCGATGTTTATTCCTTATCCAATATTCTGTTACCTATGAAAGTCAAGATATTGGTTTTTATCCTTTATCCAATATATCTTAAATATCGAAACAGCTAATACGAAGAATCGATTTTTCTTTTTCTCATCTAATTCATCGTAAAACATGGATGTAACCAGTTCAAATTATCGATATTTTTTTCCCTTTTCGTATTCATGCAAAGAAAAAAATTAATGAACGAAGAAAGTAAAAGTAGAATTTTATTCCATAAAAATGCTATATTTTACGTAACGATAAAAGAAAGTATAATAAGTTACTAACTCAAAAGAAACTTAGAACTCAAACTTAAGACAAAGTTAAGATGTTTCTAGATCAATGGATTTTTTTTGAATTAACAAATGTTTGTCAATTTTTTTCTAAAAATATTATTGTATGAAATTGTTTTTAGAAGTTAAGGTTGTATGTAATTTAAAATAAAGAACTATGAAAATATCTATCTGAGATCAAATTAAAAGAAAAATTAAATTTGAAGCAAATGTTCCTCACAAAAGTTAAAAGAATATCACCACAAAATTATTTTTTTTTCATTAGGAATGCGCGTTTTTAGAAAAATTAAAAAAATATTGATAATTTTTGTGAAGAGTTTACATTATTCTAAAATATTCATAATAAGTATAATTTTATTCACGAAAAAGTTAGCCAATAATTTCAACAAATATTTTTTAAGTTTATTTTAAGCGACAATTAGCGATATATTCTTCTTTTAAAAACGAAAAAGATGGGAAGATAAAAAGGACAAATGCGTGAAAAAGTATTTAGGTGTGTGAAAATGATGAATACTTTTTCCCAGTTTGTGAGATAAACTTGTTGGCATACCTATCATAATGCTTTCAGTGTTGCAACATCAAACTCACTTGATATGATATTAAGTTTGAGTTAATCTTTTTTAATTCGGAATCGATAAAAAGTTGTATGAGAATGGAAAAAACTAAGAGAATATTTAGATGAATACTAAATATATGTAATTATTTTTACTCTTGACGTTAAAATGTTGAGTATGCTATTAAATCTCTGATATTTCATATTAATCAAAGGATCAACACTTTCTTTTTTCCAAAAGAATGAGGTTTCCCAATTTAACACTCCAGCATCTACTTTTCAGAACACAAATTGTCAAATTCAAACCCACCGCACAACCATAATTAATAACGTAACCCTCTGCAATGCCTCTTCGGGGTCTTCAAAACTAATTAATGAATGACAAAAGGTGTCCGCTCCCACAGACGATGCCTCAGGGACCACAGAGGTCCCGTCAAGCATTCTTTTCCACGTGACGTTCGAAACAGAATCCCTCCATCCTCAGCAAGACAAATGCCCTTCTGATCAGATTTTTAATATCTTAATGTGCGTTTTGATAACCGCGGTCATTGGAGAAAGCGCGGCTCTCAAATCTAATTAGCCAGAAGAGTAAAAAACGATTCGAATAATCACGGGAGACTTGCGCTGGTTAAATCGCCCGGAAAAAATCTCCGCCGGCGGCAATTTAACGTGTAACGTTACAGAGAACGAGGGAAACATAACTCCAAAAAATTTGAGCATAAGCCGTAATAATTAAAGAATACGTTTCACGTAATCGCATTTTGTTAATAAAGAACTTTGAGAGCAGTGAAGGAAATGCAAGGATTCTCTTTTTTTTATTAGGGAGATTACCCCATGTTTGTATGAGAGCAATATGCGGCAGATCTCCCAAATTGGTTGTTGCGGTGGTGAAGTAAGTTTTTTCAACGATTTTTCCACGAAGGAAACGTTTCTTGTTCGCATCGTTTTTTGTTAAACAAAATGGTTAGTTTTGCGTGGGTTTGTTTGTGGTTTCTCGTGTAGTGGAAGGAATTAGATTACCTATCTGTTGTTGCGGAAGTGACAGAAATTAGTGCTTGGAAATTTTTTTAAAAAACATCGAAACTAAATAAAATAAGATTTGAAGAAAGGAATTGTCTTTCTTAGACTGATTCTTCAGTTTTTAACTGCTTGATTTATCTGAGGCGTAGTATATTATTATCATTAAGTAGGCGTAAAAATGAGTTTGAATTTCCCTTTATTTTTTTCTCAACATTAAAGTTATTCTTATTATCTTAGACTAATTAAAGGATGAGGATAAAATACGAAGATTTTCTTGTGCTATCTGAATTGGTTTTAGGTATTTTCCTATGTTACGTTTGAATACAATCAATTCTAAATATTTCGACAGAATTTATTCTATTTTTATGGTAATGTTGGTATTGCATTAACACATTTTACGATAAATTTATTTAATTCATTCAAATAACTATTTAAATTAATGCAAAGTTAATTTTTCCGTTTAAAGCAATTGAATTGAAAATAACAGTTTTATAGAAAGGAAAAAAAGAAAAGAAAAAAATTGTTGTGTTACTGTACGAAAAGTTGTATACTATACTTAAATAGGATTTAAAAATAGTAACTAAACAAACACAAACTCTTACAAGACCAATCAAATTCTCAAAGCCCGAAGACACAAAATAAATATGTTGAAGCTGCAACTTCAGATTCTGATTTCTCGCTTTCAGAGAAAAGATAATAACAAAAGACATTTGAAGCAGATTGAAACCGTTTCTGAGATCCCCAACTGTTACCAGAAAGCATTTCCTTCACAGACAGCAATTAAGTTGAGTCTTTGAATATCAGGCGTTGTTTACAACCGTTTCACCCGTTTAGCTGGCAACCAGAACGTGCCAAGAGCGTCTCGATTCGATTTTATTGCGGGCGCATAAAAAGAAGTCTCAAAAGTGGTACAGACTATCTCCCTCTCGTTGGTTACCAAATCACCGTGCAGGGAAAGAGGATTGACCAGGATTGATACAGGGTGTTTTCCTTTCTTTTATTTCACACCCTATAGTAATAAACTTTAATCTTGCATGTATCTTTAGTGTTTATTGATCTGAACTAGTTTTTATTTAGGTTTGATATTACATTAATACTTTTTATGGATGGTTTCTATGAAGAGCTCTTTATTATGAAACTACACTCCAAGGGACAATCAAGAAGAAAGGTTTAGCTTCGTTGGAATTAATCTAAATTCATCTAAAAACTCGTGAATATAAAGCAGAATGACCATTGTAGAAATAACTAGGAAGTAAGCGATGTTTTGAAAAGTTAAAAACCTAATGTAAAATTGTTAGTTAAATGGATGATGATTTTTTAGAATCGTCAAGCTGGGCAAATATCCTCAATGGAGTTTTTAGGCTAAAATCTGCAAAATATTCTTTTCTAGGTTACCTTTAAAGAGTTTTTGCTTTCAGATAAATTCGCCAGTTATAAAAAATACTAAATCTATAAGCATGAATCCGTACTGCAGTTAAGTACCTATAACCTCACACAAAACCTCACTTGAAAGTAGTACTTAAAATGAAAACTTTCCCTGAAAACTTGAAATTGCATAAATTTTCATTTTAAAAAAAAGTTTACAATGAATTTTAGAAACTTAAATTTCTTTGAAGTGCAATTCTACTATCGCTAATCAAATTATAATTTGATTAGCTGTAGTAGAACTGCATATAACAGTAGAATTGCATTGAATTAGGAGGCTTTTTCTGTAATTATTTAAAAATTCTCCTAAATTAATAACTTTTAAAGCTGCAAAAGTATAAGGTAGAAAAATACCATCCTTCCATGTCTTGCAATTCTAAAGTTAATACATGTTATAACGGTTATCTTACATTTGTGATTATAAAACGATAAAGACGGGCAACATTTAGAAAATAAGAAAAGTAGTCGTCATCAAAACCTACTTTGGCGGACAGATTCAAAATTCACAAATAATAGCTGAAGCTTTCGACAAATGTTAACGTCTTAAATCGCAGTTTCGGATACAGACCACATTAGACACGAAAATCCGTAAAAAGCTCCATTTCCCGAAAACCGTCATTTCAAATTCAAATGGGTGAAGCAAATTCGAGAATGATGCGTTCGCCAAGTTTTCGTTTCCGCCAAAACTGGCGAGTTAACTAACCGTAACATTGAAACAGTGGGAGTGATAAAATCTCCATCTTTTACAGTTCTCTTTATTGATGCGGGCAAATGATTCAAACAGTTTGAAAATTTGTAATGTTCAGATTCTTCAACAGATAAATAGAAGAAAACTTTAAAGAGACTAAGAAAGGGGGAATAAAAAGTATTATCAAGTCGGCAAAACCCAATCATTTAATTAATTCCTAGGAGAATAAGAAAGCTCTTTTGTGAGAGGTTGCATGAAAGTAAATATAAATAGCTCAGCATAATAAACTTAGAATCCAAGTAATATTTCCCATTACTTTTGAAATTATTTTGTATAACAAAGTTATGAAATATTCAATTAGTGACTTAAAAAATTATATTAGAAAATTACCGTAGAAGGTGTTAAAATTATTTAAAACTTTTACCTAAACTTAAAATATTTTTAATGTGAGAAAAAGTTCAAATCGTTATTTAGAATCAAAAGTAATTTTTATTCATTATCATTTTTAGTAGCTTAAAAACAAATAAAATAATTTTAATTCAATAAATACATCATTAAAAAATAAAAGGATTTTTGTCAGTCTGATAAAATATTCTTGAATTTCCTCTATTTATGGTTAAGTTTTAGAATTCAAAAACTATGAATTATAAGTATGATACTCTTGATATAATAAAGTAATAAGTTGATAAGTATGATATTTATATACTCTTTATATAACAAACTGCTATAAAAATGTGAATAAATATTTGTGAGCATTAATGTGATTTTAATACATATTCTTCGATATTAGTACCCTTATACAAGATCTCAATATTATTCCCTAAAATATGATAAAATTCAATCACACCCTTATTGAACCAAGAAACTACTTTGGCTCTCTATACTTGGAATTTTCATTGATAAACACGAGTAGATAAAATCAATTAAAAATATTTCAAAAGATTTAATACGGAAATAGTTCAAGAGCGATTTTACATTGGAACTGTTCGAAGCAACTTTAATATCCAACTCAAGTTGTTATTCATGAGGGATACATTGATTTGAATTCCAGTTCATAATAGGCTTGAGGTATCAAAAGAATTCGAACGCATCATGCATAAAGCCCCCAAAACTAACTTTGACTTTCCCATCCCTCCCTGGCAGCATTCAATAAATTACCGCCTTTCTCACGAAAACGCAATCGAATACACTCTAACGACAATGATTTCTGCTTATTTGCGCTAATTACTTACGCCTCAATGAATTTCGGAGCTCAAAGAAAGCCTCAGAAAAACCTCAGCCTTTGACTCAAAGCTTTTATCGAGGAAGAGGGAAATCCAATTAAGGGGCGGCCACCAGGCTTGTTAAGTGAGGAGGGGCTGAAAGGGAGGAGAACCCTCGAGAGCATCGTTTGGCTTGTGAGGAATTATGGAGTGGCCAGATATGATGCAGACGAGAATAGGTGTGCCATACGTTCTAAATGCGGGCCGGCAGGGAGCCAGCCGGAACAATTAATTCGCTCTTCTTGCTCCTTTGGTCGTTTCGTTATGTTGGAAGAAGGGGGCTTTCATAACTTCGATAACCCTGAATTCTTTGGATTCGTGTCGGGTCAGAGGATGTGGGTCAGATGCTGGTTATTGAGACGTTGTCAGGTTGATTGACAGGGAAACCGTGTTTTGAGAACCAGGGTTTATCTATGATTTTATCAGATTTGATTAACATACTCTTACCACATAACCAAGAGTGCACAAAAGAAATGTTTAATCTCGAAGGTGTTTTTGATATCTAACCTTATATGTTTATTCAAGAAATTGCACAAAAATAATTATCTCACTTAATGAATAAAGAATCTTATGTCACGGGTTATCGATGGCAAAGAGTACTATTTATCTGGAAAAATCAAAAGTTTTGTTTTATAAGTGATACACCTATCTGAATGGAAGCATCAGAATGATGTAAAAGATACTTTTCCTCCTTATTTAGAGGCGTGTGTGTCACTAAAGAAAATTTTGAATTAATAAAGGGTAAACGCAGAATAATGTCATGGAAGTTTTGATGATATATCTGTTTCATAAATTTAAAAGTAATAACTTTCACTTAACAATTGGTGTATGGTGTGTTACTATGTGTTAGATGCCACAGACATCTGTTTAAGAGAATAAAAATTCTGATATATGGGAGTTTTGAATTTAAATTATCAAGAAGTGAATTAAATTTGCACTTATTGGTTACCCCACTGATTTTTTTCCTTAATTAAGTTATAGAACTTACAAAACTTTCACACTTCATTCACAAAAGGAATTATACCACCCTTCATCAGCTTAATTCCCTTTAATAAAGCCTCATCATCAAAACATGCCACAGACACAACACCAAACAATGCTATCCTATCCAAACAACACATAACCACACCAAATACCAAAACCCAACTCTGACAGTTTCCCTTTTCAGTGCTTTTGCTTTCCAACCCCCATTAGCTAACAGGATACACGGTGCAATCAGAGCGGGCGGCCGACCGCAGGTTTTGTCGTCGGGGATGTCCGCCCCTGCTGTCACCACGGGGTAGCCCCTGCCCCTTCCGTGTTCCACCACCGCCCGACAAAAAGGGGGCTTCTGGCCGCAGTCCAAACCCCGGCTCAGGTGACGGATCACCAGGGCTACCTTTTGTGCCCCACCGTCATTTGTCAGGGCTCGATAAGCCGTGCTACCATTTACATGGTGGACGGCTTTTGCGAAATGCAAAGAATCGATTCTATCAGAATCGAGTACCAGGGATCGATGTTTTGGGGGATTGAATTATGTAAAATATCGATTCATAAAGAATTGCGTAAGTGACTTACAACGACTCGATTTTTCGGTATTCGATATCTGTTCTAAGATAGATGGGGATTTGCACTGTAGGGGGTGGGTTGAGAGGATGGAGAGTCCTATCCATCCGGAAGAGTAGCCGATGAGAAAGGAGGGATAGATGGACTCGGTCAAAGGGATAGAAATGGACTCTTGGTCATTATTTATGCGAGTCTAACTTTGCCTGGAATACATTACTTTTCGAGCGGATTCATGGGTTTTTAGGACTTTTTATGTGGACATGGACAATCTATGGAATACTCCAGAGAAGTTAAGCTTACACCGATCTTTCATAGCAAAAAGAACTGGGTACTCTGCGTATAAGTACCACAGTAGATAATTGTAAACGTTCGGGATTGAAAAAAAGTATACTATCTATCATGAAAGGTAGAAGGAGAAACATAAAAATTGCTTAATTTGAAGTGAATAACAAATATACACGAATTGATTAAGAAGGTATTATTTTTTAGAAGTGATATTGTACTGACAATACGCAGTGAAAAAGTAGACGTTCATTTTTTCAAAGAGTGAATATGATCATTAAAAATTGTATATCATTTGAAAAGGTCATTTCAGAGTAGTATATTTACAATAGAAATTAATTAATGTTGAAATGTAAGTAGTAAAATCACTACTGAAAACAATTAAAATTTTTAACTATAACAAATAAAAGAAAGGTAAAGAAATTGTGCATTTTAAATCTAGTAAGCTTTTGCCTGAAGACTACTAAAATATGAAAATTGTAAGACTACAAAAAATCTTTCTAGTATACGTTTGGAAAAAGAAATACGTACGATACAAGTTCAAAAAGTATGTTAAAAGTTACAGATATTGAGGGTAATTATTTCTCATTGGGAAAGAAGATTCAGGTTGGTACTCCCCTATTTCTAATGAATTGGGGTTTGATTGTGAAAAGTTTTTTTTTGTGTAAATATCTCTAGGGATAGCTAGGGGGACCCTATTTGGATGTTAGCTATTGGGACTGTTATTAGCTAATGAACCCTATTTGGATGTTAGCTATTCTATTTAAGATGAGTTTGCCTGTTTACTGATGGCCATGGGTAAATATTTAAGTAGGCTCAGTAAACTGAGAACCAATTCCAGGATAAAGGTTCTAATGTCCAAATCTAATTACAACTGGGTTTGAAAAAGAATCCTAAAACCAATTACTTTTTCCGATGGAAGAGCGAGTAGAATATGTGTGGAGGTAGGGCTTTTAGGTTTAGAAAAAACTTGGATTTAAAGTGTGAATGTTCGAATGAGTAAATCTGACGGAAACCCTTTGTGAATGTTAATTATTAAATTTCTGGCGGTTATAAAAACAGCACTATACTCTTAGAAGTTACATTAGTGCAACACACTATTGAGGTTTTTAACGTACTAAAAGGACTATCAAAGGAAAAACATAATAAAATAGTAGTTACAGGAAGTACTTCTCTATAAAGAGAGTTTTTCAGCAAGTAAAATTAGTTTTTAAAACTGTTATACATAAGATTATTAATAAAAAACTTATATTTCTCTTCAGCAAAATTGTTTCTTTGATTGAATTTTTTAATTGTTAAAATTTGTTTGATGACTCATAGTTTCATTTCACCTATATCTTTGCAGTTTTAATGTAATAGTCTCTAAGTTCATGCTATCAAATTTACAATAATTATTCAAAAACAGCCATGTATCTTTTTTAATATAAAAATATAAATATTATGATATTGTAGGACTAACACATTAAATTGTTTAAGGTTTGTTTCATACCAAAGAAACCCTTCTATGTATCCCAAAGGAATCTTTAACCTTAATACCTGAACTAAGAGACTTTTCAACGAAAGAAAATCCTTACGGGTGTGCTATAAACGTCTTAACAATTGGCCACAGAGTGCCCTTCTAATCTTCGGTTCAATTCCAACAGAGAATTTTCACAAAGCAATTCCAGTTTCTATGGAGAAAGAGGGAAAGCCCTAAGATGGGAAGAAATCCGCATCTTGTGAATTGGCTTGAAACAAAAAAATTCTGACCATTTCCTACCTAAAATTTCGACTCTTGCCTTTTTCTGAGGAGATACGAAAACATGTTGTTCTTTGAAGTCAAGACATAATTTTTTTCTTTCTTAAATGTTAGATGATTATTTTTATAAGGACATAATTTTTTTCCTAAGTTTGATGAATTGCTGTAGTTTTTTGGTTTCTATTTTTTACATTTAGAAATAGCTTATACGTACAGTACAGCAATATTAAACATTGAACTTGGAACTCTTCCATGGGATTTCAATATTTTAATGTGACAAAGTTTTGAAAATTTTCCTCTATTTAAACCATACATAAATACCATTAAATATTCTATAACCAAACATTTAATGGGAGACCAAACAATCTAAATAAAAAGGGGTATATATTTTGAATTTATGTTTTCATGAATTATCGAACTAATCATGACCGGATGACAATTGAGAGTAACATTGTAAGAAATCAACAGAGGTGGTAAAAATAGGCATTAAACGAGGTAACTAGATTTTTTGAATTTTTTTCCCATTTCTCTCATTAATTTACTTGAGTGCATGGTTCCTTAAAAATTCATTTTTTAATCAAAAATATACATTGAATTCATAATTTGTCACCAATAACCATAATTTACTATTGCAATTATTTATTACATCAATACCCCTACCCCTACCCAGACCTACCCCTTGTTTACGTCTAAGCCTATTATTTCGATTGATTGTTGTATAAAACTAAGAAGCCATTTAAATATTACATAAGCATGTTTTTGGTTCTTACCATTCTTCCCCCCCCTTGTCAACAAAAATTTAAACCCTCCACCGTTTTTTTGTATGAAATTTTCTGTAATGATTTTATTTTAAATCTTAACATTAATTTAATTAAAAACTAACTTGTCTCGAAACAAAAAAGTTCATTTTAAAAATTAAATTTATAAGCTGCATTATTAATTGTAAGTATCACTCTTACACTACCAACTACCAACATAACACATTTGTTCCCAAAAATTCCTTCGCCAAAGTTTCTGATGAGGAGTAATATTGCCGGGTTTCAACAATTCAATATCTGTCAGTTTTAATTTTTATCATTCCAGTGGAGAAAGGATAGGCAAGTTTTAAGACTTTTTTTTTAAAATAATAAAAAATCTTAAGAGCATTTTTGACCGACTTCAAAACAAATTTATTGTGGTAACCTTCGTTTTTCAGTTGTATCAATTTTATAACTTTTTTCTTCTATACCTACTTCTTCCTCAAACAAATATATTCGGTAGTTTGCAACACGTTTCTTTTTCTGTAACATTTTTCACTTTTACATTTTTGTTAAACCTTAATTATTGTCTCCAAACTTAAATGTTGATGTTAGAAACATTTTAAGACTCCGATAAAACTTCACCAAAAGATAACACAAATTTTTGGTGGTATGATAAAATTTATCTAAAGCGGAATGTAATACATACGCCGAAGTTAGAAGGAAAAAAAATATTGTAATACAAGGCAAGTAAATCACGGCAGAATAGTTTTAATGAAGCAAACACATTCCAACCTAAAATATTCAAAGTTTCCTTTTTAAGAAAAGTTTTTCGGCATTGATGTAGTGTGTAGCCTACCAATTTTAGTTGGATTTTGGTTATAAAGTTAGTTATAATATGGTCAATGGTTGGTTGCTTGAAAGAGTGCAATATCGTTGTTCAATTCCAGTGTTCCCATCTAACCAAAATTAATTAATAAAGATTACTAGTCCACACTTACATATCAATATCAGTTTTCCTGTTCACCACAGCAAACTCTAACGGTGCTCCCCTTTTCCTGGAGGACAATGATAGTGGTTTGATGAAGTGTGCGGCCTATTGCTTTTAAATTCATTAGTTTAGGTTATAGGTAGTACATTGAAATTGAACTCGGATTACTCACTGCATTTTATCAACCTATCAATCAGTCAATACAGGGACGTATTCAAGAGAGGTTCAAACAACCCTAGAATTTCTCATTATTATTTATATGCTGTTTTCCCTGAAAGTGTTTTATGCAATTAAGTTTTCTTTTTTCTCATCACCACTGTAATTGGATTTTTATCTGTAGTGTGTGTTTTCAATGAATAAATATTTTCGAGAGTACAAGGGGCGATCCTCTTCGTCCCCCAAACGTCCGAAAATGAGTCAAAACACTATACTCTTGGTGTCAAATTTCAAAACAGTTTCTGGAGGAGGACCCCCGGATCTCCCCTCTTGTTTCAGGATTAAGTATTATCCTATTATTTATTACACAAAGGTTCACATTTGACCTATAATAATAACACTCGCGAAAGGAGGCGTTAGAAAAAAAATTGAGGCCGAAAAACCCTCCCTAAACAAAAGTCTGGTTACGGCCTTGAGTCGATCAACCAACACTTTATCAACCCATTTCAAACCAAACTCAAACTTAAATCTGACGGCTGTATCCACCACTAACTTGACCGAAGGTTAACCTGGAATCAAGCTTTTTCGTCAACTCTGATTGGCTTAAAACTTGTTTCCCTTTTTCAACAACATATAAAAGTTTTGATCCCAGATTAACCTCAGGTTAGATTAGTGGCGAATACGGCCCGTAACAGTGGTACATTTCCGTGTCTCATCCGAGAAGGAGGTATGGAATGACCAAGCCTCGCAGTCTCATCCGTGCCAAAAGAAAAAAAAAAGTCCGCTTACCTTGGGCGAAAATAACCGTCGTCCGCATTTAGAAACCGGGGTCGCGTCGCAGCTGCTCGGGGCGGCTCAAGAGCGGAGTAATCCGAGGGGCGCGCGGAGGAGGACACATGGACAGTGGTCGCCACAACTAGCCTCTCTCAGCCCCGGCCGAAGCAACAGTTCCTCGCGCGGTGCGACCGTCCCGACTGCGCCCCTCCCCGCCACAACTTCCGAGCGACGCCCGACCCGCGCTCGGGGCGACGCCTGCCGGCAGACCAAACTTCTGACTACCTGTGGGGGGATCCGGGAGGAAAGCGTTTGGGGAAATTCGGGGTTTGTTTCAAGTTTGATCTAGGGTGAGGATAGAAAACAATTTTTTTTATTTGGTTTTTCTTACAAGTCGACCCTTGTTGTTATTATTGGTTCGTAGGAAATATTCAAATATTCGTAAATCGAAAAGCAATTTAAAATGGTTTAAGTATGTAAAGTTGTGGTAGAAATATATTTCATCACACTTTTTCATTTTACAAAATAAAGTGTTCTTAAGGTAATAATAGGTTCTACATATTATGAAATTAAGTTACAAAGTTAGTACGTTTTTATACTATATTCTATTCGTACTAAATGAAAAATTATTGAACATAAAATATATTATAACAAAAAAAAATTAAAAATGCACTCATCGTACTTCTAATACTTACTTAAAAATTAATCACTAGTTTCAATTGAAAAACTTACATAAAATACTGAAAGATGAAAAATCAGGCAAAATAACGAGATTTCACAGATTGTGTAATCTAGATCAAAACGATCACTTAACTATTTATATTTCAACCATAGCAACCTATTCCCCGTTCAAATACCCATTTTTTGTTTAAATAAACATTCGAATGAATTTCCTAGTCAATTTCAGACTTTCTACTCACCCAAGGTTCTACTCACCTAGTGTTACACAAGCGGGATTTCGTGAAATATTTCCGAAAAGAAAAGCCTTTCAGCGTTTTTCTGACGTCAGTTACGATGGGTAAAGTAAAGGGTGAAAATAATGAAAATGGGTTGACGCAAAAATGAAAATTTTGAAAATTTTAGTTCATTAATGGGAACTGAAATCAACATATTATCGTTAATGGGCTAAAGTTAGTAGATAAAAACGAACTTTGATTGTATTTTATTCTTTCGTCTTAGTATCCTACCTAACTGCATCCACACTTTCAGGGGAATAACAATAGACAACGAAAAATTTCTCGAAACTCGGAAATTTTCCTTAAATATAGTGAAGAAAGCGACTTAAGTACTGCACCATATCTTACCAAATAATTACTTATTTACCAAAAAATTTCGGAGAGCGACCTCTCCGAATGGTCTTGTATAGTCCGACCACTACGAGAAAAACTTTTGACGTCGCTTCCATCGTAACAATATGGAGGCGGGTTATTCCACTTAATTTTGAGTGTGATGGTAATTCATAAACGCTGAAAAAAAGTTTTGTGCCAAATCTATGTAACTTTCAATCAGATTTGACGTTCTTTTCAAAATTATGTTGTTCTGTCAAAGTTTTTCTCGTTGCAGTCGGACTGTACTTAAACTTGTTTAGAAATAAATGCGTTTTTGAATTTTATTAAAAAAAAAAAAGGAATCGTATCAGTGAAAGTCTTTCAGGCCGAATTTGAAACTTCTCACAAAAAAAAACTTTAGAAAGCAGAAAAATATATCTTAGTCCATTTTAAAAACCTGTTTTTTAAATTTTTGTACCATTAACTATTTTTCTTCATCGTTAACTACACCTTGTTCTTGTATCACCTATATGAGGGTTTAGGAAGTTTAGAAGAGCTCAGACCAATCATCGTTAACTAATTTGATGATGGTACTTAAAATTTAATTATCGCTTTCATATTTACGAGTTTTTTGGTGTAATTACCTTATACATTATGACTATTCATTAATTATTACATCAGAACATTTTCTCTAAGCTTAAAGCCGCTACTCCATGTTGCGTATTTCACGCGTTTTCGGCGCGCGCGCGAGCTCGCGATGGGGGGAGGAAATCCGAAAAATCCCTACCGGTTTGGCGCGCGAACACCTGCAACGCCCGCCGCTGCGGGGCGCCACGCTATTTCTCCTTCTAAACCAATAGCAGGCTCTATCCGAGGCGTATGACGCACCGAGCCCACACGAGGGTGCCTGTCGGATTTTTTTCTACTGAGCGTAGGGTCACGTGATCGAACGCGCCGAAAAAGAACCAATCAAGTTGGAGAATTCAGTAAACATTCTCCTTACCAAACGAAGGCCTCTCCGATGTCTGGAAGAGAGCTGAAATTTACTATCAAATTGTTTGAAATAAATCAAGTGAGTGAATATTTTCTTTATATTTCTACTTTTTATGATATACTTAACATGGGAACTGATTGAATCCGTATCTTTGAAAGCGTTTATTTCTGTTTCCATGCTATAGCTCGTAGAGTTGGAGCAGTCTGCCAGTGTCGTCGAAAACTATTTTTTGTATCCTTGCTTAAATAAAACTTCCAAAAGTTAAACTTACATCTTCGTAAGATTACAAAAGTCATTAGTTATTTTTTTAATGTTTGTAGTTATTGTGATATGTTTAACTCTTGTTTTTGAATCGATGATCGATGCATACTACTTTGTTGATGCTGTTTGTTTCGTAGATATTTATGGGTTTCTCTTTTTAGGCCTTGATTCTGATGGATTAATTCTTTACTACGAGGAGAAAAAGGCTTTTAGTATGGGGATTATCTGAGAACTTCTGCCGATTTGTGTAGTACCCAGTTTTAAATCTGACCAGCTAATCTTTCCAGGCATGCAGGTATGCTCTTATTTAAACTGCTATTTGTGTTTCTTAAAACCTTCAAACTAATGTAAACAATTAAACTGTGTGTACCTAATACCAAGTTTGAAAAACAAATCCATGTACTTAAGGATTAGCTGAGTGCAAGTGCTAATAATTGGATACTGCCAAAAATAATAAAAATACCTGAACTAGCAGTAGTTCTTTCAATTACTTTGTAATGTTATGAAGAATTTGCCAAACGCTGACATTGAAGACAAGAGATTAGTGAAATTTGTACCCAGCTTATCCTTAAGTACCCCAAAACACTTATATTGCATACATTTTTAATAACTCATATTTATACTATTGTTTTTAAAATAAGAGAAGGTATTTGATTTTTTTTAAATGTTCATTTTCATTTAATAGTCACCTGTCTTCCCTTAGTGTTTTTCAATAGATTCAGTGTATTTATTTATCTCGAGTTCAATACTATGTGGTACATTTTGATTAAGGGAGCAAATATCTTGCTAATTGTATTTCATTGGTTATGGTTTATAAATTATTCTGGTACTTGATATTAGCTTTTTGACTGTGTCGCTGTAAATATTATCTAAGCGCATTCTGTGCTTGCTACAGCTATGAGCGCAGAATCTAATGGTTGCAGAACGGTCAACAAGCTAATACATAAATACCATTACTATCAACATAACAAAAAAAATTTTAAATCATTACTGTTAGTTGACGTATTTTTAAATGTTTTGGACAATTTATCAGAAAACTCTTGGCTTGTACCAGGCATATATAAAGGTGGACATAAATAAGAGTCGAGCAGTGAAGGTGAACAAATGCAAGCGGGTTTTCCATGTGCTCGGCTATGTTTGTGGGCCTTTGTGTCGATGATAGTTTCCTTGAAACATTTCGGGAAGCAACATTTCCATGTGTTTCACACCACAGAAGCCAAACCAGTTTACAGCCGTTCATGGCTGTTTGCTTTCCCTGCTCAGCTCTAATTTATGTCCACCTTCTAAGTACCTCTGTTTATATGGTACAAAATCCTGTGTTGATCTTTTGACTTCGCATCCCTACAGAGGGAAGAAAGGCAGATTTATTTCACTTCTAGTAGATAAGCATGTCTATGGAGATCAATAACCATTGCTCATGATCATGGGTGCCACTCTTCCATCCCCAGGACGGAATTCCGTCTTTTTTAAATTGTTATGAACGGAATTCCGTCCCAGATATATTATGAAACGCAAAATTAGTATTAAATTCCAATACCTACGGTTCAATTTGGTTAACGTTCCTGCTAAATATTGCCATGTTTTTGAGAATGCCATACATTCAAATATCAACATTTTTTTTATTGAAAATATGAATAGTTTTTGTCTGAGCATTTTTATTTGCTGAATTTACTAACATTTTAATTTTAATCTGAGCCTTTAATTTTTTTTATAGCAATATATTACTACCTTTTTGGTATCCAAAAGAGTTTAGCGGTATTTAGCGGAAACATAACGGAATTAAATTGCACATTTTGACCCCAAGTAACATGGTTTTACTCACATACAGCTTTGTCTTGATTAAGAATTTATGGAACTGTGATTGTGCATGATATTTTATGAATTTTCATGCAATTAAAAAAAAAATTGCTAGACTGGATGAAAATGATTAATACGATACTTTAAAGTTCCGTCTTGCAAATTTTGGAAAGTGGCACCCATGCTCATGATGCTTTTCGAAAATTCCTTTATTACTTATTTTAACCAAGACTGCTTGTCATACTCTTAACACCAGTAGTAAAGCGTGAGTTGCAAGCAGCTGAAGCTGATTGCAATCTAGCTAAGTTCAATTCCATCGCAAGATTAGTTTTCAAAGTTTTAATCTCAATTTGGCAATTTTATGTTAGTAGGTGAATCGGTTCAAATTAGGATGAGTTATGAACTGCTTCTTCCCCACTGATGTAAACTTCATACTAAATTTTGTAAATAAATAGCATTTCATTATAAATGGATAGATCTCTTAATGGCAAATATAACCCCTGATATTTCTTTGTAGTTTCCTAGTGGCAGAGTTTGTCTTTTTCCATGGAGAAATATAATTGTCATTCCCAGCTGGCTGTTTACATCTGAATTTGACTTAAAAAAGCATGTATGAAATATTTTGTTTAACTTCATTTTAATTGATAATTAATAATAATGATATTTTTTCCAAGATTTTATTGTTATTATGTATAAATTTTCATGATCATTAACTTTATTGATAGTTGAGATATTTGATTGTTTTGGACAAATTATCAGAACATTTTGAGCTTCTGCCAGACATATCAAAAAGTATTTCTATGTAGTATCAAATCAAAACAAATTCTGCCCAGGCCTAGTGGCCTATAAGGCGGTGCCCATCTCCGTTTCCTTTTGGGCCTGGGGTGCTAATTACTTAGCTTGTGTCCAGGCCGAGTGGCTAGACCGACGCTGGACCCCCAGTTGATTCCCCAAGCGAGCTTGGTGCTCGTTTCATTGACCCCGGAAAGATGAAGGGCTGAGTTGACCCATGACCAGCTACCCAAGCAGAAGCCGCAAGGCATCGAACCTGGGTCAGTAATGCTCGTAGCCAGGCACGCTGACCACTACACCACCGCGCCCACTATGTAGTATGGTTACTACAAAATCTTGTGTCAAATTATGGTTGAAGCTAGTACTTTTTCACTTTTCCTACAGGGGAAAGAAAGGCTGGTTGAATTTGCGTGTTGTGGAGAATCATGTCTATATGTGTATGGTACAAAACATCCCTTAACCATGATGCCTTTCAAAAATCCCTTTCTCACGTCTACGCATGGGTGCCACTCTTCCATCCCCAGGACGGAATTCCGTCTTTTTTAAATTGTTATGAACGGAATTCCGTCCCAGATATATTATGAAACGCAAAATTAGTACTAAATTCCAATACCTACGGTTCAATTTGGTTAACGTTCCTGCTAAATACTGCCATGTTTTTGAGAATGCCATACATTCAAATATCAACATTTTTTTTATTGAAAATATGAATAGTTTTTGTCTGAGCATTTTTATTTGCTGAATTTATTAACATTTTAATTTTAATCTGAGCCTAAAATTTTTTTAGCAATATATTACTACCTTTTTGGTATCCAAAAGAGTATAGCGGTATTTAGCGGGAACATAACGGAATTAAATCGCACATTTTGACCCCAAGTAACATGGTTTTACTCACATACAGCTTTGTCTTGATTAAGAATTTATGGAACTGTGATTGTGCATGATATTTTATGAATTTTCATGCAATTAAAAAAAAATTGCTAGACTGGATGAAAATGATTAATACGATACTTTAAAGTTCCGTCTTGCAAATTTTGGAAAGTGGCACCCATGCGTCTACGTCTTTAACCCAAGTTGTTTGCTTTGCAATAATTGCTGCTATATTAAGTCTTAGATGTCCCTATTTAAGTACACACAAACTTTATATTTTAAAATAAATAGCATTTCATTATACACAGAAGGATCTTCTGATTTTCCCTTGTAGTTTTCTGGTGGAAAGTTTCTTCCAATTACTATGATGGAGAAATTTATCGTGGATGATATCTCAGCTAACTGCTTCCATCTGAGTTTGGCTTAAAAAAGCAGGTATGAAATATTTGGTTGTGATTGTTTAGATATTTTAATCTGACTAAAATCTTATTTTTATTATGCATTAGGTTATGCAAGATCACTTGCTCAATGTATTTTTAGACCCTAGTAATTAAAAAAAATGACTATGAAATAATCTGTGTATTGATAGCAGTTTCTGAAATTGTTATAACATTTTTGTGGGGACTGGTTTCTTACATCAAACCAAAGGTCTGTGGCCTATCAAATTAAGGGCCTATGTTATTACAATTTTAAAATATGTTTTAAAATCAAGGGGGATACTTTAGGAGGGAGTACCTCGGTCATTGGGCCTTCAAACTCTGGTATAATAAGCATTAGTGGGTAAGGCCATGAGCAGAGTTGTTACAGAACATTTGACTGAAAGTCACGGTCAGCTAAGTAGTTAGCATGATGCTAAGTGCTAACCCCCTCTTGTTTTTCCCAAGTGACCTTGGTACTCATTTTTATTGACTCTGGAGGGAAGGACTCAGTCCTCCATGCCCGTGGACTGGGATTTGAACCCCGTACTTGTGGTGCTACGCCACCAGGCGTTATTATTTAGTTAATAGTCTGTTTTAAAAATACACTTGATTTTCGAAATAATTTAACGATTTAATTTTTTTTTGCCTCTAGTGTTATGTGATACTTTATTTGCTAGTATTTAAATATCTTTCAGTAAAAGGTATCCCCTTTAAATAAAGTAATAGAGATTACTCAAAAGTGATATTAAAATAAATGTTAAGTACATGGTTAAGTTTCTGAATTTTTTTATTTCAGAGACTGACCAGTGAACAATATTGCTGATTGGAAAATAATCAATGAAAAGACATATTGTATGCTCGTCAAAATTGACTGTGTTGTATATCATTTTAAAAGAATTTTATTAAATAAAATATTGACTTTCTTAAGTTTCTGTTTGAATGAGATTAAAAACTGATCAGTTAAAAAAAGTTTTACATGTTTTTAAAAATTGCAATAAAGGAGTGTTTTTAATGATTTTTATCCTTATAAAATGAGGGAGACTGGCTCAGGGTAACCAAAGGTAAGTTGTATTTACTTTACTGTATGTATAGAATTATGTAGCAAGATTAGCAAGTCATCATTTATAAAAAAAAATACTCATGTTTGTGAAATAATATAACATGTATGTTAATAGTGAAGTTAACAAAGAGTGAAAATATTAATATACAATCTAAAATAATGAACATAAAAAAACAATTTAATATTTTTTGACTTGTAAATATGTGGATGTAAATAAAGTGGTAACTTTTAAATTTTTACAAAATGAATTTTACTTAATGTAAAAATTTAGTTAACAAATTTGTCCTTACTAATACTAATTTTGGAGATGGTATATGATTGAAAATAGGATTGCTGATTATAATAAAAATCTTATTCATTTGATTCAAATCATATTTTTATTAAAATTCTAATAACAGTTTTGTTCTTTCAAAATCTGGTTAAGACAATATATAGTTTTTACATTATATAACAAATGTGTCTTTTTCAATCACTCTTAGCTATTTTAGTCATTATTTATGACAGTCAATTTTAGTACCTATGGTAAATTTCCTTAATCAACATCATAATTGGTTTGAAAGAATAATGGTAAATTATTTACTAACATTTTTATCAGTCTTTTTTAAATGCATATTTTCCAGGATTACTAACACTAATTAAATTTTTAAAAATAGAGTTTTAATAAACTAGTTTAATATCATGCAAAATGAAAAAAAAGTATTAAAATCCATACTTTTGGTTATGTTAATTTTCTGTTAATTTAATATTTGAGGAATTTATGTTCTAAAAATTAATGATAAAATTAATTTAAGTTAATTATCAATGGTTATATCTTGGAGAGAATTTGCATTGAAAATGGTTTAGTAATTAAGTTGAATTGGTTAAGTAAAAAATCTACTTTGAATAAAATCATCAGTGGATTTTTAAAATATAAGGTACACATTTTATTAGCTTCATTGCATATAATAAAATATTTCAAACCCTGTAATTTTTTCTGTTCCTTATCTAATAGAGTTTAAAAAGATATAAACCAATAATGCTTAATAGCAATTTAATATTTAAAGAAATATAATTAATTTAAATAGATTTTCATTTAAAAATTCAAGTGATTAAAATCCCCCATTTAAAACAAGAAACCATTTTTGAAACTGGGAAAATTATAAAGAAATTTGGTTTGAAAGAAAGTGCTACGAATATTAGCTGAGAGAAAATCACGAACAGCGATATATGAATGCGCGCGCCGATCGAGAATTGACGCTCCAACAGCGCTATCTAGCGGCGAAACAACCGACCTCTGCGCGTCAAACCAAGGCGCGAACGTCCGAGGTTGCCGGTTTGTGCCGCTAGGTTGTGCTGTAGTAGATTAGGGAAAAAATCGCTGACGCGCCCCGAACGCACGCGCGCCAAACGCGTGGAATACGCAACATGGAACAGCACCTTAACAGTAAGAACACTAGGTAGGTAGTTAAGAAGCATTCGTCTGAGCCTTTGACTCATCGTGCGAGGGGGAATTCATCGATCGAAGTTTTTTATCAATAGGGTTTTATCTTTTTGGGAAAGACAAAGCGGACCTTTTGAAAAATGTGCCGGTATTTAAAATCCGGATGAACAGATATGGCTGTAAGACGTGGAGTTTTTGTTGCGATTTCAATGCTTCGTTAATTGAAGTGAGGTTTTTCAGTAAACAAGAAAAGGCTTTTGTTTTCTGTGTCTGGTCGGTGGATTTTTTTAAAAAGACATTCCTTTTTACGGCTTTGAAAATGTTTTTAGCGGCGGTTGACGCATTTGAAGCGCATTGTAACATGATATTTGATCGGGCTCAAAAAGTATTCACTAGCATTTAATTAATATTTGATCTCTAATTAACATTATAATAGCATATTTTAGGTGAATCCCATCAGAAAAATATGTAAAGATAAATTGTTTTAGTGCGCACTAAATGCCAATGCTACAAAGGAATTACCAATAAATTTGGGAATAATGTTAATATGATAATTTATCCCATAAGGTCCATTTTATCCGTAGGATTGCATTATATTCAAGTAGTAACAAAAAATAAGAATTTGATCTTTAATAAAAGAACAGTTTATTTAATTTTCTATAAAATAGAAGGGGGAGTGTCTACTTAACAGATTCCGTTATTTTTTCGGATGTTGAAACAATTATCTTTAGACCTAACCTCATTGTGACTTATGACCCTTTTCATTTAGCCAGATTTCTTCATAATCCAAATTTGTATAATTCAAAAAACATTTTCCATCATGTCGTGACGTTTAAGTATGACCCTCCTAGACCTATATGACTGTTTACAGAATACTAATGTATACCATTTGGTTAAAATGCGGGGATTTTTCACATTCCTTCAGTTCGAATTTCCAACGCCAAAACATAGTTACGGTAGTAAATGCATAGACGTTTTTCATTCATTCAAACTTAGGGCTGCTTTCATTCCGAGTTCCGGAAACTGATGCGAGAATTAGACCAGACTTCAGCTACGCTTTAAAATATTGGTTAGCTGATGGAATTATATTTACACACTTCACGGCCAGAAACGCAAGAGATGCGGACGGGGGAAAAAATTGTCCCATTTTGTGAATTATGGTAGGTTTTTTTGCAAAGAATACACTTTCTATTTCCCCTATAGACAGAGGGGTTATAAATCACGCTCCCCTGGTCTGCACCTGAAAGGGGTTTTCAATTTAGTGGCCATTCTGCTGGAGACAAAATGGAGGAGATAGTGTGTTGCCATAAAAATATACCCTACGGAAAGCGGGGATTTCGGAGGAAAGAAATTGTTAGACAACACAAAGCTCTGAATGATGAATGGAGGTATCATAGAAGGCCGCGAATTTTAAAAGATTAGAAACTCCTCCGCCGCCGTTATGAGGCGGAATTAGGGGAGGTCGGAGGACTGTGGGACAAAGTTCGACCATTTATCAGTTGGGTGAAATCCTGGGGTTCCACGGGTCTAAGTTGAGATTTCAGTGTTCAATCTCTGTAGCATTTATATGATTCGTTTATAAATACAGCTGAAGTTAGAAAATAGATTGAACAGAAGTTAATTTTATGAATCGTGGATATCGATAATTTTATTAAGCTTTTTTCCCCCCATAAAATGCAGTGTGGAGTGTGGTTGGATAGATATGAGTCATTTGAGTCTCTAAATTGTGGAACAAATGTTGATTCTACTACAAGACCTTGTTCTAGTAGTTTTTTGTTACCTGATTTTGCATGAGAGAGAACTCTCTCCCTCTCTGTCTCTCACTCACTCTCTATCTCCCACTCTCTATCTCCCACTCTCTATCTCTCACTCACTCTCTATCTCTCTCACTCACTCTCTATCTCTCTCACTCACTCTCTATCTCTCTCACTCACTATCTCTCTCCCTCACTCTCTATCTCTCTCACTCACTCTCTATCTCTCTCACTCACTCTCTATCTCTCTCACTCACTCTCTATCTCTCACTCACTCTCTATCTCTCTCACTCACTCTCTATCTCTCACACACTCTCTATCTATCACCCCTCTCTATCTCTCACCCCCTCTCTATCTCTCACTCACTCTCTATCCCTCACTCACTATCTCTCTCACTCTCTATCTCTCACTCTCTATCTCTCACTCACTCTCTATCTCTCACTCACTCTCTATCTCTCACTCACTCTCTATCTCTCATTCTCACACTCACTTTCACTGAACTTATTTAGTGGAACGAAACACTTTAGTCACTCGAAAATGATTTTGAAAGTTTTCACGATACCCTTTGGATTTGAACAATGAAAAGTTTTTAATGGTAATTTGATAGGTAAATGCCTTATGTAATGCAATAGGTAATAATAATAGATAATGTTCTTTCAAAGCTCTTCATTAGGTTATAGCTATTTACGACTAAAGGGTTTCCCAGCAGGATGATTTTTTATGCATTGTTCGCACAGTTAATAATTACCTTTCAAAGGTAATTCTTTTATAAGACTATCCAAAACAGCTAAATAATCCCCTGTTCTCTCCACGAAAACTTCGAATCTCATCTGTACCCCCCGCAATGCAGTTAAGGGCTAATTAAAATTCATTAATAACTACACAATCTTCCCCAGAGTGCTGACGCTAACTACCGTTTAAATAGCCGTCACCTTCCTCTGTGAACAAGGAGTGGTTGACGCTCATTTATTGTTCGGCATTCAAATCCAAAGGGCGCGCTAATCGTTGTTTCGCCAATAAAAAGAGAGACAATTAAGAAAATCGGCCGCGCGCGACATTCACTTAAGCTTAATGTCTTCTAATGGTTCGCGTGCATAGAAGGATGCAATTAAGAAATCGCCGACACTGCCGATGTCTCTGGACCTTAATTGAAGCGATCATTAGCCGTTACCGTCACCGAACATCGTCTTCTGCAGAGGGTAGAATGGAGCGGAATGAACCAATCGGTTCATGGACATGTGTAAATTTTACTGAAAAGCCAGTTTTTAATCTCCTTCCTTTCATCACTTACATACTTTATGCACGGCCAACTAGACTAATATGGCCAGATAAGCTCAAAATGGTAAGGACGGACCTGATCAACTCCCGTAGCCCACCGTTTAAGAAACCCTAACATGAACTGCTAAATCAGTACTAGAATCCCAAATTGTATGAAATCTATAATCTAGTTCTAAAAATGATTCAGATCCCTTGTCGTTCATCCAAATCCCTAATTCAGGAGACGATACAAACAACTACGATAAACAAGGCAGTCTTGATAACAGTAACCCTAAGGAGAACTCCCTATATAGTATTATTATATATATATTCCATTATCCTATATAGTCCATTCCCTATCCCTATATTCCCCATTCCCTATATATCCATTTTCTATATAGTTCCATTATTAGGCCTGCCGTCGTTATGCGTTTACCAACTGACAGAAAAGTTAGAAAGTGAAAATAAAAGTAAGGCGCTTACCTTAAAATGCAATTATTTCATCAATGGGGTATGAATATTGATCCTTATTTCTTGCTCGGACTACTCAGATTTTCTCTCATTATCTATAGTAGAGATGATACAAAACGTAAAAAAAAAAATTAAAAAAGCTAAACGGTTAAAAAAATAGGAAGATAATAGTGAAGTCTATGAAATAACTGACTGTGTCCAAGAAGTGAAATGGTGGTAAATAGTTTTATGTTTTTGTCAATAATGAGAATGTTTATTAAAATTTAATAATTTAGAATGAATATAGCATTTACATAGCCTTTATATTGCTACATTATCAATAAATTAATAAATCTTTTACTTATGAAAGTATTTTTACCCGATAAAAATTTCTTTTGTATGTTTTTTAGAGTTGGAAGTAGATTTGCACACCAAAACATTATAATGTAATGAAAATTTAATGGTAATAAAAATCGCCAAAGCTTAATAACCCAACTTGACAAATGACTCCATAAATCCTACCCAACTTAAGAGAATTACCGAATATGTTACTTAAAAATTTTCTACTCCTAATTTCAAGTAATAATAGAATCTAAAAACTACCCCATCAATAACAAATAGCCAAATCAAACAAGGGAATTCGCTCTAACAGAATGATCCACTTTATTGGTCCTTCCATATAGCAACCTTTGAAGCTTTTTTTTACAAAAAGCGTAAAAGCATAAAGAGTAAAAAAAAGTAGAAAATAAGTTTTTAGCCTTTAAATACTGTAGTATTTTCAAACTCGGAAAAGAAAATCAGACCGGTTAGAGAATTGGCTTTTGTTGTACCGATAAAGGAGTCAGTCTTCATTCTTTACGGATTGTAAAAATTTTCTCATCCTTCTATCGATCCTTGTTTTTTTTCCTTTTCTGATTTTTCTTCGATAAAATTCGTATTCGTTTTCTTTTGAATAGTCGAAGAAAAATTTCTGAATCATATCATTTAATGTCATTTGATATCTATAACAACCTAAATAGCTATTCTCGGCAGTAAAAAAAGCAATTTTTTTAATGCTTCATGGACACTTGACTTTAACCAAGTAATCGGTGTGAGAGTTTTGTCTTTCTTTAACCAAGTTGATATATTTTAATAAGGATTCAAACCTCTTTGTCGCACTTTTATTTTTCCCATCTCCTGACAGTGCTATACTAGACAGCAACTTAAGTTGACCCTACGACGTCATTAAGAAACAAAGTAGTTCCCATCGCGGTGTCTGAATTTTGAGTGAATTGAAGAACGTCAATTTAAAACTAACAAAGATTATTTTGTTAAACTTATGTATAAATAGTGCTTTTCAATCACGATTTGCGTACCGAATCTCCTTCTATCAACACAACAGGCTTCGTGTTTACAGATTTCTCCTTCCGCATTTGTGACGTACTGGGTTCAAGAAAAGTCGCAGTCGAGTATAGTAAAATAGTAATAGTTTAAACTGATTTTTCCGTTATCTCTATAGATAATTATGCCTTTGAAACTTTACATCCATTTCTGAGAACCAATTTCTGACTCAGGATCGAAGTTTTTCTTTAATTCGGCTCAACAAAGCAAGAGCAGAGCAAGACCGAATATTCCAATAAAAAAGTTAACAAAAAAAAATTGTTAGTTTCTTTTATAACGTTGAAATTTAAAGTGTTCCATTCATCCCGTTTTACTATAATCATAAAAATTTTTAGACAACAGATTTTATGTGAAAAACTGGCTCTAGCGTAATTTTTTGTCGCATAGAGTTCTAATTAATTGGTATGTCTGAAAATATTCTCTTCCAATGTGGATTTGCCAGACGCTTTGCAAAAGCCGTTTGTTCCTTAAATACAAGGCGTCTCAAAAGGTTGGTGCCGAACTTAACATGCAGGTCTGTCATGCCGTTATAAACAAGATTTTCATAGGAACTCATGTCCGCAAATGTAAACTATTGAAATCTTGTTTATCATGGGATGACAGACCACCAGTTAATTTCGGCACCAACCTTTTGAGACATTGAAGAAAAGTAGCCCTACACACTTCGAAAAATTAGAGTTTGCAGAGGGATTGGCAATCCCATATTGGGAAAAATCCTTCTGACCAAATAATCAGAGCTCGAATGTTCCAAAGAGGGATCGGAAAATAGGCAGAGTAGAACATTGTTAAAACAGCTTCATTTCCAGAGTTTTGTTCTTCAGCCAGTGACATTTACATCGAAGGAGCTTTTACAATTCAACTTCTAGCTTAAAAATATGTACAAGTTAAATCGAGAGCTAAATTATCAGGTTTACAAAGGGATATAGTCTCAATATTGAAAAATATAATTTAAAAGTTAAATTGTAATTTTAACTGATTTTATTACATATGCTTAATATAATTTAAAGGAGGAAGTAAATTTAACTACTTTTTAGTAGGCTAGAAATATTTTTTGGATACTTTTTCATTTTTTAAATTAATGTTCTGTATTTTAAAGATGTTCCGAAATTCCCTGAAAAATTTGGTAGTTACTTAACAGTAAAATTATATGAATTTTTTCAATTACAGTCTAACTGTCGTGTTTCTTTAAATTTTCCCACTCAAGTTCAAAAATTAAATTTAAAAAGTGTGATCCTCAAACATTTACAGTCTATAGTAGGAGAGTGGGTTTAAGTTTCTTTTATTACATCTCAAAATTAAAGTTTCAAACATTAAGAACGAATAAATTTATAAATATCAGCTTAAGTTTAGATTTCAATGTCATTGCTGACACATGACACATACAAAAACATCTTCAATGATTTGAGTAGTTCATGGAGGCTAATGATTTTTCTTCATGAAAATGAAAAGTTTTCCGATTGACAATTCCAAATTGACACAGTTTTCCAACTAAAATACTATTATTCCAAGTAATTTAAAATGTTCCTATCCTCCACTGAACTGACATTAAAATCTAAAAGTTTCAAAAGTCTGGCTCTTTATCTTGATTTTCCATATGGTCAGCCACAACTTCGTTGCTTTAAAAATAGTAGGCGATGTAAAAAGACAAGCATAGAGAAGTTACTTTTTGCCAATTTTCAAGTGACATTAAAACCAAATAACGTACCAACCTAACAATATTTGTAAAGACTTGGTCCGATTTATACTATTAAAAATATGTATTTGAAAAGATACTTTAACAAAACATCGGGATATAAAATTAGAAAATCGTAAAAGTGTAACTGAAAAATACATAATTTAAGGCTTATGAAATGATCAGTTTGAGACTACTCTATTCTATAGCAAGTCATCCAACAAGAACTTTTATAACCTAATATTACTAAAAACTAGAATTATTTATTTGCTTTCCCTGTTTTTAAATTGCCAACTCAGCTGCTGCAAAACATTGAAATTAATCAAACTCCAAGATGTTTTCATAAAAGACAAGAAATAAAGTCTAAAGCATTTTAATATAAAAATTCTATAAACTGTACAATATCATGCACAAAAAGATGCAACTTTGAGAAAAGATTAGACACATAAATGATCAATTGTTTTTCAAAAACATTTGGATTCTCACACATTTGGATTTGTCCTTTGTCTTTATTTAGCCTTGCCCATTTCGGTGATAGGTGTAAAGGTCATTTTGATGTCCCTGTCTGGCTCGTTGATCAAACAATTCCTGGTGCCAACGTCTTCATATTTGTAGGAGACTTCGAAGAGTCTAAGAATCTGGAAGTCGAAGACTCATTCTATTATTTTGTACTAGTAGTCAAAACGAATCAAATCAATAACCAAATGGGAAATTTTCCTAAACAAAAGCTTAAAATAAACGTAAGACTTTAAAAAGGTATTTTCAGCTAATTTAATAGCTCTTATCTAGTAGATCTTATACTTAATTCAAAACTATTTAAAACCTCGGAGTTTCACACGCACAAGCATATTAACTAGCCTGAAATAGCACTTCTATACCTTGGACTACATTTTTCAACTTACAGTATACGTACATGAAACATCTAGATATAAAAATAAATAAATTGTATGTAAAGACAAGACTATTGTTCTACCTATACTTTGAGTTTTAAAGACAAAGCTCAAGTTATCTTCACAAAACGAAGACAAATGAAAGTGAAAGTTCTAGAGCTAATAAAAATATTTATATTATAAAGTTAACAAACTCTGGCTAATTAAGCTTTAGACATTTCAAGTCCAAAAAGATCTTACACTGTACAATCACGATAAGACTGGCTAATGCTAGTGTTTAAGAAATAAGTTTTCATTATAAATTTGAACCTTTGTAGAGGTTTTGCAAGAATTTACACAGAACTTACTTTAGATAATCCAATGGCAAGCTCATTCAAAGCTACAAAGCGACCCGGACAAGCTCTTTTACCCATAGCAAAGGGACTGTTAGCAACAATAGCGGCCTTCGACTTAGCTGGTTCATTGTAGCGTTGAGGGTAAAAGACATCTGGACAGTCAAAATGATCCTTTTGCTTTGATGCTATTTGATGGTGGAGGATGCACATAGACTGCAAAATCAAGACACTAACGGTTTTTATCCAAGACAAACAGTTAAAAATTACTACATTTTTATTGCAAAATTTACGATTTTATTAGGTTTAGTTTTGATATTTTAGAACTTGGGTAAACTAACCATAGCAATTGCTCTTATAATTAATTATATTCCTTAAACTATCATGCAATCAAAAGTATGTTAGGGAGTTTAGCCATGGAGAACCCTATCAAGGTTAACTGAAGAAAATAAAATTTAAGGACAACTTTTTTGTACTTAACCAGCTGTTGCTTACGGTAACAGTGTTATCAAAAGAACCTAAAAGTATGGCTACTTAAAAGTTTTATACATATATATATTCACTCAAGGACCCCCATAGAGCTTGATTGAATGAACATTTTCTAAATATACGATAAAAGTTACAACAGCCATGAATGAATGTAGATTTATGTCAGTTCCACTCTATTTACACATTAATAGTACATGAACAGCACTTACGCCTTTGGGAACTCTGTAGCCGCTCAACACCAGATTCTCCGGCAAAACACGTCCAGTTCCGATGGTAGGGGGATTCAACCTAAAAGAAAATATTCCAAGTCAAACTTGTTTTATAACTAGACAAATAAACGGTGCAACAAGATAAAGTTAGTAAATAATACCAACCGCATAGTTTCTCTGATAACATTTTTTATCTTTTCATCCAGAGGCTTGGAGCTGATCTTATCCTTAGGACTTGGGAACTTTTTAACAAGGGAAGCTCTGACATCCCTCTGAATTTCAGGATTCTTGGCAAGATGATACAACGCAAAGGCCAAGATATGAGCAGTCTAGAAAATATACAAAATTAACACTTTTCCCACATGTAAAAATTACAAATCAATATTAAGTACAAAACAAATTTTAATATTTTTCTCCCAATCAATATTGCCAATGATTAATGAAAATTAACACCATTTAGATTAAAAGTATTTTAACCCAATATCACCAAAGCAAAAGAGTGAAGTACTTTTCTAGCAAGTTAGTATCTTTAAGACTTAAAAAATTTAATCATTAAGAATTATACTAGACTAGACAGCAACGTTTTCCGACCCTGGAGAACCAAAAACAAAGCAGTTCCCAGCGTGTGTCTGAATTTTGAGTGAAATTAAGAACATCAATTTGGAAATATGATTAGTTTGCCAACCTCAAGTGTATAAGGAGTTTTTTAATCACGATTTGCGTACCGATTTACGCAGTTTTTCCTTCCGCGCAGTGACGTCATAGGATCAGGAAACTTTGCTACCTAGTATAGTCAATGTTATGTGAAACTAAAAACGTAAATCCAGGTTTTTCAGAAAATATTTTTTTTATTTAGCTTAAGTTTCGAACTCTTGAACGTTAAAAATTGCCCGACTGTCTACTTACCGAATGAATTCCGCCTTGAAACATGTCAGTGATCAGTGTCCTGACTTCACGCTCTTGGAGCTCTCTCTTCATCAAAGTGTAAGCCACGGATTTATGCAGAGCTACTGGATTATTTGAAGCAAAATCCTCCTCCGGGATATCTTTCACAACAACTTCGTTTACATAATTCCACAAGAACCTGAAAGTGATAAGCACTGTTAGAAAAATAGACAAAGCTTATCCCGGAATTCCTTCCCCCCTTGGTGTCGCTATATAGAAGTATAGCATTGGTCCCCAACTGGTGGTCCGTGTACCACAAGATCATTGTAGTATATTATGGTCCGTGAAAGAGTTCGGAAGGTGATAGAAATTTACCAATAGAGACAAAGCAACGTGTATTGAACAAGACACCGACGGGGTGAGTTCTACGTTGATATCGGTTTTAGATTATATGGGAATCGCCACCAAAATGCTGCAATTCCTTCAGCGTATATACATCCGGATATTAATAATGCCCGATTTATCACTTTACTCATAACATGTATATTTTTTATAAGCGCAATAGGAACTAAAAACCTCCTTGAACTGAAAACTAACAAAGCAACTATTGAATATTTAGTAGCTCTACTTCATAACAGCATTTTAATTCAACACAATTTTTTGGGGAAATTGTTCACTTGCCCTTTTAATTTAATTTATCACTGAAAGTTCAAAGTGATGCGCGGTAAAGGCTCATTTAGATTTCGCGTTCTCTAAATCATCCAAAATGAAACTTTAAATTGTCATTTTCACAACCGTCTCCAATTCCTTTCCCAACTTATTAATTTATCGGCGAAGTCTACTCATGAACATAAAAAGTGAAAGAGTGTAAATTAACATTAAGAGTAGTTCCAAAACTATGCTATTCGAGACCAAGAGGTCCTCCGACTTGGGAACCACAGTGTAATATCGATTTAATAAAAAATCCATAGCTGTAAAACATGCACTTACAAATGAATGAAATCCTGGCACTGTCTGAGTTGCCTGGCGTGTTTGCGGGTTAGAATTCGAGGCAAGTTCTCAGTGTGAAAAACTGATTTCTGGGAAAATCTAAGGCATTCAAGGAACTGGGCCAGGTTTGGATCAGGATTTTGAGCAAAGCAGCCCAGACGTTGTCCCAAAGCTACCACTCCCATACCTGTAAAACAAAAAACCTAGTCAGGTTGACATTTCACACTTGCAATGCTCTTACACATTCAAATTCGACACTTGCACAAGTTTGTAAAGCTCGCAAGTCTAAAAAATGGATGGAACCTGGATACAGACTACCCCTTTTCAAATTTTGCAACAGCATCTTTATTTACTCGTGTACGACGAAACATTCTTAAACACAAAAGAGCAGTCTGTCATTTTAAGCCATGCAGATTCCGGCCAAAATATAACTATCATATTAAAAGTAAACCTATGCAAGAACCTCATTTTATTTTTTTTGTGTGATATCCTCTGTCAAGGTAATTAAATACTAGTTTCAACACTCCCATCACATTAGAATAGTTAAAATTTATCAATTCTTCAAATTTAAAACTTGGTCAAAGAGCTAAAATAACGTCGACATTTCTTTGAATTTATTAAATTTGAATTGATACGCAAGAGTTTGAAATAGCTCGATCGAAGTGATCGAAAAAGCTATAGAACGACCGTAAATAAAAGTAATTTTCTGGGACCTATTTAAGATTCAGGTCAAGTGGGGTAAAAGGGATTTCAACAACTTATGTTTAATGTAACGTAATGTTTAATGTAAAATTAAATGTTTTGTCTGAATGTCTGGTTTTCTCGAGTCTAGAAAAGTCAGTATGCTAAAAAACATTAAATTTTATAAATATGAACCTTTTAAAATCCCTCCATCCATTTTACCCCACCTGACCTAATAAAATCTAGCCTACGGTACGGTTCGAATAATTCACTTAAGTACACAAGAAATAGTCCTACAGCTATAAAAATACTCAATGCAATTGGAAGGATGGGCAACACTTACATTCCAATGTCCAATTGTACAGCATCGGCAGCAAGACCACATCATTGCTTTTGGAGAACTGGAGATTGCTTTTTATTCTGGCCACAAGCTCATCCGTGATCAATTCAAAAGCTTCATTACTGCGTTCGTTCAGAAACTGGTCTCCGAATGACTTTCTAAGACTACGCCACTGCTTTCCATTACTGAAAAACAAGTTAGGTTTTTGGTTAGCCTTAAGGCTGGGCGCGCACGAGTGACTAAAGTCACGGCGACCAGGATTACTAGTGTCAAAAATATCATTAGAAAACAATAGAGCATTTTCAATCACACGACTTTACCTAACAACGGCCTTAGCAACGTTGTTTTTATCCTCCAGTGATGTCATGTGCGAATGCTGCTATTGGATACTTCTATGTCCCGCCCCTAACAACAGCCTTAGCAACGTTGTTTTTGTCTTTGTCACCGTGACAAAAGTCGCCCGAGCGCGCTCGCCCTAACCACGGCTTACTAGATACTATATCTATTATCTAGTAAGCCGTGCCTTAACAATCAGGATCAGATCATGTGGCAGTCACAAGTTTTTATAAAATTATTTTGCTATTATTTTAGTTAATCGCTCTCGAAATTTTTAATTGGACAGAGATTGAATCAATAATAAGTTTAAGATACACTATAGAGTGTTTTCAGGTGACGTCACAACCGATTATTTTCTTTTAACTGTGTACCTTCTGTAGGGCTTTTAACTGTTGCTAAGGCCGTTGTTTATCTGTTGCTAAGGCGGTTTTTAGGTATGGGATCACGTGATTGCAAATGCTCCAATAGAAGAATTTCACGGCTAGTTATTTTCTTTAACTGTTAACCTCTGTAGGGCAAAAAACTGTAACATCTTCTGTTGCTATGGCCGTTGTTAGGTCCGAGTCATGTGATTGAAAATGCTCTATTAAAAGGTTATAATAAAACCACGTGACTATACAACAATTACTTAAATTACTTTCCCATTAAACATGGCATACATCTTGGACCATGCAAATCTGTATAAAAATTAAGCCGAGTGACATTTCAATTTAAACACGTTTTAAGGCTTCAGTTGACTAGACACAAACCCCCTACCAAAAAAATTTGAAAAAATTTTACCGACATGTCCAAAATATGCCAGAAAAGTTTCGTGTATAAATACAAGTTAAATGTTGAACTTATAATTTTAGTAAATTACAGATATTTCACATCTTAATAATTTTGGTAATATTTGTTATAAAACACAAATATTTTCACAAGAATTTATAAATCTCCAACTTAATAACAGATATTTAGTAAAAAATTTTGAGTTTTAAGTAGTTTTGTTTAGCATTAGCACATTTAAAAATCTTGTAAACTTTTTAAAATTTAAGTTTTTTTTAAAATAATTATTAGTTTCTTACAAATATTTATTATTTTGTAATAAGATTAAACACCAAGTTTAGAGCATGTGGGTAAGGCTATGCCGATGAAAAAATTAAGGGGTAAGGCTATGCCGATGAAAAAATTAAGGGGTTTTCAGTGCCGACTAACTTTAAACAACAAGTACCAGATAGATAACTATCCATGAGTTTAGCAATTATCCCTCATAAAAAAAGATTACTCACATAGAGGCCAATCCACCGTTGACGTACATTTCGGGTCTGCTGCGGCGGTACTCATCCAAAGCCCTATGGCTGACACGATGAGGAGTGTGAGTCCTGTCGAGAAAGTAAATCTTGTTCATGTCGATAGGGTCGAAGACATGCACTAGGGTGCGTCCGTAGAAAAAGCGCTCCTTTACAAGGGGACCATACTCCTTCAAGTACCCTTCGTAGATGGAAGGCATGGATTCCAAAGGGTACTTTCCTGAAAGAAATCACATTCAATATAGCATCAATAGGTTAAACAAACTCGAGCTTGTTAAAAAAATATAGACTTATCCATTAAACTCATTGCCCTCTGTTTAAAGCATCACTACTCAATTAGTGTTATCAGAAATTTATTTCCTAACCATTACTAACACTTTAATACAACGGTTCTTATTTAGCCATTACATAAATACCCTTAAACAATAAAATATCAATTAGCTATAACATCCCCAAAAGGTTTATGCAAGCTACCCATTCACGAATTGTGGCAGTTTAATATAATTAGAATCGAGACTACCTTATCCTCATGCTATCGGACCACTTACCTACATAGTACTTCCATACGTTTCCAACAATAGGAAAAGCTCTTGGTCCTGGGATATCTTTGAAGCTCTTCGCACGCTTTCCGAAATCCCAAGGATCGGTGCTAAAAACAGATGCATATCGAACGTTTTCTAGGAAGGCAGATGATAGCACTGCCTAAAACCAGAACTTTAGTTTAGTAACAAGATCTTGCATGCCAG
Source organism: Tetragnatha montana (assembly GCA_963680715.1). Taxonomy (NCBI): domain Eukaryota; kingdom Metazoa; phylum Arthropoda; class Arachnida; order Araneae; family Tetragnathidae; genus Tetragnatha; species Tetragnatha montana. The sequence goes on from OY796680.1 coordinate 26,024,516, forward strand.
TATACAGAAGAAAAAATCAAATAGCAAAAAACAATCCAAAAATCAGTAAAAGCTAATTATACTACCTTCCTTACAGAACTACGAGTAAACAATAACGCAGCCATTACTTTCCACCTACTGAGACGCGCAAACTAGTAGTGAGAAGTGGAAATTGAATGTAATCTTTTATACCCTTCTGCAGTGAACGTCAAGACAAATATCGATTCATTGAAAAGAATTACAACTTCTTTGTTTGCATATAATCAAATTTATTATTTCTCTTAACTGTATCACTTCGGCCAAATAATCTAAAAACAAAGCTACACATCAGCTGCGTATGGGCACTTAAACATAAATAGAGACATAAATTTAGGTTTCAGATTTAGCTCATTTTTACAGAATAAAAGGATAGTTAGTTTTTGTATTCCGGCGTTTTTCATCACGTTGTTCACTTTTAAACTGATGTAATATCGAAGAATACATATATATTATTGATTTTCAAAAACCTTTGGCGGTCCAGGAAATACCCTCCCGTGGTCCGCCACTTTCCGACCCTTGTTTTAATTAAAAGATACCCCGAAAAGGAGTCATCTCCACATTTAGATAGAAGTTTTGACTTGGCGAGAGGGTAGTAACAGTACGGATTCAGAACCGTATCAGTTTCTCGGAATCGAACAAAGGAGGAAAAACAAAACAATCCCCCTCTAACAAAAGCTTCGAAGGGAATCCCCAAGAGGGTGATTCAGCGTTCGCCTCCTATGGAAGGGATGTTCTCCAACTCCTTTTCTGAAAATTTGAGGGCCCGTTTCCAAAGTATAATTTTTGGAAATTTGACCCTAAAAACAGGGTTTTAACTAGTTTTGAACACCTAGACAGATTTTTTTTGAGGGGGGGGAATTTCTGGCTCCCTCCTTTTTTATCTGACTAAAATCAACAAAAATGCGATGTGAGAGGTTTATCACTAGATAGGCTCCTCTGACAACGCAAAAGTTTTTTCTGCATCGCAATTACAACGAGAAGCCAACTTCAACTAGGCGCCCGAAAAACGGAACTTTCGCGAAAAATTGCTATTTTTCGACTTTTTCCGGAGAATGTGATCCCGAACACCGGACGCGTAGGCTTCTGACAACTATAAAGTTGTTTTTTCTACATCGCAATAGACGACATTAGTGTGACGTCACTTGCTTGTTTGGAAACGTTGATTCTATCCGTGATTGGTTCCGTGATTGGAAGTAAATCCGTACGGATCCGTACGGAACCAATCACGGATGGAATCAACGTTTCCAAACAAGCAAGTGACGTAATAACTAATGTCGTCTATAGCAACACAGGAAGCCGCCTTCCAACTTGGCGCCCGCGGCCGACCGAGAAAGCAGTCGCGGGAGGAACGGGACACTGCACGCAAAACGAAACTTGCGCGAAAATCCTGATTTTTCCGACTTTTTCCGCGAACTAGTAATTTTTCTTTGAAAAAATCTGGAAAGTAAGGATTATTTAACAAAAGGATTATCTGAAAAAAATTCAAATCAGTTCGCGGGCCGCAGGTTGTGCATCACAAATTGAGCGGAATATAAAATTAAAAAAAATCGGAATTCCGATAATCAATACCTCTAAAATTAGCGGATTTCCGCGAATTAGCGGAAAAATCACATGCCTGTATTTCCCTTCGCTCGATCCCTGTTTCTAAGGTGGATGCGAGGAACGGAGATGGATTCACCGCTCTTCAAGTGGCCGTGACGAAGGGAAACAGTTCATGGTCAAGATGTTGCTGCGGAGCTTATGTCCGAACATCGATGTCAATGCCAGATGTGGGAAAGGTAGGGAAGGAACTGCCCTGCATTTAGCAGCTGAAGAAGTTAAAGCATATTTAAGTGCTAAAAACAAGGATGCACTCGATAAAGAGAGTTTGGAAATAGTGAAAGTTTTAGTGGAGTATGGGGCCGATACAGATATCAAGGATAATTGGGGGAGAACCCCACTCCATATTTCAAGCCTTAGGAACAAAACCGATTTGATGAAAATTTTGATGCTTTGGAGCAGTTCAACTCTTAGCCCAGAGTGGTGCTGACGTAGACGCGAAAAATTGTGGCGGTTGGACTGCTCTGCAGTTGGACTGCTGTCGAACACGATCAAAGGGATGCAATCAAATATCTCATAAGCAGAAGAAATGTGAATTTGAACACTGTCAACTGTTCGGGCGACACCTCGCTCCATACCGCAGTGAAACGTGGAAAAACGTTTGAAAACGCAGTGAAACGTTTCGAAACGGTCGAGGTTTTAGTTAAAAACGGGGCTTTTGTCAATTCGAAGGATAAAGAAAGCAAACTATGCATACTGTAGTCGGAAACTATTGAGTTGATTTGATTAAAATTTTAATCGACAATGGCGCAGAATGGAATCGCCTTTTCAAAAAAAGAAAAAAAAAGGCGTGAGACATGATTGACTTCGCTTGTGGAACTCATTTTTTTTATATAAATAAATAATTTAAAATTACATGATGTGTGCTCTACTTCTATACTAGACAGCAACTTTAGTTGACCCTATGACGTCAACTAAACGTTATATTATGACGTTTGAGTGAACTTCAATTTAAAAATATGATTATTTTGGTAAACCCATGTAATACATATAGTGTCTTTTTATCGCGATATTTGCGTACCGAAACTCTTCCTAGCAACCCAACAGGCTTTCTGTTTACCCATTTTCTTCTTCCGCGTGGTGACGTATTGGGTTCAAGAAACGTTGCTGTCGAGTATATTTATCTCCTATTTATTTATCACTGCTATGGAAACAGGGGTTTATGTAGAAGAAAAATGGGTCCGTTTTAGGACCCTTCACAAAATTTCAATTCCCAAAAATAGACTCCAAAGATCAAAAATGGTTTGAAAATTGTTTTCAGTAGTGTTTTTATCATTTTGGAATGGAATTTACCACAATTTTGGACCCATTCCATAATTTATGTTGTACTGTGGGCACTTCATTTTCACAAAATTCCATTTACTCTTTTCTTAAAATTCCTCTAAAACTGTTAAATTCAATTCAAAAATCAGAAAAAAATACCAATTGGTAGCAGTATCAGTACTATCCTTTGCCTCTCCTTTTATTCGAGCGAAAATTCAATCAAGAAAGTTTTTAAATTAGAAATTTTGCCTTGAATTCTATTGTGATAAAAAAAGGTAAGTCCAAAAAAGTTTTGTTTCCCAATTTCAAGTACAAAAATATATTTTTTACTCTTAAAGTTGAAGATGGTAGATGGGGCACATTGGAACAGTTCAAGAATCTCTTCTAATTCCTTTTCTTGATTTCAAACGCATTTTTAGACTTTAAATATAGTATTTTAAGGTACTTAAAAATTAATTAGTTCAATTATTTCTAGTATTAAATAAAGTTCTGTATAATTTTTTTTATTCCCCCAAATAGCGTTTTAGCTCATTTTGAGATCTTTTGATTGCACCTTAAGAGCACTCACTGTTCATTGTAAGTGGCAGAATTTTCTAGGAAAACAGCATGATATAATAACAACAAAATTGCAAGGGGGGTTGGGGGTCCTAGTGCAGAAAAAGTTTGGAAATTTATCCATAAAAGTAGGGTTTTATTTAATTTTAGAATCATAATTTTAATCATACTGCTTTCTATTCACGCATCAGTGCAGAGCTTTCAATATTTTGCATATTCTCAAGAAAAGAATTTGGAAAGATGCATAGATAGAAAAGGATGTTATTAGGTAAATAGTAAAGAATATTGAGATATGACAGATTGTTAGCTATTGACTTACTTCACTTATTCCTCTCACACTCCATCAGCTCCATTAGCATCCATAGGGCCTCGGTCATACGTCTCCCACCTGACTCTATAAGGCTGGGCGCGCACGAGTGACTAAAGTCACGGCGACCAGGATTACTAGTATCAAAAATATCACAAGAAAACAATAGAGCATTTTCAATCACATGACTTTACCTAACAACGGCCTTAGCAACGTTGTTTTTATCCTCCAGTGATGTCATGTGCGAATGCTTCTATTGGATGCTTATATGTCCCGCCCCTAACAACAGCCTTAGCAACGTTGTTTTTGTCTTTGTCACCGTGACAAAAGTCACCCGTGCGCGCTCGCCCTTATTGGTGGCAAGATGCATTGCTTCCCTCCATGACATGACATGTTTATTAATATTTTTTGGAATTATTCACTAAAATTTGTTTGATAAAATGATCCTTTTTTTTATTCTATTTTAATACTCTCTATTTTAATTATTTTACCGTCCATAGTACGTATAGTAGTATAAGGTTTGTTGACATGTCATGTTTATTTATAAGTTTTGGAATTATTCACTAAAATTTGTTTGATAAAATGATCCTTTTTTTTTTAATTCTATTTTGATTTTCTCTATTTTAATTGTTTTACCGTCCTTATAGTAGTATGAGGTTTGTTACAAACATTTGCGAATTTTCTTTAGAGACATGTTTATTAATTAAATTAATACAAATACAAATATTGTCGACCACCTACAGGCTCAAAGCCCAACATGGCTGGTCCTATGTTAATTAATTCACCAATTCCCACTGCCTGTCCAATTTTAGCTTAAACTCATACACACCCTTCGAATTAAATATATTTTCTGGCAACGCGTTCCATATGTCCATTAAGGAAGGAATGTGAAGGAAATTCTTCCATCTCTTGAAAACACAATATAAAAGTAGTTTGCTAATTATATTATCATAATTTAGTCCTTTTCTACAGTTTAATGTTATTGATGAATCTAAAAAGGATCATTGTGAACAAATTTAAATTGATGGGGTAATTCCAATTAACTAACGAAAGAATTCTCAACATAAACTCCACATGATTAACTCTGAAAAAAAAAATACTTTAATCTGGTAATTTAGATTATTTCTTAAGTGGAAGTGGAAGTTGTAGATAACTAAATTTTAATGCTATAATAAATTTTATTTAATTTAACTTAAAAAGCATAAATATTTGGGGATAAATATTAGAAAACTTACTAAATCATTTTTTTTCCTAAGGCATCTCTCTTTTTACTTGTGTTAATTGATTGCTCTCACGAAAATTCTTACAATAATCAGTTTAACCAGCCAGTCGACCTTGCCACTGAATCCGAAAAACAGTACCGAATCCCATTGATTGTGCCACTGAATCTGACGGTTGCTAAACGGTCGAAGGGCTAATACGTAAGTTACTAACATATCTTTTACCTTTTGAAAAACACTCAGTACTGAAATCCCAACACATTATCATCTTATTGATACCAACTAAATTTAACGATAAAGGACTACGCAAGCCCAATAAATAAAGTCTCAACTAAACATAAAATTAGGTTTTAATGCCTTAATTTCGTTACCAAGTCTCCAAAAGTATTGGAAATGAATTTGATTTCAATTGTAAATAACACTTAGTGATACTTAGTGTACTTATAATTTTGGGTCTTATAATAGAGTGTGGAAATGAGTAAAGAAAAAATGCATTATGGTAATTCAAGCGTAGTAAAATAAATTGGATGAAAGATTTGTGCGATTGAAAGACTATAAAAAAGAATACTTCTAAATATTCTAACTACTAACATATTCGTTTTCAGCAGCACGGTCGACGGGTTGACGGGATAATACGACCAAAAGGATTATAGACTTACAATATAAAAAAAGGGAAAGCAAACAAATTCATTGATAAACTCGAGTAAGAAAACATAATGAAAATGAAAGAAAACTCATGATTTCTACTTTCATACTAATTACTGACTGACAAACACAATTCTCAAAAAGGACATCAAGGGAAGCTCCATTTTTTTCTTTCTTTTAATAGGTCCCTTTTAGTTTAGAGATAGCACTTCTAAAAGCTTCTTAAAGGCGAAGTGCATGTAATGGCCTGCCTCTATCTTTCACAGTCTCACCATTTCAATTTCCAACACATCCCCGATAATATAACGAGAAAAGACTGTTTCCTCATGCAAGACGGAGTTGGGGATAACTTTGGGTCTCTCATGGCACAGACACATTTTTTTTTTTAGTTAGAAGCACGAATTATTTCATTGGTGAATATGTAGTTTCTTTAAATTCAACTGAACGGCAAACATACTCCCCTCTCGCTCTCCCTTCATTTTATCTTTCATGAGGTTATCCATCTTTGCATCTTTCCTTCAGTTTTTCTTTTCTCATTTAAAGGTTAAAGCAAGGTGTTGGGAGATTGAAGAATTGAATTAAGATATGTTGATTAAAACACTACATTTATCTTGTCAACACAAAACAGACTGCATGATCTTATAAAACTGAATTGTTACACGTTCTCCTTTTACTTTCACATCAGTTCTCCACTTTGATCTCAGAGACCAATTAAAAAGTATTATTAATTATAAAATTAGTCTTATTTAGTGCATACGAACCCATGCATGATTAAATGAATGGATTCGTTAACTTTAAAATTAAAATGATATAGGGTAAAACGGGGCAATTTGATACAAGGGGCATATTAATACACTTTCAATATCTCAAAAACTATCAAGGTTATTTTGGTCGTGTTTTTACGAAAGGTTGTGTCTATATGCCTAAGCAAAACATATGAAAACATTAAGCTCTGTAATAAGTCTATAAAATTTGGTGAAAGAAACTAAAATTTTTTCATCAAAAATTTCCAAAAGTAAATTTTTAAGTAAAATGTAAAATTTTCCTGAAACTATTCTACTTGGAATACAGAGATCAGTAAATTTGAAAAGCAAGTTCATTCTTGTTGTCAATAGGGGAAATGCTTAAATTTTAAATAACCTTTGCCAATTTTTTTAATTAAAGGTTTCTGTTCAGAAACAACAGATGGGGCAAATTGATACACTTAGATGTGGGGTACTTTGATACACTATAAGTTATATAAAGTGCAATAGGTGGCACAAACCATCAGTGCCTTATTTACTTTCTACATGATTTTTGGTGAAGATACCTTGGAATATTATTTGACTTGATCACGGGAAAACTATCCCATCAAAACAGTTTGTTATTTCTTTGATTAGAGATTTTTTTAAAAATGACCATTTGTCAAATTCTTTAATTATTTTTATTTCTAAATGTTTAATGGAAAAATTATTTTTATATTTGAAAAAAGGTGTTAAAATGTGCTGCAGACACGTGTCAATAAAAGTATATTTGTTATTTTTCAAAACTTTTGTTATTAATTACTATTTTTGAGCAAATTAATCACTGTATTAAAATACCCCAAGCGAAAATTGAATTTTTACAAAGGTCGTTATATTTTAATTTTCATTAAACTTATATTTTTTTTCTAATTGGTTTTATAAAATTGAGTCATTCTTAGATACTTAAAGAAAAAAACTATCCGAATAAGTAATTTTTTCCACTCAAAAAATGGATTTGAATTTTGCTGTATTAAACTGCCCCGTTTTCCCCTACTATAATATATATTTTTAGAGTTTTGTATCTTTTTCTTGATCTGAGATGTTGTTGACAAGAATTCAGGAATAGATGTAAAGTACCTTATTTCTTTTTTCAGTTTGGCAGAAATTTTTCTGAAAAGCTTGAGCAGAATGGACCCTCTGTAAAAGGAAAATGATATTTGAAGATCCCTGTTTCATCGGTTCCAGATATTTTAGTTTCTCAGTCTTTCGCTTCAAGTGAACTTTAATGGAAAAATATCTCCATCACTAATATCTTCTTCTCTTTTGTACTTAGATGGTTAGATGTTTTAAACCAATGAAAAATTAAGGCTCAAAAGAAAACAAAGTTGAAAAAAAAGCTTAAAACATCTAAATGAATTCCTTTAAAAATTAGATTCAAGGTAGATTTTTTTTTGTTTCCGATTCTAGCCACACGATTCATTTAACTGGCTTAGTAATTTTAATTAATTAAAACAAAGCTATCTTTCCAACGTTTTTAATAACCCAGTCGATATGTATTCATTAACGTAGCGATTTGTTACCGCTTTTCAGTAACCAAGCGCGTAATTAATTATCGGTCTAATGCGCGGCTATGCAAATAGTCTAATGAAATTTCCAAATTTGATAAGCGCTTTGATTAGGAAAAGGTTCTGCTTCTTATTTTGTTAACTCAAAGGAGAGTGATAGTATTTTTGAAATGGATCTTTTCGACGGGGTTTTTAATTTTAGTGAAGCGGACAAATGAAAGATGGTGAAGGCTGGGGAATTATATTCGTGTTTTATGATGATAAAAAAGCCTTGATAAAGGGAAGGTAGATTCAATTTGTGTGAAAAGAGAAACTCTGTTTTTTTTTATTAATAGGTCTCCAAACATCTAATACAATCTTGAATTTGGTGAATAGCAAAATTTTTTATAGAATTTGTTAAAGCAACTTGACATGAAGAGAGAAAATACAGAACAAATGCCACTTTTAGAAATTATAGGACAAATTTAGAAAACTGTTTTTAGATTTTCTCAAAAATATAGGAATTACAGGACAACTATCACTGGAATTGTCTTAGGGAAGTCCCTACACTCCCTAGAATTTTTGCCCATGAGTTTTGAATTTATAATTGTGTACACAATCGCACCCAGAACGACGCTCTACCATGTGAGGAAAAGGACTGGGACTAATGGTGGATTTACACCACCGCGACAAAAGCGGCGATTTCGGCCAAAGCGGTCGTTGTAGAGGCTTCCTATTGGTTCTTTTGAATCGCTGTTCACCGCTTTAGTCGCAGTGGTGCAAATCCACCATAAAGAAATTTCTAGGAAGGGACAGTTTCTGTATAGTACAAGCAAGGTGGACGTGTGTGTAGGATTTGGAATCCGGTGAAGTCTTTGCTGGGTCGAGGGTAAGAAACGAGAACCAACCAAGGACGGATTAAAGGGGGGCGGAAGGGGTGACCGAACCCCCCCCCCGAGAAAAATCCCACAAAAGTAGATTCAGAACACTTTTTGGCTTGCTAAAATTCAAAAATTTCCCCCTGGCCCCCCCCTCTTCTTTCTCTGGCTAAAGAGTAGTTCAAGTCGTTTTATAAGATGATAAGGTCCTTACCTTAAACTTTTTAGGCCCTACTTTAGGTCTTATAATTGGCCACTCAAGAGAGGACGTCTATACTCCTTAAAAGTGTCTGAAAAAAAACAAATTTTTTAAAATTAATATACCCCCTTCCTTCTCCCCTATTTTTAAACTTATTTTATATCAGTTTAAGTCTCAAAACAGCTTGTGACAGTATTAGTTTTCAAGATATTTTTTAAAAATTTATCTCCCAGGAAGGACCTACTGTAAATTGAATATTTCATCTAACCGCCCCCACCCACAAACTCACATTAATCTGTCGTTGGAACAAACGAACCCTGATACAGGAGGCTATCAAGGAAAACCATCTCGTTTTGGGCAAGAAACTGGTAAAACTCTTGATTTACGAACCTTAAGATCTGTGAGGACTTGAAATAAACTTTTTCTTAAGAGCCTTTGTTATATGCTGTTAAAATAATAACTCACAGATTTAAGTTCACCCTCCTAACAAAGACGTGATTTTATATTATCTTAGACAGAAACTTTTACATTCGCTTACACCCATAGCGAAGGGAGATCTTGCCTTAAGGACTACACCAAGTATTAAAACTTTTTAAGACATTTCAGTAAGTTACTGTAATTTATGGGATGATCTTTAACCCGTTTTCAAATTCCTCTTCCAAGAGCTTTAATAAACTGATATGTTTACTCATCATAACCATAGATTTTTAAGCATATTGTAAAAAGAGGCTGCAATCATAATTTTAAACCTTGCCTTCTAAAATAGAATAATCATTCATTGGTTTCTAAAAAAAAAATTAAAGATGATGCATCCAAATCGTTTCTTTTTTAAAAATTAGATTTGTAACTTTTATTTAGGCTGGCTGACCTTGGTCAAATGATAAAACTCAAACTAGATGCAGAACTTTTGTCCTTTTTTTATGTTTCCAAAGACCACACTCTCCAAGTCTCTATCTACAAAGAGGTTTTCAATCCTAAACTATTTGTTTTAGTAGGCTTGGAAATTACTGTTCTTATTTTTTAAATTCTTGTGAGGCCATCAGTAAAAATCAACACAAATTTATATCTTTGTTTCTCAACATTTCAACTTATTCTTTGCTTTATTTGAGATGAAAAGTTAAAAAAATTTACTTTACTTTCATAATAAATCCTTTGCACAAATAAGCTATTACTAAAAAGTTCATTCCTTTGATTTTTAATTAAGAAAAAAAATATCTGCATGAGGGTAATAAATAATTGGTAAGTACTTTTTCTTTACCTCACAATACAACTTCAAGTACAATTCAAAAACATTTTATAAGATTTTTTTATTCATTTTCAAAATTTTTATAAAATATTTTACTTTAAAACAAATGAAAGCTTCAATACACTTAAATAAAACACATTAATTTTCTTTAAATACACCAAATTGTCATAAAATATTAAATCTGTACAAAGTAAGGTAAATATAATATATACAAATATATGATAAAAGTAATCAAGATCAAAACTATTAACAATTTAAAAAGAATTTTTACATTATTTTCAAAACCCTTGATTCACAGCCATCTATCAGTGGGTCATGAGAAAAGAACTTAAAAGTTTGTTAGGTATTCAATTAGGAAATAAGGACAAAATCGTTTTCCTTTTTTTTAGTCTTTAAACATATAGTTTAGTATAATCCAATGTGAACCAACACTAACTTGAATAACCAAAAAACTAGGTTCAAACAAATGGTTGATAGACCTCAAATACAGATATTTTTCTGTAGCTCTAAAAAATTAAAATGTAAAACCAATAAAAAAAATACTAGAAATATTTAGTAGCTCAGCTAAAGCAAAAACTTGGGAGATCAGGGCTCTGATAATGATCAGGGTTTGTAAATGTAAACAAGTTCAAGTTATAAGCAATGGGAGTTCATACTTTTTCTTTTCAATTTTCTGCTATTAAACTGGTGCCTGAAACAATTTATTTTGAACTGAAATATTGGCATTTTAGAACAAGTGTAAACTTTTTCTCAAGTCATAATAATTTACAAAATTATTTTTTAAATAAAATGTACACCTTGTCATACTAATGACTTTGTATATTTGGCAAGCAAAAGTTCTTTAGTTTTAGTATGGTGTTTATTTCAGAAACGATTTTGATGTATGCACAAATGAGGTAAGTTGCTGTAGATTCCGTTTGTTAAAAGTGGGTCCCAAGCCTTGATGGTTTGTGAACCACTGGTCTTAAACTTTAACTTATTTTAACATGAGATAGGTACAATAGGTGAATGAAATTTTATCCATGAAAACTAGCCTCTAACAAAGCAGATTATCCTATACATGGATTTAAAGTAAATCTTGAATTTATAAAAATGCAAATGAATATTGCAATAAATTTTACTATGAAAGTTCAATTAAATTTTGCTGTGTAAAATATAAGGGTAACTTTTATTGAAACTAGTTTTCAATTCAAACAGCAATGCAGAATTGACTTCCACAGTTCTTCTCAATATATTGTATGTAAAAATAAAATATTTTTTTATTTACATACAGAATGCAAACACATTCTAAATTCATGTAAAAGAAAACTTTCATTAAAAACTTTATATGTCTTTCATGAAATAATTGCACTGAAAAGATCATAGGCAGTAAAATATGAGGAACATTTAAAATGAGATAAGGTTTATGATAATCACCAAATCGAAATTTTCATTATGATTAAAAACTACTAGCACAAACAATTGCATGCATGATTATTTTGATTTAGAAACAAATTACTACAACCTTATAAACTGATTTAATCTGTTCTATATTATTTTAATTAGTGTAGGTCTATAAATATAATTCTAATTTAAGAGAGTGAGTTTGTAAAATATTTCCATAAAATAAGATGACATACACAACAGGAAAATCTTTCTCATTCATACAGTAGTTTTAGCCATTTATGATACTTTTCCAGCATATGATCCTTTGGAGTTACCTAAAAGGCAATCAATATTACATATTTAAAAAGTACTATAATAGAAAAGAAATAAAAGAAAGAAAACAACTACCTTTTTCCATTCATTAACACAAAATATTCTATAGGAATCATTTCCATATTTTCCAATGCCGTATAACTCAATAGGGTAGTTCCAATTTTTATTGATATACTCATCTGCAAAAATAGATGTTTTTAAGTTCAAAAATAGAGACAAATAGCAAATAGTCAGACATACTTTAAAAAGCAGAACATACCCGAAAAACGTTTTAATATTTTGGCCTTTTTATTGCTTAGTCCTAAATGCTGTATAGATTCAGCTATATCAGACTCATTTGCTTGCAAGATAGATTGAGGAGTAGGATATTTAACAAAAAATTTGCAAAGAGTACCATACACAGCAGCACCTAGGGAAGGATTAATAAACATGAAATTAATTCTTTATTAATTCAAAAAAATGTAACACTTTGTTTAAAAAGTGTAGTCTGACAAGAAAAAAAATTATTGAAAAGTCTAATCATTATATCTTATAAATGAAACTTAAAATGTTAGCAAGAAATATTTGTATTTATGAATTTTTTTTTCAAAGTGTAAACATGTACAAATATTCAGAGCACAGAGTATCAAAAATCCGCAGAATTCTGATGTGTGCAATTTTTAAAATGTGTAGAATCAAAGCTCCATCACATTTCATGGTTATTTTAAAAACTTATTAAAAGGATTATTTTACCACCTTAAACCAAAAAACTTTAATTTATCCTGATTAGGGATGGATTTACATATCTGTAACAAAAATGCTGTCTTAAAGATTTTATCCTGATAAGGAAAAAATACTGAAAAAATTTTTAAGCACACCAACATCAAAAAACGATTTTCAAGTAAAGTTCAAGTTAAAAAATAATTATTCTAAATGTACTTCCATTCTTCTTTGAAAAATTGCCCTATTTACCTAAATTGTCAAAAAAGGAGAAGTCCTATGAAAAAACAGGTCAGTTTTACATTAAGCACATCAAAAAACATTTAAATGATCTTATGGAAATGTTATACTAAATTTCAAACTCAAATAAGTCCATTTTACAAAATGTTGAGGTATTTCCAAACAAACAACATTAATACAGAAAAAAATTGTTTGGGTCATTTCACCAAAGTTTAGGTAACAAACAGAGAGCAGACTTGTGGTGTAACTGGTTTATTTTCACTCATTTAGAGCCCTGAATTTTCATTCAAGAGTAGAACTGCCATGAAGATTAGAGGCTCATGAAATGTTGCAAAACATAGTGAATAATTTTAAATATAGGAATTCAAATATTGCATTAAAAAAGTGTATGAAACATTAACAGGTAATTTACCAGTTGTTTTCTGAAGGCATATAGTAGCAACTAGCAATTTCCATGGATCATGAAAAAGATTTTCTTGGATCAAGTTGAAAGGTGATCGAGGTGGGACCCATGGTTGACTTTTTTTATTGAAGAATTTAGGAGCAACCAAACTTGGGGATTTTACTTTCGTCACAAAGAATCGACTACGTTTTTGCAAGTCTTTGTCTCCTGATCCTGTTACTGAGAATGAAGTTTGTAAATCATTACAATATATCAAAAAATACTTTTATTTCTTTAGAAGAAAATATAACAGTACATGAATATATTTTGAGAAGAAAACTAGCTAAAATATAAAAAAGGAAAAGCCTGACAAAATAATTACACTAATTTAGAACTTTCTCATATTTTCTATGCTAGGGAATTTGAAGTTTTCCCACGTTTTCATGACCTAGTTAAGTCATTTGTAGAGCACAATTATAATACAAAGTGGTCAAAAGATTAAACTCTATTAGAAGAAAACTGTGTTACTCTACTATTTAGCTTACCCTGATTAGTGATGGATTATTAACTCATTATTATGGAAAACTAGCCAAGCTACTTTAATCAACAATATTTAAACATAACCAAAAATAATTAACAAACTAGATTGAAACAAACTGCTTCAGATCAACTGTTATTGCTCAATTTACTAACAATATTAAAATAATCAAGCTCTTTTTACCTAGAAAACTAGCAACTTTTTTGTTTGTAAATTAAATCAATATTTATTTAGTGTAATTTATCATTTATATATTCAAATTCATGGGGCAAAACCTGTACTTTTTACACTTGAATTTTCCATCTCTGGGGGAAATTTATTTTTATCAACTTCACTATAATTTTCTCTTGAATTCCTAAAAAAGGAAATAATTATTAGTTAATTAAGCACCATATGAATGAATATTTCCAAAACTATGGGAACATATCATTTTCCCATCAGTCTAGTTTTGATAGAATTTTAGAAGGTATTTTTATTTAAGTTTTAGTCATAACATATTATTTTTCTAAAAATGTATCATATTTTTTAAATGAATCAATAAATGATAACATAATTTATCTGGAAACATAGTCATAGCAATAAGTTACATCACCTAATAGGACCACACTATCTTACTTAAAACTTGTAATTGTTTCATCTTCAGAATTTTCAGGTTTATTTTCAGTGAGATAAAAATTTTCTGTTCCTTTTTCAAACAAGGTATTCTTATCAGGTATTGAAGGCTGAGTAACACTGAAAACAATAAGCTATAATAGCAATTTTGATGTAATTTTTCTTGTCTAAATAAACAGATTTAACAGGTAGAAATTTTATACAACCCATTTGGAAAATCTAGAAAAAATAGGTTCTTAAATAATATATGATAGACCATTCAGCAGCACAGTCTATAAGATTTTGTAATGCTCTTCAGATTCAGTGGCATGGTCAACAAGATAATATGCAAGTATCATAAAAAGCAAAGAAATAACAATTTTAGACTATAAAATTGCTTTAAAAAATTTATTCTAGAAATGCTTTTCACATACTAATCACTTTCTCCAACATTTTAAACATTTAAATACAGAGTAACTTGAAAACCAATCATTGAATTGAAAGAGAGAAAGTCCAGTGAGGAATGGTTAAAATGAGTTTGTCTCTCCGACTTGCTGTACGGAGGATGGTGTGACATTCTATGATTGAATCATCATCAATCAACTCTTACACTAAAAAGGGCATGCAACACCCTGATTATTGTTAGAAAGGTCACTTTAGAAAGTTTAGATAGCAGCAGAGATGATGACTGATGGTGCTATCTCAGATAGAAGGGTGTTCATCAGGCAGGGGAGTGGCACAAGCATAAGGACTTGTGAGAGAAATGCTAATAACTGCTGAGTCTTTTGGGTGAAACTCAGAGCTATTTCAGTTATTGTGACAATGAGGGTGTCTAGATTCTGAATGACAGTCAAAGTTTTATTCAGCACCTGACAGAATGGAGGAAACATGGAGAAAGAAAAAAGGGAATATTGTTTAGCATTTGGAGTCCTTGAGTGCCCATAAGATTTTTTCAATAGACACCACTACAGTCTTGAGAATTCCACTGATGGTGGGTTTCTTTCTTTCTTGGAACTTGCCTCGCGAGTCCAACTCGAAATCAACTCTTGTTGTAGAAGGCCACGCATGAGCGGTAGGACTGTAACCACTCTGGTGATGCCTTGATATGGGCAAGCAGTAGGAGCAGATAGAAGGCTCTTGATAGGCTTTGTTCATTTTCGAGTTTTAGGGCACATTTCAGGCTTTAATGTTTGTCATCTTTGCTTGAAATGATGCCACTCCTGACCATACCTTAACATGCATTGGTTGCCAGAAAAGCCAGTTGTACTCCAGGCCTGGTACAGTTTTTCACGGTTTGAAAACAAACAGGTTCAGTGACTTGATCTAGACGTTGATCAAGTGGGATAAGAAACAACAACACATTTGAATACCTTTCAAGTGATGAGGTAAAATTCATGAGCTCCGTACTTAAATCTTCATTCATTTCAGATGTAAAAGGCAGTGAAACACTGGGAAAGAAATTTAAAAATTATTTTTTTTTTATCACAGAAATTCTAATCTTAAAATAAGTGTCTTTATAGCATACTTTTAAAAAGTAGAAAACTCAATTTGAAATGTGTAACACATTTTTCTTTAATTACTTTACTTACTTACTTTACCTACTTTTCAAAATGAGTTATCTTCTACTTTTTAAGTTTATGCAATAAAAAAACTTATTTTAAGATAAGATATTAGAATATGTATAAGTATAGGGGAAAATATACCCCAGTCCTACACTGTTTTTAATTAAACTTTTTGTAGTATGGCAAAACTACACATGCAGTCAGCATCCTTAGAACCAAAGCTCTCAGTGTAGTTAATATTTTTAAAGTCCACAATTTAAATAGCTTAAAAACAGATTTCCCCCATCAAAAGTAAATTTTCTAAGTTTGACTTCTAAGTTATAGTTTAAAAAAATACAGATTCTGTTTTGCAGTGAATGGTATATCTTATTGGGTATTGTTTCAACAATAACAGTATGAGCTTAAAATGGGGCTAAAGGTAAACTGAACATGGTGATAAGATATTTTTCAGTAAATAATCAAGTATTGTACCTTGGACCTAAGGAAAACATTCTACTTGTCTAAGATACACTCAACTCAACTACCTTGAGTTACAAAAAAAAAATCACTATGCTGATTTTTATTACATTGGTATTTTGATTTTAAAAGCAGGATAGGATTAGTTTCATGACTAAAACTAATTTCAGGTGAAATCTATAATTTTGTGATAAAATACAGTGCTTTGAAACATTTATGCTGAAAAGTGCTCCAACTAAATCTATAAGCTGATACATTTGGGTAGTGGTTCAATGAACACTTGTTCCATGAATTTTTCCACAAACATTTAATTAAGTTTAGAGGTAAAACTAAAGATACTCTAGCAATACTATAGCATGGTTGATCATGAAAGTCATATTTCTGTGAAAGCAGGGTGGCACTGATAATATTTCATCCCCACACGAACTACAAAAATAGCAACTCCTCAACAAAGATGTTTTCTAACAATATAGTTCTATGAATCATTTAATAAGTACATTCAAAAATGTTTGGAAGCAAGCAACAAATATGATGAGGCTGAATCAGTTCGAAGAGCATTTTAATTAGCCTTCACACAATTTAATCTCAAAATTCTTCCCAAAATAAATGTTGTGTATGAAAGGATAAAGTATTGAAGGAAAGTTGTTTCATCAGTTAATTTTATTAATAAAGATTACATAGAAAAAGTAAAAATATGTTCGAGGTACAATACCTTCCCTCATTTATAAAAGAAAATATTACATTATGAATAAAACTATAGTGTAAGAAAAAAATTCAAAAAATTACCTCCTTTTGTCAGTAGATGGGGATGATATATTGGTTTCAAATGATTCCTTATTATGCTGGAAGTTAAAATGATCTATTGGTAAACTAGAGCCTACATCATCAAAATACATGTGAGGAGTCTTTTTGGATCTTCTTTTTTTTCTACCTAGTCTAGAATATAAAAAGTTAATGAGAAAACACCAAGACTAATGAAATGTGTAACTCTTAGCAACATAGCTAATCTAAGCAACAAATTTAAAACAACAAATTAAGTATTACGAAGTTTAATTTTTACTAATCCCTTCACTGGCTATAGATTTATGCTAATAGACATTGGTTCTCATACTTTTGAAAAACATTTTAAGCATGTAATGATTTCAAATACTAAAAGGTAAAAAATATAAAAGGTGATTGTAAAATGATAATTAGGATTCCTTCGTAATTATCAGAATTTAAATGGCTTACAAAGAAATTACACAACAGCTATAATCCCTAATTTTTAAATTGTATAAAATATCAAGAAAATATTATATAAACCTGTATAATTAAAAGAATATGTTTTACATAATTACCTCCTCTTGATAGTAGGTGGAGAAGTATGGCTTTCAAATGTTTCCTTACTATGTTGGAAGTTGAAATGATCTATTGATAAACTAGAGCCTACATCATTTACAAAATTGTCGTCAGAAGCCTTTGTGGATCTACTTTTTTTTCTACCTGGTCTAGGATATAAAAAAGTAATGAGAGAAAAAAACAAGATAAATGAAATGTGTCTCTAAATCTAAAGTAAAAAAATTAAGTATTAATAAGTTTAATTATTACTAATCCCTTCTCTTACTATGGATTTATGCTTACAGAAATTGGTTCTCATACTTTAAAAACATTTTAACCACATTATGATTTCAAATACTAAAAGATTGTACATAAAAGGTGATAGAGTGTTTTCAGGTGACGTCACAACCGGTTATTTTCTTTTAACTGTGTACCTTCTGTAGGGCTTTTAACTGATGCTAAGGCCATTGTTTATCTGTTGCTAAGGCGGTTTTTAGGTATGAGATTATGTGATTGCACATGCTCCAATAGAAGAATTCCACGGCTAGTCATTTTCTGTAACTGTTAACCTCTGTAGGGCCAAAAACTGTACCATCTTCTGTTGTTAAGGCCGTTGTTAGGTCCGAGTCATGTGATTGAAAATGCTCTATTGTAAAATGATAATTAAGATTCCTTCATGGTTTTTAGAATTTAAATGGCTTATAAAGATAATTCACTGTTAACTATAAATCTCAATTTTTAAAATTGTATAAAACCATCAAGAAAATATTACAACATATATAAAACTATAATTTTAAGAATAGATTTTACAAAATTACCTCCTTTTGTTAGTAGGTTGGGATGTATCAGTTTCAAATGTTTCCACACTATACTGGGAGTTGAATTGATCTATTGGTAAACTAGAGCCTATATCATTTAAATACTTTTGAGGAGCCTTTGTGGACCTACTTTTCTTTCTACCTGGTCTAGAATATTAATATAAAAAGTTAATGAGAGAAAACCAAGACTAATGAAATGTGTAACTTTTATTAATCCAAAGTAAAAAATTAAGTATTAATAAGAAAGTTTCATTCTTACTAATCCATTCTCTTGCTATGGATTTATGCTTACAGAAATTGGTTCTCATACTTTAAAAACATTTTAAACACATGATGATTTCAAATAATAAAAGATAAAACATAAAATAATAAAATGTTTTTTTTTTGGCAACAGCGGGTTGCTTTGAATGTTGACGAATTTTTGCTGCTCTCCGAATCTTTAGATTTTCTGCTTAAATTATACTTAAATTTAAGTTTATTTTTTATTAATTTATGCCTTAGGCAAGTATTTGCGCTAGTATTTTTGAAATTCTGCTTCCAATATGTCAAAATTAATCTGTAAAGCCTGCAACGATGATATACTCGTCGAATCTGAATCCCTGCTATGCTCTGGCCCGTGTGGCGGTCGATATCACTTTATATGTGGAGGCTTCTCCGATACTTCGTTTCGAAAATTGAACCAAGCCAAAAAATCTAATTGGAGATGTTGCTCTTTGCCTGGATCTTCAGATTGCTCCTAATCTCCTGACTGTTCCAAACACTGCGACAGTTGATCCTAATATCCGGTGCACAGTTCCTACGCCTAGCCAAGTTTCTTCTATTGATCCCGAGATATTGGAGTTCTTTAAGTCTCAGTACAAAGAACTCAAGAAACTCATTAACACAAGCGTAAAAGATATCACCACATCACTTGATTATAATACAGATCTTATTCAAGAGCTCAAAGATGCGATCAAAGATCTACAGACTGATAACAAGAATCTGCGTACAAAAAATCAAGAACTTGCAGCTGAAAATAAGCAAATAAAATCTGAGTTGAAAGATCTTAATTTTGCTGTCATTGAGTTGAAACAATATTCAAGGAGGACAAATTTGGAAATATCTCTTCTTCCGGAGAGCGAGAATGAAAACATCACGGAAGTTCTCACTAAAATCGAAAATATATCCCAAACGAAGATAGTTGAAAATATTACTGCGGCCCACCGTGTGCCTAGCTACAGTGCCGATAGAGCGAAGTCTATCGTGGTTCAATTCAAAACTAAAGACTCCCGCGATCAACAACTCAAAATCCTAAAAGCCTGTAAACTAAAAGCATCTGATATTAGTCCAAGATTTCCTGACACCCCAGTATATGTTAACGAGCACCTAACTCCTGAACTTAAGTCTTTATTTAGAGATGCAAGAAAGTCTAAGGTAGAAAAAAATTTCAAGTTTTGTTGGGTTCGTGATGGGAAAATATTTCTAAGAAAAGATGAGTCATCTAGAGTATTACGTGTTAAGCATCACGATGATCTACTAAACATTCAATCCTCCACTTGATAGCTGTGACTTTCCTGTTGTAGATTGTGCAATTCTAGAAAATCTAGATGATTTCGAAAACTTTCTGTTTTCGAACCCGTCAAACTGTAAGTCTGATTTTTTTGCCTTACATTTAAACATTAGAAGTTTACGCTCAAATTTCAATAGCTTTATTTCTGTTGTATCTAAATACCTAGATCATATCTCTATAATAATATTATCTGAAATATGGATATTTGATTATGAAACTTCTTTATATTCTATTGATGGTTTTGACTCGTTTTTTTGTTGTCGCGATATTAATCGCTCAGGTGGAGTTGCTGTGTTTTGTAAAAGATATCTTAATTTTAATCAATTAGATGTCAATATTGTATCTGCTGAAATTATTTTATTGCATAGCAAACTGTTAAACTTAACAATATTATCTATTTATCGATCCCTTGCCTTTACAATAGATTATTTCACTATTGAGCTAAATTTAGTTTTATCAACTCTAAGTGATCCTAACGTAATGATCCTGGGTGATATTAATATAGACATTCTGAAAAATGACTTTGATACTAATGAATATCTAAATTGTTTATCGGAATATGGATATCTTTGTTACATCAATAAACCCACTCGAGTAAATACATCTTCTTCCTGCATTGATCACATTTTTGTTAAATCAAATATTTTTACAACAACATCGGGTATTTATATAAGTGATTTAAGCGATCATTACATTACTCTCTGTAAATTGTTTGGTCCTGAGTTACCTAAAATAAATATTTATACTAAAAAGCAAATTGATTATAATGGATTATATGACTTCTTAACTAGATATAATTTTAGATACGATCATATACAGTGCTTGGATCAGCAGTACAAATATTTAAATCTTTCGCTAACTAATATTAGAAATAATTTTAAATTCACTAACAGGACTAGAAAGAAGCATAAAAATCCTTGGATAAATAATGATATATTAATTCTTATTCGCAGGAAAGAAAAACTGTTTCGAAAAGTTCGTAAATATCCTTGGGATGTTGTTTACAAAATGGCATATCGTACCCATGTCTCGGAACTAAAAAGAATAATCGAAGTAACTAAATCAAATTACTTTAAGAATAAATTCGAAAAATGTAGCACAACCAAGCAAAAATGGAATTTTGTTAATAATATATGTGGCATAAAAAGTAAATCTTCTGTTCTACCTCAACATAATAGTGATCATGATTCTGCGATACAATTCAATGTTCAATTTAATAATTGTACTGCATCCTCGGTTGACAATATTAATGAATGCATTTTGTATATTTCTCCATGTTTAAATTCTTTTGTTTTTCTCTTCTTATATGATTATGAAGTAATCAGTATTTTCAATACATTCACAAAAAATATTGATTCACTGGATTCTGATGGCATTAGCCTGAAACTACTTAGGGTGTTTGCAATAAATAACTCGAATTTTATTTCAGATTTTATAAATCACTCAATTACTATTTGTGAGTTTCCTGACTCACTAAAAAAGGCTACCATAACTCCAATATTTAAATCTGGTAATAAAAATATACTGTCAAATTACCGTCCTATATCTATTCTACCCTCTTTTTCTAAATTAATTGAAAAAACTTTATCAATGAAAATGTATAACTTTTTAAACCATACGAAGTTTTTTGCAACTAATCAATATGGTTTTATAAAGGGCAAAAATACTGAATCCGCACTTTTAGAATTTAATAAATTTGTATTTAACAGTATCGATAAAAATAGGAAAACAGCTGCAGTTTTTCTAGATATCTCTAAGGCTTTCGATAGTGTAAACCACTCCTTGCTAATTTTAAAATTAGAACACGCTGGATTCAGAGGCAATATTTTAAAATGGTTTATATCGTATCTATCTAATAGAAAACAACGAGTAAAAATAGGGAATAGTTTTAGTGATTATACTATTGTTAATCGTGGAGTGCCTCAGGGATCTATTTTAGGCCCTTTATTGTTTTTAATTTTTATAAATGATTTATGCAAACTGAAACTATTTGGTAAAATGATAACTTATGCAGATGACTCGGCATTACTATATTCTTGTGATAATCTCCTAGAACTTAAATCACAGATTGAAAATGACTTAATCGAAATCAGAAAATGGTTTACCATCAATGACTTATCTCTAAATTTAAATAAAACTAAATATATCTATTTTTATCTTAAACAACCATTCATTCAACTAGATATTACATTTCATTTAAATTCTTGCTATAGCTCTTTTAATTGTAACTGTCCAAAGCTAGAACAAGTTAATAGCATTAAATATTTGGGTTTATTTATCGACTCAAATTTAAAATGGAAAACTCATGTTGGTGAGTTATGTAAAAGGCTTCGTTTCGCATTGGTTAAATTTCATCACCTAAAAAATAAAGTTACACAATCTTTTTTAAAAACCTTGTATTTTTCTTGGTTTTTCTCTTTAATCAATTATGGAATAATAATTTGGGGTGGAGACTATAAAACCAATTTATTGCCTTTAATTTCTATTCAGAATAAGTGTTTCAAAATCTTATGTTTAAATAATTCCGACTCAATTGACTTTAAAAGTTTAGGTTTACTCCCCGTGCGACATCTCGTTTTTTATAGAATTACACTTTACTTATTTGGCAATAGAAATATATGTAATCTAAAAAATACGGTTAACCAAAGGAGAATAAATGAAATTTATCAGATTCCTCGCTTTTACAAGGAGATATATCGTAAACATTTCTTTTATCTCGCACCTAAGTTATTTAATAGTCTACCTGCTGAGCTACAAAATACTTCTTCCTATCCCTTATTCAAACGTTGTTTACATAATTTTGTAATTCTTTTAAATAATATTGAAGACCTATTTTAATGGAAGCATAATGTATTTTTTTTTTGCCTTAGCTGTTTGCCAACTTGTATAACTTTAATTTAAATAATTCTGTCTTTTGTAAATTAAATTAATCATTTATTATTGTTATTTGTACTATGTTTTGTTTTTTGCATTTTTGAATATTATTATTGCTATGTAATTTAACCCACCTATCTATTTATTTTATTTTTAAATATCACTCAATGTTCGCACTTTTTTTGGTTACCTGAACGGGATTGTTTCCCCTTGGTAACTCATATTATTTTATATATTTATTTGTAATTTCCATAGTGTTAAATAAAGATTATTATTATTATTATTATTATTATTATTATTATTATTAAAAGGTGATAATAAAAGGATAATTAAGATTCCTTCATGGTTTTTAGAATTTAAATGGCATATAAAGATGATTCACTGTTAACTATAAACCACAATTTTTAAAATTGTATAAAATATCAAGAAAATATTACAACATATATAAAACTATAATTTTAAGAATAGATTTTACAAAATTACCTCCTTTTGTCAGTAGGTTGGGATGTATCAGTTTCAAATGTTTCCACACTATACTGGGAGTTGAATTGATCTATTGGTAAACTAGAGCCTACATCATTTACAAAATTGTTGTCAGAAGCCTTAGTGGATCTACTTTTTTTCCTGCCTGGTCTAGGATATAAAAAGTTAATGAGAGAAAACCAAGATTCATGAAATGTGTCTCTAAATCTAAAGTAAAAAAAAATTAAGTATTAAAAAGTTTAATTCTTAGTAATCCCTTCCCTTGCTATGGATTTATGCTTACAGAAATTGGTTATCATATTTTAAAAACCTTTTTAACACACTATGATTTCAAATACTAAAAGGTAAAAACATAAAAGGTGATTATAAAATAATAATTAAGATTCCCTCACGGTTTTTAGAATTTAAATCGCTTATAAAGAAATTTCACAGTAACTGTAATCCCTAATTTTTAAAATGTTATAAAATATCAAGAAAATATTACAACATATATAAAACTATAATTTTAAGAATAGATTTTACAAAATTACCTCCTTTTGTCAGTAGGTTGGGATGTATCAGTTTCAAAGGTTTCCACACTATAATGGGAGTTGAATTGTTCTATTGGTAAACTAGAGCCTATATCATTTAAATACTTTTGAGGAGCCTTTGTGGATCTACTTTTCTTTCTACCTGGTCTAGAATATAAAACGTTAATGAGAGAAAACCAAGACTAATGAAATGTGTAACTTTTATTAATCCAAAGTAAAAAAATTAAGTATTAATAAGAAAGTTTCATTCTTTATACTTACAGAAATTTGTTCTCATACTTTAATAACATTTTAAACACATTATGATTTCAAATATTAAAAGGTGAAAACATAAAAGGTGATTATAATTATCACCTTTATTATTTTATATTCCTGCATGGTTTTT
This sequence comes from Tetragnatha montana, assembly GCA_963680715.1. NCBI lineage: Eukaryota > Metazoa > Arthropoda > Arachnida > Araneae > Tetragnathidae > Tetragnatha > Tetragnatha montana. The sequence continues at coordinate 26,048,834 of OY796680.1, forward strand.
AGAATTTAAATGGCTTATAAAGAAATTTCACAGTAACTGTAATCCCTAATTTTTAAAATGTTATAAAATATCAAAAAAATATTACATCATATATTAAAATATAATTTTAAGAATATATTTTACAAAATTACCTCTTTTTGTAAGTAGGTGTGGATGTATCGGTTTCAAATGTTTCCTTACTATGCTGGAAGTTGAATTGATCTATTGTTAAACTAGAGCCTACTTTATCCAAATGCTCTTGAAGAGCTATAGAGGATCGAAACTTTATTCCATCTGAACTAAAATTAAAAAAAAGTTAATGTGAAAAAATTGAGCCTCATGAAATGTATAGCTCTAATTCTTAACAGGGGTTCATCCAGGCTTTTCTACCAGGGTCCTGTTTTAGGAATTTGTGAAAAATTGTAAGGAATTTCATAGAAAGTAAATAGAATTTTGTAAAAATGAAGGGCCCATAGTACAACCACAGTGTTTATTACTTTTGGAATAGGCCCAAAACTAGCAAATCCCATTCTAAAATGATAAAAAACACTCCTGAAAACAATTTTCAAGCCATTTTTGATCTTTTAACTTTTGTAAAGAGTCCATTTTTGGAATTTTGTGAAGGGTTCTTTTTTGTAGATTAGAATTTTGCGAAGGGTCCTAAAACTGACCCATTTTTCTTCTAGATGAACCCTTGCTTAAGTAAAACAAATCTGTATGGACACTTATGTTAAAAGTTGTTTTTAATCAGAACCACTTTCTGTAACAATGAAAAAAGACCTCTTAAACTGCAAACCACACTGAATTTTTTCGCTATTTGAAAGCAAATTTCCTCTTCTTTCTGGTAACGTATAGCTTATTGGAAAATATTCAAGACACTATGATAAAACTATTTTTATTTATGTGACAAAACTAAAGGAACAGTTATTTCATGAAAGTTTCATTAAAGTATCACATTGTAACGTATCTGTATAATTATGTTTTGTATAATCCAGATGTTGCATGTTGCTGCTGTGCCTCTCAACTCGGCAGACCGGGATCAGGAGCAGCACGTGTCAATAAACATGTTATCATGCCACTCGTAATTCGTATTCGTAATCCTTGAGTTTTCTAATAAATGATGAACATAACATGGTGTCAATAACGGGGTAGGATTAAATTCCTGGAAAAGAAAAAAAAAAGAACCCTTACGTATCAGAAGAAATGGAAGTGTTTCGCCCACCCGGGGAGCTGAAGTTTACCGGTGGTAATCTAGCCGAAGCGTGGAAGAAATGGAGCCAGAAGTTCCAAAACTACCTGATAGCTTCGGAAAAGATTGGAAAAGGTGACGAAGTTAAGATTGCAATTCTTCTAAATTTTCTCGGGGATGAAGGAGTGGAACTATACAACACATTTAAGCCGGCTGAAGGAGAGTCCAAAGAGAAATTTGAGGATGTTATGAAAATGTTCACAACCTATTGCCGTCCCCACACGAATGAGGTGTTCGAGAGGTGGAGATTTTTCTCTTGCTCACAACAAGAAGGGCAACCTGTTGATAACTACTTAACTGAGTTGAAAACCCTTGCCTCTACCTGTAATTTTGGGGAGCAAGAGGAGGGTCTCATCCGAGACCGGCTGGTCCTGGGCATCAGAGAAAAGTCTCTTCTGGAAAGACTTCTGCGAGAACCCAGCCTGTCCCTCAAGAAGGCTGGGGACTTCTTGCGAGCAGTGGAGTCTAGCAAAACCCAGGTTGAAGCTGTGCAGTCAACTTACCCAGTTAATGAAGTCCAAATCAAGCACCAGAGTGAAGCAATGCAGACGACTTATCCAGTAAATGAAGTTCGAAGGGGCAGATCGCCTAGGGAGATGGCCTATAATCAACAGGCTGGAGGAGCTGAAGCGGTCAAGTGCAACAACTGTGGGTATACACACAGAGCATACAACTGCCCAGCTCTTGGGAAAACCTGCTCCAAATGCAAAAGAAAAAATCATTTTGCTTCGGTATGCAGAACTAAAGGATTTGGAATCCAACGGAGAGTCAACATGATTCAAGAAGAGCCTGGTCCAGAACTTTATATAAACAGTGTTGTCACAGACAACGAGGCAAGTGTTAACATTAATTCAATCGATAGTGTTTGGACTAAAACTGTAAAAGTTGAAAACAGTGAAATTGAATTTAAACTGGATACAGGGGCTGAGGTCAGCGTAATACCTTTGACTGTGTTTAAAAAATTGTTTTCCAGTTCTTTGCTGAACAAGACAAACACAACATTGGTATCGTATGGTAATTTCAAGTTGGTACCGGAAGGGGAAGTAGTACTCAATTGTAGTGTAAATGAATGCTGTAATGTGCCACTTAAATTTATAATTGTGAATGTAACCTCAAAGCCACTTCTTGGTATTCAAGCATGCCAAAAGTTAAATTTATTAACAAAAATTGATTCGGTTAGTCAAGAACTTGGGAAAGATGAAATTTTAAAAGGGTACAGCAATGTGTTTAAGGGTTTGGGTAAATTCCCAGGTGATCCCTATCATATAGAAGTAAAACAGGATGTAAAACCTGTAATAAATCCCCCTAGGCGAGTACCACTGTCACTGTATAAAACCTTAAAGCTAACATTAGGAGAATTGGAGTCAGAGGGCATCATACAGAAAGTTAATAAGCCAACTGATTGGGTCAGTAGTTTAGTTGTTGTGGAAAAACCTAATGGCAAATTGAGAATATGTTTAGATCCGCGAAACTTAAATAAAGCTATAAAGAGGGAACATCATGTGATACCAACAGCTGAGGAATTGATTAGTAGGTTAGAGGGAAAAAAAGTGTTCTCAGTCTTGGACTTAAAAGATGGATTTTGGCAGGTACCCTTAGATCAGACCAGTGCAGACCTGTGTACATTTAACACCCCATTTGGCAGGTATCAATTTTTGAGAATGCCTTTTGGAATAGCTTCTGCACCTGAAGTATTCCAAAAGAGGAATTCAAGTCTTTTTGAGGACATAGAAAATGTGGAAGTTTATTTTGATGATGTAATTGTAACTGGTAGAAATGAAAAAGAGCATGATATAACTTTAAGTAAGGTGTTAAAGCGTGCACAGGACTGCAATGTAAAGTTCAATCCTGAGAAATTCCAGTACAAAGTTCCAGAGGTTAGATATGTGGGACAAATAGTTTCCAGGGATGGGATTAAAGTAGATCCACGGCATGTTCTGGCAATCACTAAAATGGAAAGTCCCAAAGATAAGGCGGGAGTTAGGAGATTTTTAGGCATGGTAAACTATGTATCCAAGTTTATACCTAATGTGTCAACAATAACCTCTCCCTTAAGAAGTCTGTTAAAGGATAAGATAGAGTTTAATTGGTATCAGGAACATGAAGATGCATTTAATCACATTAAGAGTTTGCTAAGTTCATCAACTGTTTTAAAAGTATACAGTAGTTTGAAGGAAACTGTCATACAGTGTGACAGTTCTAGAGATGGAATTGGAGCATGTCTCCTACAAGAAGGTCATCCAGTCTCTTATGCATCTCGCAGTCTCACTGAGACTGAGCAAAATTATGCTCAGATAGAGAAGGAAATGCTAGCGATAGTATTTGCTGTCGAAAAATTCCATAATTTTGTGTATGGAAAAAAATTTACCGTACAAAGTGATCATAAACCCCTAACCTCAATTGTAAATAAGCCTATGTGTAATATTTCCTCTCGTCTTCAAAGAATGCTTCTTAAGTTATTAAAATATCAATTCGAAATTCAATATATTAAAGGCACTGAAATGTATGTAGCTGATACCCTATCGAGAGCATTTCTAAGAGATAAAGTTGCAGATGACCCTGACATGTTGTGTGTTGTTCACACTGTACAACACTTGCCCATCAGTGAAAGGAGGTTGGGTCAATTTCAAAGTGCCATAAAGTTGGATCCTGAATTGAAGGTTGTTTATGAGTACTGTGAAGGGGGGTGGCCTCAGGAGGTTAAAAGGGTACCTGCAAAAGTGAAGCATTATTTTAAAATTAAAGATGACTTGCATGTAGAGTGTGGGTTAATACTAAAGGAGTCCAGAATTGTGATACCTTTGTGTTTAAGAAAGGAAATGCTACAGTTGATACATGAGGGACATTTTGGAATAGAGAAATGCAAGAACAGGGCAAGGGAGATAATGTACTGGCCTGGGATGGCTAGTGATATTGAGTCTATGGTTTCCAAATGCGAAGTTTGTCAGAAATTCCAAAGAGTCAATGTAAGGGAGCCTTTGATTCCACATGATATTCCAAATAGACCATTCGAAAAGATAGGAGTGGATATTATGGAGTACATGAGGGTAAACTATTTAGTGACGGTGTGTTATTACTCAAAATGGATAGATGTTCAGGAACTAAGAGATAAAACTGTAACCGAGATTACTAAAAAACTAAAGGGTTGTTTTTCTCAATATGGGGTACCTTTGAGGGTAGTTACTGACAATGTCCCTTTTAACAGCCTAGAGTTCAGAAATTTTGCTAAAGAATGGGATTTTGAATGTGTCTTCTCTAGCCCACGATATCCAAAAAGTAACGGTATGGCGGAGAGGGCAGTGGGAATAGTAAAAACAATATTTAAAAAGGCAAAAGAGGATGGAAAGGTAGGAATAGAGGGTTTGATGGAGTACAGGAATACTCCCATTTCCGGTCTTAATTTATCTCCAGCTCAGCTACTATTTGGTCGCAGGTTGCGGACAAAGGTTCCAATACACGCTAAGTTACTGAATGCAAGGGTGTTTGAAAATGCAGAGCCAAGACTTAGGGAAAGGCAATTGATACAAAAGAAATATTATGATAGGGGTGCTGTGGTACTTAAGCCTTTTAGTCCAGGGGAAAGAGTAAATATATTTAATTTTGGCAGTAAAATTTGGGAACCTGGCACTGTACTGTTAAAGTGTAACAACCCGCGGGCATATGTTGTGCAAAACAGTTCAGGCAGATCAATGATTCGCAACCGAATTCATTTGAGGCCCTCCACAATCTGTGAGAAAAAGGATCAAATTTTGGAGTATGAAATGTATTCTAGCGAGTCTATGTCTAATTATTCTAATACCAATCCTGTTACTCCTTCCAGTTTGGGCTCTACTAACAACACCAATACTGATTCCAGTTCTTCCGATGCCAATAGTGAAACCAGATCTGGGCGTCAAGTGAGGAGGCCCACCTACCTGAATGACTATGTTACTTAATGTACTTAATAGCTTCAGGGAAGGGTGTAACGTATCTGTATAATTATGTTTTGTATAATCCAGATGTTGCATGTTGCTGCTGTGCCTCTCAACTCGGCAGACCGGGATCAGGAGCAGCACGTGTCAATAAACATGTTATCATGCCACTCGTAATTCGTATTCGTAATCCTTGAGTTTTCTAATAAATGATGAACATAACACACATTTTGTAGTTTTCGGTAATTTTTTTTTACCTATGCCACCCAAATAATGATTTAATACAGAATGTTATTGAAATATTAACTGCTTAAACTTGATTGAAAATTTTTAATGTTCATTTTATTAAATTAAATAATGATTTAACCACACTTTTTTCGGCTATATAGCTACAATGTCCATGTAAAAATAACTAATGTTTATAAAACGATTGATTTCTGAGGTAGAAAATATTAAATAAATTAAATTTTTACTGTCCGATTATAATTTAAATTTTAGTACAAGTATGTTATTATTTTGATTATTTCTTAGTTAAAACCATTGGAATTACTTCTTTTTCAGCTTTTTTGTGGTTTTGAAGGGTGTTTTAATTTTTTCGGTTATCTAATTTTTTAAATTAATTTCTTTACATGATATTTTAATTTTTTGAAATTTAAATGGAATATTTGTACTTAGCACTGAAAGATAGCCAACAAACATGTATCATATGTTGCAATATTTGGTACTTACGTACTATCCCGTCGACCGTTCAGCGGCTGTCTAATTCAGCGGCACAGTAATAGTAAAGTCAATGGGATTTGATAAGTTTTCGGATTAAGCGTCACGATCGACGGGATAATATGTAAGTACCCAATATTTATTATTTGACTTTTTGAAATTTGTTTCAGTCATTTTTAAAAATTAAAAAAAAAAAATAATTGTAGACCGACTTTTAGTATAAGTTATTATTGAAGTCATTTCCAAGTGAAAACCAAATATTGAAAAACTAAATGTTGCAATATTTTACCAGTTTGACCCATTTTTTTAATAGATTTACTGGACTAATATTAAAGTAAGAAATTGAAGTTACTGAATTACTTATAGTAATAGATGTCATGTTTTCCAGCAGTTTTTCCAGATTTCCTTCTCTTTACTACTTTACGCCAACCTTCAGGGGGATCATGAAAACGTAGCTGATTTGACTCATCCATTTCTTCACAAAGAATAATTTTATAAAAGAAAGATATTGTTAAAACATAGAAAATAAATTACTTTTAAATTAGACACAATAATTTAATTAAACCTAAGTTCATTAAATTTAAGTAAATTAAAGTAAGGTAGATGTAAAGAAAGATGAAAAATGAGTTAAAAAACTTATATTAAACATTTATGTAAATAAAATTATCAAATACAGGCTAGACAACTTTATGGGACATGATTGACATCACTTAATAAATTTCTTTACACCAAATACATAACACTATTTAAATTTAAAACCTCCTCAACAAATCTTTAAAATTACTACCATAGTAGAGATTTAATACTAGGAAGATGGAAGGGGCCAAATGGTAAAAATTAAATAAATTTCAGCTCGAGTTTTGTGTAGAATTCATAATCTTGGGATTGCTTACCTCAACAATGATAAAGAAAGCATAAATTCAACACATCTTATAATCAGTAGTAGTATAAATAATCAGACATTTTGTTATTTACTAAATAATTCAAAAATTTTATAGAAATCTTATGTTTGAGACTGCTATATTCTCAAAAGTTAGTTTTAGGATATTTCTAAATTTGGTATGTATTCCAGCACTTAAAAATGCCAGTGTAGCCAGAAAATTTTATTGGAAGGAGGCATTGGAATTTGGAGGGGTATAGGGTAATTTTAATGCTTTTCAATGGTCTTTCTGGCTTTTTTTTTTTGGGGGGGGGGGAATATTTTCCTAAACCCCTCTCCCTGGCTTTACCACTGATCAATCACACAGGCTTCTTTCATCTTTCTTTTTTTTCTGTCTTTCTAGTATTAATCATATGATTATTTCAAAGGATCAGTAAACAAAATCAGAAAAACTACTAGGGGTACTGTTTTGTACATAAATCTCTCAACATTTCCCCATGTGTACCAATGTTTGTTAAATTTTAATCCTATTAACTATCACTTAAGAAAACACCCTCACTTATCACTAACCTTAAAGAAAGTGATATTGTTGCACACACATTTAATATTATATAACCATAACCAGTATGGGTCATCTAAAGAAGCCGGGTCTGGTGTCAAAAATGATAATAAAATAGTGAATTCTGACACTCAGTTCTATAGAAGTAGAAGTGCTTACTCGCCAATAAACAGCATTAGCAATTTCACCAAAGATGTCGCTAGGACCTGGGTTCTTAGGATTTACCAACAGATAATCCAAATCCAGTTACAAATTAGGATATATTGAATGGTGTCATACTACAACCGGGTGCCACTTGTTTATATTGGCATTGCCAACTAGGGCACTAGTTCATTTTCTACCAAACCAGCGTATATATACTGGAAAGTGGATTATGATGCCAAGAGTAGTGCCAAAAATATTGTGGTTCATGCAAGAACGCCAGGCCTGGCACCTAGTATGGCAATAAAATAGAGAATTCTGGAAACCCGGTTCCATAGAAGTTGAATTGCCTACTCACCAGTACATTGTACATAAATCTCTCATAATTTCCCCATGCGTAACAATGTTTGTTAAATTATAAACCTATTAACTGTCACTGAAGAAACCACCCTCACTAACCTCACCGCCTTTTTTGCATTTACCAATGTCGCCAAGAAGTGTAACACCCGGTTGTAATATAATAATCTATAAATATGAGCCATAGTTAATTTCGAATTGTACACTAATTAATTGTAACTATTGCTTTACTAACCCAATTTCTTTATGATTTTATGGGTTGCTTTTAGCTGTTAGGTACAAGAATATTGCACTCACAACAGATCATGTAATGCATGTTCATTGAAAATTTTGAAATTATTTTGATCAGCTTATTTACTTTATAAATTGGGGATTTTGGATATTTTTAATGTTTATCTGTTCAGCTTACGCTAAGCGTAATTAAAAACTTGTTAGACAAACAAAAAACAAAGCAAATCCATGATTTAAAAAAAAATCGTTAAAATAACCAAACCAACTCAGCATAATTTTGATTGGTTGGTTGGTTGGTTTAGTTGCTCTGGTTTTTGCTATGCGCTTATACGTCGGTGAAGTCGTGACGTCATCAACATGGCGCTGGGGACAAACAAACCCAATCTCTATGGCGTTTAACATGGGAGTGTTAAAGAATAATTTTTTAAAAATATTAATCGTCATTTCTTAGGGTATAGAACACCTTTCCCACATAGTTAAAGGTATGGCAATCATTTATAAATAATCGGAGTATTTTTATTTTGCTTTTCTGTTTGAAAATTCAACGATAACATTTTAGGTCCATTGGTACCAATGGAGTCTAACACGATAGTGTGAAAAGATATTAGTTTTAGAATATTGTCCTTCGTTTGTTAACTTATAAAACCACTTTACAGTATATTTTAAGGTATGTTAATCATTTAGTAACAAGTATAATTTAGATTTTCGGTCTCATTTTTTAAGATTGTAACAAGAAATTTCATCTCCATCTGTTTATCATGCGAGTGTGAAAATATATGTTTTTATATAATATTCAACGTTCTTTGATATATCACACCACTTTTGAGCATAGTTAAAGGTATGTTAATCATTAATTAATAAGCAAATGTATTACTTGGGCTCCACTTTTATGGATTTAAATAAAAATTAGTATCTCCATTAATGTTATCAAGTGAGTGTGTAAATAGTTTTGTTTTAGATATTTATCATCGTTAGCTACACTTTTATTATTTCATTTTAGTATTATATTGTTTTGAGGCTTTGTAAAAATAGTACTATACTGTATTTTCCTTAACTTTTTTTAATTTTTTTGTTTGATCTACATTTCTACCCATTTATGTTATTATTGCACAAATAGAAGCATTTTAGTAACAATGAGTATCAATTAGCTCAAAATTGTTTATTATAGACAAAATAAGAGTTAACAAGTTTTTTCCCATTCTGTTTTAGGTTCTATTTATTTATATTAGAGAATTGAATCACATCCAAGTTCCAGCTCACAGGACATTTTACATGTAATGAATGAACCATACTAAATGGTTCTTGGTTTTGGTGACCACTTTTGTGGCATCAATTCTAAGCGCTTTTTGGTTGATCATTTATATTTGTAAATCTATTTGTGTCTATGGTTTAATACCTGAATTAAACCAGTCTACCAGATGTTTTAGGGAATGGCGACTTACAATGGAGTTGAGGTAAGCATCTTATTAAACATCGTGTGCTCTTTCAGCGTTTGCATTCCGTCTTTACCTATCTATAATTTTCTAGAAAAAGCAATCTTATTTTGTTTTTGTTTTGTGGCAGTTTTGTGTATTTTAATTTATCTGATAAGTTTCCCACAATCTCCTAAAATGTGGACCCCAGTAGCTGACTGGATTTTCTCAGTAACTGCCCAGTGCCCATCCTTTTCAACCATATTTGTTGTCAACCTTTCATATATTTTTCATGAAAATTTTTAATATTTTCTCGATCAATAAAGAAGGTTTTAATATTTTTCTAATGGCAGGTAATTTTTAAACAGTTACCTACAGCTTAACTAAGTTCATTAACCCAGATAATGCCGAAGCAGTACTTTTGCTTTGCGTTACCCAGTGGGCACCTGTAGACCGTAGCCACTGAGGTGAAGTACTGTTGCCCACGCCACATTCACACAGCCACAGCCCCTTTTTACAGGAGGGCCACATTCATCACACACAAGGACAGAAACTAACATACATGCCAAACGGGGATTCGAACCCCAGACGTACGGCTTTGCAGTCAGATGCTCTGACCACTACGCCTGTGCGTCTGCAGAAGATTTTAATTAAAGTTATAAAAATAAAGCATGAGACATGTATGCTATTCCACGAATATATATTTCCAATAATATTACATGGGACCGGTGGTGTAGCCAGAAAAAAATTTCAGAGAGGGGTATTGATATTTCTGGAGGGGATGTGGTTTTAGTGGTTTTCTATGGTCAAAAAAGGAAAGTTTCAGGGGGGGGATATATCCCCAAAATCCCCCCCCCCCTCTGGCTACGCCCCTGCGTCAAGCTATTATTGTAATTGACTAAACATTAAATTTATCCAATTCTTAAAATTGTGTCTTGCATTTTAATGACAATTTTAGGACTGAAAATTCGAGTGACATTTGCTTCTTCCAGGCAACTATGTAATTCTACATCATTCCTAGCTTCTCTCTTGACTTGAATCAGCAATTACCAATCATTTTGGGTCGGTATAGGATAGGGATTTTTTGACAGGAAGAGGACAGGATATTTGAACTTTTCAATTCAACAGGTTCAGTTTTGAAACATTTAAGTTATTAATCTTAAAGTGTCTTTGTTTCAGTTTAAATGAATATTATAGGATCTCCATGTAAATAAATATTTATTGCTGATTTGAAGTAAGAAACCAAAGTGGATTCTGCCAAAGGTGAGAGTAATCCATATATTTAGTGAGCGTTGTGAAGTTGTAAGTGAGCGTTGGCAAGTTGGTGAAGTTTTACATCCAATATTTTTAATCTTGCACATGTCTGCCATGTTTAACCAAAATTTAATTTAAAATTAACAAACAATTTGATTATTTAGTTTTTCTTCAGGTAATAATCACTCAGATAGATGAGTGTTAAAACAATCAATCAATATAATATACACTACAGTGATGAATTCAGTAAAATCAGATCAACACTAATAAATCCGTCATAAAAACAATTAGTTGTGTAATCAGTTTAATACAAACATGCAAAAGAATGTTGCAAAATTAGCTCATAATGTGATAATTTTTTAGAGATCTAAAAGTATCTGAGTAATAAATGACTGCTTTTAAACCTTTCAGACCTATTCACCCCAATTTCTCATTGGATTCAATGTGAGCCTTGGGAGGCTTCAGATAGAAAGTGTTAAAGCACGGCTTACTAGATACTTATACAGGCTAGCCGAGTACAGAAATCATTGCAAATACAGATGGCAATACTGGACCAACTGGCAAAGCATATCCACAGTGTTGAAGGCGGTGGGTGATATAGGTAATTCTTGTAGCGCTCCAAGCGGGAAAAGTTGTCAAATGGTTTTCATTGTTTAAAACTCGGCTAGCCTGTATAAGTACATCTAGTAAGCCGTGGTTAAAGGAACAAAAGTATTTCCTTTGTATGTTTAGAAATTTCCAAAATATGGAATTGGGAATATTTTCATCTATTAAAATTATTTACAAAACAATCACTTATGGTCTAAGTAATAAATATCTGTCATTACGGATCATAATCAGTTTTAAATTTCATAGCCAGATAGATACTGAGAAAATCAATCTAGTCAGCTACAGGGGTCCACATTTTAGGACCTTGTGGGTATCTAACTTATCTGATTAATTAAATTACACAAAACTGCCACATCATAGATATTAAAAACAAAATATGATTGCTTTTTCTAGAAGATTATAGATGTAAAGAGGGAATGCAAACGCTGAAAGAGCACACGATGTTTAATAAGATGCTTACCTCAACTCCATTGTAAGTCGCCACTCCCTAAAACATCTGGTAGACTGGTTTAATTCAGGTATTAAACCATAGACACAAATAGATTTACAAATATAAATGATCAACCAAAAAGCGCTTAGAATTGATGCCACAAAAGTGGTCACCAAAACCAAGAACCATTTAGTATGGTTCATTCATTACATGTAAAATGTCCTGTGAGCTGGAACTTGGATGTGATTCAATTCTCTAATATAAATAAATAGAACCTAAAACAGAATGGGAAAAAACTTGTTAACTCTTATTTTGTCTATAATAAACAATTTTGAGCTAATTGATACTCATTGTTGCTAAAATGCTTCTATTTGTGCAATAATAACATAAATGGGTAGAAATGTAGATCAAACAAAAAAATTAAAAAAAGTTAAGGAAAATACAGTATAGTACTATTTTTACAAAGCCTCAAAACAATATAATACTAAAATGAAATAATAAAAGTGTAGCTAACGATGATAAATATCTAAAACAAAACTATTTACACACTCACTTGATAACATTAATGGAGATACTAATTTTTATTTAAATCCATAAAAGTGGAGCCTAAGTAATAAATTTGCTTATTAATTAATGATTAACATACCTTTAACTATGCTCAAAAGTGGTGTGATATACCAAAGAACGTTGAATATTATATAAAAACATATCTTTCCACACTCGCATGATAAACAAATGGAGATGAAATTTCTTGTTACAATCTTAAAAAATGAGACCGAAAATCTAAATTATACTTGTTACTAAATGATTAACATACCTTAAAATATACTGTAAAGTGGTTTTATAAGTTAACAAACGAAGGACAATATTCTAAAACTAATATCTTTTCACACTATCGTGTTAAGACTCCATTGGTACCAATGGACCTAAAATGTTATCGTTGAATTTTCAAACAGAAAAGCAAAATAAAAATACTCCGATTACTTATAAATGATTGCCATACCTTTAACTATGCGGGAAAGGTGTTCTATACCCTAAGAAATGACGATTAATATTTTTAAAAAATTATTCTTTAGCACTCCCATGTTAAACGCCATAGAGATTGGGTTTGTTTGTCCCCAGCGCCATGTTGATGACGTCAGACTTCACCGACGTATACAGTTTGTTTATTTATTTCATGCAAGCTAGTTATTGCCAGATTTAGAACGCTAATAACTGAAAGATAGGTAAAAAAAGAAAACCACACTCTGTGGGTCAGGTGAAAGACTGACTGAAAGATTTCTTTGAAATTTCTTTCTTTGAAAAAAAAAACCCACACATTATTCATTTAATCTAAAAACTCAAGGGCTTGTTTTACAGTTCTAAACTTTTTGGTGGTTTATGCCGCTTATATTTTTGCATGAAGTTTATAGATGGCAGCACCAAAAAATCATACCCTCTCCCTCTGTCGGTGGTGGTACCCAAACCCATCACATTCATAAACACCCCAAATTTTTTTCATCGTAAAAAGTCATCTAGGACATTTGCAACTGCGCAGGGAATTTTGTGCTGAAAGAGAATATAATTTTTGTTTTTCTATAATTAAAAAACCCCCTTTTTTTTACCAAAAACTTAAAGCTATGCATTGATTAATGACCCTTCTTTCATAATGTATGGATATGGAAACGTCTTAACTTTTCTAAAAACATTATATTGTGACAAATAGGTGACATGGTTCTAATCAACATACCAAAAATATACTTAGAGTTAAGCAATTCTAGATGCAGTGAGTAACTTGTGTGCTCTAAGTTTTCTAACCAAGACCAATACGAACAGCATGCATACCGATATATTGTATAACTGATTCAAGGATGATAAAATGTTTTGAAGATATAAAAGATCAAGACTTTTTTATACATCACATTCACAATCTATTTGTTCCTTCATCAAGTGATTTGTGGAAAATTTTTAATGGAATTGCAGATAGTGAGAACAAAGTTCCCGTAGAAAATACCGACATCAAGACGAAAAATGCACGAAAAATTTAGAACTTAAAACTTATTCGAAAGATGCTACCGGGTCATTCCACGTCAAATCAACACACTTTTTGGCATCCCCATCTTTGATACACTTTAAATTCGGTACACATGTTCTATTAATAAACTAATAAAATAACTAAAAGTACCATTTTTCATTTAAAAATATTAATTGGTTCTGGAATTATAAATGCGCAAAGTTATAATGTTTATTACAGGCCAACATGAGTTCTTTAAATTGCTCTAGCGGCTCTTCTTATTGGGTTATACAGATGAAATTGCTGTCATTTTAAAGTATTTTAAATTTTCTTTTTAATGGTGCATTAATGTTTAGGTAGGGTATATAATGTTTTAATGTGTTTTGTCTTTGCACAAGATTGAGCCAAGACTGCTTCAATAAATATAATCTTCTATTTAAAATAGTAGTAAAATTTAGTCCTTTTCTGTAGTCGTAAAAGGAAAATTTCTGGCTTTCGGGGCGGGGTCATATCCCATATCCTTTAATCCTTCATCCTATAGCTACACCACTGAAAGGGGTGGTACTTAGATAACTAACACAAATTGAATTATAAAACATAAATCCTAACGACTAAACTAAAATTGAATTTTTATAAATATTTCGAAACATGATAATAAAAAATTAAAACTTTTTTATACTCATTTTTTTTTAACTGGCGCCCAAGGCGCCTTACAACATCTTGCTTTAACAAAAACGGATTATTGTTATTGATTTTTATTTGAGGACATGGTCGTGAACGTGATAGGTTCTGCTGATAGGCCTCTTCAAAAGTTCCATGGTAAAAAAATTCCTTCGATAAAAGCCTACAGGAAAATTGAAGAATGTAACAAAATTTCATCTTTATTATTCTTTACTAGTGATGGATAATAAATGATTACTAAAATTACTTTTCCCATGTAATAGAGGTTTATAAAATATGTAAACAGAATTCAATGTAACATGTTTATTTGCAACAAAAAGAATACTTACAAAATAATACTAATACAATCTTTGATTGGTTTAAATTTGAATTCAAAGAAATATGACATGAAATATTACAGGACTATTTTAAAAATCAATAGTTTTATAAATGAAGATTATGAAATCTTTTCCAGCTTGCCATAAAGGTTTCTGTTAAATATGTCCTCTGCATCAAATACCTCAAACAGCAACAACGAGTACAAGTACAGCAGTGATTTAGAACGTTTGAAAGCTTTTACTGATAATATTTTGGGTTATACCGAAGAAGTTTCTATATCAGCAACCATAAGGGATCATGATTTATCTCGAGATAAGCCAGACCCGTAACTAGACTTTAGTTTTAGAAGAGGTTGGTTCAAAATTATTTCTAAGGCCCCCTTTTGCTTACAGTTAAACGCAACTTTTTTCTAATATTTATAAGGATTTTAATCTTGGTATCTTAATGTTTAAATGCTTTGTACAAAACTAAGTTAAATTAAAAATGGGTAATATGTGTGGATTCTCCTCAGAATGTTTTTGAAATTACACCTTTAATTAAAGTAGATTTTAACTAATTTTTGAACCTTCAAAACCCATCATTGGGTGACACCAAGAATCTCTAAATATATATGGCTTCACCACTTGGACATGTAGCGTCAAACATAGGGCGAAAACAGTGGATTTAAGTATATGGAGCATAAGAATTTACTTCAGGGGTAAAAATCCGATGGTAATTAAAATATTTTTGGTATCTAGAACGTTCATATAAGCCTTGAAGGCGAGGTTTTTTCGCGAGGTTTTCATTTCATTTTCGCAAGGTCATAACTCGAGGTTTTTTCCAACTAGTTATATGGTCTGAAATAAACCCAAAAAATTTTTTATGCCAAAAATTTTGTTACTGTTATTTAAAAAAAAAACACAAAAAACAGCGTTTACAAAAACAATATATACAACAAAGAAAGCTCAAAAATGAGAATGCTAGCATTCTCAAAAAAGTATTAACCTCATGGTGCCACTGTGCCACTAACACGGTAAACTAGCACTAGCACGGTATTTTAATACATCTATTTGATTAGTTCTTCAACTTGGTTGTAATAAAGTAGGACACTTCTTCACATGCAACATGGATAGGTTTATTAAATTGAAGGGTTAGTTCTCTTTCAAATTTTGTAAAACTTAAAAATATCCATTGGAGTTGATAAAATGTAGTTAATATTTCGTATTTTTAAGGCTCCTATATTTTAACGGTGGGATGCTTCGCCATAACTTGTGCCTGAAACCCTTTACAAATTCAGAGTAATGCATTGTATTAAATTTTAATTGCATGTGTTTATATTTTGGATTATTTTAAATGAAATCAAGTATGGTTAGCAAATCAGGTATAAATGTGAATGCATTACTTGAAATTAAATGAAAATTAGTGGCATGTACCACAAGACAGGCCTTAACTAACCATACTATTGTTTAGGTTTTTGGTTTCTACTGTCATCAGATTCATCATCGTGATTAAACTCCCAGTACTGGTCTCCGGAGTCCCCGTTTTGGTCCTCCCAGTTGAGCTTTATAGTGGACCTTCGACCCCCTGTCTTGTGATGTCGCTCTACGTTGTGCTCTGGCCCACCCACCCGGTATCCATACTCGTAGTTTTCTGAACCAGGGATGTTTGCATACCTGTAAAAAAGAGAGAACTTCCATCACTTATATATAATAATTCTTTATGGTATTAAAGTAATTAAGCTCTTTAAGGAAAACAAATTGAAGGTTTGTGAGAATCGGGTAATTTACTTTGAATTTAAAACTCGAACAAAAAGTCAAATAAATTATTGAAAGTATTGGTATATTTTTAAAAATGTGCCTTAAAATGATAAAAAACGAGTAAGCTTGAAATAAAAAAAAGTCCGAGTAAAATGTCTTAATAAAATGCAACCAGCGCAGAGTATGAAAATCTAGTCTATATTTCCCATAATAAAAGTTGCTAGTGTATTTTTCTTTTATGTATTTGGGTATCTTAAAGCAGCTTTTCGCTAACTATATGGTTGAACACTTTCTATCTTTATATTATCAAGGGATGTCAGGTTCATTTCTTGATATTTTTAGCAATGACTAGGGGGCTGCTGCTCCCTGCTCGTTATCGCTCGCCAACTATCCCTTTTTTAAAAAATTGTATCTAACACTGGCTTGCTATTAATCTCCATTTTATTTTAAACTAAAGATTTTCACTGTATTTATTTGCAATACAAACTTTTTGAAAATCCAATGAAAAATAATTTTTGAAAAATTGGTAAATCTAAAGGTAATTAACAATTAATGAAAGTAAAATTTACCAATTAGAAAAAATGACCTCCTAAAAATGAATGATAATGAGCCCCATATATGAGCCACCCATACATTATAATATTTAATTTTAATATTTTTTTGATTAAAAGCTAATATAGTATAAATTTTTAAGATAAAAGGAGAACATATTATATCCCTATTGAAAAAAAAACTGTTGATATCTTAAAAAAGGCTTGAAAACTTGAAATATAATGGTAAGTTACGAGCACGACGAACGATAATTCTATATCCTCTCAGAGGAAAACCATTGTTTATTAAGTTTTTACAATACTGATTTCATTTGCTCAGAGTTCAAGCCGTGAGTTGTTAAAGTGGAAAAGGGTACAGAAAAAACACTCTTGCGGAAATCATTAGAGTTAGGTTCTAATCAGTCCTTGTCTGATTTCACTTCGAGATTCTTTAACTCGCCATTAGTTTTTCAACGGTACCTCAAGCTTGAAAGAGATTTTTTACGTGCTAGTGCAACGGTCTCAATTAGCAGTAGGAAATTAGGGAAGTTATTTTAAGGTATTGTTTGTGGTTAAAGATATAAACTATTTTTAGTTCATTTTCAAAGAAAGATAAAATGGATTACCTTGTAAAAAAGGCAAGCAAAAATTTCGTGCTACTTTTTTTGGGAATATATTTTTCCCACGCTTGGTCACAGGGGGGAGGGGGGCTTAGGGTTACGTCACGTAGTCAAAAAAAACCAAACTTGTTTTTGTAAATTAAGTTACTGTTACAATAACTTTTACATAAGTTTTTTCTTCTTGATAATATATTTTCCACTTGTATTCACGTACTCTTGGCGTCACGAGGAAGGCGCTGTATTAATAAAGACAAATTAAGCCAAATTAACTTTTTTAACTTTCTGTTTGCTAAAAATGATTGAAAACCGTATTTATGAACTATAGTAGGGGAGCCCATGATGCTAAATGTGGATTTACTCGAGCGCATCAGATAATCTAATCATAGGGGAGATACCTTGCATGCTTTTGAGTAACTCCACTAAATATAAGCTCTCTATGTTGGTGGGTTTGTTTAGAACAGCCCGTCAAAATTTGAAAGAAAACTAGTTACATGGACATACTCGAGCGCGTCAGATTGGCTACCAAGACAGTTTACTACTAGTTGAGCCTAGTTTCCTGGCTACTAGTCTATAAACATTTTGTTTCGTTATATTTTTCTCAAAAAGAGCGATAGCGTCTAACCGGTCTTGGCTTTACTTTGCAACTTTGTAACCCTCCCGCTCCCTTACCCACCGCTCAAATCGGCAGATTTTAGAAAATGTACACTTTTTAGCTGGTAACTAACCTACCTTATCGTTATCTGACGCGCTCGAGTATGTCTATTTAACTAATTTTTTTTTACAAATCTGACGGGCTGTTCTAGGACAAACCCCCCTACATAGAGAGCTTATATTTGGTGGAGTTACTCAAAAGCATGCAAGGTATCCCCCCTATGATTATCTGACGCGCTCGAGTTACTACCCAAAAACACTCTGGGCTCCCTTACTACTACTACTTGAAAATTTGAGAGGGAGGGGGGGGGGTCTTGGCATATACTACGGGTGGTCATCAAGGGGGGGAGGGGGGTCAAAAATAGTAAAAAATAGGTCACGTAGTATATGGGTACTTTCCCTAATAACAAATTGGTTTAGTTTAAAGAGTTTGCTATGAGATGTTATAAATACCCTCAATAAAAATTTCTAAAGTAGTGAAAAAGAACTATTTCCTCGATTATCAATGGACTTACGAAACTCAAAAAAACCTGATCTAACGTCTAAATTTCTGCTGGCCTGCTTTAAACATTTTCCTTTTGTAAAATAAAATAGGATAATTACCAAATTATATTAACTAGTATGAATTTGATTAGATTAAAATGTAATTTTAAAGCTCTTACATGAAAAAACCATCCATATCCTTGTGTTTCTCCAAACCCCAGTGATAGGATGACTCTTGGGCCTTCATGTGATCCCTTTTGGACCTCTTCTTTTTCTTTGGTTTTTTAGGATGCCTCCTTCGCCTGGACTTCTTGAATTTGCTCTTACTTTGTTTTTTATGGGACTTTGTCTTTTCTTTCGGCGCTTTCTCCGCACTCTTTTGTTCAGACGAGGCCAGGGGCGTGAGGACCTCCGAACTCCTCTCCCTCCTCTGACCACCGAACGTTTCTTGGGGTGGTGTCAGAATCGGGTGTCTCAAACGAATGATCGGGAGTATGACGGGATTTCTAGCGGTCCACTGCTCACCGGAAGTTGGAGAAATATCGTTCTGGGCATTCGGACCCCCGGGAGGAGGTCTCCAGTTATCTAGATGGTTCGGTGAGTCTACATCGTCACAGTCTGGCTTGACTGTCGTTCTCAATACAGGCCTGAATCCACCTTCCAGTCGAATATTTCTCGAAGGAGCGTCCTGATAAATGGGTTTTTGAGGGTTTTCCTTTTGCATAGGAAATGCATGGGGATTGGATATAGTTCTTATTTCAGGGTTTTTACGTTTATTATGTTGAAAATTTGATTCACCTTTGAAGATGTGAGATTCTCTATATTGATGATTGACCACGTATTGATGTGGGACAGGAGAAGTTGAAACTTTGTGCACATGAGGATTAACGCTTTCCCCGTCTTCACATGGAGGATGATCACCATCGTATTCTTTACTATCATAATTTGGCTCGGGAACATTTTGCGATTCTTTGGAGTAATTAATTCTTTCGTCAGAATATCCTTTCGATGGGGGATTTGGGTTCTCCTCATAAGAGTTCGAAGAATCGTCCACCTCTGGAGGATAATCTGTATTTGGTGCACCAGAATCTTTTTGATAGTTTGGTACATTTCTGTCGTGGTACCCTGGTTCGTTAGTTTCTTGATGGTATCCTGGAGTTTGTTCAACGCTTCCATCATGGTAGTTGTTGCTTGTTTCACCACTTCCTTGATGATGTGGAGCTTCTTTGTTTTGGTGATGTATATTTTCTGGATGTCCTTGGTGGTAATGGGATGGTGGACCTTCAGATTGAAAATCAACAAGAGGATTTAAATGTTTGTCATAATAAGGTGCTGGTTCATCTATGTTTCCATGATAGTGAGGAGATTGCTGCTCTGGAGCTTCTTCATAACTGTGTTCTTCATATGATCCAGGAGTTCCCTCAAGAGATTTATACCCTTGTTCACACAGAGATGAATCAGTTTTGATTGCATTGGTTTGTGGGTAATGGTGTCCGTGATATTCCTGAGGACCTCTCTCACTATCGAAATTCTCTTCATGATCGTCATGGTTCAGTATTTCTTGTCCAGAGTGTGGTGGAGTTTCGCTTGGTGTTTCTTCTTGATAGAATTCGCTGTGCAGCTTGGGACCTGAATTCGATTGTCCACCGAAACCAAAAAAGTCCTTGAACATATCTTCGTCACCCTTGAAGAAAAATACGTGATTCTTGAACATGGGGTTTTGCGGAGATTTTCTTTGTTCCGTTTCAACGGGAGTTATTTGAACTGGTTTCTTCTCTTCTGCACTCGAAGTGTCTTGTTTCTTTTCCTGAGCTTTCTTCCTTTTTATCATGGCCTCGGCTTCCTTCTCTATCTGACGTTTGTAGTCGTCGTCTAGGAACCGCGCGAAATCTTCTGCACTTTCTCCACTGCTGTCAGGATCTTCTGCGCTTGAGTACTGCCGCCTGTGTTTGTTTTCAACCAGCAACTCTTTTTCAGGTTTGGCTAAAATGTAGTTGACTCTCACGCTGGATATTTCCGGGTTTGTCACAAAAGATCTGGATTCTATCACTGATACCGGATGTAGAGAATGCTGCGATAAAATTCCAGGTAGCCATGCACTTTCAGGCCGAGATTCATCTCTATGTGTGTCTGCCTTTCCATGAGTAATATTACTTTGATTGTAAGGTGAGGAAATTCCAAGAGAAGGGATCACAGAGTTTAGATTTAAAGACGCGACAAATTCAGGTGGTAACTTCCAAATTCCCTTTGTCTGAGACTCACCTTCGTGCATATCATTTGATTCTTTTTGAGTGCTTTCATTCTCAAAATTTTCAGTATTTCTTTCATTTATTGTTGAATTTTGACCTTCTTCCTCATCCGGTGCGTCGAAATTGCCTAAATCGTTCACAATCAGTCTAAAAAGGTCGCTGTCGAGGTAAGCTTGACTAGCATTGCTTGAAATCTCATTTTCCTCATTTTGAAGAGTTTTTTGAGTAACTTTTGATGAAGAATTGAATAACGCTGTTTCTTTAATGTTACTGACCGAGGAGTTATTTTCAATGTTATGTTCTTTCAGAGAATCTAACATGTTACACAAATTTAAGGGTGTTGTGAGGAAGAATAAAACCAGTTGAATCTGTAAAAATAATAAAAATGAAAGTTATTTTTGCACTAAAAAGATTAACTTCATTTAAGCAATGTTTCAAAGAAACAAAACCATCACATTATTCAGTTAATCATTAAACATTAAATCTTTTATTCACAGTTAATCCTTATCACAAAATTTTAAACATTTAGTTTATACTATTCTAAATAAGTTTACTGTGTTATACTATGACACTTTTAATATTATAGTATACTAACTCAGCATACAAAATTGCCACAGCAAATAGGGGCCGTAAATATACTCCAAAAGCGCAAGACTGTGGGGGAAAAAATGCACTGCGCTATAAAAATACTATATGTTATTGTGAGAAGATGCCCATAAAAAATTATGAAGTTTGAATGTAAATTCCATTGATATTACGTATTTTAAAAACTGTACAAAACATTTCTCCAAAAAGAGTTATCCTCACAGTAATGTAACAATGTAATAAAGCAACTTGGGTTTTTCTTTCTACAACACGATGAATTTGAATTTAATATGAAAACGGACCATTTACTACAGGTGCTTTGATTTTATATTGGAATACTTTGAACGTTGAATTTGAATAACACAGAAATTTTATTACTGCTTCAAGCCGTTTTCCAATGACAGAAATATTTTTATTGTTCCCAGCAACTTTTGTCCACACTCTAGACCTCTAGAGCCTTAGGATGGGAATATGTTTACAACCCCTTTTTTAGGAGCAAGAGTGTTGGTAAAAATTTAAAAGAAAACGTTGAGTAAAGGACTAATAGATACTACACGAGTACCAAGTAATAAGCTACCCCTGTGTAAAATATCTGGAAAACTACACATTAAGGGCATGAAAAAATTCAGTTAGAACTAGGAGTGATTACCACTTTAATCGTTTAGGTATACTATGACTTGGGAAAGAAAAATAACAAGTCTAATTAAAAGAGAGATCAAAATTATGTTACCTCACCAAAAGAACCAGAAAACTGAATCCAAATCCAAGCAATGTATGACACGAAACTTAAATACAAAGTCCATTACTTAACGATGGAAAAGACTACAATGTCAAGTTTATAACATACCAGTTTAAATTTCCTTTTTTTTTCTTTTTAATTTTTTGTAGTATTAACGTATTATACAACACCTACTCACTACCTTGAAATTGACCTTTAGACTTGTGCAGCTTTAATGACACTGAAGAAACTTACAATTTTTTATATTTACCACATTTTATTGAGTATAAGGAAGCTATTTTAAAATACTAATAAAAAACTCGTGATTCATGGGTCACAGCATGTATGACCCGGATAATGATTTTGTGATATCGTCCAACACAAAAATTTTTGTTTTTACTTTAGGCATGTTAAAAAGAAATTAAGATAATTTGTGATAGTGTTCCCATTTATTTTCATCATTTTAACATGTACTGGGTTAGAGTTCAAGTACTTCAACCATCCTAACATAGACCGACTATGTAGTTAAAAAGATTTCATCTGACCATGAAAATAATGAGTTTGTCTAAAAGAGTTTCCTTTCTTGATTCTCGAAAGGTCTTACCCCCAGTTAGAGAGATATGAATCAACGTTTTTAAATTGGTCTCTACTTCACTCTAACTTTTAACAAAATTTTACTTTGAGTTTGGGGGGAAAATCCTCTATTACACATGTTGCACATTACACAGTGTTTTGCAAAACAAAATGCAGTGACCTATTCAACGTAATGGGTTGACCAAAACCAGGAACCAGGGGTTTCTGTTTTTTCATGCACTCCTAAATGAATTATTTCGAATTTATTTTGATGAATTTATTCAACAGCAACCACAGATGAATTTTAGTAAGTAGTTTAATTTTCAATAACTACATATAATATTTTGTTAACTAAATTAGGTGCTTTTTAAGGCATTTAAAGTTTAGTTTTATACACCCGACAAGTTTGAATAGAACCGAGTACTCGGAGAAATATTACATTCTTACGTGATTGGCACATAAGGTAGATATTTTTTAAGAAAACGTGAACGATATTACAGTTATGTCTGCATTAAATAACTGGAACATTTCAAAAAGATGTTTTATAAATTATTTTTGAAATGAACAAATTACAGTGTGTCACTAAAAATTAGTACACCATATTTTTTTTTTAGAAAATGTATTGGTTGAATATTCTTGTATAAATATCTTAAAACTATTCAATATGATTTCAGTAATGCTTAAAAATTATCTGTTTTGCCCATCTATTCGATAATAACTAAGGAACTGTTAAAGAACTTTCTAAAGAAATTAAGTTGTTGTAACGTAACAAACACTGAAAAATTGCTTAATGAGTATTTAAAATATCTAAAAAGTTTTAAAAGTTTGTTAGGAGACCTTATACCAAGAATCAACTTACCTGTTTTGCATATTTCATGTTTTCTGTTGAGAGAACAGCATGAGTCTCTACAATCGTTCTAAACCCATTCGATTTGTGAAACATTCGAAGCATCGTCAAGGGTTGAGTAGCCCTCTTCTTCAGGCGGGAGTGCCAGGCTCCGATCGCTTGGTCACGCCAGGGTGATCGTTACCGTTATCGTCTGCTTCCTTTTCGGGATTGTTAGAGAATCTTCTGACAAAGTCTTCATTACTAATAACCTCGAAATTGCTCTTTTTGCCCCGTTTCGGCGTTTTTTTTTGTTCTTGTCGAGTATTTTTAACGAACTGAGAATATTTAAGGTACATAATTGTATGGAATGTAACACGAGGAAGGGAATTTTCGGTATGTCTCCAGACATTTTTTCTCATGGAAGTTTCCTTTTTTTTTTTTTTTCGCTAAACGCGTCAAAAGCATCTTTAAGCGAAGTGTGAAGATATTTTTGATGCCTTAATATCATTAATTAAGTGACGACTATCATTTTAGCCTTAAAAAGGTTAGGTTTTTGTTCGTTTGTGAATATGGAAGAGTTGGATACTGTTTCTAAGTATTTGGAATTAATTAAGACGTTGTGAATGAATGTCACTATCAAGTATTTTGTAACAAGTTGAAAGGTTTGGATATCACTTATACTATTTAGTTTATGTTACATAAAATTTGAATAACAGCTCTAGTCACAACCATCAGCGTCACGGTTAACCAGGAGGTTAAGAAAGAAAAATTAGCTTTTCGCTGACTCTGATTCGTGGAATCCTTCTTTGACCAAGAATTTAACACCGACGCTGATGGCTGTGAATACAGCTGTTTGTATTATAAACTATTGTTGGGATGGAATTGAATTGACATTAAATTCAATGTAAAAAGATGAATCGTGCAAAATTTAACTTCCCGGATCTCAAACAATGGTGTTCTTAAAGATATAGGTTCCTAATAATCTCTGACTACAAAAAGAGCTAGAAAACATTTTTTAAAGTTTTTATAGGTCCAATATCATAATTTTAGCATCGTACCTCATAATAAAAAAAGGCTTACACCACTAATTACTTGAACATACCGTCAAGATAACATGAAATTTCCTCAAAACTTGTATGTCGGGTTTTATAGATAAAAATCCCCAACAACCTACTAAATTTCACTTCTTTAACCTGGTTAGAAGATGCAAAAACCAAGAATCAAATTCATTAGTGTGACAGCAATGAACTGGATAATTTTTTTGCCAATTTCGTTTAATTGTGCGCACAAGGTACTTAAACGCACTCATTTTAGAAAAAAAAAATATAAGAGTTCAGTGACCACCTATTTCTTTTCAGATCCTCCTACAAAGGTTTCTTCTCTTGAAAACTTTCATTTGATCTCTAACTAAATCACCGATTAAAGTTACGCTACATTAGAATCTTGTAAGTGTTGAATTGACCTTTAGCAGCATAACTAAGAGATTACTTTCAGCCAGGTAGGTTAAAATCATTTTCTTACTTTAAGGGTGAAATCATTTGAAGTACACTTACAAGCAGAGAATTATCACTTTAATGCGGTGTTTCTATAAAATATTGTCGCAAGAAGTAAATAAACACATATTTTTAAATTTAAAACCAAATTCCACCATCCAAACATACCGAAGCTACCTATTTTTCCATTTCCTCAAATTTTATTTGTATTGAGTTCACATGCCTGTGCGTAGAGGTGAAGATTCTAAAAATGTCCTAAAAGGCTCTTAATGTGACATTTAAGGTGCGCCTCATAAAACGTAGCTAGTTTAATGTGGTTATAAAAAACTCTCCTTTAAATTCATCATTCGTGTTAATTTCATCGCTACGACTGTTTTTTCAATGAGAAAGATTGTGCTAAGGGCAGATTAAAACCTGAAATAAGTGGTTTATTTAGATTCTACTCGTGAAAAGTTTTTTTCAAACTTAAACAATTAAAATTCTGTGACTTTGTTTCGATATCTTTCTAAGTATTAATTAAGATACTAAATATGCAAAGATTTTAGATAATAAGTAACCTTAGTTAATTAGTTCTGTTATTACAGTAGGTGCTAAAAACAATCACGATAAATTAGGGGGAAAAAACTAGAGAGATTTTGATATGTAATTTTATAGAAAATGTTTGAATCTCTAAAATTGCAAAATTTATATTTTCATTTCAGCTGGTTAGTGTGAAAGGAGTGAGTCAAAAGTAAAGTGTTAGTTAAGCATGGATTTATATCCTTTTTTTTAATCTTGTTTTGCGTGGTACTTCTCTGAATCAACAGTTTAATAGATATCTTGTAAACGCATCCCAATTATACCTACTTGATAGAAATAACACAGATGCCGCTACAAAGAAAAAACTTCAACTATTAAGTTGAGAAAACTTATCGCCAATTCTAATCAGCTTATAATATTTTAGCCCTTGCACAAACAGGGTGTAGCCCGGGCATATATATTTACATTGAATCACTGTTAATAACATACAATAACTAATTTTACCAGATTATTCGCTATAATATTACCTATTCCTGGAAATTTTTTTTCTTTCAAAATTTTAAAAGTGGTACATTTGAGGGAAATCACACTTTAAATTCTATTTTGTTTTATAAAATATATTATTTTTCAAAATACGAAAGCATATTTTACTCCATTAAAAAGAAAATTTAAAATGACATCAATTGCATCTGTATAACTCAAATCAATACAAATTCAAGTTAGGGGACATCCATAAATTACGTGAGGTGTTTTTTCCAAAATATGGACCCCCCCTCCCCCCCATGTGAGATTTATCTACAATTTTTTAAAATAATTTTCCTTTCTCATACTTAAAAAACAAAGAAAATCGTTTAATTTCTAACTTAAAAAGTTGACGTGAGATTTTAATCGACCCTCCCTCCCCCCTTGGTGAGAATTGGTGAGATTTTTCCAAACCCCCCCTTTTTGACCTCACGTAATTTATGGATGTCCCCTTAGCTCATTTTTGGCCTCTTTTTGACCACTTTGTACATTAATAATTCCAGAAACAATTAATATTTTTTCCATGAAAGTTTGTATTTTTCCAAATCCATATCAATAGAATAAGTGTACCAAATTTCATTAAAATCCGAGATGGTGATGCCAAAAAGTGTATTGATTTGAATAACTGCAAGACAACCTTACAAACGCAAAAAAAAAGAGAGTTAACACGTTTCATACTTTTATGCAAAACGGTTCCTTAAGAAATAAGATTACACTGATTAGACTTGGACGTAAAGGAACATTGAACCCAAGTCTTTCGTTAAATATATTCTATAACAAGACGATTACGCATAACAAGGTAGGTAACTTAATTTGTTTGTGGTTGCACGATTCACATTAAACACACATTATCTCTAATATCCATTAGTTGAGATTTAGAAAACATTTCTTTGGAATCCCAATTTAAATTTTGTGGAGTTAAAACGTGTTTTTTATTCTCATAAGTACTATAAAGATTTCTTGAAATGAAAATATCTGGTTAAATAAAGGTACTTGAGTATTCCAGTTTCGTAGAGATACTTTAAAATAAACAATTCAAGATGAATGCATAATTAATTCTTAATTTCGGGGTTAATGAAAGGAACTTGGAATAATATTACAAAGTGTATCAATATTTGAATCACACTAAACTAATTAACTTTCTCAATTGTGATACCATCTTTCATTTAGTTACTATCTGTACATTTCATTCACTACAAGGAAGGTATTTGAGAGGAATTTTGAATTTTTTTTTTCTAGTAACTAACTGAATATTAAAACTTTCCTTTCAGATAGTTTTAAAAAAAGTAAAATAAGGTTTTAATTTATTTTTTTATAGTTTTGAGGGTTAAGTTAAATACAAAGGGATCTATGTTTCTTTTGGGAGGATGTGTGTAGAATTTTTTCTCTCATTTAATTAAGAATTTCTATTTAAGTTTTTTTTTTATCAGGAAGGAAAACCAGCAATTAAAAGATTTTTTACTGATAAGGGGCAGTAAACACCAGGAAAGTTATTCCCTAGAGAAGATCGGTTCTTACACATTAGGAAGGAAAGTATCTTCATTCACGCTGTTTCGCTGTTGTTCGGGGTCACATCTCCCAACCAGAAGGGAAAGACTTAAGAAGTGTGTCGAACCTTTTGGGGTCACAACCCTCGGTTTCTCCATCACTATAATTGACTCCACTAACTCAGGCTGGGAACGGTTCTGCTCTGAGTTTTTGTATGAAATGGTGTTTTTTATTAGTTGTAAAATTATTACTTAAGCTATTTCGATGGGTTTGTCAAAGACGGATGTTTAGGCACCTGGAGTGTCTCTGTGGGCCCCTTAGAAACAATTTTTCTATCATATCTTTGAAAGGTCCATTTGTTTGCCAAAGTAAGGTTTTCTCAACCTTTAATGGATGTATGACCCTATAGATCCGGGAAAACGTTTTTTTTTTTTTTTTTTACAGTCGATATAAAATAAGGGCCCTTTTTAGATGAATGAAGGAATAAAATGTTTTTGCAAACTAATGCGGTACTTATTATTGGAGTTGTGCCTACTAGGCTGTTGCTGTCGTTAAATGATGTCACTCCTTGGAAGGGGAGGGAGTTTGAAAATGTGTAACACTTGGTGACAAGGTGGAGAAAGGATTTCAAGAATTGTGATATCTCACACTGCAAGTTAACTAAAAACTTATTTTTTTTATTTGTAGCATAAACAAAGGTCTAAACGAAATAAAAAATTTTGGAACTCTGGTTTTTTTCAACCTTGTGTTTGATGTCCGTGACATTGTGACATAAGAAGGTAGAAGGTATGGCGAAATGTCTCGTTTTGTGAAATGGGGGAGGGAGGGGGTCAACATGTGGTGAAAAGGGGTGACATTATTTATTGACGGTCCAACCATTATAATCAGGTATTTTCAAATTCGTATTTGGTATATAGTTTAAATGTTATTTAACGCTTAAAACTATAGAGACAATTTTTAGGGGATTTAAGATAAAATTCATTCAAGTTAAAGTTATAGATATCCCTTGGCAAAGATAATAAGGATTTGCTTAGATTTATAATATAGTATATGATACATAAGATCATAACTTGAATATTTGTTTTTTAAAGTAGCGCATGTAATAGCTGTTTCTTCCTTCATTCCAATTCTTTATTAACACTTTGAATAAATTAAAGAAATCGTCAAAGGGGGGAGGGGAGGTAAAAAACCAAACAAGTTGGTATGGCTGTAGATGAAGTACCAAACCTTATGTTAATACTGGTACTTCAGCTAAATTGTCTAAGAATCTACCTTTCCACTTTCACCTTAACTATCCTCCACACCATAAAAAAGTAGCCTTTGTACCTCATGAAAAACTTCATCCTCTTTTGATGATTAGAGGAAGAAAAAGGTCAAAGCCATAAAGAACTTCCATTTCGCTAGAGACTGACACAATTGTGCATCGAAATACAGCTCTACTGCCCCATCCCAACATAAGCGAGTTCAGAGTTCAATCACTGTGAGGGGAAATCGGAATCAATGAATGCATCAGCGGAAGAGGCCATCCCCATAATGTCTACTTTCTATCAGGCTCAGAACATAAACCTCAATTTTCTAGATTGCGGAAACCTTCGAAGATTGGAATGAATTGCAGACATGCCCTACTGGGGATCCAAGAACTTTCACTTTGGCGTCCGTCTAAAAAAGTGGGACATGTCACTCTCAACATTTAGCGTTTGAATAAGTCAAATTCTAAAAACGGATGTTATAAGTATATTTAGAAACTGTTGACTGGAAAATTCCTAGAGACCATCTGTTTCTCTTAAATGAACTGTAAAATTTTGATTTCATGTGCTAAAAATATTAAAACACGTTGTTAGATAATACAAGACAATTTCGTATATAAAAAAAGGATAATGGATTCTAGTTTCTAGTCGTCATTTTTTCTTTTACAAACACCAGGTTCATAACATTCTTACTTTAAAAGTTTGGAGTTTTTAGAGATAAGGATGGTGAATCAAGTATACTATTTATTAATGTATTATGTTTTCCTCTCTTATAAATTTGATTAAATGAATAATGCTCTTTTTCAACAAGGTTTCATCACTTTGTTTTATTCTACTACTTCATAAGAATGGAAATGTTGTGTTAAATATCAATCCGCATGAAATAGTTAAAAATCAAATCTTACATATTTGGGAAAAAGTAATCTGTAAGGATCTTCGTAAAAAATCCTAAGTGTGATTATTCAGTAAGAAAACCCGTTTTAATTTGTTAAATGTGACGGGATATCGCTTGATTTTTAACGCTGTTTTATTTGCCATCAATCATCAAAACCGGTACAAACTAGTATTTATATACTTAACTCTCCTACTTGGTAACCGCTTTTAAGATAAAGGGGAAATTCTGCTATTAATCATAATGATTAATTTTGAAGATTATTAGAAGCTAATTCAGGTCATTGAGAGGATCATATTAAAAATTATTTTCATTCCCTTGTTAATTTCAAACAGAATGAGTGCTTTTATCTGATTTAAAAGGTTTGAGGTACTGTTTCACATAGAAAAAGGGGAAGGAAACTAAAGAGATTTCACCCAAGTTGCGTTTTGATTTTCTATTTTTTGTGTAATGGTTGATCCTGATTAAACAAATGTGAAAAATTACTTCATTATTTTGTTTTTACTGTGTTTGAAAATAATAGCACAAATGTTGCTAGAAATGGTGCAAAAAATAGAAATACATTAAATCTGTACATGGGTCAAGTCTCCTTAGACCTAGGGAGACATGACCCAACCCTAATAAAAGTGTAAAAACGTAATGAATGATTTAGGATTTTAATTTTTTTTTGTTTTAAGAAGTTTCATTTTCTTCGGGCAAAAGGCTTTCATACAATAGGTGAAGTGTAATAACTGTTACCGAAAAAGTACACAAAGAATAGCCAGCAAAATATATGTAGGGGAAAGTGAGGATATTTAGGCCATTTTTATTTTTTTAATGAAATTTCTTACAGAAAAAATAAATATTGTGTTTGAAAATTTGATATTTTTTCTCTATAAAATTTAACTGATAATTATTTTCTTCTGGACCATTTTTCTATGTTTAATAACTGTTAAAATTTTCTTTTACATTGTGGCTCAAGTATCCCCATGAGGGGGATACATGATCCAAGGGGAAGGGATGCTTGAGCCAACATTAAATACACCTGAAAAAAAAGGCCTAGAACCAGAAGGCAGGTTACCTAAGAAAGGAAATTTCTTAGTTTTTCACTCCAAAATTTTTTTATTTGGAAATTATTTAATCCTTAAAATAACTTTATTACAACATTTAAATGTAATAATTCCCAAATAAAAAATTTTGGAGTAAAAAACTAAGAAATTTCTTTTTACGGGCCAGTCATCTTGGATTTCTGATGCCATATCCGCCTTGTGTGACAAAGAATGAAATTTCCATTGTTGGCATTTTAATTATGAACATATTTTCTTTACATTCACGTTGAAAAGAGCTTCTATTTAAGGTATTAAATGACAAAATACTGTAGTTCTGTGTTTCGCACCTAATATTTCGGTGCTATTTTCAGGGATTTTAAAATGTTTTGTTTAATTTTATCCTCAAAATACCTTTATTACATTCATATAAGTGTAATAATTCCCAATTAAAAAATTTTTGAACAAAAAAATAAAAAAAAAATTATTTTATGTGGCAGCCATTTTGGATTTCTGACGTCATATCCACCTTTTGTGACCACCATCACCAATGAAATTTCCATTGTTGGTTTTTTTTATTATAAACATATTTTCATTACACTCACGTTGAAAATAGCATCTGTTTAAAGTATTACATGACAAAATACTGTATTTTTGGTGAAAATAGCCATTTTTTGGTTATGACGTCATAAACGCCATTTTTAACCGATTTAGATGCTTATTTTTGTAGCTATTCGATAAATATATGTATTTCTGAGCTTTTTGTCCAAAAATAGTTCCGATAATATCCCTAGATAGAAATTTACAGCTTTTTTCCTGTGGCGGCCATTTTGCATTCATGACGTCATAGAAACCCCCTGCACGGAATTCGAAAAAAAACCCACCCGGTACCACGTTAATATAGACGTCATTACGAATCCAATGATACCACTCACTAAGCTTCTGCCAAAAGTTTTTTTGAAACATGATATAAGCGACCCGACTATAAGTATAATAATTAAAAGATTATGAAATAAAATAAAAAACATTAAATAAATCACATTGAGTCAAGTCTCCTTAGTTAGCTTTTCTTTTTTAATCCTTATTTTTTACAACTTGATGAAACTTATATGAAACACAAACTTATATGAAAACTAATCTACATAAATATGTAGCTAAAAAAAGAAATAAAATCAAACTGGTATTAAAGTTGACTTATATTTAAGCTAGAAGTTCAATTTTAAAAAATCCAATCTTTAAAACTTAAGATGTAATAAAAGGTGTAATTTCAATCATCAGTAAATTCCCTCCGAATAGTAGGTCAAGTATCCCTATTTTTCCCTACTAATTTTCTTTTTCTCTGGGTATGATTTTACGGAAGTGATACTTAAATTAATAAAAGTCGTTTTAATCTTACTGACAAGTTTTAGCTCAGAATAAAACTTGACAAACAGCAAATGATCACCACCTGACAATTATTTTCTAAGAAATCGCTTTTGAGTCGTCAACTCATTGATTAAAACTCGTCATTTCACGTGTGCGATTGGCAGCGGCAAAGAGGGGTCAAGGGGTCAGAGCGTCGACCCCGCAGTGGTCATCCTGCCGAATCGAAGATGTTCTTGAGGGGAAAAAAAGGAAAAGTGACCCACTTCCTGTTGTTGTGGCGCAGAGAAAAGGAAGAAAGTGGCAGTGAGAAGCTACGGAGATGGTGTTTAGCTTCTGTTTATTGAGTGTTTTCCCTCGGTGGATGTTGTGCCATCCATTACTGAGTAAAATGTTCTAGCGAATTTCCACAATAATGGTGTTCTCCTCATCAAATTAATTTTTTTTCTTTTTAAAGGAAGGAATGATCGTTAGTGGAGCCTAATGGTATTGGTTTGGTACTCGATTTGGTACATTTTGGTTAGTTCAAGAATAGAAACTGAAGATAAAATATCGTAACTTTCAACACAATTTTTATGATGATGAATATCGTTGTTTTCATTTATTATA
This sequence comes from Tetragnatha montana, assembly GCA_963680715.1. Classification (NCBI taxonomy): domain Eukaryota; kingdom Metazoa; phylum Arthropoda; class Arachnida; order Araneae; family Tetragnathidae; genus Tetragnatha; species Tetragnatha montana. Next base: position 26,081,686 of record OY796680.1, read on the forward strand.
TAATGCCATTCAGTACTGTCGTAATGAGATGAAGAATCTGATGAATAAATTATGATATAATAAATAAATTATACATCCTTTAGATGTTGTTAATAATGTTAATGATGTCATACAAAGTGATTATGGTGTTATAATTCGGCATTCTGCTTGTGATTTATTTTTGGTTGGGTTAAACCTTAAAATTCTTACTCGTAAAACGTGTTTAAATGAAAATATAAAGAATAACGACCTAAATAATAAATTTATGACAAGAAGCAATGCACCAAACATAAAAAAATACTGATAAAATTTTTGGAAATTAAAAATTTCTATTAGGGCAACTAGCATGTAAAAAGATCATAATTTTGACAATGGTTTCTTTTAAATCAATCATAGATAATCTCTCTTTTAAATCATAGATAACTTGTATTTGTATGATTAATTGAAGTACCGACTCAAATATTGGCTATTCCTAAGTCTGGGGAATCACAAGTCAATAAAATGAACTTTAAGGGGACTCAGTACCCTCAAATCGGTCAAAGTGTCGATTTAGAGATTTTGCTCTCAAAGTGATGTTTTTATCTTAAATTGATTCTGTAAAATTTCAGACTGATGCGCGAATTCTAATTATAATAATTCTTCAATTTTCCTTGAGCTTAGTTACCCAATAATTTTTTAAATAATTTTTTTTCAAAACTACTTTTTTGGCATTTAAAACCCTAAGGCTTTTTTTCTACTGGACTATTTCACTTGAAACTTTGCATATATGTTAGACACACTGCTTTCAATAACTGTATGCATTCAAATTAGGGATTTAGAGTACAGAAAAAAATATAAGAGAAAAAAAGTGTTTTTTTGTGTGTATTTTTGTGATATTTTAGAGTTGCTTGAGAAAAATTTTGTTTTTATTAAAAAGTATTGTAAGTATCAAAAATTGGAATGCATAGGTTTATAGGCAATAACTTAGTATACATTGGATAAAAATTTCATACCAAAATTATCAAAATTGAATAAGTAGTAGGGTTTTAAAAATTGGTTTAAATTTTTGATAATTTTAAAATTTCTCAAAAACTGCTTTTTTAAAAGTAGATTTTTTGCTTGGGTTATGTTCAAATGGTCATTGCAAGTGTTTTGACACTAAAGAACTTCAAAAAATTTGTAAATTAAAGAAAATATAAATTTTGGTACTGAGTCCCCTTAAAATAAACTAAGGTGACATGACGTGTTTAAAAATATCCATCAATGTTTGAAAAGTATTTAACATAGGTATTCAGCTGCTCATATTATTTCTGACTTCCCAATGTGGATTCCGGCTGCCTCTGTTAAATGTATCGTAAAACTCGAAATGTTTTTTAAGAGAATCTTTCAATTCTTTTAGAAACTGACGGCTTATTTTATTTTATGAAAATTTGCATGATAAAAGGAATTTTTAATAAATATCATATTATGTATTGCGGGGGGGTTGCTAAAAAACCCTTATATTTTAAACTATTTTTTCTGTTCAGTTTTTTCCCAAACCCGCTCAGTTTTCATATCGATTTAAATATTATATTGATCTACACTATTCATTGATGATTATCATATGAATAAGGGGATTTATATCGTGTTGTGATTAGATTCTTGAATATATTACTATATACCTTGGAAGAAGACTTGGACAGCTGAAAAACTATAGTTTGGAGAAAATTACATTTGTGTAAAGATTGAAAAGATTGAAAGATTGATTATCAAAGAAGCGGAAATTTGCATAGTTTTAAATTGTGCCAGTCTAAGCTAAAGATGTTTGTTCAATATAAGCATGTGTTTTCAATTGTGCAATGTACAGTTGTAACTTTTAAAGAAAAAAAGCAAGTTGCATATTGAATTTTTGATCTATTTTATTCCAAAAGGAACATGGATGAATACATGGTTCACTTGTCGGCTCCAATGATTCCGTTCAATACATCTTCAGCCTTGTCAAAGATGTCTTGAGAGAAAGAGAAATATTATAGTAATTTAAAAATGGGTATTAAAAAAGAAATTAATATCTATAGGTTATCCAATCAAATATAGAGTGATTTTAAGTTGCAACAATCATATATTGCATTATGTTGTTACTTCTCAGTAGATAATTTGAGTTTATACTCGTAATTACTTAAAGTAAATGTCCTGTATAAAAGCCATTCTGTAATAATTTTTCAGAAATTCATGGAGCCATATTTAAAATGAGATTTGGAAAAATATTAGAATTTGACACTTATTACTTTACTGACATTACTTTAGATACTTACTTCCGGAGTTAGGATGATGACCTAAAAATATAATAAAATTAATTAAAAATTAAATTTATTTAATCAAAGAATGAAAAGAATCAAGAAAAAACTTCTTATTAATATTTTTTGTTTGTATTAATAAAAATGTTAAATGAAACTTTAAGAAAAATATGCCGTTTGTTCAAAATACTTACGGCTGGCTTCAATGGCACCTAGAATTAAGAAGAAAAGAATTTTTGAGAAATTTTGTAAGGAAAGAAAAACTTGCAAAGAAAGAAAATGGAAAGTCTAACTAATGGTTTCGTAATAGTTCTGGAGTTCATAAACCCTCAAGAAGTCCATGATTATAAAATTCATAGTTTTATGAATATTTAGAATGCCGCAAGAAAATTCCACAGATTGAAACTATTATATTAAAAATTCTTCAAAGGGAACGACAGGAAAAAAATGTCTGACATATCCGTTATTTCAGACACATCCATTTATTATTTAACATAGAAATAGAAAATTTTCATATTTAAAAAATTATAATGGTAACTTCCTTTTTGACAAGTTTTTTAGTTCTTTTGTTTTATCAATATAGTTGCATAACGATTTGAGAGACAATAGGAAAATTACACATCTTTATAATTTGTGTAATTTAATCATATCTAACAGTAGAACATAATTGTTAAATTATATACTGGAGCAATATCTTTTCAAGCAAATTGGGTTAGAAATAAAATTCAAAAGCTGAAAAATTACTGTCTAAATGTAAGAGTATTTTTTTAAAGTTTTAATGAAAGAAAGTGTTTCATAGTTATTACTCTGATTAGCTTTATTAAAAAGTATTACAAATTACAAGTCAAAAATTAACTTTCTAATAGTGTACTTATTTCGAACTAAAATAAATTTTTAGTGAAGATATTACCTATATTTTTATCAGGTTTAAAGTTTTGCTTTTTATACCTAACGAGTTGAGTAAAGGAAGGGTTTTTATTGCATTTATGATTAGAAACTGTAGTTTTTATTACGAAAGATTTTAATGAAGAAAATGCTCATAACAGTTAAAATTCAATTCAGATAGTAAAAATTCAATGATAATAGGTACTGCAATTTTAACTCCTCTGAAAACAATATATACTAGCTAAATAGAACATGTTGTTATCTAAGTATCTAAGAACATACAAAGTTACACTAAATGAAAAATCTTCTCTCTTAAGTTTGAAAACCTTCCCACCTTTCTCTATTTTAAAACATCTTTTAAAATGATTTCATCTCAAAATATAGGTTTGATTCAACTATAGCAAGTTCTAGTCAAATAATTGAATGTCTTGCTAATTTTTAAGGAAACATTCTACTAGAAGTTAAGTATGCAGCAGGGTCAAGCCATTGAACAGTTTTAAAATATATGTATAATCTGGCTGTTCAAATCCCGCATGGAATTTTTACCCATTTTAATTTATTATTGTAATTAGAAATAATGATCCAACTTACTAAGCATTCCCAAAAGGGCAACAATCAAGAAGACGAGTTGAAGGTATTCCATGACTGTGGACTTCGAGGCTGAGCTAGGCTACTTGATAGACAGATAAGCTTGTAGTGGGAGTACTATCTGGAGAAAATACTAAACCTTATATAGTAGCATTTTTCTTCTTCTCTGACTATAAACTAAAACTATTTATTTTATGTAGGATCTGTGATACCAGACCCAAGATTTATTGACGTTAACATATGATACGTTTTTCGTCTAAATTTGATTTAAGAAACGTCAGTTGTGTGACCAGTTGTGTGCCGAGATTTAATGTCTTGGAGAAGCACAAAATAGTCTTTCATTTATAAGGAGTAAATTTCGTCACATTTTCAAACCACATAGGAAATAAGACAAAAAAATTTTCAATTTCAATTCGCAATTTTTTGTCTGCAACTAATCAATGATATCCTTTGATGTTTTTTTCATCAGAAAACTTTTGACATAAACGATTGAGTTTTTAGATAAGGTTTTTCAAACAAGCTTCCCTATTTTAATCAAGCAAAATAATTTATATTGTGATCACTATTTAAGTACAAATCCTTGTAAAATTATACAAATTTGCTATAAATTTCACCAATTCAATCATGTGCATAACTTACTAAAGTTACTTTTAAGTTGTCGACGAAGCTTACTTTATAATTTATACTTTAAAATATGTGTGTGATGCGTTATAAATTTAACATAAAGCGAGAGTCAGTAAAATCTAATAACATATTCAAACTAAGACTATGTAAACTATGATTTAATGATTAGGAATATATCATAAACATCACGAAATGGAAGTATTTGATGTGCACATTATATACTAATTAAAACTGTACTTAATTCCTTGAAATTTCTCATGTAAGTACATATAAGCAATAACTATAATAGAATTTTTTGTAAATAAATATTCAGTTTGCTTGAATAAATTAGAATTTTGCTGTGCTGTTGCTTATCCCCTTGATTGAAGGCAACATCAGATCGAGTTCATAAATCCTGAAAAAAAGAACTATGACTGGAGTACCAATTAGCTTTTAAAATTACAAGTTTTACTGGCATGGTTTCATTTCTATACATTAAAAAACTTGCTTTACTTCGGTAAGATATGATAGATAAATGGATCGAGGCTTTTGTTTGAATTAAATAAGGATTGAAAGCAATTTTAGGAATCCTAATATACGAAAATTAAAAGTAAATTTCATATAATGTTATTGCAAAACAATTTATTTCATTTTCTAATCGCAGAAAATACATTAAATATCAAACTCCTAAACATTTCAAATTTCGTACTTTATTCCGTTTGTAAAAGGATTTCGTATTATAATATTTACGATCCTTGAAATAAAAAAGGAATTTTTAGCCTTTCAGCCTTATAGACAGCCCCAGATCACCATTTAATCCTATAGAAATATTTGGGGAGGTGAGGACTGAAAGGGTTAAATCAACATCAAATGACATTGATTATAACGTCATAGATAACTGTCATAGATAAATATCGATAAGATCGTCATAGATAAATAAAGCTGAACTATGGTCCGACCAGGTTCGACCACCATGAGAAAAACTTTTGACGTCGTACAATATTGTGGCGTGTTTAGAAAACTGTTTTAACCTAAAATTCTTTTAAATTTCATTCACGTTTTTTTGTGTTATTTAATATTGTGCTTAAATAAGCATTTGTAATTTAAGCACTGTGAGTGTGAAAATCTAAATAATGAATTTTCCAGATTTATCCCCTTAACTTGGTAGGTTATTATTCTCCCAAGATCAATGAGTGACTTTTATGATAGGATAAGTAAACAATTTTATAACCCTTTTCCATTTCATACAGCAAGGTGAAAGTTATAAATCTGACCGATTGAAAACGGGGAGGGGATATTTACGGAAGTACTTGTTCCCATGTAACAAATGTACTCTTTAAGTGTTTTTTAAAGTTTCGTTCATTAAATTTCTGTTTTAAAAATATTCCATTATTTTAATCTCTTGTTTTACATCATAATCCTTTACCATTAAAGGAAGTGTCAATTTAAGTGTATAAATTTCCTTTGTACAGCCATCAGTAATAAGATTTTAGAATTAAATATATTTTTTTATCTTTTCTTCTAAAACATGTTTTAGTATTTTAAATAATATAATATTTTACAAAATAAAATGTAATTAAAAGTTTGATTGCTCTTGCACAAACTTGGCGTAGCCCGGACTTCACATTTACAATGTGAACATTGTTACTATACAATAATATGCCTGAGTTAATGAACAGATTGTAAGTATGAAGCCCGGGCTACACCAAGTTTGTACAAGTGCGCTAATTGTCAACAGCGGTTAAGTACAACTCAATTTGCATCCAATTAATGAACATAGTTTTTAATTTTTAAGGAGATTTAAGAAAAATAGAAAAATTAACATTAGGTTTAAACATTTTTTGACACTGATCCCACTTTTGTTCCATGCTATAATAATTTTACCAGATTATTTGTAACAATATTACCTATTCCTGGAGGGTTTTGTTTCAAATTTTTAAGTCATTTTCGTTGATTGGTTCATTTTAGAGAAATAAAACTTTTAATTGGATTTTTTTCGTAAAGTATTATAATTTTTTAAAATACTTTAACATTTTTTTCCTCTAACATTTTGATCCCACTTTTGTCCCATGCTATAATAATTTTACCAGATTATTTGTAACAATATTACTTATTCCTGGAGGGGTTTTTTTTCAAATTTTTATGTCATTTTCGTTGATTGGTTCATTTTAGAGAAATCAAACTTTTAATTTGATTTTTTTCGTAAAGTATTATAATTTTTTAAAATACTTTAAAATTTTTTACACCATTAAAAAGAACATTTAAAATACTTTCACCAATTTCATCTATACAACCCAATTAGAAGATCCGCTAGAGCAATTTAAATTACTCATGTTCGCTCATTTTTGGCCTATTTTTGATTACTTTACGCATTTATAATTCCAGATCCACTGCTGTGTATTCTCCCCCGACTGCTATCTCTTACCCTCCTTTCCCTATATCATACATTAGTAAGGATTACCTTTGATGATAGGTAATAAGTATTGCAAATTTTTTAACTGAAATTATTCGTTTTGATATATATGTAATATTTCTTACACATTTTCATAACTCACAGTATTTTTCTCACTGTATGAAATGTAATTTCTCTCAAAAGGTGTTTCCCAGGTTTTTTTATTGAAATTTTATTTCTATGATTAAGAACACTAAATCAAGAAAGAATATGAAATTTATTTAAAATAAAATACAGTCATGAAATTGATAATTTTTTAGTGAATAATTATTAGAACTATAAAAAAGAAATTATAATGTAATTTAGTGTACATCGGTTTTATATTCTTTGTTACTTGGTTCCGCTGATTTTTTTCTTCAAGGTTCATCTTATTCATCAAAAGTATCTAAGAAAAAAGTAATAATTAACACACAAACACAAACTAAACAAATCTTTATGCACTGACGAAGGGGATCAAGAGATCCTCGAAACAATTGTATGCTTTTAAATTTTAATTATTGTGTAATAAATAACGTTGAATTATTTTCTGCTAAAATCTTTACATACTTTATTTTTTACTAAAAAGGCACATTTAATTTGGCATTCTTGAAAACGCTTTTGAGCTACACATAAAATTCTACTTTGAAGTGTCTAACCCAGGCCTGCACAACTTTCAAATAAGCGGGTTAAAACTTACTGTTTGCTCATGACAATGAGAGAAATTATGAATTAATTGAAAAATAAAATATGATATCCCATATTAAAATTATACATCAAAACATATTTCAGTATGCAGTATAGTATCAAGAAAGTATTTATATTTTTGACAGTTACAGGTTTAAATCTATCTTTCACTTATTTGCTTTTGTAATTGATTAATTAAGCAATTCTTTAGTATATCCTTAAAGATTTTAAAAAATACACTTTTATCTAAACTTCCTCTGTATCTTTAATTTTCAGAATCATCCAAGACTGTTAGGGCCACAAAAAGAGAGATGGCTGACTATACGTACAGGCCTGGTCTAACCTAAAATATTCCTAAACAATACATAAATCTTTAGTATTAAAAAGCGCATGATTAGTTGTCTTTAAAATGTAGTGAAGATTGGGATGAAAGAATTTTAATGAATAAATATGTTGAAATACTGATAACAAAAACTATTAAAAATATAATTTCACCAATTCATGTAATAAAATTTTAAAGGTACAATGAACTTTCATTTTCTTATTTTACAGTTTTTCTTATTTACTTAAATTCTTTATTTTAAAGTTGAATTAAAAGTACGTATGAAGACTACAATGTTGTATTTACTTAGTAAAAAACTTTATTTTAAAATTTAATCTTAGATAAGAACAAAAACACTATTAATACTTGTGTCCTCCTATTATTCCATCCAAAGTATTTTCTGCTTTATCAAATATATCTAAAAGAAAAAAAATGTGCAGTTAGTACGAAATTGAATTTGTAGATAAAAGAACTTTTCTGAAAAGTTGCTGAAATCACATCGCTAGGTAGTAATAAATCTTGCACCATATATTTTAAATTTATATTACATATCTTTAACAGGTAAAACAATATTTTTCTAATAGGTGCTATTATACAACCGGGTGCCACTATTGTTGGCCCCCCCCATTATAATCCACTATCCAGTATAACAAACAAAAAAACAAGTGGCTCTCTGTTGTATAATGAAACCTATTTTTCTTCCATGCTTGAAAAACACTAAAATATTTAAAGCTTTTGCTTGTTTTATAGTCAACAAATTCATGCATATTTACCTAAGCAGAAAAATTAGAGGTCGTTTAATAAATTCTACAAAATTTGCTAAAAAGTTTTAATCATGCAATCATTTAAAAATAATAATCAAATGAGAAAGTAAAAATCCAAGGGGAATAAGTGACAGTTGGAAATCATATCTCTCTACAAGGTTGGTTGACAAACTTCGCGAACTATTTTATACTAAATACTTGCATTCTTAAGTTCATCTTCCCCTTATTTTACAGAGGTATGTTAGTAGCAATGATAAATCAGAATACAGATTATCAAACCTCCTAAAAGTTAGTAAATTAAATTTTCAGTTGTATTTACAATTTTATCCCCGCCACGCATTGTCAACTTTTCTTTGCGTCCCACCCACTCAAATCCAAAAGACTTAGACACTATTAAAATAAAATTATCTTACTTCCGTGGTGGAGGCCATGATGACCTGTGAAATAAATAACATAAAATCACTTCTTTATATGTTTTGCCTAAGAAGATAAAACCTATCTATGTGTATATCCAATTATCCATGTATGCTTTGCTTATGATTTATTTGACCTCATTGAACTTATTTTTTTTATTTTTGTTGCATTTTTAAATGCTCTTTAACAAAAACGTTTTGAGTTATTTAATACTAAAAACTACTATGAATAACTTGTAAGGCTTACAGGTTTTTTTTAGACCATTTTTATTTCGTCATGCCAGGCAAAAATATTAGATTCTCCAATATTTAAAGAAAAATGTGAAAATTGACGTTAAAAAACGATAAACGGAAATTTTTTAGTTTTGTAAGGAATTCAACTTTCTTTAATGTTTTGAAGTTAACATAAAAATATACTAGAATTGAAAATACCCTCATTAATGTTTTGCTTCGTGTGTAAATAATTTTAACATTTTATTCAACTACATTCATTCACAAACCACAAACTATTGAAATTGGTTTCAAAAATCAAAGTAATTGACATAAAAAGGTGAATTAATAAAATCCGTTTACTTACGAGCATCTATTTCCCTTAAAAATAAAATTGTAAGACGTGAAAAGAAATACAAGAATTCATTATGAAATATTTTCTAATTTTAAAGAATTAAAAGTAATAAGGAAACAAGGCCTTGTAAATAATTCAAACAATGTTTAACTAAACCAACAATTTTAAAGTTTAAAATAAATCACTTATTTGTCTCAGTATCAAAAAAGTGAGAAAACCTAGATTGTATAATTAGATTTCTTATTAAACCACGTTTCACTTTACTCTTCGTTTTATGTCTCAAAAAATAGTCAAAAGGTGCAATATTTTAAAGGTTTTTTTCTAGATACTTAAAAAAAACCATAAAAATACGTACCAACAAATCCTAAAACTATAAATATTGAGAAGACAAGTAAAGAAAAATAAGACATCTTCTGGCAATGATGTTCGAGCGAGTGGATTCTAAGAAATTTACACGAGGAAAACGTTTTTAGGATGCGTCACGTGACGTTAATAACTTCTGATAGATCACACATTGATGTCAATGCTTTTCTTTACCTGTGAAACGTACAGTGAATACACGTATAAAAACTTACATTACCTAAGTATGAAATATCATTTTAAAGAAACTGTTTACCATCATTTTATCTTGCGAGTAATTATGATAATATAACATTTTTTAACTAAAATTTTCAAAGCCAGTCGTTCATGCATTGCATTTTGTGCTGCTGTTAACGCTTTTATCCGATAACTTATATTAGGTTTTGTAAATAATACACTCCAAGTGCGTTTTCAACATTTTCATAATGGAGCTCAGTAAGTGGTATCATTCTCTTCTTTAGAGTCAATATGGATTACGAATCGGGCGGGTGGACATGGACATACGGGGTAAGATGATAGGTGAGGGAGGACAAACAGAAATCGGATTTCAGATTCTATTTTTTTTCCGAGCAGGGGTAAGGAAGGAAAAAATAAAATGTTAAGAACATGTGTGTTTATCTTTTCTGTTGTTCGTGTTATTAGTATTACGAATCGTATTATTTCCCCTTACGTTCAGTAGAAAAAGAAATGCTATTGTCGATATCTAGCATAATTAACAGGGGATGGTGAGAGTAACAAAAAAGAAAACAAAAATTTATATCATTTGTATAGATAAAATAATTTCACTGCTCTCATGAAGTCGAATGTTTTATAGCATAAGGGAAAGGGGGTAAGAGTGAGCAGTCGGGTAAAAGTATGCAGAAGATTTTTTTTCTATGTTGGCAATATTATAAAGGGGGATAGAGTATAAACGTATGGATACATGCATAATAAGCTATCTTTAAAGACTATCATTATTGTTTTCGTACATTCTGTATATTATTTATCAGGTAAAATATCGTTTCTTTGAGTTTGCATCTAATTTTTCTGCGAAGAAATCTTTTCAAAAATAACAAATGATTGCACTCAAAGTGAACATCAAATTGAGGAACAGGTACTTCTTTCTTAACAACTTGGTACAGTTATAATTTAACTGCAGTGAATTTTAGGGTTGATTTAAGGACGACTTAAAGAATTAATACAGGGACTTCTTACGTCTAAGAGTACTTACAGAAAAGATCATTGAAATTTTTGTAGAGAGAATCATATAATTCTTCTTACTCTTTAAGGTTTAAGACATGAGAGTTATTTGCTACAGTTGATGAATAAATGTTTAATTTAAGATTTGAAAGCTAAAAGCCCCTACGAAGCTTAAAACAAGCTTATGTAAAATCCTCTAAAAGAAAACATTCTGATTTTTCATGGATTTTTCAAGAAAATAGAATCCTTTATGCATTATATTTAGAGAGGAGACATTTTTTTTTTTTTTTTTAGATTTCTGTAAAGTTTTGAGGACGCGTACTTTTGGCCTCACGTCTTGCGTACATTTACCCGCCACATCGGGTAAAAGTAAGCATTCGAATTTACATTTTCCTGTTATGTTATTTTTAACATACTTTCATAAAAGCTAAGAATTTTTGTCGGTTGATTTGTGACCCAATAAACTTACGTTCAGTAAATTTTGTAGGATCTGGCTTTTAAATTCTCCATATTATAGCCCAAATCATTTTTGTGCGTATTCCTTTTCCCTTCTTTTTCCTAATTCCACAAAAAATGCAAAAACATTTTGAATGTTTTTTTTTTTTAAAAAGGTGGATAAAAATAAAATGCTTAGCTGTTATTAAAAATTCGTTGTAAATAATCTAATGAATTATTTAAATCCGTTTTAGTAGTATTATTTATTTCTAACGTACTGCTGTTTTAGTAAATTTTTCGAATTGTATTGTTTAGTCATCAAAATTTACAAAAATATTAATTAACCTTCCTATCTCTAATACCGTAACTTCATGTTTCTATCAACGTTAGACGTGCTCTAGTCTAGTGAAAATTACAAATTTTGTGAATTTTTACTCAGTCAGATTAAGAAATAATTTTTTAAACCCTGTGTACAAAGTCAAAGTCAACTTTCTAAAAACTTTCAGGGGAATGACCCTCAGACCCCCTTTTCAATCATGAGACTCAGTGTTACCCACAAAATTCAAAAATGTTATGCTCCAAAGTTAAATTCATACCATTTAAATTTGTAAAAAAGAAAGGTTTAGGGGAGACTGGGGACAATAGTAACACGGGGCAATTGTAACACTTCGAATTCCTAGAAAAGTGTAGATGCCAAGCTGCTACAATGATAACAGTGTGTGCAGGGCTTGTAAACAAAGAATGTCCGAGAGTGCCAAGACTAGCAGTTGAGGTATAGCAGTGTACTTGAGAAAAGAGTGTTTTTCGAGCATGAAAGTAAATTTTAACTTTTGAGTTAAATTCTTTCTCCTGAACTACAGGTATGCAGCACAAAATAACTTTTTTTACAAAATAAACCTACATTTATCATAGTTATATTCTTTTTAGTTTTAAGTTAATATTGTTTTTAGTTTCTTTGAAAACGAGAGTTGAATTAAAAATGGACACATGGGGTCAAATGTAACACTAATTCGGGGACGATTGTAACATGTGAAAATTGGCTTTTGGATGCCGAGATCTCGTACAAGGACAACTAAAAGGGGTCAGATTAGTCAGGAAAGAATAAGAGGCAGTGGCTGCTGAGGTTTGGGAGTCTGGAAAGTCAGTGAGAAGTGTTTGTGAGCACGGTATTTGTTATGGGCCGTTATACAGATTCTGTCAGAAAAAATGGAAACCCTAAAGTGGGTTATAATTAATTTATAAGTTATCGGTGCTACTTAATTTATAAATTGTCACCAGCAATCACCTGTATCACCTACACAATCTCTTAATAAAAGAGAACCAAATTCACTGCCAACACCAAAAGTGGTACAAAATCACAATTCAACTATAAAAAGGAAACTCAAGGAAAAAGAGGCACATCTGCACCTATAAACCCAGTGTAAAAGAGAAGAAGTCTACACAAAAAAGAAATTTAAATATTCAGACTGTGAAACCTCATCAGACGATGAATATTTGTGTGTTGTTTCCATGGACAATTTCAAAAACAATCGCCCCCAGTGAAAAATGGGTTCAGTGTGTTTCGTACAAAATATATTGTTAATAAATTTGTATAATTTTCTGTATTTCTTATGAAAATGTGTAGTGTTACAATTGACCCTTATATGTGTTACAATAGACCCCACTTCAAGGGTCGATTGTAACAATATTCTTTGGCATATTTTTTATTTACTATATTGTAATGCATGTTCACAGGACAGGTTTCATAACGCAATTGTAATTGGGATGTTTCAACCTATGTTCATACCAATTTTCATAACTCTAACATAAAAAATGGCTTGGCTGGAGATCAATTTGTAAATTTTGTTACAATTGTCCCCAGTCTCCCCTACTTAACCTCTTATGTGTGAATGGAATCAGAGTAAAAAAAAATAGGGGCTAAATCTCTGTCTATGTGAAATATAAATCAAGCTAAGAGTCAATGGGGGCATAGAAAAAAGAGGTCATGGCATGAAAAAGATTGCGAAACAGTGCTGTAACTGTTTTTAAACATTACAGGTGAAATGTTTGATTGTTGAATGATTATCAATGTAAATTTCAAAAGTTACAGGCATAGTAAGAGTAATAAAAACAAGTAGAGAATAATTGGTTTTATTTTTAATTTCTAAGAATACATGGTTCACTTGTTGGCCCCGATGAGGTCGTTCAAACCATCCTCAGCCGCGTCAAAAACGTCTGGAAGGAAAAATAAATTAGAAAGTAATTTTTATACAACTTATCCATAAAAGATTTCTTGAAAAAAACCGTTGCTAAGTTTGTTGTAACAAAGTTTAATTTCATATTAACGATGTGATAATCCACATGCGGAGGAAGAAATAGTGAATAAGATAATATTGTGATAATACATATTTTTTTTTATTCTAGAAAACAATCATAATGTTGTCTTGGTACCATTAAGTACTTAAGAGAGGTTCACCATGAAAAAACTTTTTAATTTAAAATGCTTCAATACTTATCATATTTTCAAAACTTTCACAATAGAATTTGACTTACTGGGGAGAGGTTCAGGACCTATTAAAAATAGAACATAATGATGAATATTTTGTTTCACATAAAAAGTGCAGTTAATTTTGTTCATTTTAATAGAATTACTTACTGTTAACCACTATGTTTACCAAACATAGTGGTAAAAAAAAACACAAACTTTCATCAGTATTTTTATTTGGATTGATTTATTTGAAAAATTTTAATCACATTAATTCAGTAAACCTTCCCATTTCTTTAGTTAGAGAAGGTTAAACAGAGGTTTGTCACCAAACCAACAAGATTTTTAGCCCATTCTTTCAAATTTTATTTTTATGATAATTTGTTCGATTATATTTATGGGAAAATTAATGTAATAAGAGAAAATAAAACATCCATAAGATCTTAAATCAACTGTAACTTCATTTTGTATTTTTTTTATTGTTAAATAATACCCGAGAATAGAAATTGAATATTTTAGCAAAATATTTTATCAAATTAAAATTGAATGATTAACTTTTGAAGAATATTTTAAGACAAGATTATTTAAAAAACAAGAGAACTGAACAGAAATTACACCAAATACTTACTGGCTTCAATTTGGCCTAAAATAGAAAAATATCGTTTATGAAAAAAAAATTATTTATAAATCATAGGCGATAAAAATTTGAATACATATATATTTAATTTGAAACCTTTTATTTATTTAATGATAGAGATTTTAACTCATATATAATCCTTCTCATTCATAAATTTTTTTAAATTGTTGTGATTTAGCAGCTTTTGAAATTCAAAAACCTTTTCTTTATCCAAGTAAAATTCGTTTTGCGAGAACCTTATTCGTCACCAGTATATTCATGCTCATGAGTAGTTTTTACTAACTTATAACTTTTAAAGATGCAAGGATTAAAACAAGGAACTAATTTTCTTCAACCTTTCTTAACGTTATTTTTAACAATGTTTTATACCGATTCACTGTTGTTTTTTTTTTGCTACATTTTTATATAAATAGCGCACTGCCTGGATTAACGGATGGAAACTCACGATTTTTATTATGTATGGAAATGCATTTTGTGGTAAAGGTAAATGGCAAAAGAAAAAAAAACTTAGAGATACAGTTGTTGTGTTTTGTTTTAAGAATATACATGGGAGGGGAGACACCGGAGAATTTCGCACCAACCACATACATACTTAAGTTATCCTTCAAATATAAGTAATGAAGACCAAAAACAACCTTAACAAAGTATCAGAAATAATTTCATTTTATTTATAGAAACCAACATCTTAATTTAATAGTTTCTGCTAAAATAAATAGATAGGCTACTTAAACAACCAGTTCTACTACAACCAGTTAGCTTAAGTTTCTAACAAGAATCTTTAAAAAATAAACTGCAAATTATCCTCTGATAGTGAATTTTCTTAGAGCAAAAATGTTAGGAGATTTCTAAAGTTAAAATTAAGTTTTAGTTTTCCGTGATTCCGACAATCAAATGCTAACTACTTACTCAAGAGGCCCAAGAGAGCGACAATCAAGAAGATAAGTTGAATCAACTGAGACATCTTGGAAGTTTAGATATCGGCTGAGGAGGAAGACTGAATTAAGAAGGTATGATACCTCTCACTCGATCTATGTGCCTTTTATACCCTTAACACACTTAGGTTTCACACTTCTAAAAATGAGTCATTTTATGGGCGGAAATTCAACAAACATATTACTAAAAAGTGAAAACAGTTTTAGACGAAAACTATTTTAAAGATTAATTGTAATGTTATCTTCTTGTTTATCATGTACTGATATATCTGGAAGCTAAAGCCATAAAGTCTTAAGTATCTACCTTCGTGAAGCATTAAATGTACATTTTAGGACAAAAAATTCTATTAAAAATAAGTTTTAGAACCACAGTTTAAAATACATTTATATGGATCATGAAAAAAAAAAGGTTACAGATTATGTCTCTTACTTTAATTTCATTAAGATGTTAAGTTCATTAAGATAATTTCATTAAGAGTTGATTCTATCATATTATTTTCAAAATCAAAAACTATTAAAAACATTAAAATGTCTGTAGTCTTTCTTCATATTTAAGCAAATTTGCTTGTTAACCGAAAAAAAGCCAAAAGAAAAGCGATTCCATTCGTATTAGAAAAAGATGTTTCCTCATTTAAGGTAGATTTGTAATTATTTTAAGTTTATCAGGAATCTTTTTTTTACCTTAAACAGTTTTAAATAGTATTTTAAGGTAGACTTAAAATACTATTTTGTCCTTCAGAATTTTGAGTTTATTATGACCATGCGTTTAGCAGCTTTACTCAATAATAAACGTCATTGATGAAATTTTCCATCTAGTAGTTCATTGTATTTCCTAACTGAGTGAAAATTACTAAGGATTAGGTAGGAAAAGAATTAGTTACTTAATAAGACAGAATTTTAGGGGGGGAAAATGGATAAAAGATAAAAAATAAAGAACATTTTGTTGAACCTTTTAGGAGTGGAATCGTAAGCTTCTCTTGAGAATAAACCATAAGATTAAGCAGATAAAAGTTTCGCTTACGGCATCAGTAGTATTTTTGAAGCTATACGCAATTGGTGAGCCAGTTAACAAAGCGTAATCTACAATTTTACGAGTATAATCATATTTACCTGCGACCAAAGACTTAAAAAATTAATAATTTATTGATCTATTTACAGTGTGGTCCAACCCGCAGCCCGCATGTGTCCCTCGAAGAAATTTTCATGCCACTCGGCTACAAAAATGTAATGCTTAATCAAACTAATAGCTAATTTTCTATACAATATAGGTAATTTCCTTTCCACTTTTTATTTCTGAAATGTGTTTAAAACCCGCTTATATGGGTCAAATTTTCCAAAAAAAATTTCAGGGAAGAACCTCTGAACCCCTTTTGAATTGTTTATGATTTGACTAAAAATTCAAAAAGGTTATTAAAAGAGCATCAATAGATCAATAAAGATCCAGTTGGGGCAATAGTAAAATGCGTTTTCGAATCATTAGAAGCTATGAGTTGTCATTAACATTTAATCTACAAGAGTAATTAAAGAAATTTCAGTACTGGACTGCAGTCGTGTGCTTATGTATACTATACGTGTGCTTATGTATTTCTCCTAACCTATTGAGAAAAAATTCCAGCCTCTTCTTTGGATATGAAATAATTTAGAAATGACACTTATAGCTGTAAATCAATAAAACCTTAAACACTTTTTGCTCTTTTATTTTTTAAAATGTTATAAATTGCCTGATTTTTAAGAAAGATTTTCATTTTTACTAATAAAGTAATTTTCCTTTTAACAACAAATCTTCAATTTGAAAAAAAAATTGTTTTAAATTTTAATTGTATAAATATGATCAAGTAAAATATGTTTAAATTGTGCCACAAAATGGATGGATGGATTTGGTTACTTATATTTTCGGTTTATGTGCTGGTCACAAAATAAATCACCTTAATTAAATAATTAGTGTGCTAATGTGTCCCAGTCAATATTTTTGTCTTGCATTTTCAGTGTAAGATAATTCTTAAGTGAAATGCGTCTTAATAAATCTTCAAAGTTGAAATAATGTTCCAGTGTTGAAACATAAGCTTGACTTGCAAGTTTTAAAATAGTTAAATGTAATTTTTACTGTCTCTGGCCTTCGGCTCCCAATAAAATTTTTTATTGGCCCTCGGGTAGCTAAAGGCTGTACCACACTGATCTATTACATATAAAAATATTTACTTTAATATTAGATTAAACAATAAATTAATCAACACTTTTATTTATTGCAAAAAAAATCAAGGTGAGGTTTCTTGTCGGAGAATCATATGAATTCCAAGTCACTTGTCGAGTCTTTGCAACATGCTAACAAGGTATTATGGTTTCAACATGCTTTTTGTTTTGTTCTAGAAGTCTTCGTTGTTACTGTAAGAAAAATTATGCATTCATTTTATAAATTATGCGTCTTTTTATGCATTCATTTTCTTTATTTTATCACGGGTTAATACCGTAAGCCATAAAAACGGAATTTAATCGTGAAAATGTGCGGTAGCTATAGTTTTTAAAATATTTGGGAAAACTATATTAAGAATTAATTATACACAGTATCAGATAATCTTAAAACCATAAAAGTAATCTAAACTCTTAGCACTACTTTTCCTTCATTTACTTGACTAAGTTTTTACATAAAATATTTAGTACAAGTCATTATCAAATAATCTAGCCTGGTAGTTAAGGCTCGATGGAGTCCAACCGAGAGCAATAATTATTATTAGTTTTATTTTTTCAGCACATTGATTTTTTTTTTGGTGCTTTGTAGTGGAAAATGTTTTTTTCAGCTTTACAAATACTTCTAGAGAAATAAATACAAAAAATTAACTTTATTTTGCGGTTGATCTGGTTTTTTTTTCTTGGAATTAAGTTACAAAAAATATTCGCATCAAAGTATTTGAATTTGATTAAATTATTCAAATATAAATTTATTTAAAAGATTTTTTTTTATAATACAGTCAAACAGACAGTTTCTACAGTCAAAATACAGGGTAGTCGAAAAGAAGCTTCAAGGATCGGAGCACCTGAAGGCCTTTATAATAATATTTTGTTTTAATTACAGGGTTCAACTCCCCCTGTCTTGTCTTACGTCATCCCAATATCGAGCGCATACCTTCAAATAACAGTGCCTACTTTCATTTCAATATTATGTTGAGAGGTTAGGTCTCTTAGTACTCCAATATCCTTTAAATTTCTTTTTGACCAGCTATTTATTTGACCTGGTTCTGGCAAAGGTGGCGTAAATATGAACAGTTGTTTTTTATAAGGAATTTATTAAGAGTTTTTTGTGAAACATCGATAGCCTCTTAGCTTTAAATTATTGTAAGTCGGTGTAGCGTAATTCAAGGTATTACTAGATTATTTTTCTAATACAATCAGTATAAAACATAAGGTCACATAAACTAGCTCTCTATATTATTCAAATGATTCAAAAAATTCCCCCCCCCCTCCAGTGTAAAAATTAGTTGTTAGAGTTATTTTACTAAGAAAATCATTATTCAGGTAATTAAACTGTGGGAGCAGTCAACCAACTAACCAAGCAAGATATCTGCAGTCAACCAACTAACCAAGCAATATATCTGCAGTCAACCAACTAACCAAGCAAGATATCTGCAGTCAACCAACTAACCAAGCAAACTATTTACTGGCGTCAGTCATGAACTATAAATACCAGTGCATGTATTTTCTTTCGCTCTCTTTCATTTTACTTACCTTGTTCTAGCCCTTTTCATGTTTGTGTTGTAATAAACCTATATTACGTTGTTTCTCTCTGAGTTTATTTTAGGGATCGCCCATGGCACCCAAAAAAACTTTTAACAGAAACCAACTATAAAGGGTGTTTCAACAAGTTAGCCCAAACTCTGCAAAGAAAGATTCCTTGCGTGGAGTACATAAAAATGCCCTAAGAACTATCCTACCACTACGACAACTTTTTGTTTCGAAAAATATAATAAAAAATATGACTTCACATAATATTATTAAAATTGATTAACTATCTGGTTAATTATTTTATTCCCCGGCACGCGCATGCATTCACTACAGACCCTATATATAGAGAGACTGGACAACGGCTCACCGGTATAATCGGTATTTCCGCCACTTTAGTTACAACTTTCCTATACTTTAACATTACGAGATGTTAAAAATCGTGGAAAAAGGTGTTAAAAGTTTTGAAAAATACCTAAAGAAGAGCTAAAATATAAACGAATAGGTTATTAATAATTTATTTGTTTACTTTCTTTCATAAATAATGCCAAATAAATTTAAAAAACTAAATTGTGGCAACCAAACAATCACTTTGATTTTTTAAAATGCATTTTCTAAGATAAAAATAATTACTACCAAAATATAAAACATCAATTCGTGTTCGGAATGAATTGCTGAAAATTTTTATATAGTTTTTGCTTTGATTTTTGTACAATAAAAAGAGTTTTAGGCGGATGAATTAGCATTACAGTCTATGGAGATCCACGCAGTTTGTAACTAAAATGGCGGCGAATCGTTCATTGTCCAGTCTCTCTATATAAAGGGTCTCTAGCATTCACAGGGGATTTTTTTTCTTTCCAAACATGTCAAAATATTCACGTTTTCATAAAACATTTTTATCGTAAACTAGATATGGCATCACACCTTTAACTGATGTAATTTTCTCCATAGAGTGTTTTCAGGTAACGTCAAAACCGGTTATTTTCTTTTAACTGTGTATCTTCTCTAGGGCTTTTAACTGTTGCTAAGGCCTTTGTTTATCTGTTGCTAAGGCGGTTTTTAGGTATGGGATCACGTGATTGCAAATGCTCCAATAGAATAATTCCCCGGCTAGTCATTTTCTGTAACTGTTAACCTCTGTAAGGCAAAAAAACTGTAACATTTCTGTTGCTAAGGCCGTTGTTAAGTCCGAGTCATGTGATTGAAAATGCTCTATAGAGCATTTTCCTTCTCCAAAAAGTGTCCTTATTCGTACCCACTCCCCCCTTTATTTGTTAGAATTAATGTGAGGAATATTAAAATCATAAAGCTAAGAGTTATTCAGTAATTTAAAGGTCTCCATCTTTTTAGCCATCTTTTTTACCCCAGTTATGTTAATTTCTAAACTTGGATTAATACTGTCAAAACGTTCACTTTTTAAACTTAATTTTTATACTTAAATTTAATACTGTTCAAAACTCTTTATTTTTTATTTGAAACAATTTTATTCGTAAGGAAATTATAACAACTTTAATTAATAAACTAAAACTTTATTAGTACATTTTATAAATTACAACGCCATTTAGTTGGCTCCGATGAGATTATTCAACACATCCTCTGCATCGTCAAAAAGGTCTGTAAAACAAAATTTAATTATTTTACTGGAATATAATTGATATCGTTCAGCAATATGTAAGTAATATTGTATATTGCGTCGTTAGTTTGACATAGAACAGCATAGTTTCTCAACGTCAAATGAGAACGTAAGGTTAAATATTATTAAAAAGAAATTATTTAATTTAAAAACACTCATAATAATAATAGCAACATTTAGTGAGGTTTAGGCTTACTTCCGTCGCCGCCTTTACCGCCGTGGTGATGGTGATCTAAAATAAAAAATGAAATGAATTATTCGATTTAATTAAATTTTTTCTTATTTGTTCTTTTCCCCCTTCCAAAATATAGATTAGATTTTAGTTATAAAAAAGATAAAACTCCACTTCTTTTTAAGAGATAAATGCAGTTCAGATTCTAATGTTTTAATTATTGAATACGTAATTTTTATTTGTCTTGGTTTTGCTTAGAAGCATCACATTAGTATTTTTATAAATACCTATATTGTTTAAGGGGCCATTCATTAATTACGTAAGGATGATTTTGGCAATTTTTGACCCCCCCCACCCCCATGTAAGGGTACGTAAGATTCTTGATAAGATATGTAAGATAAGAATATTCTTGCTGTCAACTACATATATTATACCTTCATTTTTTTTTAAAATTAAAGCTTCGATAATATACCGAGATTGTCAGAATGTTTAAGATTTTCTGGGGTTATTCAATAGTAATATGATTAGAATAATTGGAATTTGTTTACATTAACTTGGAAAACCATACGTAAAAATGGGTTTGACCCCCACCCCCAAGTAAGGGTATGTAGAGATTTTTACAACCCCCTCCCCTTCGGGACCCTTACGTAATTAATGAATGGCCCCTAAGTACATATTAAAACAGCCTAGATTGTTATTGTTTTATAAAATTTCAAGTATTGAGTTCATTTTAAATTCTTGAAACAGTTATGTAGATTATTGAATCAAATAAATTGAAGAAACAATATTGAAATATTTTTCCTGCACCTTTTTTTTTATTTAAAAATATGATAGAACAAAAACAAGTAGTGCTTAAAGTATGCAATATTTGAGCTACTTAAAAAATTAATTTTAGCTTAAATTTTTGTAAAATTAAATTTGATATTTAAATGCAATGCATCTTTTGAAATGTCTCTGAAAAGTTGCAAATCACAAACAATATTAAAAATGTTACTTCTGGCTACTTCTACTGTAAGAAATAATTTAGAACAAACGAAGAAAAAACTTACTAGCTTCAATCTGACCTAAAAAAAAGAAAGTTTTGTTAAAGAATGTTTAAAGAACCTATCAGGAAAACTTGAATTAAAAAATAATTTTTTAAAACCAAAAACTGCTTTTAATTTATTAGTAGTGGGATTTTTTAAGGAAAAAGATTAAAGACTGAAAACTTTAGTTTCTCGAACTTATAAAAGCGTTTCAAAATGCAGTTTAAAAGTCAAAATAATACCTTTCTGAGATGAATCGGGCTCATGGAATTTTAATGGGCTGAATTAACTCATGGTTAGATAAAACAAAAAATAATGAAAATATAAAAATAAGAGATAAAATAAAAATAAAGGACAAATGAAGTTAAAATTAATTTTTGGATTAAACTTTGAAAATTTTCCGTTAGGATTCATTTGTGCAATAGTAATACTTGGGATGCATATTAAATTGACAAAAAAAACTTTTTAAGTTTCAAAATGTTCATAATCCAACTTGATTCCTTTACTAAAAACATTTACAAGAGTATATTTTCATAGTTATTAATAGGGGACTTTAGTACAAAATATTTTAACTGATAAAACAAACAGTTGAAGGATTTTTCAAGTGACAATGAAATGACAGAGAACACAACAACAAAAAAATTTGGTGAATTCAGTCCTTTTCCATCAATGGTAATCTTTTGCTATGCAATAGTTGTGGGTAAGCCCATTGCAAAAAACGTTTTTCGGAATTTCCCAGGTGCCCCCCTCTCATGTTGTTACAAATACTGAAACATTATTACTTGCAAATTTTCAGGTCTCTAGGCCAATTTTTGACCCCAGCCCCCCTCAAAAGTAGTTTTCCCATGTTAAAGTAGTATAGGGAAAACATTGAAAACATCTCCATTTTTTTATGTTTTTAATTTAATAAGCCTGAACGCTGTCAAAATTGATTTAAAACCTATATACCACCTTTGGGATATCATTGTCCCAAGATCCTACAGGAAAAACATTCAATGACACCTACTGGGGGGATATTCCCCGAGGGTTAACAGCGCACTCTCCCATATACTTTTGCACTAGGCTATTGTAGGTTAACCATTCTTGTAGAAACATTTAACCACTAACACTAGATTTGGGAACAATAAAATACTGCTGATACAAATAACAAATAACTTTTCGTTTATTTTGGAATCATTTTATTCATAAAAAAAATAAATTTACTATGACTGAAATATTTTACGAACAACACTCATATTATGAAGAATTTTCGAAGTTATCCTTAATTAGTACACCTAGTTGACCTAAATGACCTAGTACATTTTTTTTGCCTATGGCCGATACTTTTATTTTCAATCATCAATCCATGGAACGCCGAGATCAATACTTCCTAAGCGTTACCCTACCCACATCTGTGGGCCGAAACCACGGAGGTACGTGAGATAATTACCTGCTAGGCCCCACAACCCTATGTTACAGTTTACATTTATTAACACTAGCATTTATTGTAATTTATTTGCACTAAGAATAAATATACTAAAATGCATAAAAGGAGATACGTAGTCAGATACTCAAACTATATGTCAGTATGTCCTCTTTATTTTACACTATTCAAGGAATACCTCAACAAAAATCTAGATTCTTTACATAAAAGATCAAGACTTTCCTAAGCCCTAAAAAGGATCAAATTATTTATCTAAAAAAAGTGCTTACCTAAGAGTTCCAAAAGGGCAACAATCATCAAGGCGAGTTGGATAAAGTTAGACATCCTGCAGAGAGTAAGAAAGGAGATGATCTCTGGAACTGAAGTCAGAAGATATGGTGT
Source organism: Tetragnatha montana (assembly GCA_963680715.1). NCBI lineage: Eukaryota > Metazoa > Arthropoda > Arachnida > Araneae > Tetragnathidae > Tetragnatha > Tetragnatha montana. The sequence goes on from OY796680.1 coordinate 26,105,527, forward strand.
CCGCTAATGGTGTATAGACTGACTTATATAGTACTATTTCACATCAAATAGTTGTTTCACCTCATTACGCACTAAGAGTGTTTTATGATATTAAAGTCAATACCATGGAACATTAAAAGAACAAGAAAATGTAATGAACAATGTACGAGTCTGTGGAAAAAGTATTTAGCTGTCATACAGTTATTTTATTTCCTTTCGTCAATCTTAGATGCTATCGTAAGATGTTACAGATGCCCGTTGTTATTAATACAGAATATTTTGTGTTTGTTCGCATTTTGTTGTTAATTTAGCTCTTGGAATAAAAGTAGGTTCTTATTTTCAGTGAAAATTAATATTAATGTTTTAAAATAACCTTGCAAAATAAAAGATGCAATAACTAATCACTCGATCCATCACAAAAAGCTTATCCTCCAAGAGAGTTAACACATCTAAATAAAAATCAAAGATCAAAGATGTTATCGTCACATGAATGTAAAGAAATATAAGAATTGTATTACACTGGGCAACAGTGAAAATGTAAAATTGAAGAAAATATCAAAATATATGTAATTTCAGCCTGCTAAACACGAGTATGGCAATAAAAATTCGATCTTGGTTCCTGGGTTTTTTTTCAATTTATGTCATAAACATTACTTTTGATTTACTCTGATCAAATGCACCCAAAATAGTTTCTGAAATTTAATGTGTTGAGCTAGAAAGATTAGATACTTTAAAAGTGTAGAGGGAGTATTTAGAGTCTTTATAATGTTCATGACATTTATATTTTCAAAAGTAGAAAGTATATTTGTTTTATTGAATACAGAGAGTGTTCCATTCTCAAAGGAACAGCCAAATTTTTAAAATTCCTGTTGAAAGTACCGGTTTAAGTACTCCTTTCAAGTGAGCACAGACACTCAAATCATATTTCATACACTAAATACGGTTTAGGAGCTACTTAATGTGTTTATAAGTATCTTTCATGCGCGGAACCTCTTTAATGGGAATGGAAGGCAATTTACAACTATTACGTATCAAAATTATTATAAAACTCATTAATTTTGACAAAATTTTTGAAAAGATGCTACTTGTTTACATGGTCCGAATCCATTTTTATACAATCAAACCATTTTGTATCCAAGCGAAACACTATGCTACACTAATTTCCATCAAAATAATGATAAAATTTTGTATTACAGGGACAAAATATTCGTATTATAATATGTTTTATCCATTTGTTGTATGCCTAAAGGCATTCTAAATAAATATTACTTATATTCATGCCTAAATTATAAATTTATACTGAGCAATGTTTTAAAAATTGCAATATTTCTTCACTAATCACAGTACAATATGACCCCTCTGTATTTCAGAAACGAAAACCAACCCATAATTTTTATGATGATATTCGTGTTTAGCATGTAAAAATGAATAGGAAATGGCTACTTTTATTATTTTTACACGAACTTCGTCAAAAATTGTTGCTTTGTGTAATGAATGGCGTTTTGTTTTAATATTTAGTAGAAGTTAAAAGTACATTTCGTTCAGGAATTTCCTTCACGAACCGGATTGCTTTGATACGCAGGGCCAACATTCATTTGTACAGTAGTAATACTTGGGATGCATATTAAGTTGACAAAAAGCTTTTTAGTTTCAAAATGTTCATAATCCAACTTAGTTACTTTCTTAAAAGCATTTACAAGAGTATATTTTCAAAGTTTACAAAAGGGGACTAACGTAAAAATTTTTTTTTAACTGAACAAACAGTTCAATGATTTTTCAAGGGTAAAATAGGGTATGGGTAAAATATTTTCACTGCTCTCATGAAGTCGAATGTTTTATATAAGGGAAAGGGGGGTAAGAGTGAGCAGTCGGGTAAAAGTAACGCAGCAGATTTTTTCTATGTTGGCAATATTATAAAGGCAGATAGAGTATAAACATATGGAAGGATACATGTGTCATAAGCTATCTTTAAAGACTGTCATTATTGTTTTCGTACATTACATTCTGCATATTATTTATCAGGTAAAATATCGTTTCTTTGAGTTTGCATCTAATTTTCTGCGAAGAAATCTTTTCAAAAATAACAAATGATTGCTTTCAAAGTGAATATCAACTTAAAGTACAGGTACTTCTTTCTGAACAACTTGGTACAGTTAGAATTTAACGGCATTGAAATTTAGAGTTGATTCAAGGACGACTTAGAGAATCAATACATGGGCGTCCTACGTCTAAGAGTAAGCGCAGAAAAGATCATCGAAATTTCTGCAGAGAAAATCATATAATTCATTTTACTCTTTAAGACATGAGATTTATCGTATGTGATACAGTTGATGAAATGTTTAATTTAAGATTTGAAATCTAAAAGCCCCTATGTAGCTTAAAATAAGCTCATTTAAAATCCTCTAAAAGCAAACATTGTGATTTTTCATCTATTTTTCAAGAAAATAGAATCCTTTATGCATTATATTTATAGAAAGGCGGCGACATAAGGATAGAATCTTCCAATTACAAAGGCAGTGGTGCATTTTTTTTTTTAGATTTCTGAGAAGTTTTCTGGGTGCGTACTTTTGGGGCCTCACGTCTTGCATACATTTATCAGCCACGTCGGGTAAAAGCAAGCATTCGAATTTTTATTTTCTTTGTTATTTTTAACATATTTTCATAAAAGCTAAGGGATTTTGTAGGTTGATTTGTGAGTCAATGAACTGGCTGAATCTGGCTTTTAAATTCTATATTTTATAGCCCAAAATCATTTTTGTGCGTATTATTTCCCTCCTTTCCCCTAATGCCACAAAAAATGCAAAACCTTTTTGATTAGTTGTCTTTCTAAAAAGGGGGATAAAAATAAAATAATTAGCTTTTATTAAAAATTAGTTTTAGCAGTAGAGGAGAGGAGGGTATTATGGAATAGTCGGGTAATATGGAATACCGAGGTTTCAGCCCTCTCCCGAACCAATGAAAGACTTAAGAAAGACTCCAATGATGCAGTGTATAAAGATTTAACACCTTTTTGTTGTCGTTAAGGTCGCTGCAAAACAAATTTTGCTTTGGGATTTTCGAAAGTTTTTGCAGGTACAGGCGTTCAAACATTTTAACCAACCAGTAATTATGAGATTTAAATTTTGTTGTTAAGCATAATGTGCACTAAAACACTAATAGTTTTTTATGCTGTAGTCATTTTTTAGCTATCATTGTTTTGTCCGACAATAAAATGGTTCATAATCCAAGATGGCGTGTCGGGTATTATGGAATACTAGGTCCACTCTGATGTATCATCTGAAATTGACTTAATGCCATCAAATAAAAAACCGGAAAACAAAGATGCTGAATGTATCTTTTGTAACAAAAAATTTTACAAAGATCAACGAGGAGAAATTTGGATTCAATGCATTAACTGTTCTCTATGGGCTCATCTTGACTGTACTGGAGCAGAGAAAGAAGATTATGTTCATTACTTTTGTAAATAGACTCAACAACAGAACTTTTTGAACGTAATTTTATAAATATTGTGTTTATAGTTAATAAATAACTATGTTCTCCGAAGTCTAATCAGTTTTTCAATAGCTGTAAACAACTATTCCATATTACCCTCCACTCGTAACTTTTTTTAAAGTACCCTTTTTCATAACAACAAAATAAGTAATGTTTTATTTCACCATTGACACTTCATTATCATTAGTTATAGTATGTACTTAAAACGATTTTGTGGCCTTTTCTTTAAAATCAGTAGGGTTATTCTTAAACATATAAAGAGTATTCCATAATACCGCGCCTCTCATCTATTGTTTATTTCTAACGTAATGCTGATTTAGTAAATTTTTTAAATTGCAATGCAATGCCAATGCAATAAGCTGTTACAAATTATGAAACAGGTTTCATTTTACTAAACTAAAACGGCACTCAGGTCATCAAAATTTACAAAAACATTAATTAACCTTCCTATCTCTAATACCGTAACTTAGTGTTTCTCTCTACGTTAGACGTGCTCTAGTCTAGTGAAAATTACAAATTTTGTGAATTTTTACTCAGATTAAGAAATTTTTTTAAACCCTGTGTAAAAAGTCAAATTTCTAAAAACTTTTAGAAACTCAAAACTCAGACTTCAAAAACTCAGACCCACTTTTCAATCACGAGACTCAGTGTTACCCACAAAATTTAAAACTTTTATGCTCCAAAGTTAAAATCATACCATTTATATTTCTAAAAAGGTTCACTGAATCTCTAATGTGTGAAGAATGAAATCATAGTAAAAAAATAGGTACCAAATCTCTGCCTACGTGAAATATAAATCAAACTATGGGCCTGTGGGGAGCATAGAAAAAAAGAGTTCATGGCATAAAAAAGATTGCGAAACACTGCTGTAAATGTTTTTAAAGATTACAGGTGAAATGTTTGATTATTGAATGATTTTCAATGTAAATTTCAAAAGTTAAGTATTTGAAACAGGCATAGTAAGAGTAATAAAAACAAATAGAGAATAATTGGTTTTATTTTTAACTTCTAAGAATACATGGTTCACTTGTCGGCCCCGATGAGAGCATTCAAACCATCCTCAGCCGCGTCAAAAATGTCTGGAAGGAAAAATAAAAGAGAAGTTAATTTTTATAAAACTTATCGATTTTAATCGATAAGTGTTTCAAATCGAAGTGTAAAACAAAATTTGATTATTTTACTGGAATATATTGATATCTTTCAGCAATATATATGTAATATTATATATTGCGTCGTTAATTTGACACAGAATAGCATAGTTTCTCACCGCCAAATGAGAACGTAAGGTTGAATATTATTAGAAAGAAATTTTTTAATTTAAAAACACTCATAATAATAATAGCAACAGTCAGTGAGGTTAAGGCTTACTTCCGCCGCCGTTACCGCCATGGTGATGATGAGCTAAAATAGGAAACGAAATGAATTATTCTTCGATTTAATTAAATTTGTTCTTATTCCCTTCCAAAATATAGATTAGATTCTAGTTATAAAAAAAGATAAAACTCCACTTCTTTTTAAGAGATAAATGTAGTTCAGATTCTGATGTTTTAATTGAATCGTCAGTTTTAAAAAGGGAATAAGTCCAAAAAATGACAAATTGACTTTTTGTGCTGAAAAATATCTCCAAGCTCCGCTCTACACATGAGTGCAAAGAGGGGAAAAATAACTACCCCCTATCGGCAGATATAGCCTCTTGAAGTTGCGAAATCGATGTCCATCCATTGTATTTTTTGATTAAATTTGAAATTTAACTTAATTTGTCTTTCTATTCTTATTCTTTGGACTGTAAACTTGGCCAAAATAAAATTTGATTTGGATTTAAAAGCGTTTTTTCTTTTTTTAACCAATGAATGTTTGACTCCATTGATAGCGCCTTAAGACGCAGTTTCATAATAATTTTTAATTTTATTCGTCTTAGTCTTTCTATCTTTCACTTTTGTGCTGTGAACTAAGCAGAAATATTATTTAATTGTCAATTTAAGTGATTTTTAAGATTTTTGTTCAGCTGAAATTTCATAAGGTTTAAGAAGGGAATAAGTCCATCCTCTTTTTTTAACTGTAAAACATTTTTAAATACACTTATAATTTTTTTATGATTGTTCTGTGCATTCTTAACAGTGTCATGAATTCCCTGTAAAAATTTGGTGCCTATAGAATAAAAATTCCATTACTTATACAGTTTTTTCGATTTTCTCAAAACTTCGTTTTTGGACTTATTCCCTTTTTAAAACTGACGATTCAATTATTGAATACGTTTTTTTTATTTGTCTTTATTTACTTAGCATTACATTAGTATTTTTATAAATACTATATATTTTTAAGTACATATTAAAACATCCTAGATTTTTATTGTTTTATAAAATTTCAAGCATTGAGTTCATTTTAAAATTCTTGAAACAGTTATGTAGATTATTTCATCAAATAAGGCGCTGCCCACACCGAGCTCGTAGTGCGTACTGTCCCATAAAGATCGTTATCTTGACAGGCGGACTCAGGTTCCCCATTCAGCCTTCCCAATAGAAGAGAGGGGGTTGAGAGTGTCTTGTTTACTCGACTGTCCAGGAGGTCAATTAACGTTATCTTGTATTGCGAAGGCTGCGAGGGCCAAGGGGTCAAGATTGATTTATTTTATTGCTCTGGAGTGGCATCCTTGGTGTGGGCAGCCCCTTATACTACGTTAAAATTGAAGAAACAATTTTATTGCAATATTTTTCCTGCACCTTTTTTTAATTTAAAAATATGATAGTAGTCAGTGTGCCAAATGGCAAAAAAGGGGTCCACCGTGTATTTGAGTATGTATAAAATTTTATTGCTGATTTTGATAGGTTATGATGTCTTAATTAAAGAACCGATTGATGCCACCCCGTAAATGTTGAGGATTTTGAGGAATTCAAGATGGCGTCCATGGTAGTCACAATATAGGATTTTGTATTTAAATTTAATAAATTATGGGGGTATAATTCTTTTTATTTTTCAATAGGGAAACATTTATTTAAACAAATAAAAAGTTTAAGTTGATCTGAAATACCTTCATTTTGAAAATAATCATGATGGAAACTTAATTTGGGTAAAAAAAATCCTTATTTATTTTAATTTCAACATGCATTTGTATCAAAATTTATGCAATGTGGGGTGGGTGCTTTGAGCATCATGTTGACAAGGTGAAACAAAAGTGGCTAGAACAAATCAATTAATTTAAAAAAAAAGTTATTGAGAAAATCTCACTTGAGATATTGCGGGGGGAGGGGGTCAAGCAAAATCACACCAAAAAGGGGAGGGAGGGGTACAAAATTTGAAAAAAAGAAACCCATCAAGTTATTTAAGGACGTCCCCTAAGAATATTAGATTAGATAGATTAGGCCAGAAATTTTTGGTTTTCTGATAACTATTTTTTTCAAGCAAATTAAAATTATTTTAATTTATTTTATTTCTTCAGCAACATAAAAAACTAATCAGAACATTTTCTACTGATGGTTACTTCTGAATGAAATAAAGGCAATAAATTATCTTGAACTAATTATTTATTTCTTTTAATGCTTTACTATAATTATTATAAACTCAATTAATTTTAAATTCATGCAAAATATTATAAAACAAAATATAGAGATTAAACCTCAGTGTTAAAAAACACTACTTTTTTTTACAAAATATGTTTATTTTATTAAAAAACCTATTCCAAACTTAATTAAAGTAAAAAATAACGTTATATTTAGTTTCTTTGACCCAAAAAATATATATATATGATGTATCGTATGCCGTATTTTTATTTTGAAAAGTATTGATTTCAATGGAGGCCATTTTGGACGCTATCGATCTTGATTTATAAAAACCCCTCAATATTTGAAGAGTGGCATCAATCGGTTCTGAAATATACACCATCAACACTACCAGAAACCGTCATAAAATTCCATACATATTCCAGTACACACTTTTCGAGTGGGCACCCTGACTATAGAAAACAAGTAGTGCTTAAAGTATGTAATATTTGGGCTACTTAAAAAATTAATTTTATTTTGAGTTTTTATTCTGAAAAGTTGCAATTCAAACAATATTAAAAATGTTACTGCTACTACTTCTGCTGTAAGAAAGAATTTAGAACAAGCGAAGAAAAAACTTACCAGCGTCCATCTGACCTAAAAAAGAAATTTTTATTAAAAATGTTTAAAGAACCTCTATCATGAAAACTTGAATTAAAAAAAAAATTTTTTTAAACCAAATCTGCTTTTAATTTACTAGTATTGGAATTTTTTAAGGATAAAGATTAAAGACTGGAAATTTTAGTTTATCGAACTTATAAAAACGTTTCAAAACGCAGTTAGTTTTAAATGTCAAAAATATACCCTTCTGTATGAGATGAATAAGGCGCATGGAATTTTAATGGACTGAATTAACTCATGGTTAGATAAAACAAAAAATTATAAAAAGAGATAAACTTAAATAAACGACAAATGAAGTTAAAAGGAATAATGAGTTTTGTATTTGTACAATAGTAATACTTGGGATGGCATGTTAAATTGACAAAAAACCTTTTTTTAAGTTTCAAAATGTTCATAATTTAACTTAGTTACTTTCTTAAAAGCATTTACAAGAGTATATTTTATGAAAAGGGAGTAAAGTAAAAAAAACTTTTAACTGAACAAACAAACAGTTCAATGATTTTGTAAGTGACTTTTAAGTGAGTAAGTTGCATTGAAACTTACTCCAAATAACTATAAACAGTTACTCCCGGTCTCATACTGAGATGTCTTACACAAAACAGAAAACATAACAACAACATAATTAAAATGCTGCTAATACAAATGACAAATAACTTTTCGTTTATTTTGATGGAATCATTTTATTCATAAGAAAAAACCTAAATTTGCTATGACTGAAATATTTTACGAACCTCACTCAAATTATGAATAATTTTCGAAGTTATCCTTAATTTATGACCTTTTACATTTTTTTGCCTATGGCCGATACTTTTATTTTCATTCATCAATCCATGGAATGCCGAGATTAATTCTTCCTAAGCGTTACCCTACCCACATCTGTGGGCCGAAACCACGGAGGTACATGAGATAATTACCTGCTAAGGCCCCACAACCCTATGTTACAGTTTACATTTAACATTAACACTAGCATTTGTTATCATTTATTTACACTAAGAATAAACATATATTAGAACCCGGCTACGTAGTCAGATACTCAAACTATATGCCAGTATGTCCTCTTTATGTTACACTATAACTCAAGGAATACCTCAACAAAAATCCAGATTCTACATAAAAGATCAGTACTTTCTTTGACTTTGTCGAAACTTTTCTAACTCATGCATTTGTCGAGACTAACCGATAAAACTCCAGCACAACGAAAATTAACTAAAAAGCCCTAAAAAGGGTAAAATTATTTATCTAAAAGAAGTGCTTACCTAAGAGTCCCAAAAGGGCAACAATCATCAAGGCGAGTTGGATAAAGTTAGACATCCTGCAGAGAGTACGAAAGGAGATGAGCTCTGGAACTGAAGACAGAAGATATGGTGTACTCTAATAGTAAATAAGACTGACTTATATACTATTTCACATCAAATAGTTGTTTCACCTCATTACACTCTAAGAGTGTTTTATGATTTTAAAGTCAATACCATGGAACATAAAAAGAAACAAGAAATGTAATGAAATATGTAAGTCTGTGAAAAAAATATTTAGCTGATGTCATACAGTTATTTTATTTCCTTTCGTCAATCTCGGATGTTATTGTAAGATGTTTTAGACGCCCGTTGGTATTAATACAGAATATTTTGTGTTTGTTCTCATTTTGTTGTGAATTTAGCTCTTGTAATAAAAGTAGGTTCTTATTTCCAGTGAAAACTGCTATTAATGTTTTAAAATAACCTTGCTAAATAAAAGATGCAATAACCAATCACTCGATCAATCACAAAAAACTTATCCTCCAAGAGAGTTAACACATCTAAATAAAAATCAAAGATGTTATCGTCACGAAATACTATAAAGAAATATATAAGAATTGTTTAATAGCACTGGGCAACAGTGAAAATGTAAAATTGAAGAAAATATCCAAATATATGTAATTTCAGCCTGCTAAACACGAATATGGCAATAAAAATTCGATCTTGGTTCCGGGGTTTTTTTTTCAATTTGTGTCGTAAACATGACTTTTGATTTACTCTGATCAAATGCACCCAAAATAGTTTTTAAAGACCTTATAGATGACTTTTAATGTGTTGAGCTAGAAAGATTAGATACTTTAAATGTGTAGAGAGAGTATTTTGAGTCTTTACAATGTTCATGGCATTTATATTTTCAAAAGTGGAACGTATATTTGTTGTATTGAATACAGAGTTCGCCAAGTGTTACATTCTCAAAGGAACAGACAAATTTTTAAAATTCCTATTGAAAGTACCGGTTTAAGTAAGTTTAAGTCAAGTGAGCACAGATACTCAAATCATATTCCATACACTAAATACGGTTTAGGAGCTACTGAATGTGTTTATTAGTATCTTTAATGCGCGGAACCTATTTAATTGGAATGGAAGGCAATTTACAACTATTACGTAGCAAAATCATTATAAAACTTAATAATTTTGGCAAAATTTTTGCTAAGATGCTACTTGTTTATTTGGTCCGAGTCCATTTTTATTCTATCAAACCTTTTGTATCCAAGTGAAACATTATTCTATAATTTCCATCAAAATAACGATAAAATTTTGTATGACAGGGACAAAATATTCGTATTATAATATGTTTTATCCATTTGTTGTATGCTTAAAGGCATTCTAAATAAATATTACTTATATTCATGCCTAAATTATAAATTTATACTGAGCAATGTTTTAAAAATTGCAATATTTCTGCACTAATCACAGTATAATATGACCCCTCTATATTTCAGAAACATAAACCAACCCATAATTTTTATGATGATATTCGTGTTTAGAATGTAAAAATGAATAGGAAATGACTACTTTTATTATTTTTACACGAACTTCGTCAAAAATTGTTGCTTAGTGTAATGAATGGCGTTTTGTTTTAATATTTAGTAAAGTTAAAACTACATTTCGTTCAGGAATTTCCTTCATTTTTCTCCATAAAAGAATTCTAATAAAAAGTAAGAAAATATTCGTAACAGGCTTGAAATTTTTTACAATGAGGATGGGTATAGGTACCCATAGGAAATAGGGGTAAATTTGGAAAGTACTTTTTTAAAACGTGAAAAACTTTGTTTCATTATAAAATATGGCGGCAATTGGCCGTTGTGATTGGATGTATAATGAGTTGTTTGACAGTACTTGCTTAATAACTGCGACCTTATCAGTAATCTAAAAAATCCCTCGAAGAGTTCTCATCATAACCACTCTCCCCTCTGTTTGTAAGAAATAATGTGAGAAATATGAAAATTATGTAGTTACGAAAGTCATTCAGTTATTGAAAGTTCTCCACAGTAGAGTGGAGCACCTTCGACATTTTTTATTTAACTATTTTTCTAATTTTTCTATACAATGATATTTATTCAAACACAGCTAATATGTATTAAATATACTTCTTTGCGCATCTAATAACAATTTTTACAACCAATTATCTCTTTTAGGAAATTCTTAATAGCCTCTATTAATGTCCCTAAGGTGTCCGTCCGACTGGCCCACCTTAGGACACTTTACAAAATTGCATAAAAATTATAAATGTTATTTTAAAAATACAAAATTCACACTAATTAATGAAAAAGATTGAATAAAAATGAAATTACTCTTTTAGATTTGGCAAAAAATTTTCTTTTTCTTTCCTAAAATATCAATGGGTACGCGTATATAACCTCGACATATTTATAATAACATAAATACACTTCTTTTATTAAAAAAATGTTTTTGAAACTAAAACTGATTTTAACAGAGAAAACAGGTACAAATAATTATTAAGATGCACCAAAGATTCCAAAACACGTTGAAGAGTATATTTTAAAGACATTTATTAGTAAAGCACGAGTTTATAACTATAAAATTGCGTCTGAAAAGTGGAGTGTCCCAAGTTGCCCCACTCTCCCCTTCTTTTGCTCAACTTTTGTTAACCGCAGTAGAAAGTATTAATCAAAAATCCTTCGAAGGATATCTGCAAATCCTAAATTTGGATCCATCTTTTTTGTATTTAAATTCAAAACAATGAAAAATTTTTAATTTAAAACAATTGTAACTGCAAGCAATTTTATTTGTAAGGAAATTAGAACAATTGTAGTTGATAGATTTAAACTTTATTTGGGAATTTTATAAATTACATTGCTTTTTAGTTGGCTCCGATGATTCCATTCAAAGCATCCAAAGCTGGCGTGGTCAAAAATGTCTGTAAAACAAAATTTAATTATTCTACTAGAATATAATTACTATCTCTCAGCAATGTAAAATATTGAAATGCTTGTATAAATTTAATTAATTTAACATTGAATGATCAAAAGCAGAGTTTCTCATCGTCAGATGGGAACAATTACAAATTCGGAAAATGCTAATCATAAAATGCTAATCATCGGCTGCTAATCATAAAAAGCACCACTGCCAATGGAGTAGCAAAAAAATATATGTAAGAAATCGTTATAAGATATTCAAATCCAAGCAAATGGAATCGGAAACTTCTGGCACCTTACCATTACCATATTTCTAGATCAATAAATAAAACGCTGCTTAAAAAAGGTCGGATGGAGATCAAGAACCGGAATGCCTTCCATTTTAAGCTTTAAATTTTATTTTGTCCTCCATTTCTGAGGGACTTTTACTAATGATTTCACATTTTACATTTTCAGTTTCTTAAAATTTAAGAAGCATATTTTTCCCACCGGGGGAACCTTAGACACGGAGAGCGACTTGCATATAATTGATCCCACTAAAGGTAGAAGCATAAAGTTGCCAATTATAATTATTTGGCGATTATTTGCTAATTTTGTGAAAATAAGCATGCAATGAGTTTTTAATTTCTGAGAGTACCTATAAAATAGATATATAATATTTTTCTTTTCTAACCCTTGACCACTATTCACTTACCCTCTTGCTGACTGATATGGTATTTTATCCCTCTCTGATACACTAGGGGGGTCTGTCCTTATGCTTAAAATTATGCTATCCTTGACCACTAGTCTGTTTTCCATTTTATTGGCTGACTTAGTATCTCTTCACCCTCATTACACTAGGACCATGGGCGTCATTTAGGCCCCCCCAAGGTTTCCACTGTTATGTGAAAAATTGCTGCAAGTCCATTGAAAACTCTGTAACTTCCACAAGGAGCATCGGTTTTAACCCAAAAAGTCCGAAAAGGAGTTAAAACACTACTTTTGAGGGTTAAATTTCAAAATTTTCTGGGGGGGTGAACCCCCAAACCCCCTCCTGACCTTTGAAGCCTGTTATACAATTTTCCTCCCTTGAAAATTCTGCCTCTTAACAAGAAGCGGTTCCCTTTGGAAACCAAAGAGTTTGAAAAGGAGGTAAAGCCCTGGTTTAAAGGGGAATTTTCAAAAAGGAGGATCTCTGCCCCCCCCTTGAAATCTTGACATTTATAACTTTTTTCTCAAGAAAATTCTGTGCTTTACAAGGAACTTTTCTTTTTGGATGTAACCCAAAGGGCCGGCCTCAAAATGAGAAATCTACACTACTTTAAGCGGAAATTTCCAAAAAAATTTCTGGGGGAGAACCCCCAGACCCCTCTTTAAAATTTTTACATTTAAATGTTATACAGTGTATTTCCCTTCAAACTTCTGTCACTTACGTGAAGCAGTTCCCTTTGGGTGTTACCCAATGAGGTTGCAAAGATGAGGACAAAACACTAGTTTAAAGGGGAAAAAAATTCTGGGGGAAGATCTCCGGCTCCCTTTGAAACTTTGACGTTTATTTGTAACTTTTTTTCACTAGAAAATTCTGTGGTTAACGAGGGACTGTTCTCTTCGGATGTAACTTAAATGGTGTAAAAATGAGGCAAAATTTCAAAATTTTTCTGGGGGGGAACCCCCAGCCCCCCATTTTAACTTAGAGGTCACGTTATAAAGTTTCAACATTATGAGTAATATTATTCAAATACTACTTTTAAGTTTTCTAAATCTTTTCGTGAAAATGTACTCATTAGGGGGTACCTTAAAAATGACGTTGAGTCAACCCCTCCAAAAAATAAAGTCTGGTTACGGTAAGCAACTAACCCAGCCCACTTAAATAATCCTTGCCCCCCCCCCAACCAAAAACTGAAATGACGCCCCTGACTAGGAGTGATGGTCAGTTATGCATCACGCTTTTTAATACTTTTTCCTACCGAAATTCTTCTCCATTAGTATTAACCTAAGGTCAAAAGTTAATTTAAAAAAAACATTAAAAGGTAATTTCATTCAGTTATAATACATGATACTTTCGTTCGAACAAATTTATGACATTTTGTGCTCCAATTAAAAAAAAACTCGCTCCAAAGAGATTGACTTTACCCTACTAAACACGTGATCAGTTTGCCACATTTTAGGTTACATTATAGTGATCGATTTATAAATGCAGGCGGGCTAGCATAAAAAAGTCGAGAAACACTGATTTACAATATTACTTAATACACGACTCGTGTTCATAAAAATTGCAACACCAAGAAGGAATTGTCCGATAAACTTGAAATTTTCAGGGTATATTCAATATGGTTTGTTATTTAAATGATTACAAATTCAGAGCTATAGCGCATGTGTGAGATGAGCAGCGCCTTTTCAATCACTAATTTAATGGTATATGTAGGGGGCTGTAACGGGTGGTTAAGAAATTGTAAGAAGGTTGTCTGCCGCTGATTATCTTGTCATTTGAAGTCATTATACCCCTTTACCTTAAAGGATGCCATATGAGCATTTAACAGTGTTTGAACGAGGATCAATGATAGGCCTACCTGAATGGTGTTTTTCACACTGTGTTACCGATGCTCAGATGAAATCCAAATAGTGATATGGGTGTAATATAATAATAATAAAATAGTGATATGGGTGTGAAAGCAGAGGTCCCAAGATGGTCAGGCGAGTTGAAAATCGGGGACTGAACGCCTCATAGTCATGTCAGCACGTGATCAAAGAGACTTCATTCGCATGACAGTGCCGGATCACTCAGCGACTTTTCGACATCTTTCAAATTGTCAAAACACTGCTACAGGTGTATCATTGTATGCTACAACAGTTAATCGGTGGTTGCTCCACCAAATTCCGCGAATTTATCGTTCTTTCCACAAAAATTTTTCTTCGCGTGATTAATAGCAACAAATGGCCCGAAACGAATCCAATTTTAATTTTCATCAACATGACACCCACATCGGCTTTGGACGCTATACTGTAAAACGCCATCTTTTGTAGTGTTTTATCTTGCGTCATACCACACGAACGCCCAGCGTTATGAGCTGGAGCACTATTGAGTATCATGGGCAACCTTATGAGATTAGAAATGAAGGTGATCTGAACAGCCACAAATGCTTTAAAAATTTTTTGGAGCTAAAAGTTATACCCTACCTATGAAGCATTCTTGAAGCTAAATTTAATCAAGACAAACCCCGGACACATGTTTTTTGGAATGTTCCAAACTTCCATTATATTCATCAAAAGCAGTTTCTCTTTCAGCAAATTTCTTCAACCAATATTTCACCTATGGAGCTTGATTGAAATTTCGTTGATTAGTCCTCATGCTCAAAATGCTTCTTCTGTTGCCAGATTTGGTAAACTGTGGGTTAGCGAACAATCTTTAATGAAAATCTCCTCCTCAGGCAAAAAAGCAATCTGTTTGATTCAATGACGTGTCGTATAGAGGCTCTCACTGCTGCGCGTATGGACTACATAAAACACTGATTTTCGATATTTAATTTTGTTCCTTTGTTCTAAAAATTTAATCATTTATTTGCATCTACAAAGGTGACCAGTTATGCAAATTTCATCAAAATCTAACAAGTCCTTCATGGTGTTGCATTTTTTATGAACACGAGTGTATAATATGTGTTGTATATTTTGTAATTTTTATTTTGTATATTTTGTAAATTTTCATTTTCTTTGTTATATTTAAAATAATTTCATAGAAGCTAAGAGTTTTTTAGGTTGATTTGTGAGTCAATGAACTTACGTTCAGTAAATTTTGTAGGGTCTGGCTTTTAAATTCTCCATTTTATAGCCCAAAATCATATTTGTTCGTATTCTTTCCCTCCTTTCCTCTAATGCCACAAAAAATGCAAAACCTTTTTGATTGGTTTTCTATCTAAAAAGGGGGATAAAAATAAAATGTTTAGCTGTTATTAAAAATTCGTTGTAAATAATCTAATGAATTATTAAAATTTAGCAGTATTATTTATTTCTAACGTACTGCTGTTTCAGTAAATTTTTAGAATTGTATTGCTTACTCCAATGCAATAAGGTGTAACTAATTATGAAACACATTTTACTTCACACAATTAAAACGGCACTCAGGTCATCAAAATTTATAAAAACATCTCTAATACCGTAACTCCATGTTTCTCTCAACGTTAGAAGTGCTCTAGTCTAGTGAAAATTACAAATTTTATGAATTTTTACTCAGATTAAGAATTTTTTTTAAACCCTGTGTAAAAAGTCGAATTTCTAAAAACTTTTAGGGGAATGACCCCCAAACCCCTTTTTCAATCACGAGACTCAGTGTTACCCACAAATTTTTAAAATTTTATGCTCCAAAGTTAAAATCATACCATTTAAATTTCTAAAAAGGTTCACTTAACCTCTATGAGTCTAATGTGTGAATGGAATCAGAGTAAACAAAATAGGGGCCAAATCTCTGCCTACGTGATATATAAATCAAGCTATGGGCCTGTGGGAGGCATAGAAAAAAGAGGTCATGGCATAAAAAAGATTGCGAAACACTGCTGTAACTGTTTTTAAACATTACAGGTGAAATGTTTGATTGTTGAATGATTTTCAATGTAAATTTCAAAAGTTAAGTATTTGAAACAGGCATAGTAAAAGTAATAAAAACAAATAGAGAATAATTGGTTTTATTTTTAATTTCTAAGAATACATGGTTCACTTGTTGGCCCCGATGAGGTCGTTCAAACCATCCTCAGCCGCGTCAAAAATGTCTGGAAGAAAAAATAAATGAGAAGTTAATTTTTATACAACTTATCCATCAAAGATTTCTTTAAAAAATCTGTTCTAAGTTTGTTGTAACAAAGTTTAATTTCATATTAACGCTGTGATAATCCACATGGGGAGGAAGAAATAGTGAATGCAGTAATATTGTGATAATACATACTTTTTTTATTCTAGAAAACAATCATAATGTTGTCTTGGTACCATTAAGTACTTAAGAGAGGTTCACCATGAAAATATTTTTTAATTTAAAATGCTTCAATACTTATCATATTTTCAAAACATATTAAAGCTTGTAAGGTTTTAGTAAGAAATTATTTAGTTTAAAAACACTTATAATATTAATAGCAACACATTCAGTGAGGTTTAGGCTTACTTCCAGAGTTACCGCCGTGGTTGTGATGATGATGATCTAAAATACAAAAGGAAACGAATTATTCGATTTCCTTAAATTCGTTCTCTCCCCTTCCAAGAAAAAGGATATGATGATAGTTTTAAAAAGGTACTAATTCTTTCCCCGTTACTTTCTTAAAGGTAAATGCAGTTCAGATTCTGACCTTAAATCGTGATGTTAATTCTCTGTTAATTGTTGTTTTTCATTTATCCTTAGATACTGAAAATCATCGCATTGGTGTTTTTATAAAAGTACAAAACCGTCCTAGATTTTTATTATTTTATTATTACCTAAATTTTAAGGATTGAGTTCATTTTAAAATTTTTGAAAAGTTACGTGGATTATTAAAAAAAAATTTTACCCATCTCTAGAAGAATAAAAATTAATTTTTGAACCATTTATATCGGGACAATTGTAAAATTTATGAACTGCATCAAATAATATGTTAAAATTGGGAAAAGAATTTTATTACAATAATTTAAAATATTTTTTTTTAAATTTACAAAATCAGATAAAAATAAGACATTTAAATGCAATAGATATTTTAAAGTAATTCTGAAGACTAACAAATAAAGAGTAAGCTTACAAGTGAAAATAGCATTTCCAAACAACAATAAAAATATTACTTCTAGTACTGGACTGTAATATAGAATTTATGATAAATAATATAAATAACAAAGTACTTACTAGCTTCAATCTGACCTAAAAAAGTAATGCTCGTTAAATGATGTTTAAATAACTTATCATGAAAACTTCGTAAAATATTAATTGATTTAAAGCAAAAAAAATATATCTTTTAGTTAATTTTTAGTGGTATTTTTAAGAAATAAACATTGAACATTAAAAAAGTATAAACTATAAAAACGTTTCAAAACGTACTATTAAATGTTAAAAACTATTTCTTTTTTGTATTAGATGAATGGGGAGCATGAAATTTTAAAAGATTAAACTAACACATAGTTTGATACTAATCCATCTGAAATAAATTAAAAGTTAAGTTAAAATGACTTTTGGATAAGATATTAAGATTTTATTAGAATGTTTTTAGTTGGGATTCAATTGTGCTATTGTTATAATATCTCGTACTTGGGGCACATATTAAATAGACAAGCAAACCTTTTTAATTCCAAAATTTTTATATTATGTTTATTTATTTTCTTAAAAGTATTTACAATGGTATGTTTTAAAATTTTATAAAAGGACTTTTGTAATAAATTTGGTTTTAACTGATCAAACAACCAGTTCTTGGATTTTTAAGCGCCTATGAATGACCACCGTTTCATGTGACGTTGGGTGTTTCCTATGCATTGAAACTTACTCCAAAGGAAATGTAAATAATACCTATTATGTTACACTATAACTCAATGAATACTTCCACAAGAATCCAGATTCTGCTTCAAGATCAGGACTTTCCTTGTCACAACTTTTCAAATTCAGGGATTTTTCAAGAATAACCGATAATACTCCAGCGCAAAGAAAATTAAATTAAAACCCTCAAGCCTTAAAATGGAGAAAATTTATTTATCTAATAAAGTGCTTACCTAAGAGTCCCAAAAGGGCAACAATCAATAAGACAAGTTGGATAAAGGTAGACATCTTGCAGAGTGGGAAAGGAGATGAACTCTGGAACTGAAGTAAGAAGATATGATGGTCCACTATGGTGTATAGACTGACTTATATACTATTTCACTTATGGCTGTTTCATCTAATTACGCTTTAAGAGTATTTTATGATACTTAAGTCGATACCATGAAACATAAAAAAAAGAACAAGACAAATGTAATGAACAATGAAAAAGTGTGTGAAGGAATTATTTAGCTGTTATTTTATTTCCTATGTCAATCTTGGAACAATTTTATTGTAAGGTGTTTTAGATGTTTTTTCTTTGCGGTATTGTTCGTGTTTGTTCGTATCTATTGTTAATTTAGCTCTTGAAATACAACGTAAGTTTTTTTCCAGAGAAAATCCCCTTAGATTTGTTATTAATGTTTTAAGATAACCTTAGTGTGTAAACGATGCAAAGAAGTATTTTAAGTTTTAAATTTTGAAAGCCCTATTAATTCAATTCAATTACTGTATTAATGAAAAATGAAAATCAAAAAAGGTTATTGTCTAAGAGAAATGTTAAGAAATAGAAGAATTTTGTAATGACATTTTTTTTAATGTTTAGAAGTTGAAACTAGATTTTGTTCCAGCATTTCCTACATTTTTTCCACTTAAAACAGTTTTACGAAAAAGTAAGAAACTATTCAGAACTAGCTTGAAATTTTTAATGATATCTATGATTTGATTTACTTCGTACGATTCAAGTAATTCTTGCATAAAAAATAATTATATTTAATTTAACACCTTTTCTGTAAGAGTATATATGATAAAACGAATTAAAATTTGTACTTATATCTTCAATAATGACCTTTTTACCAATATTTTAATTTTTTGAACGGGGTCAAAACTAAGCCTGTAGTATAATGGCATATAGAAAACTCTTCATTTTCTTGGAATAAAATATAAGTTCTGTAAGTGCCATATAACCCTTTAGAACGCGGAGGCCAGGTTGGCGAAACTCGGACGTTGAAACAAATATTCACAGAAACTCTCCTTTTCACTATAAACGGATAAAACTATCTGAAGCTGCTATTAAGGTTTCTAACATTAACCACCTACAATTTCAAGAACATGGAATTTCTAAGATTTGCGATTTTGCATCTGAATTTGGATGGCGCTGAATTAGGTTTTATCATAAAAATCATTATGCTATTTCACAAAATCCGTTATAAAATTACCTTATTCCTTTAAAAATTTACCAGTACTGCAACTTTGTTCTAAAATGCCAGCGTTTTGCTACCACTCAATATTCGGACTGGGAGTTTTTCTTTATCCAGAAACTAAAATGGGACAGTTTTGGTTCTAAGATGAATAGGATTACTGTGTGAAATTTCTGTGAACAAAACATATTGGAAGAAAAAGCCTTTTTATCTTGATTCTTGTAAAAAAAGGTTAGGTATGCGTGTTTTACGTGTTTAAACATGAAACACAGAGTTAGTTATGGCAGGATTAGGGGGAGAATATCTATAGTTCAATAATTTTTAGATATCTATGAGTCCGTTGTATAACACACAACGAAAGTATAACATTTAAAAGAATTCTGAAATGCTTTTGTACCAAAACTTTGAGTTTTTTTTCTCAAATGTGTACTTTTATTGGTAGAAAAATTGTAATAGGAAAACAGAAACACTAAAAGATAAAACTAAAGCAATGTACTCGTAGAAGAATATTTTATGACAAGTAGACAATAGCATTATAATCATTTGAACATATTACTAAAAAAAAATATTTCAAGCTCTCTCACATTTTTACATAATTTTATAACATTACATTCATAACAAGAGATATTTAAGGGAAAGGAGGGTAAGAGCACGCAGTCGGGTAAATGTACGCAGTGTTTTTTCCCCTGTTGGCAACATTAGAAGGGGGATCAATTATTTATCAAATGGACACATGTATCGTAAGCTATATTTACAGACTGGCATCATTGTTTTCATACATCCTGTATTTTATTTATCAGATAAAATATGGTTTCTTTGAGTTAGCATTGAATTTTTCTGCGAAGAAATTTTAATTGTTTTGAAAATAAAGAACTAAGGATTGTTTTCAAAGTGAATACCAATGTGAATGTGATGTATACCTTCTTCTGAACAACTTGGCTTCGTTGGAAACTTACGTTCAGTAAATTTTTGAGGCTCTAGCTTTTAAATTCTCGATTTTATAGCCCAAATTCATTTTTGTGCTTGATCTTACCCTCCTTTCCCCTATCAGGAGTTCCACTTTCTGTTGGATCCACTTTTCTATTGATTTTAATAAATTTTTGTAGCTTTTTTTACTAAACATTTTCTACAATTTTTAATACTGGGAGTTTTTTTCCCACTTTGTAAATATTATTATCACAAATCTGTTGTATAAAGCTTTTTAAAAAATAATAAAAATTTCAATATTATCATTATAAATTTAACATTTAATTAAATTCAGTTTATTTGATTTATTTGAAAGTTACAAAATTTCTATGAAAGTAATTTTTTAAGTAAAAAGATTTTTATTTTACCAATGTGCATTAAAAAATACCCTTTGACCTTTTTTAAATTTTGCAACCTGCCTTTTTATTTTATAAAATTTTAGATATTTTGTAACGAGTGACATAACCTGTAAGTGTAAGACATTCATAAAAAACAGTTGTCCTTAAACTATAAAATCTGAATGTGAGAAACAAAGAAAGCCGATTAAAAGACACAACATTCTTATATAGGTTATTTAAGCTGTGAAGTTATTTTTTTTAATTTATATTTGTACTTGAAAAAGACGCTTCCTCATAAAATTAACATTAGCTTCATGCCCTAACAAATATGGTACCTGATCAGTAGACAATTCTAAAATGCAACAACAATACTAGGTCACATGAATTCCTCTCTATACACTCCTGCTTTAAAAATTTAATTTATTGGATATTTTGTATTTTTTCCTTTGTACATTATTTTTGTATATTTTCGTAAATTTCTTCTTTTTTGCGTTTTGGGTAATTCTATTCCTTTATTTATGGACATAATGTAAAAATAATTATTTTATATTTAGACAGGGTACACGGCACATGAGACCTTTAAACAATACCACATTTAATTTTAAAAAACAGTGTTACATTTAAGTTATGGTTGGCTGTCTCCCGATGGTTCCTTTCAAGGTTTAATATATCTTCAGTAAGTAAGAACTCTATGAGAAGGATACCTATTTAAGTCAGACTTTAGATTCGGAATTACTTTGCTCTGTATTTGAATTTTGTATTGCTAAAATATAATATCAACTTTTAAAATATGTAAATTGTACCGTAATTAACACCCCATGGTTCCAGCAATTAATTAGGGAGAGAGCTAGGAGCTTCGAAATCAAGTGAAACAGGTGGCGCATTATTCAAAGTGTTTTCAGCTCTAAAATAATGAAAGTACTTGAGTATGAGTACATACACTGCTTTAAAAATTTAATTCATTGGCATTTTTGTATTTCTTTCCTTTAAGCATTGTTTTGGTAAATTTTCGGAATTTCCTTTTTTTTTTGCCTTTTGGGCAATTATATTCTTTTTTTATTAACTGTAATGTAAAAATAATTATTTTTTGTTGACAGTGAGTCACACTTGATACTTTTGAATACAACACTTTATTTTAAGAAACAGTGTTACATTTTAGTGATGTCGGCTGGCTCCAATGAATCCGTTTAATAAGTCTTCAGCCTTGTCAAAGATGTCTAAGGAGAAAAGATAGGTACATAAGAGAATATATTTCACAAAACGTTTAACTTTTAATAAGAAGGGATCTTCATTGAACGAAATACTATATGATGCCATTTAATTATTATTCTTTGAAATTTTTCCTTTTATTAATTAATTTAAGAAATGTGAGTGGGTTTTAATTCTACTAATTTAATTAAATCCATTTAATCAAAACCAAAAGTAGAAAATCACTTCCAGAGTTTGGGTGGTGTCCTGAAACAAAGAGACGGATAATTAAATTCCCGCAAGCGTAATATAGTCCATAATTAAATATATTTCATTAGTTTTCTATTATAAATAAAATGTTTATCCTATAAATAAATATATACTTACGGCTGCATTCAATTTGACCTGAAAAATAAAAAAAATGTAAGATACATGATAATTAAAAGTATTTTATAAACCCACATTCAACAAGTTATACAAAAGATAGCACATTGAATTACCACACCACTTCAGTACAGCTTTTCTTAAAGCTTCTTCACCCATTCTAGGGTGTCCCATAAATGTTAAGTCACACTTCTAAGGGGGATAGTAGACACCTAGACGAGTCCAAATTGCATAGGATTTGGGGGGCCCAGACCAAATCCCAGGGAGTTAAAAAGTGGAGCGACACCCCAAAAAAATTATTGAAAAATTCAATTCGTAGAAGACTACTATTGGTAAAAATTTAATTATGGTCTCAAATTTTGTGGTTTAATATAATCTTTAAAATTATCTTAAAAGGTTTCACTTTAAAAAAAATTATTAAGTTAAAATTAAAAAAACCACAAAAAAATGCGAAAAAACTGTCAAAACTTTATTTTGTATTTCGAAATCCTTTCTTTTGATTGGATAATGCTTAAATTTTTGCATAAGAATTAATTACTTAAAATACTTCTTATTTAGCTGGAATATTTTTATTACAGTTTCAACAAATTTACCTATTATCTTCGTTCAATAAATCTATGTTCAAGAATTGTAGTTACTTTTATTTAACCGAGGAAAAATCATAAAAAATCATTTTTAAATTAGCCTTAGTACACAACTTATCTCGGGGGGGGGGTTATATTTGAAACTGAAGAAAATATATGTTTTAAAAACTCTACTGACGAGACTTTCTTTAAATAAATGAAATTATACATGGTAATAACCTATTTCAATCCTGAATTTCTATTAAGGACCATGGCAGAACTTTTAGATACCCTCGTTATGCAACAATTTCAGCTCGTTACAGGTTAAACTCGAACTTCTCAAATTACACCTTCCTATTAACCACATTTCCGCTCAAAAATAACCTTGTTTAATGATAAATTACTGAACTTACTGAGCATTCCCAAGAAGGCAATGATCAAGAAAACGAGCTGAAGGTATTCCATGGCTAAGGACTTCGAGGCTGAAGAGAGGAAGGTTTGGGAATAGATGGTGTGCTTTCTGATATACAGTTTTGAGCGTCTATTACGAGTATTCTATTTGATGAGTATATATTACGAAATAAAGTAAGTCACCACCTGTCAAAAGTTGATGAGTAACGGCTGATTTATAGCTTTTACAAATATAGTAACACGTAATGAGTACTTATAAAAAAGTTACTATTGCTCTGATAAAATATTTCCTTATCAGAACTAATTTTTTTAAAGTTATATTTTTAATTATTATGGTATATTATATACATTTAATTGCTTCATAAATAAAAGAGAAATAGGTTAAATAAGAGTCACCAAATTTATGTAAAAAAATATATTACTCTAATTCAGTTTATTTTATATATGATGTTTTACCTGAATCCGTTTTTAAAACATTATAGTTTTTCCTCTTTACAAGTTTGTTTTATTTTAGTTGTAGTTAAAAACTGTTATAGCTATGGTGGGTTTAAGGGTGTAATGAGGTACAATGCCCCAACGTTTTTTATTCTTTTATAATGATAAATTCTTCGAAATTTTAAGTGTGTCAGAAGTGGAAGTAAATCTGATAAACTGTAAATAATGTCTGTAATAATTGGTAATATGAAGTCCTCTGAAGTCTATTTCACTCGTTACCTTCTGACTATTCGCCTGATATTTTTATCCCGCCATGAAACCTCTTGATGTATGTTTACAGATATTATGGTAAATCTTTGAAATGAAAGTGAGGCTAAATTTATACTCTTTAATTCAACGCTCTCATGTATTCCTGAATTGGAAAACTGGAAATTCCGTACCAAAAGTTTAAATATATTAAGTACTCGCAATGAAATATAAAGAAAATTTTTCCTAATGGGCATGTAAAACATTCTTTACGCTCTCGTTATGTGCATAATGTATACGTCGTTTGAAATTT
The DNA here is from genome assembly GCA_963680715.1 of Tetragnatha montana. Lineage (NCBI taxonomy): Eukaryota > Metazoa > Arthropoda > Arachnida > Araneae > Tetragnathidae > Tetragnatha > Tetragnatha montana. Next base: position 26,130,081 of record OY796680.1, read on the forward strand.
ATTTTTACAGCAAGAAATTTCTCTGAAAAACTTCACAAAATTTTTGATTCGTGTACCTGTCAGATCCGAAGCTTTTTTTTAATTGTGAACATTTTTATCACTAAATACACTTTGAGGAACAAACCGATTCAGAAAAAGATCGCTATCACCCTTTCAATTTACAACTCTCTCCATTATGTCTGGAACAAAAGACGACGGTGGAAAAAAAAACAGATCCTCCAAATCCTTCTTTCCTGCTGCACACGGAAGAGGCCATTGTATGGTCAAGCCTTTATATCGAGGCCCACGAAATCGAAAGTAAACAACGGCGTTGCGAAAGCAGAACAGATTATAAGGGAAGGAAGCTCCAAAATAGCTCCTTTCACAAAAGGTCGGAGGAGCCGGTTAAAAGGGTTACCCTTCCGTCTGCGTTTCCGATCAACGGAACAAAATAAACTTTTTTCTATCTCTCAGGTATTTGTAAGAGTGAATTATTATTAGGATAAAGCCTTTTTTTGTATGACGGATGAAGAAAAGAAGGGGCGAAGATTTCCCGAATGATTGTTGGTTAAAGTTTTGGTTGATTTGTTTTTATTTGCACGTGAGATTGTAGATGAATGATGCGCTTTGTGTGTGTAAACTCTTGTCACGATGTTTTGGAGATCATGTTTGTGGGTGAAAGTTTGGCGTTCGAAACTGACAATTTCGACCTCCTTTAAGAAAGAGTTAAATTGAAATTGTTTTGCTTTTGAAAGTTTATGAAATTTTCTGTTGTATCCTGTTTTCTCTTAATAAATTCTTAAGATAAATACCCTTTGCTCTTTTATTTCTTGATTTTAGAGATGTTTATGACTGTTTAAATTCATCGTCGCATTTGAAACGCTTATTTCAGAATATCAGCCATAAGAATATAATAGATAGAAAGGGATTTTTTTTTTCCTGAGCTCGGGGGTTCGACTTATTCCAAGTCATTATTTTAAGCCAAATTAAGTTATGATTACTAATAAAGCGTAAGCACAGGAAATATTTGAAAGTAAAATTAATAACTTTTAAGAATAAAAAAATCTATAAGTAAAAGTTTTGGTAAAGCGGTGTTAAAATTATTTACATTTTTCTTATGAGCACTTCAATACACTTCTTTACAACGAAGGCATTTTAAAAATCCCTATTCTTTCTTATCTTTAAAAGAAACTCAATTTTGTTTTAGTTTTCATTGTAAGCACGTTTTTCTAAAGTTCAACGTAACTCAAATACGAGACCAGTAAAAGTAATTTGTATTCAAAGAAAGACGTCGACGTTTACGACACAATAGAAATGTCCTTCAACCTAAAATGTCAGGCAAAAAAAACAGTTTAACCCCTGTAAATGTCAAGAATAGATTTAACCCTTACTTCTAGCCGAAACTCGGGAATAATTTTTCAAAATCTGTCACCACCCATGAAAGTACAGCAAAATCACTGACCTCACAAGGTGGCCTAGGGTTATCTCGTCTACTACATTAGTCTTCTTCGTAACACTTTTGCTCTCAAACCACTCTTCGAGAGTCGGGTCTTTTTTAAGAAGTCTCCGGCAGGATTAAGATCGCGTATGAAGAGCAGTAAGAATCCGTTCTTCACGCACTAGTGCTTTGCTACCGTGAAGAAAACAGTAGGAATTCATCATGCATCGGAACTGGGAACAATGGTGCTGAAAAAATAGCCATGTACATTGATTTTTTAAGTCCTTATCCCTTGTCTATGTTTATAAATTCCTCTCCTTCCTTTCTGAAGAGATAATAGGTTTCCGTAATTCTAAGATTGATGATATTCATCGCATAAAAGCGGTTAGTAACTGTTAAAAATAATGACCGTTCTTCTTACATCAGGCGCATGGAAAACATGATAAAACATCTGCAGGTTAATAAGGGTTAAGAATGTTTATATTTGAACTGCCTTAAAAAGAGTTACGAAGTAAGAAGCTTAAGATAGAAGCACTAGATTGGTTCCTCCTTTCTTTTCGAGATATTTTGCGCATAAAAAAGGGTTTATTACCATGATTTCTGGGGTAAAAATAATACATGAAATTGCTTCTTTAATAACAAGTGCGAAGGAGGAACGGTTTTACTATCTCAGTAATTTGAGAAAGAATCGTCGATAAAATTTTTTATATCATTCTGTTTAGTTCGTAACTTATACTTTAAATTTTAAATAAATCAATTTTTCAATAATCACACCAGATGTCCTAAAAAGGTTTTTTTATCGCTGTCCTAAATAGTCAAAAGTATAGAATTTTTAACGCAAATCTTAAGTCGAAACGCATGCCACACTCTTAAAGAAGATTGATTTTTATAAACCTTTAATTAAGATTTTATCTAAATGATACGAAGAATAAAACGATGAAGGCTTACACGAAATACGAATACGAAAAAGTTGGGTTTTCTATGAAACATAAAGGTCTCTTCAGAAATATTGTAACTGAAGAACAAAAATTTTATCATGATTCCTGGCAGGAAATATTAATTTAAATAACTCGATGAAGATTTTTTTCAAATAAAAATGAAAATGACATAACCTGCACCTTCCGTTATTTGAGGACAAGAGTGCATTTCACGTTTTACATTAACTGGTCTATTTAACTTTATTCTTGTGAAGATACTTGGATTTGACCCCAGAATTAATTTTTGTTTACTTCTCCTAACGGGTCAAACTAATGACACGAATCAATTAGCTTCTTTCAACTAAGATCAAACAAAAACGGTCAGAGGTCATTCTTTTGACCCATGTCAAGAAAATAACACCAGCAAATTCTACAACCAAAGTGCAAACTAGTTAAACTCATTTAGTGCTTCTTTTTAAATTTTATGCCTTCTTGGAATCCAATCCCTACAATTAAAAGAACTCACGGAATTTTAAAATTCGCGATTTCCATACGAGAAAAACGGAATTCCATCCCTATTGGACGACACTCACCGAAAGGGAATGCCTGTCCTCTCACATCCATCTTAACATCAGCCAACAACAACAATATTAATGTGGAAAAGACAACAGAGCAACTGAAGTGTTTTATCAAGGTCGAAGAGGATTTTTAAAGGTCAGTGGGCAAGCCAAGTGACGTAACAGTTGGAAGTTCTTGAACTGTGACTTGCAAAGACGTGACAAGGTTGCTCACCTTATGCCAACAAGAACATTTACATTCTTCTAACTAAACATGGGTCGTGTGGGCTACTTTTTCGTTCGAAAGTAAAGAACTTTGACCGAAAATCCAAATGAAAGTGGAGTTAGTGACTCCAACCATTCCTTTGTCAAAATTAGCGGATTGTCCTATATCTGGTTCCTACAAGGTCTCGTAATTTAAAAGCTTTGTTTGCGTGATGAGGTTTTTGCTGTTTTATAAATAGGTACGGAAAGTAAATATTCTTTGTGTGGAATGGGATGTTTTGCATATTTTAAATATTCATAATGTTCCTTCTAATTACAGGATTTATAAAAATACACTAGTAGAGTTTGCAAAACTAATTACCTACACGTGTATCTTAGTTTGACTTTTTTTTAATTCTAAGAAAGTATGTCTTTAATTTTTTAAAAGCTGGGCTGGCATATTAATTTCTGAAGAAGATGAGCGACGTTTCATATAACTTAATTTAAAGTTTATTTACTTTTTTTAAAAATATTTCGTGAACAATATGTTGATTAAAATTAATGGTGTTAGAAAACAACTTATTTTATTCTTCTATAGCTATACTTTTACCCAAACTTTTATGAATAGATATCTTGCTTTTTGTTTCATAAATTAAAATTTATAGGTAGGTGTAATTTTTAATATCTTCATCAGCAAAATGTTTCGGTTAGTTTAGAATTGCTTTGTTTTGATTAAAGACACAAAAGCATCCAGGTAAATACAAATTTATATCATGAGTTTCTTTACTCTATTGAAAACTTTTAATAGGAATCTACTTTTCTCAACATATAAAGTATTAAAACTTTATGAACTCTTCAAAGATAATTAATTTAAGATATTTCGAAAGAAGTTTAAACTTTTATTTTATTTTCTTATCTGTTTTCTTTTAGCAAATAAAAACATTTGGTTGAGTTATCCATAACTTTCACACTTCCTCTCAAAAGAACTTCCTGAAACATCTGCAACGATATCAACTGCCAATCTTAATTTCCTCCAAGCTTAATCACCGCCTATAAACTCCTTTTACCGTTATCATCACTTTCGAAAACATCCAACTATAAAGAAAAAAAACCCAAAAACTCAGGATTTTAATTCGGAAATTGGAACACCACGGAGAAAAATTCTTCAGAAAACCACCATCACCCATCAGAAACGATCGTTACGAAAGAACTGTCCAGAAAGGAAGATAAACCTCTATCGCCTTCCCTGACGGATGGACACGAGAAAAACAAAGCAGCAGCGCATCAGATGCCGCTTATAAATTAGAATTCCTCACCTGGAAAAAAAGCGAGTCCGGATTTAGCATGGCCTGGATGAGAGTCAGTGATCTTGCACGACCCTGCACTGACCTTTGGAAGACGTTCGGGGCATTTTTAGAAAGTTCTCTCTTCATTAGATGGAATTACATCTTCCTATGGAGGAGAGACTGCAATCTTCGTCTGATGCCCATTTCACACGATACCAGTAGCTAGCATGCCAGTGTAGAGTTGAATGGGAAAAGGAAACGTGGTTGCTGGATGACATACGGGAATTTCGCTACATTAGAGCTATACATTTATAACGAGTCAGGAAGAAGTTCGTTTTATAACTTCGAATTTCGCATGAAAAATAATTTAAATGGCTTAATAAAAGTTGGAGGGTGAAAATTACAATATAAATACTAAATCGAGTGATTAATAAACCTCTTTGAGGGTAAGCTATAATTTTTGGGTTTAATTCTTTTAGCTGTTTTGATCACCAAAGATTAGGAAAGTCGCTGAAAATTGCAAACTAATGGAATAAATCACATTGTTGTATCAATAGCAACCATAAAATTTTTTCGATATTTGAATATTTGGTGACCAAAATACCTTGGCGATATTTAACGGGACAGATAATAGAAATGAACCCATTTTTGTATACTTCTGAAATCATGATCGTTACAGAGTAAACATAAATAATCATATTTTTTGGCTCATCCAGTATCTAAAAGAATTCTCAGTTCAATCCCTGTTTGCGCGGTGCTAGTCTTTAACATGACTGGAATGGAGAACTCGACTGAATGGCTGACTGGTATCGAGTAAATCGGGCCTTAAAAGGAACTGAGGGAAGAGTCCTGTTAAAGTAAGAACACTGTACTGATTTCCTAATCCATTTACATTTAAGCTTCTCTGTACCATTAAGATTCATTGTCTTTCTTCCACTTTGCATCCTGTGATTCAGTATTATCTCTCTCAGTCAGATACATGAGTGTGGCTTAAGGAGGTTGGTTACACTTACACATTGCAGAATAAATTGTTGAGACTTATTAACTAGAGAAATCATTGTGTATCAATCAATCAAGTAAGAAACTAGAATACTTTTTTTTAATGACTAGAGTCACTAAGTTACTAGAGTCTAGCAAGACAAAAGTGAATGATAAAATGGGTGATTCTCAAATGGTGTTACTTTTTCTTGAAGAATTAAAAGTTAGAAATAAAGAACATTAGTGAAGCTATACATATGAACATTAGCTATAATATGAACATTGGAAAATATTGAAACTATACATAAGGATCATTCTCCGCAAAATGTAAAGTTTCAAGTTTAGAAAATCAGAAAAAAATTTAATTTACTTATTTTGATGGTGGATTTTATTAAAATAGATGTTTTACGTTATAAACATAAAATTTCCCAGACCATAGAGGAATATTTATTATTTATCTATTTTTTAAAATCACATAACACATAAAAGTTTATTAAAAAGTTTGATTGACTCGTATAAAGAATGAGTGGGTAAATGAGATTTGAGATGCCCAGGATAATGTTTCAGCTACCCTGAGCTTATTTAAGTTAAGTAGTGAAGATAGATTTATAACTTTATGTGGTTTTTTTTAGCAAATTAAGTAAGTTTCCGTCACATCCATGGATAAACAGTGTCCACGAACTTGATGAAAACTTACTTAAATTGCTAAAACACCCCAAAGTTATAAAGCTATTTTCCCAACGCCAACTATTTTAATGTCAAAATCAAACATGTTTAAATATAGTTTTTTAAAATTATTTAAATTTTTAAAGTGGCAGAAAAATTTAAATGGTTGGTTCCCTTTTACTGAAGGGGAAGATAGTTTGGTTAAAAATTAAGTCCAGATTATGGGTTTCTAAAATACTCAATCCGTCTTAAATCTGGTTAAATTAATTGTATAATATATATTTATTTATGCACATGCATCTGTACTTCAGCTAAGATTTAAAACATAATTGAAAAGAAATTTGATTTTAAAATTTCTTGAAATTCTCATTTTTTTTATAAGAACCTTTGCCACTTTGGACCTTTTCAGTATCAAAAGATAGTAGGATTCGTTTTTTAGATTTTTTCTTGTGACGATGAGAATTATCATCTCAATAAAAGCTGGAAATCGTTTTTAAAATCTTTGAAAATTAGTATTCATATTTACCTCTTTAATTTATATATTTTATGTTCACATATATAATTTACTTGGAAGTGTCTTTATAAGATGTTAACGCTTTGAAATACCTTCACTTAACGACTATGTGATTCATATATTAGTCTAAGATCTATCCTTTCTGTTACAGAATAATATTTTTAAAAATCCATTCGTGGTCAAAAGATTTGATCTTCATCCGTACTCTATAGGTAAAAATGTAATGAATACCATTCATGAAAGACGTCAGTAATGCGTGGAAAAAAATTTATAGCATCAGCTGTATACCCTCTTGATCAAAGCAGTGCAAATATTTTGAACTCTAAGAACTAAGATTTGTCGCAATTTCTGAATCGAATACTTTTAATGTCTTCTTAATAAAAGAGCCAATAAATTCGTAAATAAAAGTCCTGACATCATAAACGTTTTAAAAATCGTAAGACATAATAAAAACTCGCTTCGTAATTTTATCACTTTATGATTTATCAAACAACCGTCTGTTTTCATTTAATTGAAGTGTAAAAATAAACCATTAACTAAATTCAACGAATATGCACCAGATAGGGAAATAAATTAACAGTAGGTATAAACAAATATAATCATGAGTTTTCATTTGGTAATTGGTACGCTTATAAAACTTTGATAACGTTGATAGTATAATTTAGAAAAATATTTTAAAAACAAAGGACCAAAAGTAAATATGCTAGTAAGGATAAAGGGTCCCAAAAATAAAATTTAAAATCTTCTGTAAAAAAAGACTTAGATAAAAATCATTTTCTACCAGTAGGTAATTTCAACAATAAAGTTATGGTAAAATATGATAATACGTTTGACCTAAAAATATTTTTTATGTTTTACAAGAAAAATCTAGTAATAATCCTCGAAATCCAAACTCTATGCGTCATTTAGTAATTATTTATCATAATAAAATTTAGTGAACTATTAGCAGTAAGAATGCAATTTTATTTATCTGGTTACACTGCTTAATGAATTTTTAAAAAAATATGAATTATTTCCACTATTTGCTTGCACATTTCACTTTAGACTTGAAGTTTTGAGAAAGATTTATAGGCAGATTAACACGACATAACAACTCTTGAATTCTATACAACCCAAAAAAGTAGAAAGTACGTTTATGACTTTCTTCACGTCTAAAATAAGTGGCTCTGAGCTATAAAAAAGTCGCTTTTTCACAAAAAAAAAATTGAGCTGTCGGTGTAATCACTACTGTCCGACGGTATCTCAGTCATTAAATACCCAGCAATTACACTTTCCAAATTCCTGCCCCATTTCCCACGCATCAAGCATTCTAATCAGACCCTACTTTCATTTTCGCAGGGTGGAACATCACTCTCCGCTATCTCCCGACCCCCTTACATCATCCCGGATAACCCCTCGTTGCGCCACACTCCCCTTTACGAAGCCCCATGAGGAAAGTGAACAAGGAAAACTTTCTATTATATCCAGATATAATTACGAGCAAATATATTCTGGAAATCGCACGATCTTGATAATTCTCGTGTACTTAAGAGGGACCAGGGTTGACCCCGTTTCTGCGGGAGGGCCCCTGAGAATTCTTGCTTTGATTGAATCTCCTCCCAGGTGTCCACCAACAGGTGTGTCCCTTAGGGTTGTCGGGAGGATGTAGTGTTGGGCAATCTTTTGCGTAAGAACTCCATAGGGAAACAAAGTAACATGCATAAGAGTCATGTACAATCGCTTTTAAATAGGGTCAGTGAGATAAGGTTTGATGGAAAGTATGTGTGTTGAAACATCCCGAGTGATTAATAAAAGTAAAGGAAATATTATATCAGGTGTCTCCAAACTATTTCACCAAAAGGTCAATGTTGCATATATTCCTTGAAACACGCGGGGCAAGACTTAAAAATATTACTCACCATTGCAACTAAACTGTAATTAAGTCTAACTAAATATATTTAAATTCAAATATACATATGAAATTAAACGAAATTAAATTTATAATTAGACTTTCCTATAACATTCCTGAAATTTTAAAACAGATTTTACATTTTCTGTGCATCATATTTTTAGTTTTCTCATCTGATTAATGATAAAATAAATATACTATTTTCACTTTTGTAGTAGCAAAACAACTAGCATTCGTAAATCTCTGACTAAAGTAAGAATAAAAAGATACAAATTACTAAAAACATTATTTTATTTCAGTAACCAACCCACTTATTGACATCGAATTAGCGTTACTTTTTTATCATAAGTTATTATTTGTACCCTGTTAGAAACATACAGCAAAACTTTATCAGTCTCATAGCTTAATGACTAATATTCTACAAAAATGTTCCGGTCCTTATCTATATTTTCTAATGAGGGTCTTAACTATCTTTAGGACCTTACTCAGCTTGGGGATGACTCATTTCATTCATAAAATTCTCAATTAGTTCTCGTAATTCAAAAAAAAAAACGTGTTAAAACTTCCCTAAAACTTTCCACTGAAAATAAACCAGAGCAATCAAAGAAAAGAGTTTATTCGCACGCTGTCGCGGGCTAGATTTTAGAGACTGGATGGCCAGTTGAGGCCAGCTTGCCATACTTTGGAGACCTTTGATTTAGACTGATTTTTTGATATTACGTAGTACTCACGCAATCTTTTGAATACAAAGAATGGAATCAACGCCAAATAAAAAACATTTATATCTGTTGAAAATAAATGTAACACAACTTGAAAATCATTTCGCAAATTACATCTAAGCTAGAAAACTTAAGTGGTGGTAGCGAAAGATAATGTTTCAATGGGAACGAAAACATGACTTGCATTTTTCTCCTTTGACAGAAGTCACTCAAAATCTCAGGGAGTGCCCATTTAATCTAATCACATCAGAGAGTGTGTCTGACAGACAATACGAATATCTTCTTCACGTTACATTTGAATCTACCTTATCATCTTAAAAAAGGTTTTTATAAAAGTTCAGTTACATTTCCTTGTAAGCAACATATTCACTCTTGGAACCTATCTTTAACATCTCCTTTTTTGAGCGAGATTTAAATTTCTAAAGCCCATAATTTTCTTTTTATGAAGTTACTCTAAAATAACTTTAAACATATCATAGCACATGCATTCAAAGTTTTATTTTGCTACGCATTGAAATTATGAAAACTATCCTTAGTTTGAAAAAAGTTTCATGAACTTTTAAAAACTAATTACTCTTAATTGAAGTTATTATCTTAAACTTCAAAACTTTATGAACTTGTTAGGTTCCAATTTCATATTTTTTAATACAATTAGCATTGACCGGATATAAAAACTAGGTGAATAAATGTATTCATCTTTAGACATATACCTAAAGTTATAATAAAGAGCAAAAACTTTCTTGATCTGAAAAATCAGCATTAAAACATCAATCGAACTAGAACAATAATAACAAGAGTCATCCATTTCGTAATCTATTACATTTACTACTCCATTCTCCAAGAGAATCACAGTTCATCTGCCATGCGTGCTCTAATTCAAATCAATCTATCACTCTCTCACCTTTGACAGAAAAACAATGTCTAATTTCCCTAGATTACCTCTCTAACCTAGGCCTACTCAAATCACCTCACTTTTAAGGCTCATCAACTTTGAATCATCGGTGAGGGATAGGAAAAGTGTGAAAACTCGACCCTTAGGGGTGTTCCACTTTCGGGGGCCCCTTTTCGAAGGGGTCTTTTTCATCTGGGTCACTTGGCCTCACCCTTCTTTTGGATTCACGGAGAAGGTGACCTATCTTCAGGCTCTCATTCAAACCTAAATGATGGTCCAATTAGCACTGATGAATCACAAGATGGTGTTATCTTCAGGTCATTTGTTTGTTTGTGTATACTATGCCGTCTTTACGGTAACCGTGAGTTAGTCAATACTATCCTAGATTTAAATGAGTTATCAGTTAGAAGTACTGCAAGTAAAAAATTCTGCATTTAAGTATCATAGGCACCAAGTATGGATTAGAATTATATGTAAATACTGTTTCAACTAAAATATCTTAAAAATAAAAGTAACTATTCCCATTCTCTTTAAGGCAGATTAATTACACAAACCTCATTAATATTTTATAGATATTGGAATTTAAGAAATCTGGTAAAAAATTAATGGTGACTAAGAAAGTCTACTCCATAAAATCAGTGTTTTTTTCCCGTAAAATTATTTTGCGATTAGACATTATCTGAATCAGTTCTTCACTACATGCGTAAGTTGTATTTAAAACAATTTGTTCATTATGTTAAACACTGTGCAACGTCAATCGTCATTTCCCATTCTTCAAAAATTGATTTAGGGTGAAACCTGGAACTAACTACTTTGTATAGGATGGCTTAAATATGATGTAAATGATATTATTGATTTGTAATGTAAAATTTAATTTAATGTGGACACTCAAAGGAGCCAAAAACGGACAGATAAAAGATTTTAGAAGAAATTTTTGCAATTTGAAGGCACTTGAGGGTTAGATATTTAAAATATCTATTCAATGCTCTTAAATAACAGAATTCGTCTGTAAGATTGACACATTAATCGCCATACAATCGTTCAAAACGAAACGTTGCACTTAAAACAACCGGAAACCACACTAATTTCCTGGTGCTTTAGTCAACAGATTCTTAAAATCAAACAATTTTATGTATAAAAGTGAATATATCTATAAAGTTTACTGAAGGATATAACCTTTTGGGTTTTTCGTTTACAAAGCTTTTCTTTAATAACAAAGCCATTCCATAAAAAGTTTTACGGCTCTTCAGATGAGTCGCTGTGCACCTTTGTCGCTTCTAATGGCTTTTTGATTGCTCCTTGCTTCTCTTGACCCGTATAAAAATAGGTTTAAACGTGGCTTGGATTTTTCGCAGATTGCTGGAACGCGGAGAAAGATCGTGATCTAATCTCTAACGAGAGTTGAACGGAAAGTAACGTTTTGTGTTCGGGACAGTTTTTTTAAAACTTGACATTATTTGCTGACAAGATTAAATTTAAAGTTCGCATACCTTTCCTTTCAGTGCATTGGCATTTATTGCATTGGTTATGCATTTAAACTAATAGCACTAAAAGAATTTCACGAAGAAAAATCAAATGTTTTAAAAACATGTAAATTTTCCAGGCCATATGTAATTGGTTTTTCTTTTACATTTACTCCATCACTTGGAAGAAATTCTTATGAAAACTGTGTTAGAGTTATATAGAAGATGTAAAAGTACTTATCAAAACCCATGTTCATTCATTTTTCGTTCTTTAGGATTTCTTTATATTTGTAGAAGAAATAAAAATAATTAGTAACTACAATCAATCGAAACATAATTATCTTTAATGTGGTTCTCACAATAAAGTAAAAGTTTAATTCAAGTTGTTCCCAGTAATAATATTTATACTATGTACAAACAATAACTTAAACATTAATTTGCTGGTGTTTTCAAAATAGTTATTGGTTTCTAATGTTTTCGAAAGACATTATTAGACATAGCTGGTTATTAAAGATTTTGTAGGACTTATAGCTAAATTAAGAAATGTGTAAGTAATTCAAAGGATGGAAAAATTTAGAACTTTAAGGGGACTTGGTACCAAAATTTGGTCAAAATATCAAATTTGAGATTTTGCAATAAAAGTGAAGATAGTACACTCAGAATTATTCCTACCAAGTTTCATAATGATATGGGGATTCTAAGCTTAAAACTTTTGAGGTTTCAGAGGCGTAGATAGGCTTAAGAAGCCTAGTTTTCTATCTTTAAACGGCTTTTTCTCAAAACAAGGTTTTTAATGTTTAAAATCTAAAGGCTTTTTTTCTAATCATCCAAACCACTTCAAACTTTGTAGTCATTATCAGTAACACCTGTTTAACATCTTCAGGCATGGATTTTAAATTATATTAATTACAATTTTTTTACGGAGCATTAAAGTGGAAACTTAGGATATTTTTTCGAAAAAAAAGGCCAAATTTCAGAGTTTTTTTTATTTTCAGAAACTTTTATAGATAATCAAATTTCCATGCCTACAAGTGACTAGATATGTTTGATTTATGTTAAGAAAAAAAATCAAGTCAAAATAACATATATTAAGGGAGGAGTTACAGTTTAAATGTAGGGTAATTTCGGGCATTTTTTTGAAGTGTTTTGTAATTTTTTAAAAAAATAAATTTTTGAACTCGCTTTTTGGGCTAAATATGAATTAGTATGAAGTAAATACATAATTTAACACCTTAAACGATAATAAAATCCAGTTATTAGAGAAAAAAATTTTTTTGGTACCAAGTCCCCTTAATATTTGAATGTATAGGAAAATGCATTTAATGTAGGTAACCTTTCTAGAAATACATTAAACATATTTTTATAATAAGGTCTCAAAACAATGCAGAAATTGCAAATATTATACCTGAGTTATGCAGGGTGTTTCAAAAGTTACTTGGAAACAACGTCTCTTAGGGTCATGGAAGGAAGGTCTACCCCTAGGTAAGTGACCAGGGAGAATCCATTGATATGACTTACTGCTCCCTTAGCGGCAAAAAAAAGTTTAAATTTAATTAATTTGAGGCCTAAAAAAGTGCTACGCTAATATCTCCACGAATATTCACTACATTTTTATGAATGCTTTCCAGTGAGGTTTTCATATAATTGGCAACAATATTCGTATTGGAAGTTTTCACTCCATCTCTTTTGGTTTTTAATTAATTTTTAACGTTTTTTACTTCGCCACTAAGAGTCCTGTAAGTCATCTTAATGGATTCTCCGTGGTCATTTTTCTAGGGGTAGACCTTACTTCCATGAACGTATGAGACGTTATTTCCCAAATAAAAGCCGTGAAAGGGATTTTTAAATGTACTAGAATGTGAACTATTACAAAAGTATGTACTACTACATGAATCATAGTAGTATATGAAAAGAGGTATGAAGTTTAAAATCCCACTTTTCTCTTGTTCTACTCTGCAAAATAAGAATGTGACAGATAAATTACAAGTTTATAATTTGACCTTCTAGCAGCTATGTAAAACTTCTTACCCATCAACGCCTCTACTTTTTGCTAAATTCTGTTAACAACTCCAGCATACTTATAATAGGTTCAGTGTCATCTCTCCAATTTCATTCCGAGAAACTCTAATATACAATTCCCAGAATTGATTCAATACCTCAATTCAATACAACCATCCCACTTCGGAAAACTTCACTCTTTAATTGCCTCAATTACAAAACTCTCCCTTTACCTCCCGATTCTTAGATTCGTTCCGGCACTTCAAACCACACAAGGCCCCTAATTACCCCACAAGAGAAAACTAAGACTCCAAAAGGGATCGTCAAGCAACTCAACTTCATAACAGTTCCATCAATCACCTCACGCGACGATCCCACCACTGTTTGTTCTCGCACGAGTTGAGGAAGCGGTGACACCCCAAGCTTCCAACAAAAGGGCTGGGCTGCGCGGAGTCATTACGGAGGAGAGAATAGTACAATGTACGCTTTTCATTAGCAAGACGGCTAGTTATCAAGGCACTCCATCTCTTTTTTATTAGTTGGCGACTTTTCCCTTCATTGTTGACGATCCCCCCGCGTGACCAGTGAGCAGGTGTCAGACACTTTGTTTGGTTTCGATGATTGGGTATGGTTTTTATGATGTATCCGATTTAGGTAGAGGTTGGTTTGAACCTTATAAGAAAACCCTAACTCTATGGTTTGATCCATTATTTGTTAATAGAGAGTGGGGAATCTACTTTGTGGTCTAGATAAAGTACCGTGCAATTGTATACATCTAATAAGAAGTTGAAGGGACCAAGAAATATTTTTTAATTACCTGCTACTTTGAAATAAAGACGTTTGAATTACCCAAATTGCATTGCATCTTCTCATTTTGTGCAACGTTTCAAATTGTTTAGCCACTACTGAACGCCGGGTTTATTTATTAAGTTTTTTTTTATTTCCATGATTTACGTGTTAAGAACATTTATACAGTTAATGTTTCCACACTGTGTTACTTTCTTTTTCTGGTTCATTTTAATATGAAGCTAATTTCATTAGAAGTTATTAAAATTTATACTTTTAAGAAAACAATTTTCTCGGTTTTTTTTAAATGCCATAAGGAAAATATTTGTACAAGACAAGGTATTTACATTACAATTAAGGTATTACAGGAAAATTTAAGGTATTCAAATATCTTTCTAAACTCATTTCGTAAATGTTTTCTTATAAGGCCTGCAAAATTTTATTTAAAAAATTCAATTTGTCATGATTAAGATTAAGGGTATTTTAAGTATTTTTCTATGAACGGAAAATAAGTATATAATGATGAAGAATTGCTTCCTAAATAGATTTCTGATTAAAAAATCTGTAGATTCGTCAGCGTTTTGAACGTCTTTTAATAGAAATTAATCAACTTATAAGATTTAACGTTGATGTGAAAGCGTATTTAGCACTATGGTTTATTGTAGCCTTTGATACAGGAGTGACTCAAGTAACCATTTGTTTTTGCGTGGCAATAAAAATAGATTCTATCTTTCCAAAATCCCAGCATGCGCTGTCACTCATCATTTTCAAAGAGTCAACTTAAAAGGCTGAGCGATCAATCATTGTGTCATGTCGGAAAGAGGATCAATCGTTGGATCTTGTTTCACAGGAAAAAAGGCAGGGAGAAATTACACTTTGAGCGCTTGAGAAATTGGAGTTAAATGACGCTTGGATAGATCAATCAACTGAAAGGAAGACAATTAGAGAAGCGCAGCTTCAAGCTATCACGGAGAGATTTTGTACTTTTATTAATATAAAATCGAATTATACTTCACCAAGGATTTCATGTGTAATTTAACAATTGTAAGGAACGTATAATAAAGTGTTTGAACAGGTAAATACATCCATGTTTTGCTCCTTAAGTTATATATTTTAATTGGATGCAATATTTCAATTATGACTCTGTTACCAAGTACACAGAAAAGGGGGGGGTTCGTCGTAAATTAATGACTTTCGAAAAGTGATAATGAAAAGTTTTTAGGTATCAGGTATTTTGAGATATCGAATGCTTGGGTTTTAAAGTATTGGTATTCAATTATATTTAAAAATAAATTTAATTTTTACTTTTTACATAAAAATTACTTTCAATTACTTTAAATTTGTATGCCGAACTAATGAGTGAAAAATTCGAACCTTTCTTAATTAGACTAATCGAAATTTTGAATCATTAGTTCGATTTACAAATTCAAAGTAATTTTAGTTGTCCTAAGTAACTTTAAGCCTTCTAATTGCGGTTTATTCCTTAAAAACTATAATAAGATAAACTCAACTATTCCGTTTACGTGGAAGAGCACTCTTGAGAAAAAAACCGAATCCCTCTACTTAAGTTATCACAGGGAAAATATTACAATATGCTTTATCACGTTTTCTATTGTAACCCTCTTGAGCAAATAAGGAAATAAATATTTAAATATCTTTTATACCCAAAAGTATTAGCTTTGTTTATTGAAATAAACAAAAAGCTACTCTTTGTACATTTTGCCATGGGTTACTTTCCCCCGTGATAATCGTCAATGACAATGAATATATTATGTTTGAACTTAGAATTGGAGTAAGTAAAAATGTTAAATTGTAAAGTGTATGAGGCATTTATTTCAAAATTATTAATTTTATTGAAAGTCAAGTAAGAAAGCATAAGGATTCAAAAGCTTGTACCAGAAAATGTCATAAAACTGTGACTAGGACTTACTATATAAGTAGTTTAAGAAGGATGTTATGTACATTTTAGATAATAGACAAAATTCCAACATTGTTTAAAGCATTACTAGAATAAAAATGTTAAGTTTTTATCATTTTGATCATTTAAGAACTATGTTAACAATAGGAAATAGGTTATTGAACATTGTTTTGAGATAGTTATCTACCTTACACAATACAATGCATGCTACTTGAAATGCAAACCATGAAGTAGTAGCTCAGTCTTACTAATTCTTTTTGATGTTAAAATAATCAGATACATGCTACTGAATTGTTTTTGATTTGATAGTAGCACATCTACAATGTACCATATTATTTACATTGTGATAATTGAATGATTACGTTTGATACACAGGAATTATGAATTGTTTGACTTCTCAAATATATTTAAACGTTAGAAAAAATTAAATTTACTGCTCAATACTTTTGATTTTGTTTTATTTTAAAAATAAATATAGGTACAATTCGAAAAAAAAACATACATTCTTATAAAAGAAGAAAATGGATGAAATTAACATTTATTCACTAGATATAAAAGAAATAGATATAATATATATTTTAGGTATGGAGTTTAAGAAATGCAAAATTTGTCAGTTTTAAAGAGAGTTAGGATTGTTACGTATCAATTTAAAATATACGGTAAAAAGTATCAATTCCTGTGATTTTTAGTTGATAGGTTTCATTGATTTTGTCTAAAAAATTTCAATTACGTGTAAGTGTTTTTTTTTCTTTATTTTATTTTTATGTCTTCTATGTTAAAAATAGCGTGAAAGTTTTATAGGTTTTCCGTTTTTACAGCCACTAATTACATTTGAAACTTTGAAAAAAACTCTATAAAAATTCATTTAGTTCCAGGAAAATAAAATCTTTTTCTAATTGTGGACTTATAAAACATTTTAGTAAATGTCACTTTTCTTAATTAAATTCCCTGAAAATTTTATCTTCATTATTGAAGAATGGAATAATAAGAAACATTTTTATTGGCTGCTTTATTTGCTGAAAAAAGTCACAGAATATCTTTAAGACATACTTTATATCCCATAAAAATTTTATCGTTTTAGAATAATTATTTCAGTTAAAAATTTGCGTTTGAAGTTGATGCAACCAGCAAGTACATAAACGTAAAGTCATGTCTTTTCAACTATTTCAATTTATCTTGTTTTTGCAATTAAATTATCTTGGTACTTTTTTGGAGATTAAAAGGGCTTTATGATTCAATTTTTGCACATCAATTTAGGGTTGTAAATCAAGACCCTCTATATAATGGCCTCACAACTCGGACGGGTGACGTCACACTTTCCGCCACCTTTGACGTCACATGCAAAACGACGCCATGTTTTATATTTTTTGACTTCTTAACACTGAACAAGGAATATTCGTGTTTTTGTTATTAACATTAATGTATCGATGTAAAAACATAAACCGTGATATTAATTTTTAATGGCTATCGCTATTCAAACCAGAGTTTAATAAGTAGAAATCTGAAATAAGCATAAAGTATCAAAAATGTCTTTTAATTTAACAAAATTGATGGAACAACAAACAAAAACGTGATGCCATCTGAGAGAAATGTAAAAATACAAATCAGAAGAATTAACTAGAACTTAGTGCTACTAGTGCATTTCCCGCAACAATAAATATAATGCTTGATTCTCATCAGTTTAATCTTATAATAAATTAAAGAATTTAGTGTAATTAAATAAATTGTTTACTGTTGGAAGAATTCGAAAATTCAATTATTTGTTTTAATTTTTAATAGATTTTACTTTTCATTTTACTAGTGATTTTTTTTTTAATTTCCTAGATAAACTTAATGTTGTGAGAAAAACCTACATGACATGCATTCATTATTTGCAAACTGAACTAAAAGCCATGTTAGTCCTAAGGCTAAAAAACTGAATGAAAATACAAAAAAGCTGTACAAAAGGGACAAAATTTTGATTCTAAACGAAAGATTTTGAGTTTCCAGAACAGTATTATCAGCCTTGAAGGCATACATAACGCGAGGAGTTAAGAATGTAAGTTTTTATGCTCCATAGACTTAACATGGGAAATTTAGCGGTTTTCCGCCAACTTTGACGTCACAGTGACGTAGTTGTCAGGCTTTGTATATAGAGGGTTTTGTGTAAATCATTCTTAAACATGCCCCATTTCTTATTACCCCATTTAAACAAAACTTAGGGGTAATAAGAAACACTAGCATTTTATCCCTGAATATTTATTAATCTTATTTTTCTCTTTATTGTTTCCATTTACACTAAATTTTTACTAAAATAATACATATTTTATTGTTTTTATTTTATTTATCAAGTTAAAAAGTTAAATTCAATCACCCCTTTGTTGTTTATTAAAAAATTTGTTAAGTAATTTATTGAAATTTTATTTCAAATCTGCGTTTAATTTAAGTTATAGTGAGTAAAGTAAAATAATTAAGTTTGTTTTTTATATTCATGTTGCCGAGAAATTAATTAAAAACACTATTGAAACACAGTGGGGCGGGGGGAATAGTTTCGAGGGTTTCTTCATAAATCTCTTGAACCATTCAAACCTGAAAGAAAGGAGTAGCGCTGAGTTTATAAAAAGGAAGAGAAACCGATTTTAAAAAAAAATTAGTTTGTAGAAAAAAATTGAGGGGTTTTTTTTTTTGGGGGGGGGGAGAATAACTTTTTAGCCTCTCAAAATGTAATAAGAGAAACACCATTTTATTTGTTTTATCAGGATTTTCAAGTGTTATATTTAAAAATATAGTGTTGCTCAAAACCTTCAGCTTGTAACTTTTTAGCCTAATTTTTAACTGAGCATATCTCTAAAGATTTTCAATGAAAATTTTTGAAAATTACTATGGTTATAAAATATACTTTAGGGCTTATATTAACTTTCATTTGATTTTTAATTGTTTTAATTAGTAAAATAACTGGGTTGTTTCTTATTACCCCTCGTGTGGTAACAAGATTACAGTCGCTTGGGGTAATAAGATAAACGTAAAAAATTCTTTTTCGCCTTTACGTAGCATGTGCATTACTTTTTTCAAAGAAAGCTGATAATGATATAAAGATTCTGTAGAAAAATCAGCTTCATAAATTTAAAGGAATATCCTGTGGAATTTTGCATGTTTCTTATTTCCCCATTTGCTTCTTATTACCCCACTCTCTCCAATGCCTTTTAAATATTTTATATTTTTCAAAACAAAAATGAGAACTCTCATTTTGTAATCATTTATATCTTTGTGTTGAAAGAAAGATGCAAACCCAGTTTTAACTGTCCAGTTTGAGTATTTGTCCTCATTGAAAGAAGAAAAATGAATGGAATTAGAATCAATCAAAATGATGTTCGGAAATACCCTACAGTTAAAGACGCTACATAATGGACCATAATGAAGATAATAAATTAAAAATTAAGTGCTCGAACGATTTCGGCGTGCTACATAAGAGAAAGTTGGCGGAAGTTTTTTGCTCTCTTCAGTGGCAACAGTTGTTTTTTCCTACCTGACCTTTGCTATTTGTAACTTTCTTAGTTATTTTTTCTGTTTTCATCGTCCATCTTGTTGTTTTTCGAAAGTATAGAAAGGGGAAGGATATTAATTCTGAGTTGTTTTTAATTCATTTTCTTTTGAAGCGTAGAGGGAAAATCATGAATTCTGCGTATATTTAGAATTATTGTTACCCTTTACAACGATAAAATTACAACTAAAATAACTTAAGTATACCTAGAAACCATTAAAATTTAACAGTTCCTAATCTTTCCAAAATTCTAAGGAAATAGAAACTTTACTATGAGTTTATACGTAGGTGACAACTTTTGGCATTAAAACTATTAAAATACTACTTTATACTACTACTTAGATTTACTATTAAAATATGCATTCAAAATAACCCCTCAAACTATATAATTTTGAAATAGTGGATTTATTTGAAAAGCTAGTTTACTGGGATTAAGAATAAAACTCGGGTATAACTTATTATTATCTTAATTTCAAAAAGTAGAACAAATTTAATGATGTTAAAAAATTTAAATCAAAGGAACTTTTAGTTGCATCTCGACTTCGCTCTTTTTGATTGATGGGAAATATATACATTTTACCTATGAGTCTCTTACTCTAACTAAAAAAATTAGGGTAAGGATTTCAACCCAGAAATTATGTGTAATCACTTTTTAATAAATGAAACTACCTTTGATATCGAAAAACAAGTTGATTTAACATAAATTGCAAGCTTAACTGTTTCCAGTATTCATCAATTTTTGAGGCCTATTTTTTACTCATCGTAAACTAAATCTTAAAAGAATAGAAGAATAATAAAATTTTGGGCTTATCTCAAAAGGGTTATATGAAAAAACTACATTAACCCAAGACGCGAATATTCTATATTTAGAGGGGATTTTAAAAGCTCAATAAGCACAATGTAAAGTTAAATAATTTATTATCCTACCATTTTCTAACGTCCTTTCACTCGTTTTAATACTTGCTGGTAAAATCTTAAAGTCAACAGAAATATCTATCTACTTAAAATTAAATGAAGGGAACTAAACCCATCACTATCTGGTAGAAACCCCGGTTTTCACAAGGAAAGGTCAAAACGTAAAACTTCTCTCAAGGTGAAGGATTTTTTAAATTTTATCATGAGAAATATTCATCACTTTAGAGAAACCTGTTCTCCATTCTCAGCATTAATATTTAAAGGTCAGTTTTTAGCACTGTGGCATTGACATTTAAGTTGAACCTTCAAAACCTTCGTGGTTTTAGTGTTATCATATTCCCAACACCTGTTTCAGTCTTCTACATAAAATTATGTAATACTAACGACAAACTTAAAAACAGTATCCTGCTCAAAGTTGATAAATCAACTACCTTTCATTGTTTTAAATGAGCAGATACAACGATTTTTAAAAATTAAAAATTATCTTTTAGCTACAGGAGTAAAGCCCCGTGGATTTCAATTGGAAGGCTATATTACCAAGAGAATTACTTCCTACTTTAAATTATTACTTCCAAAATCCGTGATTTTTAGACACATTAAAATGAGTACGTAAAGGGTTATAAAAAAAAGTTAAAAGTATTTTGATTTTTTTATTTCATGCTCTTCTCGGGCAAAATTCTGGAATTTTTAATGATTTATCCTTGATCTATCCTTTATATTAGAGTATATTTTAGTCTTTTTCTTCTGCATTTCAAAAGGTTCCTTAAATTAGTAGAGATTAATTCACTAACTACATGGATTCAGTTCTCTCCGCTTGTCTTCTTGTTGAACTATACTAAACTAATTACTACACATAAGATCACAATTAACTTTCCCTTGGACATTTTCAATGTTACGACCTCCGACAGAACAATATTAGTTCCAGTGTCAATGGAAGGAATTCCCCTCATTCCGAATGCCCTTCAAAATATAGGTGTTCCCCAATCCTCCATGAATTCCACCACGGGCAGCATAACAGGTGGTTTTTTCGGTTGTGCGAAAGAAGGACAAACACAAAACAATGCGAAAACAACAAGGAACAGCGGCAACAAAAGATGTTTTTGGGGTCGAAAAGGGTTTTGTTGTTTCTTCACTGCGGACGATTGGTGTTTTGAGGGGCCGTTTTACAACGGAATTACATCATTCCTCTTCTTAAAAGGCGGTGGGCGCCCCTCAGGCGATTGTCCTTTATTATCATTGTGTTGTTGCACGAACACAATGTTACTTCTTTTATATAGTTTCGAAAAAGAAACGGCCCATTCTCCATGTCCCCTGCTTAACGAGGGGAATGAATTTGAATACGGCCGGATGGAGGGAACAATAAACGGATTACTTAAGATGATGAATTTTGTATTAGGATATTTGTAAACTAGTTTGCAATTTGTACATGCGACTGACAATGTCGTTGATCGCCTTTTGAGTCGATCGTATAATTCCCGCCGAAAAGGAATTGGATAACGAGACGCAATTTGAATACAAAAGTAATTCTAGCTCTGCTGAATTGCCTTTTGAAAACCTTGGACCGACTCAAGATCAAGATCCCTAATTCCAGCCAAGTCTTTGATTTTCTGCATAGACTTCAAGCTCTCTTTATCGATTCTTTAAGAAAATAGACCACTGTCTAAAAATTGTTTCACTAGCTTCTTACAACCAATTACTGCTACGAGCATTGAAATTTTTTTAATAGCTATTAATAGCTTATTTTAAGACTTTAACAAGTAATATCCTAATTCAAAAATTATTTATATGAGTTAATAACTAAACCTCGTATTAATTTCCATTCATACTCCAACAAAAAACTTTAAAAATTGCCTTTTATATTAAATTTCAATCTTTTGTACCAAATTATTTAGATAGATAGGATTTTAAATATGTCTCATGAAACCGTTTTAAATAAAAATTATTTTATGCTCTTATTTTACGGATCGGCAATACTTTAATTATAAAATTAATTGTTTTACGATAAATTAAAACCGTTTCTATTAAGTAATGTTAGCGATGTGTACTGTTGGATGTATATTATATGCGTCGCCATTTTGTTTCTTAGAATAAATTTTAAAATAATCTGATTTCTTATAACATAGTCAAATAGAATATCTTAAAGGGAATGTAGATTAAAGTGAGTTTTATAGCCAAAAGAAGATAAAAAAGTTACAAAGTATACATTCAAAATTTTAAGAGGTAATTCCTTCCTCAATAGTGTAATTCTCATTCATTAGAATACTAAGCATCTTACGTATTTGGTTACAAACCAATTACGAAATGTAGTAAAATGCAAATTTCATGTCAAAATGCACGTTTCTTTCTTTTTTTTTTCAAAATAATCTTAGTTACTCAAATCCTGTAAAGATAAAATGCATCAAATGTCTTCTGAAAGTGAAAACATTGGAAAACATGATTTAAAGAATAACATAACATAGACATAATTTATATAATATGTATTATTTTACATCCGTGAACAAATTATAAAGCATTATTATTATTATCAGAACTATTTCTTTATTCATAACCACGCATACTATCATGCTTAGAACTGCTCTTTTAAATCTGCATGCACTAGAAGAGTAGGAAACGAAAGTTAAAAAAGAGGCAGATGATTTCTCTTAGCAGCAAAGATAAAAAAGCATTTAAAACCATGCTCGATGATTCCCACAATCCACAAAGCTAGCCCAACGGCAAAAAAAAAACATCAAAATTTTCCTTCAGACTCAGACGACTTAATAACAGTCTTTTGCTCTCGCAGTCACGTCTGGCAGGATCTTCAGAATGTCGCAAGGAGCGATTCTAAGGGATTTCCAGTGCCTTTTTAACAAAAGGGTTTTTTTTTCTAAATACGGAACGTTTAATAATCATAAAGGGTCGATGTGCTCCATATATCTACGTGCCGACTTGCGAACGTATTCATTGCGCATCGTTTCCAAAAGATATGGGGTGGTAAATTTTGAAGACTCTGATACCTAGAGCCCTCTGGGTGTATAAAATGCCTCAATTCATTTGTCTTACGGAAAAAGATGACATACTTGTTTTCCAGAAAGCGGTTATTTCTAATTTCTGTCACATGTAGATAAATAAGTTATCTCATAAACTTAGGGTGATAAAATTTACTTTAATTCCTCAGAAAGTCATAAACTTCATTACCTGTAAAGAGGTCGCCTTACTTATATTTTTAGCTTCCATAAATCCGTGAGCTCTACTTACGAAATACTAATAGTGTATTAGTTACCAAAAAGTAATTGCCACAGCTATAGGTAATCCGAAAATTGCACGTTATTATTTGTTATTAAAATCCACCATTGAATAAGACAATGTGTAAACTGAAAAGATTACTCTACACACTTTCTTTTCATTTTGTTTGAGCTATTTTTGAAGTCTAATACATATTATTAAATTTAGGTTGAAAAGAATAAACGCTGAACTAAAGGGAGATGAAAACTAGATACATAAAAAGGGTAATTTACTATCGCCGATGGTTCTTTCTTTTACTTTTGAAAAAATTCAAATAATATCCGAATGTATACATGAAATAACTTCAAAAATGCATGTAAAACTTATTCATTCTCAGATTAAATCATTATTTTATAGTTTTGTTTTAAATTTTGATTTTGAAAAAAAAAACTAAGTACATTTATTGCTTTCTGAGATGAATGCACTTATCGTTTACAACTAACGTTGAAAGGTAAAAACGCTTGTGTAATAATCGTTCTTTCATGGAGGTCTTTTGAAACACAAGTCCATTTACTGTGAAACTTGCTGTCTTCAGGGCAGAAGCTGCTGTTGAAGGCAATTAAATTCAATCACCTAGGTAATCTGGAGATGAAGAAAACGCAAATGAGAAGGAAAGACATAAATTCACTTTCCCTTCACCAAGATGGATTCATTCCTTTTTACGAGGTATATTCCACTTTATCTCCACGTGTGTAAGTGCAACTAACTGTGTGGTCAAGAGATCAGTGGAACGCCAACCCGCCCCGGGTGCTATTTCAAAGGCGGAAAACGAAGTTTTTCACTTAAATGATTCTGATGTCGATGATTTTGGCAAACAAAATATGATTTGCAGAAAGAAAAAAAAGAAACTTCAGGTAAATGTATCAGGAAGTGAACATGGTTTTCGAAATATGAACTGAAAGCATAAAGGTTTCTTTTGTCGAACTGTTTTTCTCCATTGTGATGGCTAAGAAGTGTTTAATGTTAGACAATAAGATTCCGGAGCTGCCTATAATAGCAATCTATTAATATCTATTACTTATATTTCTATCCAGACAGGTTTTAAATACTAGATAGTTCCCATAATACAAGTATTCTCCATAAAAAATCAGATAATTATCAATTTTTTTACTACTTAACTTAACAATGCAGAAATATAATTTATTTGTTAATTTAAGTGGATTTTTTAAGAAATTTTTGAATGTATCTATATTTCTGAATTCTAAATAGGGTCCATCAGAATTTCCAGTAAAAATTTGGTGGTTATACAATTTCATTATTTATAAAGGTTTTTTCCAGTGGTTTTTGGACTTATCCCCTTTCAAAACTGACTGTTCAATTACACTTCAGACGTTACCTAAGAATTTCTCCTTTTCACAAGAATAGCTCTAACTTTTCACAGAAAAACCAAATTCTACTTTTTATTAAATTTTTAGGTTGAATTATATGATCTTGTACTGGTAGTTGTCTGACTTTTCACGACTTTCTTAATCGTGGGGAAGCCCTATCAGAAACCTCCCAAAAAAGATAATTTAATCTCCTTTAGTTGCGTAAAGGGAAAACGCAAAGGAGAGGCAAGATCCGGTTCATCTCCTCATACTATTTCCAACTAAACTTCCCCTTCAAAAGTTTAACTCCATGTCCCTGTCATCATCATTATTATAGAAGCTTTTCAAACCACTTTCTCGTTTTCTTGTCAATGCAGTTGTTGCTGCAAGATTTTTCCCCCTGATTGTAAAACGAGAGGAGCTGCATGAGGTGTTCGAACTGTAGTTAGTTTTACTCAATACCATCTTGGGAAGAAGCAAGGACAATGAATTTCTTTGATGGCTTTTCAATGATGACCAACTCCGTTTCTAGGTTTCCTGTTTCTTCAACTCATAATTTCAGAAAAATTTGAATTGTTGATGTTCTTAAACCTACGTATTGTCACACAAACCTAGTTAGGAAAATTCGGGTTGACTTTTGTAAGGATTTATTTTTGAGGATAAAAATACCATTTTTGTTTTCTTTTTCAACCAGTATTTTCTCCTCAAGGTTTTTTGAAGTGTAGTTAATAAGTAAAATATAAAAATTGTAAAATTCATTTAACTAACTTAGGTTAGTTGAAAATACCTTAAGGAATTAGGTATACTTTAATTCAATATTTTTAAAGCTTTTTCTAGGACACGTCAATATTGAAAAAAAAAAGCATTTCTTGTTGATGACAGCATTTTATTCAAAAGCCGAATAGATGCCACAAAGGTTTTGTCCAACCTCTAACGATAACCAAAATTCATTAATTAAAATTTTTAAAATCAATTAATCAGCAGGATATTTTTTCAAAAATAATTTCAAATTTTAACCATTAAATGCTGTTTTATATTAGTCTTGTAGATAATTTATAGCTTTGCATCTGAAAGAATAGAACATAGTAGGGTTTTTTATATTACCTCTGTGATATCATCTATTTAAAAACCTGAATCTGTGAATCCCTGCTTTACCGCGAAGCAATTATTCATTTATAATTTTACTGTTGGTAAATCACTCCTATAAAAAAGGTAAAATTTTTTTAGCTATCCGTAGAGTGTAAATCGCTTGGAATCGCATTTAACCCAAAAGTTTATCTTGATATCAACTCTTTGCATTCCCATTCTTACTACTGTTTCAAAATTCCAAAGGAACCTTTGACATCTTTCGAGGCTAAACGTCGAAATAAACAAGATTTGGGTAACTGTTAACTGGCAATACATGACCCAGGCAGTCTCTTTAACTCGAAAAGACAACCTGTTAGCAGCAAGTGTCAGTTACTAATGTTTCATACATCCCCGTTCTCCAAATGAGATCCATTTGTTAGGTGAAGCTATTAACTCTGTTCGTGAACGACCCCTCGAAGAGTCGTGCTTGTCCCCAACAAGGAATCCGTTACTCAGAAAAATAATAGCACAGTCACGATGTTCGATTCACTTACAAGCCTTTCATGGCTTCCAGAAAGAAATTGAATAAATTAAGGAAAATTGTTTTTGTGTGAATCGAGGAAAAGGAACTGTGTTTCTCTTTGGTTTGCTCTACATTGCATGCGTATATTTGGGATTTATTCTGAAGATTATTTGATCACGATGAACTAATAATAAAATTACACTTAATAAGATTGTTTAGTCTTTTTACATGATTAGTTAATGACTCTCAAGTTTAAACTTGTTTTTTAAAATTATTGGTTATGCATAAACTGTGGAAATCAAGGCCAGAATGTCAATAAGGAAGGTATTAATTTGTATTATTTATCGGCAATATACTAGAAGAGACTAGAGGAAGTTTTTATTGTCTATATAACTTAAGTTGAGAGACAAAATAAATTAAGTTTTAGAAAATTAGGTGGACGCAAAACTTGTGTTGAACTTAAATGATGCTTCGAAAAAAATTGTTCCTAACTTGGCTTCAGTTTTTGCCACAATTAATTAACATATAGTTAATGTACTTATACATTATAAAATACATAAACTTATACTTTATTATAGAGCATTCGTACATGACGTCACGACCAGTTTGGTTTGGTTTTTGGTTACATATATTTTCCGGTATGTGTGCTTGATCTCAAGGATCCGCTTATACACCTTTGTCAAGTAAGACAGACACAACAGAATTTTTACTGGCACAAAGAAGGAAAATACACCCAGGGGCGAGGTGAGAATCGAACTCACGACGGAGCAGTGCGCAGACTGTTGGCGTGAAAGGCAGAGGAGCAAACCGAACAGGCCATCCGTCCCCTCACGACCAGTTATTTTCTTTTAACTGTTAACTGCTGGAGTACAAAGCGTCTATTGCTAAGGCCGTTGTTAGGTGCGGGGGCACCCGTTGGTACAGAGGTTGTTAGATTGGTGTCTTGTGATTGAAAATGCTCCAATAGAAGAATTCCATGACCAGTTATTTTTTTAACTGTTAATTGCTGGAGTTCAAAGCGTCTGTTGCTAAGGCCGTTGCTAGGTCCGAATCATGTGATTGAAAATGCTCTATATTGCGACGCGTGGGTTATTTTTTTCTGGATAAAACTAAACTAGAACTCTAAAACAGAGTAGTAAAACTATTATTTACTATGGCACTGATATCAAAACATTCCATCTTCATTCTATGTCTCTATTACTCTTTTTAATGCAGTTCTCTTCATTTTCAAGGAATTGACAGATAGGGGTTCCTTTCTATTGTCTGAAGTTTTGACAATGCTTCCGTATAGTGTTAGTAACAAAGGGATTAGTCTCATCGACACGAATAAGTGTTGATATATCGCCAGATATCACGAAAGTAAGCCCCCTTGTCACCTGGAAGTTAAATTCAATAGTTGAATACCTTGATTTGAACTAGTTAGTTTATAATTATACAGGGTGTTTCAGCAGTTCTGCCCAAACTCTGCACAACCAGATTCGCAAGGAGAACATTAAAATAACCTAACAGATTTGTAACTCTACGACTCGATTTTTTTTAGAAAAATGTGACGTCGTATCTGATAAAAAAAACTTAATAATTTATTCTACAGAGCACGCATGCATGTTTCGATATGCGCAGGGAATATATTTTGTACATCTTTATCGGCAAAATTTGCAAATAACTGTTTTTCATTTGTCATTCATTTTCTGTCGCAATTTTCAAGAAAACTATGGGTCGTAGAGGGATTGCTTTTTGGGCATTTTTATGTAGTAGAAGCCTATCGAAGGAATCTGGCTGTGCAGAGTTTGGGAGGATTTGCAGAAACACCTTGTATAATTGTTTTGACAAAGTGCTATTTGTAACAGTTAAGTGTTTTTTGTCTTTAAAACGATTGCAGGAATGGTTGCAACCGACACCCATTGTACGAATTCTATGTGCAGTTTAGGACTTAAAACTTTATCATAGGGTAAGTGCACATACCCGATCACCACCTCAATTTTAAGATTTTGAAAATGTATTCAAATGATTGAAAGTATTAAAGATATCGACATAACCATAATAAAATATACAAACATGCAAATAAGCGTAAATAATATAAATTACATGCACGATGGTCAGTTACTGGAGCAGTAGTCGGGTACTGTGCGTTCACCCTAAATTTTTAATTATTTTCAAATATTAACGTGTACACATATCTAGTAGTAACTAATTCATATTTAATAACTGAAAATAAAATTCCTCAACCCTTCACTATCTTTTCACAATCTTAAATAATTTATGTGCCACCTCTTACATTAGTTAACCTTAATATCATTATTCATGCAACAAACTATTAATTAGTCACATGTACTTGAAGCATTTATGCCAAGGTGCCTGTCACCCTCATCAATTAAACTTCTCACACGTGAGATTGCCCATTCACTTTCCTCACAACTTTGCACAATCGCGATCTTCTCCTCTGACAAATAGAGGATGAAGCCGCAAATCACTTCACAATGCCCGTGAATGCCTGAGAAAGAGAGAGGCAGGCGTGAGAAGATCGATCTTTCCAAACGACTGATAAAGAGATCGAATCCATCCCATTTGTCATGTGAGAGTGGCATCGCTGACTTCCTTGTTCTCGCGACCACAGTTAATTAAATTTGCCACCCTAATGTGCTATTGTTTAGTGCGTCAGATTTGCATTAATTGCAAGTTCCCCTTTTTTTATTGTTATTGTTCGTTTGTTTTGGATGCCACATTACGCACCAACTTTCTTTTTCGTGACTTCCGCCCTTGCCCGTCTCATTAGCTCGCCCATGTCGTAAAGGTGGGGAAATTTATATTTTGCACCTATGGAAGCTATTTCGTAGAGCGTCTGTTTTGTGCTATTTTTCCAATAATTCTAATTAGTATCCCGATACTAAAATGTTATAGTAATTGAATGGATAGTATAACCTAAATTATTATATCGAACAATAAAGTCAAATCCTCTTTAGTACCTGAAATCTATCGCAGTCAAAAAAAAAATCATGAACTAACGTAACAACTACCTAACAATTTAAACATTTCAATAAGAGAAACAATAACTGCAAATTAATCTTAACTTGAGTGTAACTTGTTACTGTCACAGTATTATAATAAGTAGTCCATCGGCACGAAACGTTTATTTGTTCTATTCTTTTAATGCAATGTTAATAGCCAGATTCATTTTGTGATTCATATTATTTGATTTAAATAAACTAGTTTTAGCAAACCAGAAATTATAATTCAGAAACACGAAATAATAATAATAATAATGATGATGATGATGATGATGATGATGATGATGATGATGATGATAATTTATTACAGTCTTTAGTACCTCTCAATACCTTTGAGAGTAGCGGTTTAATTTTCTAGTAAAAAAGTTCAACACGCTATTTTAATGAATCATGTAAAAGGCGTAGTTCCTCTTTTATCCCTAATTTGAAAAAAAAATTAGTCCAGTTTAGAGTTTTTGTTATTATTCTTATTATAATAGGTTATTTTTTGAGTGAAATGCACTTCCTAACGGTTCACTCCAAAACACCCATGAAGCATTTAATTTGGAATTCGTGATGGGGTTAAATTTAATGTAAAGTTTAATAAGAAAGTGGTTGACTTTTGAGGGGAGGCCATTGTGTTACATAACATGATGGGAAAGTAATAAAAAAAACTGGATAAGTTTCGACTCAATTGGGAGTAAATCAATAAAGAGCAGCCTTTTGAGATTTTAAATTAGTAGAAGGTAAAAGTAAGATGGGTACTGATCAATAAACTAGAGAGCTCATCAGCTTGAAGAGGAAAATAATTTCTTAAAACCAATTGCACTTAAAAGTAAACAGCCATGAATCACAATTAACTATCCCTTGTAAAACTATTCTAAAAAATTAAAGCAAAAAGTTTATATGAATCACTTTTCATGACCTGGTACTTTCTTTAAATCGCTTCATTAGGTATGTTTTGCTCAAACCAAAATAAAATTATAAATTATAAACTGTCGTAACTGAACTGAATAGTTAATGAAACGATTGATAAGGAATATATAGTTGTTTTGCACTGCTTGGAGGATAAAATTAATAACATAATAGAATCAATGGATTTAATAAATAGGACAAAAAATTATCAGAGATAAATCCTTTTTAATAATTTTTTCTACAAACTCTCTCTTAACACTGTGTTCGAATTTTGTTAACAGGAAAATAATGAAAATGTGTGACTGTATTACTGTCTGGAAGTTCTACATCAGAGAATGCAGCTCTACAATGATTTTCCTAGAATTAACACTTAGGCCATAAAACCCATTAATTCATAGTTTCGAAAGTTCGCTTCACAGCTTCAGTTTTAAACAACAACGCCTTGTAGAATCATGGGAATAAGGTGTTCTGTTTGAAAACATGAAGACTTTCACGCAGAAGGCAAAGTAAAAGTTTCCGGGATGCGGTACCGTGGTCTATCTAGGTAAAAATCAGACGTTTCGTCGTACCTTCATCAGTGAAGTAAAAACTGAAAATTGAAACTCGAATGAAGTGATCGCTGTTGTCTCAGAAGGTGATTATTACTCAGAATTTCTGATTCAGTTTCAATATTGTCTTTCTAAAGAATATGTTAAATTGGAAAATCTGACTATGGAAGCAACTCATTGAAACTCAAACTTGCAATCGAGATAACTTATGTTACGAGTAACCATGGGCAAAATGAAACTGTTAAGGATCATGAATAATTTCACAGTTTTCATTAGAACTCACGTAATGTGAGATCTGTGCCATTTTACATATCTCACACAATGCACATTTCCTTCTATACACTTTAGCTCCAGGCCTCCTGGAAAACAGCTCAAAGCATTGCGCGGTTATCCATTATTCTCTCAACGGAGGCGAAATGGTGGAAATCGGCGACGATTTTTAATCGACCCATTTTAGGAAAAAAGGGGGTGAAAACGGGAAGATAAGTCACAGGTCACCATCGTGAAGGTGCCGAGTTACGATCATTTGCAAGTTGATTTGTAGCCCTTTCCTCATTGAACGCGGCGTTCAAAGAGGGGTTTCCTTTTTCCGAATTACAAATATGCAAAGTGAGGGTTTCTTCCAGCAGACAAAAGAGGTGTTTGAGGGAGAGAGAATGGAAGGAGGTATATGAACGTGAAGTGGTCCAGATGGGGGATAAGGAAGTTTTCTTATCTGTAAGATGGGACGTTTAGTAATCTTGGAGAGGTTCCTCATTTCCTCGTGTTTAATTTTTTAAAGATTAAATTAAATTTATTTATACTTTTGGATCAAGAGAGAATGAATGCGTGCCTGAGGGTTCTTTCTGGGGCACGTCAGAATGACGGTTTCTTCGTGTGATATAATAATATTATCAATCAGCGAGTGTCTGTTCGAAGAAAGATGAAACTGAAGGCTTTTGTACTTAAAATTCTTACTGGAAAGGTGTGGAATGAAATATTTAGGTTCTATCTCACTAACCCAAAAAGTACTATGACAGGTAAAAATTACCTGTTAGAGCGTTAAAATTTTATTGACCAAAGGGGGGATCACCCTCTGTTTTCCAATCCCATATTGCGTTGATTTTGCAATCTCAAACTTTTTAAAGACTTTAAATACGAAATAGTTTTGTTTTGTTTCGTTTGTAATACAGGTTTAAATAATATGTCTCGATAAATAATGCGTTTAAACGGCAGTATAAGATAAGTTTTTATAAGTGAATAAAACTATAATGTATATGTTCCAAATTTCTTGAAAAGCAAACTATGTATTAAAACTAAGATTAGCATTTTAACGAAAATAAAAAGGTATTTCGATAAAATTAGTGTCGATTAAAACCGTCACTTACTATCACTGCAACCATATCCATGATTTTTAAAAATTCAAATATGTATAGTACTTTAAAAATGAGAAATCATTTTAAATATCTGTAAGAGCTTATTGCAAATTCTTTAAACAATTCGGACATTTTACCCACAAAAGTGCACCATTTGAACCAATAATTAAAAATTTCTTCACCGGAAATGGTCGCTCTCTCTATTTTTTTTTTAGAATTTAATGAAATCTTTCTAACATTTGTATCTTATAAGCATTGCCTCTCATAACGTATATCCACGGCTTACTAGATACTATAGTATCTAGTAAGCCGAGTTTTATCCCTTAAAAAAGAACAGTAGAAGTGTAAAGATAACAGGTAGATAAAAATAACTTTTATTATAGAATAGTTGCATGGTTGAGTTAAAATCTTACCAGAATAAAAGTAATCACTACCCATTAAATCGGTAAGGAATTTTTGGCTGTTTGACTTTTTTTGTTTCTGTCTATTAATTTCGCTCTAAATTCAGTGAATTTTAAAAAAAACTAATAGTAAAAATTGCAAATATGCCAAACAATGGAAAAGTTTTGAACTAGGAAATATATCCTATCTATCAAATACAAATTAAAGAGTCTCACAGCTTAAGGTTAAAAGCATTTAACCTTCTTACACTAAACAAATTGCTTCTATTTCATTTATCGCCGTTAAGTTAAATTTTTCCAGTTGAATAACCTCGTTATCTGTTTTTGTATTATAATGAACATCATTCTATGGGTAATTTGATTTTCTCTGCTCCAATTTTCAAACTCATTAAGTTTGTTAGGCCATGGTGCTTAAAAAAAAAATTTAGCGCTCTTATTTACAGTAAATGTTGAGGCACTCACAATAGGAGCCTTTAAAACTAATATACTTCCGTTTGTGGATCGAAGTTTTCAAAAATTGGAGATTTTAGTTAATAATGTGAGACATATTTCACCCTTTTTATTATATCTTTAACAAAAACAAAATTCAACTCAGACCATTTCTGCAAACGTAAGAGTGATTACTTGATGTAGAAAGCCGTGGTATAGCGAACAAAGAATGTGCCTAGTTTTTCTTAATGCCTTTATAAAGCAGATGAATTTCTATTAAGCTTATTATACATGTGTGCTACTTTAAGACTAAATGCAAACTTACGTTAGGATATATTATTTACACTTACACCCATAAAAACCACTTATCTAAATTGAAATGGTGATGATCTTATGTTTTCTTCGATTATTGAGTATTTTTTTCACTGTCTTCAAAATTTTAAGTCATAATTTTAGTGACTCCAGGGATAAAACTAGTTTCTTAAACATTGAATTAAATAAGAAATCAAATAATATAGTTCAATTTACTTTTAATAGGCAAGTCAAAAGTTCAGGTGTGTTCAAAGTGTTTTCTCAAAGGTGAGAAAATAGTTTGAATTGACTTTAAAAGTTTTGTTCAATTTTATCACCTACAAATTGCATTTTGAGAGAAAAAGTTCAAGTTTGACATTACGAAAGGGAATTTTATTATTAAAATAATTATTGCTTGTTAATCATCAGCATTGTCTTGAAAGCCTTTAATTCTGGGCATAGATTAACTAGTTCTATTAACCATCTTCTACTACTATTTGAACTTCTTTTTCTTTAGAAAAAAAAGGTATCAAGATCTAATGATGTTAAGACATCCCTAGAAAATCATTCAAAATAATTGCTTACTTAATTCATTATGGGTAATAAAATTAATTTGATATATTTTAAAGATAATATACCAAGTGTCGGCACCACCTGGCGAACCGCGGTCAACATATGGACAGCATTAGGTTATTTCCAGGGTAATCAAAATATTTTGAAGATTATTCTACATCATCATTATTGTTCTTAGACATCAAAAATTAGTTTCAGCTTTTATGTTATAAAGATCCAATTTCGAAAAAAATTTTGGGGAAAACCTCTAGACCCCAAAAAATTCAGTATAAGGCTATTAATAATAGCCATAATAATAGCAGTATAAGATTTAATATATCAGCTAAAGTACATTGTTTTTTTATTCACGATTCTGAGTCAAAATTCCCGAGCTCGAAAATTACTAGATGTGCTTGCATTTATTGTCAATATTACTTTTCAGTGTTTGAAGAGTAATTGATTGTTCTTTTTATCATGAAAATTCATGTTCATAAACAATAATATATTTAATGATTTTCGTGACAATAGTGATTTTTTAGATAGTGGTAAAGAAAATATACAAAGGCAACACTTTTCCTTTCCTCATAAAAAGAATAGTACCCCAATAAAAGTTTCTCTGTGATCTTTTGAATGCTTGAGTGAGAATAAAATGTATGCCAAGTGAAATTCAAAAAGTACTTTTATCACCTCTCGTCTTGGTTCACAAATTCTACAGAGAACATAAAATTGAGCTTTTGATTTACGTCTATAATAAATTAAATTAAAATGAGAGGCGATAAGTATTGCGTTTATAATCAAATTAGATATAACTTTGAATATTCGACATTTTATGTCTCTTGTAAGAGTTGCTTTGTGTATGGGGTTAAAAACTCTGGAGTCTTTCTAACAAAAAAAAGTTAAAGAAATGTATAGAAACACAAATTTTGATACTTACGTATTATCCCGTCGACCGTTCAGCGGCCGTTCAATTCAGCGGCACAGCCATAGAACAGACAATGGGCTTTGATAACGTTTTCGAATTCAGCGTCACGGTCGACGGTTTAAGTATAACATAACTAATGCAAAAATTTTATTTTATTTATTCCGAAATTTAATTTAACAATAAAAATAATATTTAACGTAAGTGATTAGAGATATAATTTTAAATATTAATTTTATTACGGTAAAAAGTGTGGATTAATTTTAAAAATTTCTACGTCAACTTAACAAGCTTTTCTCTCCTTTTTTTTTAGAAATTTTATCTTAAGAGGTATAAATATATAGTTAACAGTCACAAAATGTTAGCAAATATGGGCTTATGAAATAAACGCACAAGTTTTTTTAGAACTTTTAACACTCGTGATCAAAGGCAAATTCAAAATAAATACATATATTTAAAAGCTTACACTATAGAAGGATTACTATTAAAAATAACAATATTTAAATGGATAAAATAAAAGATGGCTATTGAAATTTTTCTAATGTTTTAAGACCTATTTTTAACACTGTTGTAAGGAGGATTACTCATAAAACCCTTTAAATTTAGCTCTGAACAAGCTCTGAAGCTCTAGTAAAAAACCATAATGATAAAATAAAATGCTAGTACAATCCAATGGTAAACTTCCACCACTTTCACCCAGAATCAGACACCAGATGTGTTTCGAGCGATAGAGTGCTCTTCCTCATTGCATCAGCTAGATTCGCACAGGGGGAGGAAGGAAGAGGGTCTGTCGCAAGATCGCTCGGTCACCTGTGTCTCAAATGCGGGGGCGTCCGTAAGTGGGTCGAGCGCATCCCCCGGACGGGGAGTTCCGAAACAGGAGATGTATTGTTTGGCAAACAACGGGCCCAGCCCACGGCCGCTCTTTCATAAATACAAATATAATTAATAGTTATATAGACTAAAGCAAGACGGCAATTATTGAGATAGGGGCCAAATTATGACCACTGGTGAAACAATTTTCTTGGACCGATCTCATTGGCCAAAATATATTAAACAATTTACTATAATGCTTGATCATTATATTGATACAGTTTATAAATATTTTAAAAGAGAGAAATGGTATTACATATTATTACGAATGTTCAAATCATAATTTCAATGAAATCTTTATACTATTTTTGACATTTACAGGCTATACAAAATTCCTATAACCTACCTATTTGCATTTTCAAATCTATGAAATATTACACGGTTCTACTTTTTTTCGATTTGTGAATTCTGTTTCAAATCTTAATGAGAACAGAAGACCAAACTATGGATGAGTGCGGCGTTTGTTAAACTGTTGAACCTTCCCAAAAAAAATACCCGCCTGGGGTTAAGAGGGATGTCACCTATTTCTGAAATTTCTAATTTTTATTTCTGTAGTGCTTATTTGGTTTGAATAACACGAGAAATTCAATGTGCAGGAAAGGTAGAGGAGTACAAATTTTTGAATCCGCTTGATATCATAAATTCAAATATTTATATGTTACCAATTCTTTTTGTATATAAATGAAACGAAGATAATATAGCAATAAATACTTAAGTTTTTCTAGTTATTTATAGACTCACGAAGATGAGAAAATTATTGTGTTTATCACAGAAAACAATATTTGGCAATGTTCCTTTATATTATTACTTTAATATGTATGAAAACAAGTCCAAAGATATAAAGTTAAATTAATTACGTATTCGGGATCAAAGTTAGAAATAAATTGTTATTTTTAATTATTTAGATTGCAAACACTTTTTGAAAACACTCTCTTTAAATGCGCTGTTTTATAGATTTAGCCTGAATCCTATAAAATTGTATTTAAATAAACTTAAGTGAAAGCTGGATGAACTCTATTGCAATACAATTTTAAAAGAAAAATTTTTATTCCCATGCATACTTATTAATAAAACTATTAAAGGTTATGAATGATGATAAATCACAAAAAGTGAAAAATTTGTAAAATTAGATATTTTTTTCATTTACGGTTAGGGAGATGTATCAAAATGAAGAGGATACAACTATTGTGTTATAAAAGGAGGAATTTATTTTTCCTTAATTCTAATATCTATGATAAGATAGAATTAGAATAGAATTTATTACAAAAATAAAGAGCAAATTACAAGGAATACAAACAAAAGAAAAACGTCTAACATACATACATAATTATTTAACCCAATCCACCTCCCAACCTCTCGGTTTGTGGGGTAATAGGGGGATCGGGAGTTGGGTCAGAGCTTTATTAAAACACGAAAATACTTTGGAACTTTCACTTTGGTATAAAATAATTTCCTTGTACATTTCTATGAGAAAAGTTATTTTGATTGAAAAACTTATTATTGAAAATGAAAGTAGTAAGTGGAAGAATATGGAGTTCTCTTACTGTCAAAATCGGATTTAATAAAGAATTATTTTTTGTGTGCATTTCAGGAATACTGAGACTGGTATAAGAAATCAAACTTGAAAAATTATGAGGAAATATTTCATGTGAAGTTAAGTAGTACATGCTGATTCTTGTCCGGTTATTTATGTCATTTGAAAGTTCATTTATGACTCGTTATTCATGTTTATCTGGAACAATTCAAACATGATTAGAGTTTTGAAAGTTAAAAATACTAGTATTTTAATCGAATTTCAATTCCGTTAATATTTTAAGTACCTACTAATTTAGTTTCTGGAAAAAGTAATTTCCCTTCACTATCTTTAATTGGATTTATTTTACATCCAGCTTCCATTACTATTTTCTCTTCTCTTTCTTCTCTCTTCTCTTTCACTCTGCTATACTAGACTGCAACGTTGCTTGATCCTGGAGAAACAAAACAAACAAAGTAGTTCCCAGCGCGGTGTCTGAATTTTGAGTGAAATTAAGAGCATCGATTTAAAAATATGATTAGTTTGTTAAACCTATGTAGTAAATGTAGTATATACAGCGTCTTTTTATCACTTTTTGAGAAACCGAATCTCCTAGTAGCAACCCAACAGGCTTTCTGTTTACGCAGTTTTTCCTTCCGCTTAGTGACGTCATAGGGTCAGGAAACGTTGCAGTCTTGAATAGTTAATATTTTTAACGGTTATTGTTCTTCAAACTTGTTTGTTTTTATCATTATGTTGTTTATTATTATTTATTATGTTGATTATTATTATTCCCTGATGTTTAATTTATCTAAAAAGTCTAGTCTAGTTATTTGGATAATTTAAACATTTCAATCAAAAATTCCATATCAAATCTCTGGAAAGAGGTAGTAAAAGGAAAATCTACACAGCCACGAGAAGTAGCATGTGTGCTTAATTTCAAACAAAATTTCCTCGTAATTCTTCAAGTTTGCTTTCTTATATACGTCTCAGATATTGCAGGGAAGCAGTATTCACTCGTCTAACTCGCGTGTCTATGATTTCCGCATTGTCCAATCAGACTTAGTCGCAACAATTGATTTTTCTTTCTTTTTCGGACAAGACAATTGCGGGGTGGTAGTGATTCTGGTGAGGATTTGTTTCAAAAGGAAGTGATTTTGCTGTCGCCATGCCTCATTTTCTTATGTGTGATCCTCGGATACTTGTGTTATGGAATGTAACTTTTTGTTCACTGAGTTCACAAAAGCATATCCGGAGAGCTCAGACTTTTCAAAGTGGTTCAGTTCTATTATTTTGAAAAATTATTGAATGATTACAATTTTTCAGTTGGGTGGTTTTTTGAAAAAAAAAAAAAAATATTTTACGCTCGTGTACCTATCCAGTTAAAATTGATATTTTCTCAAAATTTTTGTTTCAAAATTTCATAATTTTCTTACAACCTAGTTGTGTTATAAGATCCAAGGAAGTAGACTATTGATAGCATTCAAGATAAGAATAACATTAAACAAAAACAAGTGTTCACTATGAAGAAAACTAGAAACGAATGATCACAACCATAGATACTAAAATAAGAAAAGAAATTTACATAAAAATAATATTAAGAAATATTCGCTTTATTTAATTTATAAAGAATTTCTCCAACAAACTTTGAAAATCTCTACGAAAACTAAAGAATTTCTCTGGGGAAAATACAAATACTTTTTCACCTCAGAGAATTAAAGAATACAATTTTATTAGATGTCCTGTTTTGTTATTGTCAATTAATATAACTATGATTGAATTTCAGTCTTTAAGCTCCCTAAGATTTATCTAGGCAGAAGGATTTTTATTAAAGATTTGAAGAAGGATGAAAAAAATTATAAATAAAATA
Source organism: Tetragnatha montana (assembly GCA_963680715.1). Classification (NCBI taxonomy): domain Eukaryota; kingdom Metazoa; phylum Arthropoda; class Arachnida; order Araneae; family Tetragnathidae; genus Tetragnatha; species Tetragnatha montana. The sequence continues at coordinate 26,169,531 of OY796680.1, forward strand.
ACCATAGATTTAATAATAAAGAAGATTATTAGAATTAGAATTAGAATTAGATTATTAGAATAGAATAAAGAAGAACCATAATAAAGAAGATTTAACACTGATTCAATAATTATGTTATTTCTTAGCTTGATTAACAGTCATCCTTTCTATGAAAGAAGGAAACCTTATAACACTTGTTAATTGGCTAGCCTTATTCAATCTATCTATAAAATCGATATATTTTTTAAAATATATTTCATCTAGTATAAAATGTATTCAACTTGTATCGTCAGAAATTTAATTAATAATCAGATAATTTAATTTAGAAAAATATTTTTAAAAAATTAATAAAATACGCTTCAGCCAAAATTCTAAATTTTGTAATAGATCTCTGTGAGGACATGATAATCAATATTTAGGCGTGAAAATTATATGTAATATCAAAACAATTTACCTAATGTTGGAATACACGTTCATAGAACATGGAGAACACTTGGAGAACTAGAAGCTCATTAAACTATTTAAATTTTTTTCACGATCGTAAATCTTCATTAGTGAAATTTTCCTCACATTTCAAGAAATCATCCAGTGTGGTTTTCGTTTTAAGTTAATAAATCATTTCTAAATTTATTGCACAGGTAATAAATTTCCTTACGAAACAGGTAGTACATGATTTTACGAAACTCTCGCCAAAGGTCGTACAAGAATTTCATTCATTTGATATAATATAGATAACGACCAAGTAGTTAACTATTTCTCCCTCATTTTTCAAACAGGACCCCCTCAAGAAAAAAAAGGACAATCTTTTAAAACTTCCAAAAGAACGATGGAGAAATTCGAAACAAATCGGGACATCTGATTTATGCACACTTGACATTCACAACCTTGCGAGGTCAAGAGGGGGAAAGCACCCCTCAAGGGAAACCGAAACCTGCAGAAGAGAAATCTGGGAGATGATAGCATGGAACACGTTCCCAGCAGAAGCCACCAGGAAATAATAATAACTGGACATCGCTCCAATGAAAAGCGAAAGCAGGGGGGACGGTAATAAAGGGGGGACCGGTTTATGACGTCACGGGAAACACTGCAGGTGAAAGATTAACCGGGGATGGAAAAAAAGAACACAACAACCATAACGGAAACTAAAATACCATCAATGGCGGCTAGTGTGCGTGCTTTACTGAGGGTCCCGCTAACCTAGTTATGGAGCCCAAAGCCTCAAACCAGATTGGCTGTCGGGATGAACCGAAAATTTTGAAGGAGGCGGGGATTGAGGGTGCTACTTTCTGAAGGAATTAAAAAAAAGAGGGGGGATCGCTTGAGTTCATGCTTTTGTTCCGACCGTCCGGTGGTATATAAGCAGCGGACACAGCTTCAGTGGACATTCAAACCTCTCTTGTGATCACTTCTGCGAACAAGCCTCATCATGGCATCGCGGAAGGTAGGTTCTCACTTCTCTTGCTTGGATTATCTCCTTTGGATTTACTCAAGTGTGAATGGCAACACTTTCTTCAACAGTGGATTTTCTCCGGACAGGTCTTCCTGTGTCTTAAAATTTGATGAGAAAATCTCTATAATAATTTTTTATATCTCACCTAATTCCCAAAATTTTTAAACATTTTTTAAATTACTTAAATTTTTTATTAATTTAGCCGATGATTACTACTAAAAAGAGAAAAATGGTTTACAAAATTTATTTAACTAATATTTTACTAAAAAAGCTCATGATTGTGAAATTATGGAAAAGCCTGTCAATACTTGAGTAAATTGAAAGATAATCATACTTTCATGTTTTTGTGTTAAATGTATGCATCTAAAGTTTCATAAACTTAGAAATATATAATAGCCCTTGTTTTAATTATTAACTAAAAATGATTATAAATTGCATTTATTAATGATATTACATAAATTTTTAATATAAATTTGTTTGTAATAGGTGGTTTATAATGGTTTAAAAACACAAAGTTTAGGTTTTCTTAGTTTTTGACACCTCTCTTAACTATGTTTTTTTTCTTGAAAAATTTTGTAACTGACAAGAAACGATTCTCTTCTAGTATAACCCAAAAGGTTTCAAAATGAGTCCTAGTTTTATTAGTACCTATATTTTTATTCTATTTGAATTGCTTCAGAAATTTTTAAGTATTATCATCTTAATTCTGTTATTATGTATTAGTTATTATATTAAAAATTATATTATTCTTAAGTCAAAAACTAAAATAAAAGAGCAAACTAATGTTGTATATTTAAAATCATCTAAGAGAGAAAGTTACAAATGCGTATTAGTCATAGGTATCAATTCTTGTTTCATTAAAGGAATACACATGAAAGTGTATGCAACTTCAAAGTTTTATTAAAACTAATCCTGACTGTAATCATATATTAATTAGCAAATTTAGTAAAAACTCTCATATATAAGTCCTATCATAGAGATGTTCAAAACCAATACACCTATTCCACTGTTTTCCTTTATTTAAAAAGTCTTCTCTACTGATTTTTACAAATTTTGCATAGTAAAAATTAGCAAAAAATATTTGTTGGTTATATTGTGAAATTCACAATGGTTTTTAATGTTCGGTTGATATTTATTAAATATAGAACTTTATTAAATAAATCCCGTATTAAGTTTTTAAATGAGCTTTGATGTGGTATAGGAGAGCTATGTGATTTTACATTAGTACTGCTCTGAAGAATATCTATAAATGTAATTTATTTTTATTGTTTGAAGTATAAAAGATTCAATGCACAAAAATACTGTTTTGGATCAAAGAACTGTAAAAACGTCTAAATTATAATTAAAAGCATACCAGTTAAAACGGTTTCGAATTTATGTATGTCTTTTAATTTCAACTTGCTTTAATTAAAAACATGGATCGTAAAAAATTTAAAATCAAAACGCTTTGTGGCAAATTTATATCTACCATTAGCATTCAAAAGTCTAAGAGCTTAACTTTTAAAAATCCCCTCAATACTACTTCCTCTCATAAAAAAAGAAAAGAATAAAATCAGGAAAGGATTACAACGAGCAATTAATTACAAATCTATTCATATGTAATCAACAGAATTAAAAAAAAACTTTACTTAATACGATACGATTATTACAATACTATTTTAATTTCCTGATCGACAAATCCCTCTCACATCATTGGCTTCACTGCATAGCATCAGAATGGAAGTTATCTTTCCGCCTGACTGCTTTTGAAAAGACCTAGCGAAAGTGGACGTAAATCGTGAAAGCAAGAGCTGTTGATTGGCCCGATAGGTCGAGGAAAATGGGTCAACGATTGATACGGACCTTACGCCCTCGCTGTTTCATTGTTACTTTTTTTTAGCATGTCGAGATGAAAAGGGCTTAAGAGGCTTTGTTTTTAGCTAATGAATGCGGCTATTAATGTTGAAAACCCCTTTCCTCTCCTTTGTAGAGAAGGAGAAATGTAGTTGTAAGGAATTGTGACATCCTTGTTAATCCTTCATAAGAGTTGGGTTCGAGTATGAGCTGCTCCTGTTTTAATTTTCTTGCATATATTGTATGGATTAATGAAGAATCATATTTTCTCCCTCCACACGAAGCATTTATTGTGAAAATTCCTTTTTGAAAGCAAATAAATTTTATTATGTTGGATTTTTTTTTTCATTAGAGGAGCCCGGAAATACTGATAAGTTTACTTTAAATATTTAATAAGGGCAATGAAAACGGACTTGACGACACAGATGAAAATTTAAGACAATCACAGACAAATTAGTCAGACTCAAACTCAAACGAGCTCTTCAGGGCCGTATCCAAGGGGGGGTAGGAGTTCAACCGCCCCTCCCCTCAGAAATTTTGACATAAATGTTTATGGGGTTTTTTTCGTGAAAAATTTTGTAACTGACAAGAAACAATTCTCTTCGGGTGTAACCCAAAAAGTCTCAAAATGAGTCAAGAACATTACTTTTGAGGGTTAAAATTCCCAAAATTTTTCTGGAGGAGGACCCCCAACACCCCTCAAAAACTTACAGTATTTTGCTTGAAAATACTGTGGGCTACAAAGAGCGGTTCTTTTCGTGTATAGCCCAAAGGATCACTTGATGAGCTAAAACACTATTTTGAGGGGCATTTCCAAAATCTAAAACTACTCCTATGGTGGTATACCTCGAAAACAATGTTGATTCACCCCCCCCCCCCCCCCGAAACAGAAGTCTGGGTACGGCCCTGGGAGTTCTATCATAATCTACCGCACTCCATCTCTCCTCCTTTCTCTCTGATGTCGTGCCAAGTCTTCCCCCAAGGTCACTCTTTGATAAAGTTGGTATGGCACGTGTGAAGAGATGAGTTGAGTAGCAGTTGGAACAGAGATTCAAACTCGGACGAGCTCCCTCACATAAGCTACCGCTCCATCTCTCTCTCTCTCTCCTCCCCTCTCTTTCTCTAATGCCGTGCAGTGTTTCTTCCAGGGCCACTCTTTGTTGAAGTTGGCACGTGGGAAGAGGAGTTAAGTAATTTTACATAGAACCTACTTAACATCCCAAATTGTTCTCTTAATTGTAACTATCAGTCCATAACAGTTTGGTGCGAATCTCAATTTTTACGTGCGTTAGTTTCCAGTGCGTTAGTTTCCAAAAAAACTTTTCCAGTATTTTGTCGAAATCCATTCAGAAATATTAACACGAAGCTTAATGACCAGAGTTCGGTTATATAAACTTTTATCAAGGTTTAAAAAAATAAAATTTAAATAAACTTTTTTTTTTGGAAAAACTAATGATAAAATTTAGCATTATTCATATCTTGCTTTCCATCGAGTCTTGATAGTGAACTAGTTCATTATTTCTTTATGAATGAAACAAGCTAAAGGACAAAACCTTATTTTATTGTTGTTTGAATATTTTTTTTCTGTTCTCCTATATAAATCTGTATTTTTTTTAAACTAATTTCTTCAAGAAATCGATCCCTGGGTATTATTAGACTATTCCCTAAGACATTTATGAATAAAATCTTTTCATTATGAGTTTGGGTTTAAGCTTGAATTTTTTTTTTCTAGATCTTCGTAGTTTTCTCAGTCATTGCCCTTTTGGTGGGCGACATATCGGCCAAGAAGTCCAAAGCCAAGGCCGAAAAAGAAGCCCTTGAAACTGCTGAGATCATCTCTGACTTGATTGCTGAAGCAACCAACTATGGAGGCGGTGCAGTTGCTGCTGGAGGATACGGAGGCGGTGATGCTGGAGGCTATGGCGGTGGCGCTTCCGATGGTGGATACGGAGGTGGCGCCTCAGCTGGAGGCTATGGCGGTGGCGCTTCCGAAGGCGGATACGGAGGCGGTGCATCCGCTGGTGGATACGGAGGCGGAGCCTCCTCCGGAGGATATGGAGGTGGTGAAATTGGAGGTGGTGCAGCCGCTGGTGGATACGGTGGTGGAGCCTCTGATGGTGGATACGGAGGTGGCGCTTCCTCTGGTGGATACGGAGGTGGTGCATCTTCTGGTGGATACGGAGGAGGAGCATCCGGAGGAAGCTCTGGTGGAAAGCACGCTGTTCTCTTAGCTGTTCCTGTTACTTTTGCTGTTGGAGGTGAAGGAGGCAAATCTGGTGGAGCTGGAGGTTATGGAGGAAGCTCCGGTGGAGCTGGAGGATACGGAGGCAGCTCCGGTGGAGCTGGTGGATATGGAGGAAGTAGCGGTGGAGCTGGAGGATATGGAGGAAGCTCTGGAGGAGCTGGAGGATACGGAGGAAGCTCTGGAGGAGCTGGAGGATACGGAGGCAGCAGTGGTGGAGCCGGAGGATATGGTGGAGGATCAGGCAAGGGTGGAAAGGGAGGTTCTGCCGGAGGATATGGTGGAGGTCAAGGAGGTGGATATGGAGGAGGACAAGGTGGCGGACAGGGAGGATACGGTGGCGGACAGGGAGGTAAGAGTGTAGGAGGTGGACAGGGAGGTGGATATGGAGGCGGACAAGGAGGTGGATACGGTGGCGGACAAGGAGGAGGATATGGCGGAGGACAAGGAGGAGGATATGGAGGCGGACAGGGTGGAAAGGGAGGCTCTGCTGGTGGTTACGGAGGAGGAGCTGGTGGAAAGTCTGGAGGTGGATACGGAGGTAGCTCAGGAGGACAGGGTGGTTACGGAGGTGGTTCTCAGGGTGGATACGGTGGTAGCTCTGGAGGACAAGGTGGATATGGTGGCGGCTCTCAGGGAGGATACGGTGGAAAATCTGGAGGAGGACAAGGTGGATACGGAGGTAGCTCAGGTGGACAAGGCGGATATGGTGGTGGTTCTCAGGGAGGACACGGTGGAAAATCTGGAGGAGGACAAGGTGGATATGGAGGTAGCTCAGGGGGCCAAGGCGGATATGGTGGCGGTTCACAGGGAGGATATGGCGGTAGCTCTGGAGGTGCTGGAGGATATGGTGGAAAATCTGGAGGAGGACAAGGTGGATACGGAGGTAGCTCAGGTGGACAAGGGGGATATGGTGGCGGTTCACAGGGAGGATATGGTGGTAGCTCTGGAGGTGCTGGAGGATACGGTGGAAAATCTGGAGGTGGACAAGGTGGATACGGAGGTGGCTCAGGAGGACAAGGTGGATATGGTGGCGGTTCACAGGGAGGATATGGCGGTAGCTCTGGAGGTGCTGGAGGATACGGTGGAAAATCTGGAGGTGGACAAGGCGGATATGGAGGTAGCTCAGGAGGACAGGGCGGATATGGTGGTGGTTCTCAGGGAGGAAAATCTGGTGGAGGACAAGGCGGATATGGAGGCAGCTCTGGTGGTGCTGGAGGATATGGAGGAAAATCTGGAGGTGGGCAAGGTGGTTATGGAGGTAGCTCAGGAGGACAAGGAGGATACGGAGGTAGCTCCGGTGGAGCTGGAGGAAAATCTGGAGGCGGAAATGGTCTCCACGGAATCACTCTTGTCGGAATCAAACTGAACACCGTTCCTCTCGGAGGAGCTGGAGGTAAATCTGGTGGAGGTGGTGGATACGGAGGTGGATCCGCTGGTGGATATGGCGGATCTTCAGGAGGACAGGGTGGATATGGAGGAGGTTCACAAGGAGGATATGGTGGATCTTCAGGAGGTTCACAAGGAGGATATGGTGGATCTTCAGGAGGTTCACAAGGAGGATATGGTGGATCTTCAGGAGGACAGGGTGGATATGGAGGAGGTTCACAAGGAGGGTATGGTGGATCTTCAGGAGGAGCTGGAGGATACGGAGGCTCCTCAGGAGGCGGAGGATATGGAGGTGGAAAGGGTGGAAAGAGTGGAGGAGGAAAGGGTGGATCAAGCGGTGGATATTGAAGTGACTAGCCAAAAAGAAGTAAGTTCAGTAATTTTTCAAACTTTCCTCCCTTATAGAAATTGCCTATGCTTGTAAAATTTTTAATCAGAAAACAATTGTATATTCTTAACATTACATGCTGAAGACCTTTGCTATAGAATTTTAATTAAATAACATTAAACTATACACAATAGATCAACAGTTGTAGATCTTAATGTTTTAAACTTTAAACAATTTGAAACAATGTTTCAAACTAAAAATTAGTTTCCACTTGACTGCGCAATCAATATTTTACACGCTTAAATTTATTGGCGCTTGATGCATTAAAATAGTGGTTACTACGTAAGTCTATATGAATATAAATATAAGATTTTTTTATATAGATAAATCAAGAGCTAAATGAGAAACATAATAATGTGAAACCCCGATCCATCCTTCACAGTTTTGCTAATGTGTTTTTTCTCTTTTACAGGATAACTTATAACTGCCAACTGTACATACGTCCCTGAAGTCAACGCATAGATACGCGAGGAAGATGGCTGTCCATGACGCACAGAAAAAATAATTTATCGACAAAGAATTGTCTTGTGTTAGGGTTATGTCTGGACTCTCAATCTTTCGAAGAAATGCAAAGGACGAGTCGCATCGACTTCGTTTTTTGTGACTTCTGGTTGCACCGTTCTTGGCGAGTGCAATAAGAAACGACGCTTCATCTTATTTTGTAATTAAGGCCTCAGGCCATTTCGCTGTACATGAAACCATGATAAAATGCACAAAGAAGTGTATTGACAAAGGGACAATTGTAATTAAAATGTTTACTTGTGATATGACAATTTTGTTTGAGTATTTTTTATTGGTTTCTTTTCTTTCTTTTTTGTTAAGAATCCACGAACTCAAGTCATAATTATTGTTTCCAAAAAACTAGGAATAATTTCAATAATGTAATTTTATTACATTCAAGTTGCATAGGAAAGTCTAACGGAATAGATTTGTTCTTTAGTTTATATGAAGATTATATGCTGAGAAAATAACATGGGGTCTTGCAGTGTCTTTTCAATTGATTTTTTATAAGTACTAACAAAATTAAATTTAAATTCATTCAATAATGCATTCTTGTACTATAAAGAATTTTCTAATCAAATACTTTCATAAATTCATAAACTTTTTTACATTGCTTTTTGACATTAAAATTTTTTAGAAATCTTAAGCCTGCAGCTTTTTAGATTTAATTTACCTCAATGCTTATAGACTAGTTTACTTTTAAACTATAAAACGATGACAAAAAAAAAATATTTTCCTTATTTACGCCCTACTAAATAATAACCTGTTTTTCAACACCCCTTAATAAGTCTTTATATAATTTATTTCATCAGTCTTTAAAAAATTTTATTTATATTTAAATATTTTTCAAAAATTTTATGATGCATATTTTTTAAAGGAAGGACCATTCGCACTTTGTGTAGCATTAAGAGTAAAAAAAAATTAAGGAAAATTTGGAGTTAGGAAAGCATGTTCACGCACATGTGTAATCTAAAAATCAACGAACATTTGACAGGATTTTATAGGCTGTCTAAAAAATTTTTACACTCTGATATATCATGGTTCTGATTGCAATGATAGTTTATGATACATATTGCTTCCCTGGATTATATGATTATATTTTATGTCACACAATTTGCAGAACGGAAAACAGAAAATTTTTTGCAATTTGACCCTCAACTCAAAAGTAGTGTTTTAACTCATTTTGAAACCCTTTGTTCACCTGAAGAGGATTGCTCCTTGTAAGTTAGCAGAAGAGCAGAATTTTCAAGAGAAAAAAACAATATGAAAATTGATGTGATAATTTCGAGGGAGGGTATAGAACCACTTAAAACGCCTTGAAAACAATTCTGATATTTTTAATTTCTCTCTCACTCAGAAGTCCATTCATTTTTCTTTGCTTCATGGAGTTGCTCATTTTGGGGTGATAAAGTATTTCTAGACTGAGAACAAAGATGGCAGCACGTCCTAAAAAACCCAACCATGAAATGCTCATCAAAATACGGGAAAATAATTATTTTTCACTGGATTGATCAAGAAAATAAATAACTTAAATTGAATTATATAAAACTAAAATTTTGAACTTCAGTCAGAACAGAACTTTAATCTAATAGAATAAACCCTCAAGATTGTCAATCAAACGAGTACAAGCGAAGACTTCGGTCTGTAGCAAAAACCAGTACTATCCCCTCCAACCAACCAACCAAGCAACTTTCGTTTTCGCGTTGGTTTTCTGATAAACATAAATAAACAGTACACTTCTGCTCTCGGAATTTTAAAATTCAAAATATCTTAATAGATCAGTTATGCTGGACGTAAGTAATCCTGATTAAAAATATGAGAATGCAATTGTCAATGTGTTAAAACAGGGAGTTTTATGCTTCTTTTTATCCTTTCAGAAAAAATCTGAGAAATCTTCATTTACTGAAATTAGTTTGGCTGATCTAAAGCGCAAAAAAGCTCCAAAGCGCTTAGTTTACTTCAGTGATGGAATTTTAGAAGAGTATAGTACTGATGAAGAAGATGTACTTGATTTTAAGAATCAAGAGTCTCAATCATTAATTGACCCTGTAAGTGTAGGTTATAAGCGTTATAGGTTTCCACAATGTGGATATATCGTACCTCCCGAAGAAGACTGCTCCAATATCCTAATTTGAAAGATCCAGTTCTACTTTCCCCTTGGCGATCGTTTGTGGTTTTCGCTGAGTTGGCGAAGTTTCATGAACAATTTAGCTTGACCATCCTCGCCATGTTTTAACACAAATTAACTAAAATTAGGTGATCGTTTAAGAAAATAAGCAGCTGATTTATGCCACCATTTAAAGATTATATTAGGAGAGATCAAGTCAATATGATCTCTTTGAAAATACACTTACTAATTGTAGAATCCACAAGCAGTCTGTCCAAACCTAGCTTTGAAATACTGACACTTTCTCCGAATACTAGAGTGGGTTTCGTGAATTCCAAACATAATAGCTTTAATTGAAACAAAACTGAATATAAACAAGGTTCTAAAACTTTTGTTAATGTCTAACACATCCAATCATATTTTTTTAATTTAGCTTTTTAATTGGTTTTATGTAATAATCAGATGATTTTGCTAGTTTAGGTCTGATCTTAAAAAAGCTAAAAGATCAATTTCTGATCGATGTATATGAATGAGCCCTTTTAAAATCACATATCTTTAGGATTGCATTTCCAACCTTTTCCATTAACTTAGTTGTGATAGTCTTTTTCCAAGTAGCAGATCACTTGATTTTGAATTTAGCCATGGATTAACATGGCTGTTTTGGGCCCCCAAATCGGCGATAGACACAATCAATCGTCAAGGGGAAAGTAGAACTGGATCTTTCAAATTCGAATATTGGAGCAGTCTTCTTAGGTTGGTACGATGTAATGTATGGATAACTTAATTATGTTATTTTGGGCGTTTTAAAGTAAGAAAAGAAATGAAAATTGAGTGAATGAATAAGGAGAAAAACCCTGTGTTTAATGCTCTACACCACCTATCATTTTCACTCTTAAGTTGTACCCTTTATAATAAATGTGTACTCTATTTAATATGTGTATTAAATTTAAGTATTTTTCCCATAGCTTTTTCTTGCAAATGGCAATATAAAATAAATATTAATTTTTAGCGAAACATTCTTTTTTATTACTTTTTCTTGTGAGATTGTACCTTGTATTTCTCTTCAGAAAACTCTTCCATGGTTGCCATATTTTGGATACTTGTTGATGACAATGGGAACCAAAACTCTTGCAGGTAGTACTTAATCTATTCCTTTTTTAATATTTCTTATTTTACTGGTACAATAGAACTCCAACTATCTGACTTGCTTTCAGAATTTCAAAAACAATTAAGGCTGAAACATACTGCAATAGGAAGTCAAAAATTGTTGAAGAGCATTTAAAAATGTGAAAAAGCTTCCCCTTGTTTATAAAAACAACCTAAGGATTGGAAGACTAAAGCATTGTTTACGGAGTGATACTATAAAATTTTCATCCCTGAAGTGAAGAAGCACCAAAAGTATCTTGGAAATATAGTTTTTCTCCCATTTTCAACATACATACAGTAATTAATTAAAACAGACCCTTTTTTTGGACCCTTTGGCCCAATTGATTTGGATAATTGGAGTTCTACTATACCAAAAATACATTTCCACTAAATCATTTTAACACAGCAATAATTATTATAACTTTATCAAGCTCTTTCTAAATACTAATGTGTGTTTGTAGCAAATTGATCCTAATTGCCTTAATAAACAATCAAAAGTTTGATTACTTACAACTTCATTAAAAAAAAACCTTCTCGACAAGGTCTTAAATAGAATTTGATTCTAAATTAAAAAATAAATCATGAGTAATTTTTGAGAGTTATAAACGACCAGATAGTGTCCATGAAATTTCTGTCCTTAATTCAATTTCTTGCTGCATCATATTCAGTTATCAAGTCACTTTATCTTAAAGAAATTTGAGTACTTTTAGAAAATTTTTGTTCAATGCTTTATAGCTATAAAAATAGTATTTTATGAGCATTTGTCAGTGCTGAGATTGGGGGATGCAGGGGGACAGTGTCCCCCAAAATATTTGGACTGTCCTCCAAAGTACAGGGTTTTTGGTTCAAATAACGTGAAAAGAAGATGCTAGTCCCCCCTCCAAATATTTTGTTTCAACTACAGCACTGAGATCTGTCTGAGTTTGAACCTAGTTTGAATGCAGAGACTTCAAGTACTACTGATTCTCCATAATTTCTACAGTTGTTTTCATATTACAAAATACAAAAATCATCGGAAAAACTAAAACTCTGCTTAATGTTCAAGCGCATAGCAGCTAATGACAGGGTCTGCTTAAGATGCTGAAAAATTCAAAGCTTTCTCTAATCAACTCCCAGTCTTGAAAAATATGTGTAATAAACTATCCCTTTTTGGATATTTTTGCTTGGTAATCAAAACTGTGCGGTGGGAACTCATCCGGTGCAGCGTAAAATACAACCCTAACTTGTGAGAAAAAAGAAAAACATTTTCATGATAAAAATTAAGCTACCTAAAAACTTAAAAAGCCTGCCGAATGGGGTTTGATTTTGGATAAAGGGTTCCTTACGGTACTGGTACAAAAAGTTTTCATTGGAAATTGGAGTCTGTGAATGATATCTATCATGGTCTTTATTTAATTGGTTAATTTTGCTTATATGACTTTATTTAGCCGGGGCGTATCAACTTGTTTGAAATACAGTTTTAATTATTTTTCAGTGTGTGATTATCTTGGAGAAAATTTGGCTTGGTTTTTTGGAATAACCTCACCTAAGTTCCAATATGAACTGGATCAGTATGAACAAATGGAAAAAGAGGTAACAAGCTGTTTGGATTCTGTTTGGTGTTTCCTGAATCTGCACGGACCAGGCTTATTAGACTTGTACATTGAAATAACATTTACAGAAACTCTCCTTTTATTATTTAACCTTAACAATTGAAACCCCTCTAGTACTGAGATTGGTAGGGGATACAAGGAATATGCATTTATTTCAAAAGTACATTTTCTCTTCTTGTTTGAACACCAACCAATTATTATTTTCAACTTATTTATAGGAAAAAGAGCTTCAAGCTCACATAGAAGCTGAAAATGCTGGTTGGGTTACAAATCCTCCTGATGAGAATGCAGAAACAATTGCTTTAGCACCTAAACCAGAAAATCATCCAATGAAAGAAAGCGCATTTGTATGACCAGTGCAGAGAGAAATGATAACAGGTATAAATTTTTACAAAAATACAACACCTATTAAAGAAAAACATCATGTGAGTTGGCCTTAAATACATGCTGTATATCCAAGGTTTATAAAGTAACCAGATCTGTTCATCTTGCAAAAGAGGCGTGAAAATTAAAAGCTGACTTCCCTCGGGATAAAATCTGTATCATGGAAAAATACCTATTTTAGGTTATTTATCTTTAAAATAAATTAATATTTTAAATTAGTATTTTTAAAATGAACTTTTATTGCACTTGATGTATAGACTACATCAAACTAAGGCTTTTTGCTCTTAAGTTTTAGGTATAATTGGTCTTGTCTGGCGCTCTTTGCCCTGTTGTGAGCCTCGCGTAATAAAAAAACAAACAACCTTTAAAATAAATTTAAAAACAGCTTATGCTGTACACAATTAATAGCAAATTGGTAGGTTATAAGTGGTTTGAAATACCACGACGAAATACCATAGACTAATACGTCTAAGTGTTTTTTCATTTGTTGTATTTTGCTTGTTACATTTTCTCATCTGTACAAATGTTAAATGCTTTATAAATTTGTGAATAAAGTGATTTGAAATAACTAGGGGGCTGACGCCCCAGCTACTCGCTTTCGCTCACCAACCCCTGCACAAATTGTTTTTCTAAATCAAGGATAAAAGATATTTAGTGCATGTAGTAAAAACTTTAGTACTTGTGGGAAATTTTGTAAAACAATCAAATTTCAACAACACATCCAAAGGGGTAAATCTACATTATGGACTGAATGATCTCAAATTTTGTATTTTTTTTTACCATAGTGCCAGAAACCAAGGGGTGGGGGTGGTGCTAGTAGTTCCAAAAAAATGTCCATATATAACCACCCTACTCTACATATTAAAAATTATTTGCCTAATTTAAAAGTATTACCTTAACCTTATTATACTTGTTTATTTTAGAAGAAAACTAGTCATCTGCATCAAAGTGCTAAGTGTTTTCATCTTCTGGCAGCCTTTTTTACTGTGCAAGATCTTCACTTTATCTCAACTCAGTGCCTATTGACATATTTTTCATTAGAATCAGTTCACCACATTTTTATATTATTTTAGATGCTATTTGTGCTCTTGATGCTTCTGCATTCAAGTATATGGTGATGTACTTTTGTATTATAAATTGTATGAGACTTTATTATTCTATTTATTAAACTTTTTGATGTTAAAATTTTGTTAATTTAATGCAAATTGGTTTCTCTAAAAATAACTTAGGTACAGTAAATCTCCCATTTCTTAGGAGTGACCACACACTGTTTTTTTAAATCGATCTTTTAAAGGGTTGGTTTCTCGGAGAGGTGCTGGCATTTGATTGCTTTACAATTTAAAACATTTTGGGAACTATTATAGATCAAATGTATTAAATTAAAAGATTGCACAATTACTATTTATTTTATTAAACATAATTTATCTTCTAGCTTTTATTTTGATTTTACCATTCAATGGAAATAAATAACAACAATGTTGCTCCACAGTTAAAAACATCTACTTCTTAGATATGTTGAAATCTCTACAAATAACTACCCACCGAAGCAATATTAAATTCAGCTTGATTTCTCACACTATCTCCAGTACCCTCCCCTGAATAACGAACCAAACGAGATCCCTTTGTTGTGGCCTGTCTTTAGTTGTTTAACCTTAACCATATGCCAGGGGGGGGCCTGGGGGCCATGCCCCCCCCCCCCGAGAAACCGTAACAAATAGCTTAAAAAACACTTTAATGCTAAAATTCAAAAAAATTTCTGGGGAGAACCCCCAACCCCCCTTTAATATTTTGACATGTGACATCTGTTTTAGAGTGTTTTTCCCATGAAAATTCTTCCGCTTAAAATAAGCTGTTCTCTTTTGGGAAGTTTTAAAATAGATGAATACTATAGTTTGAAAGGGCGCATTTGCAAACATTTTCTGGGAGAGGACCCCCAGTCCTTTTCAAAATTTGGCATCTATTTATAATTTCATCCTTGAAAATTCTGTGGTTCATGCTTTCAAAATGAGCTGAAACTTTATTTTTAGAGGCAAATGTTCAAAATTTTTCTTGGGGGTTACCTCCCAGACCCCCTATTAATTTCTCATGGTTACTTATTTACTGTTTTCTACTTGAATTTGTTTCTCTCCTCTCCTTTTAGGAGTACAAGAAGTTGCTCTCTGTAGGTGTTATCCAATGGGTACCAAATGTACAAAAATGAGTAAAAAAACTTCTGTTGGAAGCCAAATTTCACAAAATTTTCTGGGGGAGGACCCCCAGAACCCCCCTTTTGCTTTCGAGCTAGCATTATCGGATGAAACCTTTATAACTTTAACAAAGTTTCGTATTTTATTTATGTTATACTCGGAAAATTGGGAGCCAAACACCTCGCGAAACATAAGTATTGTTATGCCCCTACCAAAAAGGTTTCGCCCCCCCCCCCCACTTTCTAAAACAATGGCACGGGCCCTGAATATCCTCTAAGTTACTATAAACCCCTAAAAAGCTGCTTAAAAGCAAGCACTCTTCAAAAAAATTTCTGAGGCACTGAAAATTTCGAATATAATACCCTCCGACTCTGACATGGCCCCCCTCCCGAAAATCTGCTCTGGATCCGCCCTTGCCACATGCACACCTGCTATGTAACTCCATCATTCAGATCTTTGATAGCTCTTCTAACAGTGCTGTAAGGGAGACCTTGGATTAGTTGGGTCCCTACCAAAAGAGAGTATGTGAACCTAGTTTGGCCAGTTGATCTACCAGGAACCCAAAGTAGTAGGACCACTTTTTCAAGTGGGAAGAGAAGAAGTGGCTTTTGTTCAGTTTGGCTGTCTTTGAAATTCTTTATCACTTTGTTAGATATGCCCCTTTCTTTCAAGACAGTGAGCAATGAGCATGCCAGTATTGCTGAGATTTCAGCATGGCATACAGTTGCCAGCCTACCAAGAGAGTACATCCTAATATTATTGGTTTGGCAATAGGCTCCAAATCCAATGTCAGACAATATTTTAGATCCATCAATGAACCAAATTTCATTAGCTTAGGATCATATATATAGAGGGGCAATGGTCCCCTTCAAATTTGGACTAGATGATAAAAATGAGGTAAAATCCTGTGTTAACCACACATTATTATATTCAGTTCTAAATATCTACATTTTCAACCTAATATGTGCGCATTAGGGTGTCCCAAAAAAACGCGACTTTTGAAATGTTTAACTCTCACCCCCCAAAAATGTTCTTTATGTGAATATAAGACACTGTGAATTTTTCTAGAATTTTCGCAAAATATTTAGAGGTCCCCCAAGGTCATTGAATTTTCAAAAAAGGGTAAAATTAAAATTTTTTCTAATTTTTTTAAAATAACCCTTAATGTTCAAATGGCATTATTTTCATTTATTAGAGCTATTTATATTGTTTTAAACCAATTCGGTATTAATTATCTTGGTAGGAAGTAATACGCGTTATTATTAAAATCAAGAAACGTGCGATATTTTTCGATATTTTTACCTTATGTATTACACTATCAGGGGCGAAGCTACTGGGGGGGGCGTCTCGCCCCCCCAAAGTCGGCAATTTCGATCATAGTCGGCAAATTCTAGGTTTTTAGATTCTTAAAAAAAACTAGGTTGGCAATTAAAAAAAGCTTTTTTTTCTTCTTAACATCTCCATTCTCCACAATTTTCGGAGTAAAAGTCGTAAAATTGTTTGGGGAGTGGCCAGCAGAGATGTCAAAATAACCGGTTAAAACGGTCAAAATCCTGACAGGGTCATAATTACGACCGGTCAGAATCCCAACAGTCGAAATCCCGACAGGTCGAAATCCCAACTGGGTCAAAATCCCAAAGTCCAAATCTCGACAAATCAGGTTCCCAACGTGGAAATCCCGACTGGGTCAAATTGCTGACAGAGTCATAATCCTGACATGGTGACATGTAAGAATCCCGACAGGGTCAGAATCCTGAGAGGTTGAAATCCCGATTGAATCAAAATCTCGACAGGGTCAAAATCCCAACTGGGTCGAAATCCCAATCGGGTCAACGGTCAAAATCCCGACAGGTCGAAATCCCAACTGGGTCAAAATCCCAACTAAGTCAAAATCCCGACAAATCAGGTTCTCAATGTGGAAATCCCGACTGGGTCATATTGCTGACAGTGTCATAATCCTGACATGTAAGAATCCCGACAGGGTCAGAATCCTGAGAGGTTGAAATCCCGATTGGGTCAAAATCCCGACTGAGTCAAAATACTTACTGGGTCAAAATCCCGACAGGTCGAAATCCTAACTGGGTTAAAATCCCGGTCAGAATCCCGACAAATCTGGTTCCCAACGTCGAAATCCCGACGCGACAGAGTCAGAATCCCGACAGGTTGAAATCCTGACAGGTCTAATTCCCGAAAAATTTGATTGATATAGATTTGTTTTGACTAATAATGTGTTATTTTCCTTTATTTATGAAGGTGTCTAGAATTACACAGGTCTGCAATGAAAAAGCTGTTCGATGAATTGTAGTGATTTTCTATGTATTTTAGTGTGCTGATTACGAAAAAAATATTGAAAAAAATCCTATACGTCAGGATTTGACACAAATTGCCAATTTATTTTCGAATTTGTGCATTTTTCATAGTTTTTGAGCATTTCTGACTCCTTTACATTTTAAAATTAGAAGCTGTGAATGATGCACATAGTAAACTATCTCATCAGGGCATAATAGAGATGGAAAGAAAATACCAGGGAAGATTTAATCGCCCCATAATGACGAATTTTTGTTATATAGTTGAAAAAAGGCTCTTGTTGCTACTCCCGAGGGTAAATGTACTAAGAGAAGCCTCATAAGGAGGAAAAATTGGCTTTAATTCAGTTGTAAATGAGCTTATTTTAGTTATATACGGATTTTCATGAAGAATTTATAAAACAAAAATATATTTTATGAACATATTTTCTTTAAAATTAAAATAAAGGCTTATTTTACAAATTTATCGAAATTTTCGGGAAACGTGGCATTCCAGAACAAAAAAAATATCCTTTTTGAATTCAGAGCACAAAAACACATTAAAATCAATGCCCTATAAATAGTAAATTTTAATTTAAAAAAATACACTTTTTAAGTGTATTTATCAGGTTGATAGATTTAATACCAATTAAACATTAACACATCCCGACCTGTTTTGTCTAGTTGTATAAAAACCTATCTACTTTTGATTTTAGGAACTGAAACGGAATGAACTTGTTAAACCGAATAAAAACTACCTGTTTATGTAAAACCGTCGGTTTTATTCATCTATATCTATAGGGTTTAATACCAGTAATTGAACTTTTTTCAAATTAAATAAAAATAGACGGGGTGCGTATTTACAAACCCTATCCACGCCAGCGCCTTGGCGCGTTCAACAGCTCCGAGGGTTGCAAAGATGCAAAGTGTTGCCACATTTTCCTATTTATTGCGGATTTGGCAATTTCTTTTAAGTCTTCTTAAGAACATTGTTGTTTTATTATTTATTAATTTCGTAGATGGATATAAAATTCAACTTGCGCGATTTTTTTATGTGATATTTTCATTAATGTTTGCTTATGAACTGATTCTTTTAATTAATAAAAACCCAATTTTATAGCAATTTATTTTTAGAAATGTTAAATGAAAATTATACATTAATACATTCTAGTGTAATAGAGCATTTTCAATCACATGACTTGGCCTAACAACGGCCTTAGCAACGTTGTTTTTTTCCTCCAGTGACATCATGTGCGAATGCTCCTATTGGATGGTTCTAGTTCCCGCCCCTAACAACAGCCTTAGCAACGTTGTTTTTGTCCTCCAAGTGACGTCATGTGCGAATGCTCTATAATAAGTTTTACGGGTTTAACTTAGTTTAATTTTTTAACTAGTATTTTTTTTTGTTGATATTTTTAGAAATTATTTTTTTTTCTTATTATACCTACGTTTTACTATAAAATTTAAGTACATCTACAACTTTGATTAGTGAAAGATGAAGAAACTACCCAAAAATTTTCTAATAGTCCAACACAACTTTTTTAAACGCAAAACCGAATTAATTAGGAGTTTGACTAGAAGGATTTTAAGGAATCAAGCATAACCTTTAACTTTAACTTTAAATAATGACCCTACTTTAAAATTCTCTACGGACAAAACTATTGGCAATAAAAAAAATCTGAAATTTTAAAGGGATGGGATTTTTTTAAACAAAAAAATGTTTATTATCCGTTTCATAGATGGCACTTTACCTAAATTTTTGCCTTAAGAAAGTACCCAATTTTGTTGTGTAAAGGAAGAGTTCTAATTTCTTTTCTTTTTCCTTATAAAAAATACTTTCAGTTATAGTTTTTTCAATTTAAGTTTAAATTATTTTAAGAAATGTGAAATTAGACTTAACAATCCTTTCAAAATTAATCAAAATGTTTGCATTTACTTTACGATTTTTTTTTATAAATTTTGAATATTTTCCTTCTGAAAATATCCTTATAATTTAATTTCATTACATTTCTTTTAAGAAGTAAAATATTATTTTAAAAAACAACTGAAATTTAAGATCTTTAATTTAACCATTTCCTTCATGGCTCCATTTCTTCGTTATTTTTTTAATAAATTACCTAGCGAAGTTTTCAATTTAACCAATGGTTTGTCAAAGCCTATAGAATTAAAAATAACAAGGAAGACAACAGATAAATTAACACTATCCCTTTTCCCTAATTTATATCACATTTTGTACAGGTGAAACATCATTCTTATCATGTAAATATTTTAAATTAAGTTAATGATTATTTAGAATAAAATTTATTCATTTCACTTTATTAAATTATTAAAAGTCTCATTTTATGTTCCTATACCTTTTAAGGACGTCTAACTTTCATTTTTTGGACTAAACCTGGAAGTGATCCAATTCTTTCCCGCGTTGCGGGTTTAAAAAGTACAGATTGGAACTCCATAATGCTTTTCAAAGCATCTCAAAAAAATATTTTGAAACATTTCGCAGCAGCTCAAAAGTATTCCAATTCACCCCTTTTTACGTTATTTTGTTTTTTTAACTGCTCTTGTAAGGGAATAACTTTATGTATTGTTCTTTGACCGATTTTAATACTGACAGATGACCAATAATTTTAATTGATAGAAAAGTCAACTTCGTTCTCAAAATTCTGTTTCCAACTACTACCTTGAAGGAATTTTCATCTCCGATCTAAATTCTAGATTTTGTTAACTCTTATCTTTGTTCAATAAATTATGTTTTTACAGAACAAAATAATTGTAATGATTTCATTTACAATTTTTGTTCCCACTTTTCGTTAACTTAACTAGCCATGTTTGAATCAATTTCACACGCAGACTGACAAGATCAAATAACTGAACTTCTTTAGTATCTCTTTATACTAAACTAAAACTCTTCATACTACAAATACTAAACTTCTTTAGTCGTTCATCGTCCAGAGATGCAGCTTTACCTTAATAATGCAGACTTTCCTTGCACTTAACATATATCTTTGGGGCCCTGGAGAAAAATAATAAAATTTCAGAAAAAGTTAAACATTCCCCTTTGCATCATTTTAGGTTAGAGAAGTGGTTCCCAATGGGTAAAACTAGTGTTCGGCAACTAGTGGTCAAAAAGTAGTTAACTACCAACTACTAACTAGTCTGGGAAAATCTAGTTGCAACTAGTAGTTAACTATTTTTTCCTGGGACTAGTTGCAACTAGTAGTTAACTATTTCCCAAAGTAGTTAACTACTAGTTAACTAGTCTATTTAATTTCATAACCTATTTTTTGCCCAAATTCTAATACATCTTTCTTATCTATATCACAAAAAAACTTTATGCTTCGCTCAAAACGGCGCTTTATTTCTGTTTATGGTATTTAAGTACTCTACCATGACATTGTAGTTATAAATAGCAGTGTAATTTTTGTATATTTTGATAAAAATTTTAAATATTTTTGAAATTTTAAACAAAATTTTTTTAAAGTAGTTGAAAATTTGAAAGTAGTTTCAACTAGTAGTTCTTAAAAAAAGTAAAAAAAGTAGTTCAATTACTAGTTTAACTACTTTTGGTTTAAACTAGTTTAACTACTAGTTAACTACTAGTTGATCGGTAGTTAACTACTAGTTGCAACTAGTTCTAGTTAACTAGTGCCGAACACTAGGTAAAACATGGACTCCAGGGTTCATTTAACGAAATTTGGAGGTCCTCGAAATTTTTTTCACCTTATTAGTTAAGATTGGTTTAAGTTCAATAAGACAGGTGCATTTAGGAAATGGTGGGAATTGGAAACTGTAAAAACAAATCAAACTTGCTCTGTCCTTGTTAAATTTTGTAGCTCTACACATCGTCGGCTTACAAGAGAAATGCACTAACAAGGAGAGGATCCCAACGTGTCATCACCGATTTGGTTCATTTTTGGTGTGGAAGTTAGTAGTGCATGACTAGGACATCAATTTGTGAAAGTATTAAGAAGCAACTTTCAGAAATTTTGGAGAAAATTGCAATTAAAAATCTTACCATGTACTTATCAATTTAATAAGATTCTAGTATTGCAAGCGGATCGTGGTGTAGCGGTAAGAGCTGTGATTCCCAACCCAAAGGTCCCGGGATCGAGTCTCGTTGCATACCATAATTTTTATTTTTGTTTTCCACGCAATTAAGAGCACAGATATGAAATAAAGTAGTACATATTTATATTTATAATTATCAATTTTGAAACATTTTTTAAATATATTTGCGGTGAGTCGCCAGGAGCACGAGCAAACGCCAAGCACTGCACTGAACAGAAGCTAGGCTAGAAGCAAAAGCGCATCGCCTTCTGCGCTGGCAGCGCTGTACCAGCAAATCTTATAAAGCCTGTTCCTATATTTTCATTTTGACACACGCGTCACTTGTTAGCTTGTTGTTTACCATTTACGTTACTTGTTATTGTTCTTTAATAAAGTTATGTTGAATTAGAATACGCAGACTCGCCTCACTGGTGACCCGGACATGATTTACAACATGGCAAGGCACTGGTCTATTTCTGAATGATCAAGATTTTTTTACCTTCCAATCGCCCCTTTTTCAAGTCAACGCCGATGTTTTCTTCGAGACTTCAATTGATTTAGTCTTCAAAATGTTAACCAGTAATGAAACGCAAGATGCATCGGGAAGTAGTGAACAAGGTATTCACGGTGGATCACAAGTAGCTAAGATCGCGTGTAAATTACCTCCCATCTGGAAAGGCAACATTCGACTTTGGTTTACTCAAGTCGAATGCAGTTTCGAGCTGTCGGAAATCACTCGCGATTCAACGAATTACAACAACCTGGTTGCTGCGATTGATCCTGAAACTTTGACTGCAGTATCGGATATTTTACTTCATCCACCTGCAACTGAAAAGTACGAAGCGTTGAAACGACGCCTAATAGCGGAATTTTTCAGACTCTGAGAACGCACGAGTAAATTTACCTAACACAGACATATTGATTTACTGTGATGTATCTACAGGGACTGTCAAACCCTACATCCCCAGTCAATTCCGTAAGCAAGTTTTTCTGTGTTTACACAATTTATCTCACCCTGGAATAAAAGCTTCAACAAAATTAGTTACATCCAGATTTATTTGGCCTTCAATAAACAAAAATTGTAAAGATTGGGCTAAAGAATGTATTCCATGTCAAAAATCTAAAATATCCAGACACACCAAAACACCTTTAGGTACTTTTTCTCCCCAGCCTAAGAGATTTGACCATGTCCATCTTGACCTTGTTGGGCCTTTGCCCCCTTCCAGAGGATTTTGCTACATCCTGACCATGATTGATCGAGCAACCCGTTGGCCGGAAGCAGTCCCTATTAAAGATATTAGTGCTGAAAGTGTGGCACAAACCTTTTACGAAACTTGGATTGCCCGATTCGGAGTGCCATCCTGCATAACTACGGATCAGGGTCGCCAATTTGAAAGCCGACTCTTCCACTCCATGCTTAGCCTTCTAGGGATAAAAAGAAATCGCTCATCCCCCTACCATCCACAGGCAAACGGGTTAGTAGAGCAGTTGCATCGGCCTTTGAAAGCAGCCATGAAGTGCCTGGATGCAGA
Organism: Tetragnatha montana; assembly: GCA_963680715.1. NCBI lineage: Eukaryota > Metazoa > Arthropoda > Arachnida > Araneae > Tetragnathidae > Tetragnatha > Tetragnatha montana. The sequence goes on from OY796680.1 coordinate 26,192,589, forward strand.
AAACTGGTCAGTTGTGCTCCCTACTATCCTACTCGGATTTCGCTCTGTCTACAGAGAGGGATTAGAAGCAACGACTGCCGACTTGGTATATGGTCAGAGCCTTAGACTCCCCGGAGAAATCTTTACTCCCCGGAGAAATCTTTTCTCCCTCGCCTATCGACGCTTCAACTACTAAGCAATTTTTAGTGGATTTGAAGGAATCGTTTTCTCGCATTCGACCCATTCCTACCTCCAGCCATGGACCCACTAGCGTTTTTATTCACCCAGAACTCCACACCTGCTCCCATGTCCTGTTGCGAAAAGACGGGGTTCGTACTGGTCTTCAAGCTCCATACGATGGACCCTATAAGGTGCTATGCCGCAACGACAAGACGTACGACATTGACATCAATGGTCGAAAGAGTACCATATCCCTCGATCGTCTTAAAACCAGTGTTTCTCTCTTTGGACGTCGATTCCAACAAAGAGAAGGAAACCAAGGACTATGTCACTGAGACTGTTGGTGATTTTTCAACTCAAGACGAAATTATTTCTCCTGGAACTACCACACGTTCTGGTAGAGAAAGTAAACCGCCAAAGCGGTATGTCTCTTTTCGTTGAACTGCGGGGGGAGTATGCGGTGAGTCGCCAGGAGCGCGAGCAAACGCCAAGCACTGCACTGAACAGAAGCTAGGCTAGAAGCAAAAGCGCATCGCCTTCTGCGCTGGCAGCGCTGTACCAGCAAATCTTATAAAGCCTGTTCCTATATTTTCATTTTGACACACGCGTCACTTGTTAGCTTGTTGTTTACCATTTACGTTACTTGTTATTGTTCTTTAATAAAGTTATGTTGAATTAGAATACGCAGACTCGCCTCAAATTTTTCTTTGTTTTTGAAGTCTTTTCATTCCTTGTTTCCCAAAAAATTAGTTATTAAATCCAATTTTTATAATACTATTGTAAATATTATATGTTTACCTACAAAAATGTTTATTTTAACTATCAAATCAGACACATAACAAATCCTTTTAGCATAACAAAATTGCGTACTTTCTTTCGGATATTTAGGGATAAATTAAGGTAAACCTTCATATATATAAATATAAATTATTATTATTATTAATTTTTTTTATTATTATTATTTTTTTTTAAATCTTTTCATTCTTTGTTTCCCAAAAATAAAAATTATTAAATCCAATTTTTTATGATGCTATTGTAAATATTATATATTTACCAAAAATTTTTTACGCACAAGAAACAATATTTTAAAATTTATAATTAAATATTGTTATAAGTTTATTTCATATCTGTGCTCTAATTGTGTGGAAAATTAAAATAAAAAATATGGTATGCAGCGAGACTCGACCCCGGGACCTTTGGGTTGGGAATCACAGCTCTTGCCGCTACACCACCATCCGCTTGCAAGACGTGAATCTTATCAGATATATAAGTATATGTTAAGATTTTTAATCGCGATTTTCTCCAAAATTTCTGAAAGTTGCTTCTTAATATTTTCACAAATTGATGTCCTAGTCATGCACTACTTCCACACCAAAAATGAACCAAATCGGTGATGACACGTTGGGATCCTCTCCTTGTAAGTTATCTGGCTTGTCCTGATCTACCACTACCTTCTTTTCTTCTCAATTTTTTTTCTAAATTTCTACATTTAGCATCCAAGACGTGCATAAAATAAAAAAATCGACAATAAACCCTCCACAAAACTCTAGTTAATGTCCTGTGGAGATCTTAAAAGGTGGGCATAAAGTGTGAAAAGTTGAGCAAAAACGCTAGTGTCCATCGTTTGGCGAGGATATTATTCATATATCCTCTAATTTATTCTTGGAGAAGTTTAGTAAATGTGTGTAGAATGGCTAGTTTAAGGAAGATATTTTGTTTAAAATCTAAATAGGGTCAATAATAGTTTCTTGACGCTCAAAAATCAGTCAGTCAAAAAAGCGATCAACGAAAACAACCTCATAATACTGTTTTTGTTATTGTCGTTGATTTATATTATTTTTAAATTAAAATATTGGCTCTGAAAGTACACAGTGGGAAAATGTTTTGTAATAAGTATTGAAAATATCCTATCCATGTTTATAAATTCCTAGAGATTAGTTTCTTCAAGGGTAATAACCGCACGCAGAAAAGTAAAAATTGAGTAAACACTCACTTTCCATTGAAATTTACTCATTTTCCATGCATTTTTGTGAGGAAATGCCCCCTTTATGGAAGGTGCTATTTTTACCACGTGTGTAAACCTGAAACCTCAGTCCAAAACCGCAATAAAACTTTTTTTTTTTTTTTGGGGGGGGGGGGTTTAGGGGGAATGTTGAATTTTCTCTCATAAAGTTAACAAAATCTCATAAAGTTAAAAGTTTATTTTAGCGATAAATTTCCTTTCTTACTCAAATGATAACAAAAATCAATTTCAGAAAATTTATAATGTAAGGATAAAACTCTAAATTGCTTTGTTGACCGATTTTAAAGCTGACTGATTTTTTAGCGACACCATAAGAAAAAATACATATTAGAATACAGTAGATATAAATTTGGGAATTTTCCTATACGGAAAGATTAGGGCCAATTTTTGAGTTGTAATGTTCTCGCTGAATATCAGGGAATTTTATTTACCTGAAACACAAGTTTAGAAGCCAAATTCTATTGAATCGTACTCAGCATTGCAGCCGTGACTATCTCAGAGTCACCACTCCACCAGTCACTGTGCCTGCAAAACATTCAGTTCAATGAAACATAAAAAATGAAACTTCAGATTCTTATTCTTATCGTATATCTACCTCTGTGAATATCAACTTAGAAGAGCAGACTTAAAAATATTAAAGGCAATTAAATAACTGCAGCAAAACTTGTATAAAACCATAATGTAGAGGAGTAAATATTTTTTGACGATTTTGTATTAACACCATTAACCTCGTAGGGACAGGGACATGGTAAATGTATAAAAGAGATATCATACAGGGTGTTTCACAAAGAGCCCCCGATTTTAAAAATTAATAACAAAAAAAAACGAAAAGAGATAAAAATACGCCGTCTCCGGCAGCCTACTTAAAAGACCAAAGAATTTTCGTACACAAATTTTTGAAAATTCGTAGTTCACAAATCAATTTATAGATGGAAGCACAACTTCTTTGATATTTAGGGAAAGCTATCCTCAAAGTCCCTATTTTCGTTCGCCATAGGGAAATCAAATTTTGGGAAAGAATCGATTCATGAATCGAATTAGAATCAAACAATTTGAAATCGAACCCTGTTTCCAGTTTGCAGAAACGGCTCTCAGCCAATTTTAAAGACTAGATCTCACTAATTTAGGAACATCAATTAATTAAATTATAGTCTAAGTTAAATTTTGTAGTAGTATTTCGTTATCTATCCCATAAAAAAGGACATTTTTAAAAGATAATAAGTGGATGGAATACAAATTTACTAACATCTTAGATACAGGAATTTCGACATTTTAACTTCTAACAAAATCTTTGTAAAATGTAGAAGGTTTTTAAAATTTGTTGGCATTACAAACTACGGAGTGCTTCGAAGAGCTCAGAACGATTAGGTTTATTATCAGCGAATAAATATTATTGTACGATTGATTCATCTGATAGTTATTTAGCTAATCCTAATGTATTCTTTAGAGGAGAGGGTTTTCATAGTTTTGGAGTATCACAGATTAAACCACAGCCCTATTGCCACAAAGCGGAGTTTCCAAGTCCGATTCGGAGTTCAAAAAGGACCAGCGGAGAAGACAATTCGTGAACTGTTTAAAAAATTTCAACAGACGGGCAGCGTGACTGATGACTTAGTGGGAAATGTGGGTCCCAAACACTCTGTCGTAACATCGACTAATGCCACGACAATTGCTGCAGCTATCGAGAAGAACCCAAACAAATCTGTGCGCAAACTTTCAGCTGAGTCCGGCATCAGCCCATCCAGCACGTATAGAATCCTTAGAAAAAAATTAAAGATGTTTCCATACAAAATTCAATGCCGGCAGGCTATACCTGTTAGAGCTGAACAACAACGAGAGGTATTTGCTAAAAAAATGCTCGAAATGATTGATGGTGCCAGTCTCGATGTCGGCCAAATTTGGTTCTCAGATGAAGCCCATTTTTATCTAGACGGGGTTGTCAACAGACAAAATTGGCGTTTTTGGGGAACTGAAAACCCTCATTTGTCTCAAGCGCAACCCCTCCACTCTCCAAAACTCACTGTTTGGGCTGCTATCTCGAGACAAGGAATTATCGGGCCCCTTTTCTTGCGAGAAACCATTACTACAGGCCGTTATATTGCACTTTTGAACCAATTTGTCGACTACCAACAAGCTTTGGACGATCATCCTGACACGGCATGGTTCATGCAAGATGGCGCACGCCCACACCGAACCCAAGACGTGTTTGACGTTTTGGAGGAATATTTTGATGACAGAGTAATTGCATTAGACTATTTAAAATTCAAAGGAAAAGGTTTCGACTGGCCCCCGTATTCTCCCGACCTTACCCCGTGTGACTACTTTCTGTGGGGCACACTTAAGGACCAAGTTTACGGCACTAATCCTTCAACAATCAACGAGCTGGAAAATGCAATTCAAAAAACCTTTGTGTGTCGATTTCCCGTGACACACTCCACAAAGTCACCGAAAACTTCGTTCTTCGTTTGAGACATGTCTGTGCAGTAAAAGGGGCGCATTTTGAGTCAATTTTAATGTGATTGTTCTTTAAATTAATGTGTCACTTGTGTTTTAAATGCTTTCATCATCATTTTGAAATTATAAATTAAAGTTTGGAGTTCTTTCGTGAACCCTAGAATAAGAAATCAGTTTTTTAATAAACTCCTCCAGTACTAAAAAGTTTTAAGACAAATAATTTTTTACAAATATATCGATCGAAAAATTCATATTACAAATAAAAAGGGGGCTGGGAGGCTTAGTTGGTTTACGTGCTGCAAACCACGCTAGCAGTCTGCGCACTGTACCAGCCGTCGCACAGTGGTCCCAAAACCCAAAAAGCTGGCCAAAAGTCGAAAGCGATTAGCTATTTCGATGAAAATTCATATATAAGATTTTTTGAGGTCGCTGATTACGAATCTGAGGTCAAATTTATAAAAAAACAATATGGCGGCTCCGAAATGGTTTTGACCGAGGAAATTAATTTCTTACTTTTTTTTAAATCTTCTGCTTATACAATTTAAGGGTAACTGATTACAAATGATAAAAAAATATTTCCAGAAAACAAAATGGCGGATTCAACATCGACGTCTATCTAGTGAAAAGTGTTAAGATTTGCACGGAATTAAGTATTTATGACTTTTTAATGTTGGAGTATGATGAATATCATGTTATATTTCAATAAAAGGCGTTTAAAATCATGAATATGAATGCATTATATCAACAATTTTAATATTTTACCAATGCAAAAAGGATTAGAATAAGTAATTAGTCGTTATTACAATAGTTATAAATATTTATTTTCATATATTTTTCCAGTATATAATTTTACTAAGATAAAAAATAAAAAGTTAAAATAAGAATAGAATAAAAAACAATATATAACTTTTATATGCTTATACAGGGTGTCCCCCCACCCCTTCAATTTTGAACCCCTAAAGATATAGTCATAAAAGTGTGGTGTCTAGGTAAAGTAAAGTGGTCATTCCCTATCCAATGCAACAACTTTCAACACTCTAGCGGCAATGTTAGGAGTTATAATTTTTATTTTAAAAAGTTTTAGAGATATTCATAGTCAGTTACAAAGTTATAGATTAACATCGATTTAGTACAAGAAGACACCTTGTGCAGAGAAATAACTTGAACCCCTAAAACGCACGCTCAACTAGGTAGAATTTCCTAAGTTTTTACCTCTTAAAACGGTCCTCATAACGCAAAAATATTTTTTTTTCATTTTGATGTCTTAAATAAATGACTAAAAGTATTCTTAGATCATAAAAAAGGAAAATTTATCATTTCTTTTTTTCTTCTAAATATAGAATGTTTTTAGGTAAAAAAAAATGGCAAGGAGTAATGAAATTAATTTTATTTCGTAACCAATTAAAATGTATCATTATTGTCACTTTTAAACATAATCTATATCTATAAAAGCCAAATACCACTGACTGACTGACTCACTCATTCATTCATTCATTCACTGGTAAGTAAGGAACACTCAACACGGAATCTCCAAAACTACTGGACCCAGAGGTTTGAAATTTGACAGAGACGTTCCTCTCAGCTATGCGACGCGCACTAAGAAACGATTTTAAAATCCAACGACTCCTTCCCTGTTTTTCGGCGCTTTTTCTACTCCGTTTTTCCCATTGAAATAGCATTATGCATTGTTGAAATGCGTAAATTGCAGTAGGTTTATTTCTGTCTTGAGGTTTCGTCTGGCCTCATGTGACAAAATGTAATTTCAAAAATTTCATAATTTATAACAAATTAAGACGAAAAACACAGTGTAAATTTCTTTTTCAAAATTATAACAATTTTCAGGAAACATATAAATTCAAATAATTAATTTTGAAACAATTTTTTCCTTTATTTGTAATTTTAATTTTTTTCTAAAATAAATATATTTATGGAAAGGCTAAAATAAATGGTTTCCATGGAAACAGAGCTGAAATTATTTCATTGTTTCATGGGGCATGGTTTACTACACTTATAGAGCATTCGCACATGACGTCACTTGGACGAATAAACAACGTTGCTAGGGCTGTTGTTAGGGGCGGGAAATAGAAGCATCCAATAGAAGCATTCGCACATGACGTCACTTGGACGAATAACAACGTTGCTAAGGCCGTTGTTAGGTCCGAGTCATGTGATTGAAAATGCTCTATAAACAGTTTTTACTAAGAAGTTGGCTATCATGATAAAAGGAAAATGAGATTTATCAAGCATTTTATTATTTTGATAAAAATGTTTTTATTTTTGGAGATGTAGGATCATGCAAATAAAAATGGATTCTTTATCATTTTTGAATATAAATTAAATTAGGTATAGTTAAATATTTTGCTTTGGCGGCGGGAGTTGTTGACTGAATTACACATAGGGATTATTTTTTGATTAAATTAATATAATTTTTGGAAAACGATAGAAACTTCATATACGGTGTGTAACATCCTGTAGGAAATTATTCCCAAGGGGTTCATAGAGGGTTGTGATTTTTACTTCCTAAGTTTTTATCAAGTGATTTATAAAAACCGAAGCGTAATTTTTGAAAAGGACATCGGAAATACTTCATAGAAATTTTGTTTAAGATTTTAAACTATAAATTTCAAAAGACTGATGATTTCAATTGGATTTTTCTTTTACAGCCACAGTAAAATGCGGGACGGGATACATTAGGGTATATTTTCACAGTAAGAAACCGGGATGAAAAAGACGACGGGGACGACGGGATGATAAGTGATTGCTAACCAGGAAAAGAAAAACCATATAACTCAATAAACCTGATGATTTAAATTGGATTGTTCTTTAACAGCCAAAGTTAAAAGCGGGGCGGGATGAGTTAGGGTATATTTTCAAAGTAAGGAACCGGGAAGAAAAACACGACGGGGGTGACGGGATGATAAGTGACTGCTAATCCAGAAAAAGAAAAGACATATAACTTGATAAACCTGATGATTTATTTCAATTTGATTGTTCTTTACAGCGAAGGTAACAGCCAAATTTAAATGCGGGACGGGATGAGTTAGGGTATATTTTTACAGTTAAGAACTGGGATGAAAAAGACGACGGGGACGACGGGATGATAAGTTCCAGAAAAAGAAATCCAGAAAAAGAAAAGACATAACTTGAAAAACTTTTTAAAATATTTATGAATTAACTCAACCCGTGCAAGGCCGGGTAAGTCAGCTAGTTATATATATATTCTTTATAAATATCGAGACGCAAAATTAAAAGTTGAATAAACTTGAATTCAATCGCGCCCATACATTGCCCCATAGAAATCGCTCCAGAAGCCAAAATGGCACCTAAAGGCAGCCAGTTTTTTGTAGGCTTTTAAAAAAATGTGTAATAAATAACTTCCACTTGGTTTCAGAGCAGGATCTGGCAAGAGTTTTTTCTATTTTCTCTTTTTATCACGATTTCTAAGAACGCTATCTACAGAAATATAACTATCTTTATTGTTGATTTACTATTCAATATATTGCTATTAAAAATTTCAAAAAATAGGTTTCCTTTATGCGTACTTTCTAAATAAGAAACCAATTTACAGAATCAAAATCGATCAACTTTTCATGATTCTATGCACGTTCAAATTTAAGGAAGTTTTTGTGTCATTTCGAGATGACAAAACAACGCGCTCGAAGCTCACAAACGAAATGATTTCCTGAGCCAAATAGAGATCCCAGCCATTCCTCAATGGTGTAAATAAGTGCTAGACATATCCCTACAACTATTCCAATCGTCAAAAGTTCCAGGAAAAAACTTTATTTTTTCGACTTTTGGCCAGCTTTTTGGGTTTTGGGACCACTGTGCGTCGGTTCGATTCCAGCCTTTGCCCTGGGGGTATTTTCTCTCTCTCTCTGTGTGTCAGTATAAATTCTGTTGTGTCTGTCTTTCTTGACGAAGCTTTATAACCCTTTCAATCCTAAGGTGCCCGAGATAACCATTAGATACTATGGAACATATGGGGTGGCTAGGTCTTAAAGTGATAAGCGGATCCTTGAGATCAAGAACACAGACCGGAAAATATATGTTACCAATACCAATACAAATATAAAACCCCAAGACAAAGAAGGGTTTAAGTTCCATCTTCGACATTTTTAGGTCTGATCATTTATGACGAGCTCATTAAACAGTTTTAAAAAATCTGTAGGAAACACGAGCAAATTTAAAAATTTAGTAAAATAAATTTAAAGAAATATTCTGAACTACTAAGAAATTTCTGCAAGGATAAATTGATTATTGTATTTAAAACAATATATAAAAGATTTGCTTTACAAACTATTGCATCTTATTTAAATTAAACTCAATATGCATTTTCTTTGATTATTTAGAAGCTTAATAGATCAGATTAACCTGTTTCTGCTGACTGGGAACAAAGGTTTGATTCCAAATTATTTTATTCTAATTCGATTCATGAATCGATTCTTTCCCAAAATTTGATTTCCCTATGGCGAACGAAAATAGGGACTTTGAGGATAGCTTTCCCTAAATATCAAAGAAGTTGTGCTTCCATCTATAAATTGGTTTGAGAACTACGAATTTTTAAAAATTTGTGTACGAAAATTCTTTGGTCTTTTAAGTAGGATGCCACTGACGGCGTATTTTTATCTCTTTTCGTTTTTTTGTTATTAATTTTTAAAATAGGGAAAGCAAAGTAAAATAGGGAATAGGAATAGGGTGAAGCACCCTGTACTTAAGATAACAGGATTTCCACACTTTCAGTAGACTAAAAATAGGATATACTTATAGGACCTTTAAAATTCAATTTTAGGTCCATTTAAAAACGCTTTTGTTCTCTGGTCTAATTTAAGAGGGTTTACAGGTTTTACATGGCACGATGTGAACATCGGGCATGCGGATGCGATTCCATACACTAAAACAGTGGTTCCCAACCGGTGGTCCGCGGACCATTGGTGGTTCGTGAGAGTCTTGGAAGTGATCCGTGGAAGAACACAAAAAAAAAATTCAAAAATATAAATTTGAATGAATTGAACAAGAAAAGATTGAATTATACTTTCGGCTGTGTAATTTCTGGGGATAACAGTCACCACTAAATTGTTAACAATAATTTCTTCTAGTATAAGTATTTAAAGTGACATTAGGACGCCACAGGCCCGGGTTCAAATCCCGGTCCACGGGCAAGGCAGACTCAGCCCTTCATCCCTCCAGGGTCGATAAAATGAGTACCAAGGTCACTTGGGGAAATCAAGAGGGGGGTTAGCATCAAGCTAGCCACTCCTCAGCTGACCGTGACTTTCAGTCACACGTTCTGTACAGCTCAGCTCAAGCCTCACCCAGTGAGGCTAGTTATACTGGAGTTTGAAGGTCTAACGACCTAGGTACTCCCACAAATATCCCCCTTGAAAAAGTTCTGAAATAAAAACTCTACCACAATTTTGTGAGTGCCGAAGATTTACTTATATTACAACAAAAATAATCAACAATCACTAATTCTCATGAGATGAAATTAATTTTTTTCCCTAAAATATAGTTATATTTCAGAGCATTATATAAATTTCCATGCTTAATTAGGGATTATTTTCATCTTTCAATTTTATGAAGATAAGGATTTTAAGCTACAAAGGGTGGTCAGTGAAGGTTCAAATTTTAGACTTTATGGTCCGCGAACTTCTCTGAGTTAGGAACCACTAATTTAAAATAACGAGTAAAACTCTGTATTGATTTTCAAGATAAATTGAGATAAGGTAAATGTGGGTATAGTGGACACTTTAAGGAAAATTTTCGCTTAAATTCTCTATAAGTATCAATCTATTTTCTTGGAAACGGTTACAATCCTATTTTTAGATTAACTGGATCTTCTTCTTTTGATTTTACCAATTAAAACTATAATTAGATCGGGGAAAGTATTTTTAATCAATTTTTTTAAAGTACTCCGAATTGCTTCTATAGTGGCCACATCGATGTATCTGATGTTTCTATGGTGGACCTGGACACAGTGGCGGCTCGTGAGTTGATAAACTGGGGGTTCACACCCATTTTATAAAAAATAAAATTTACCCAAGGTCTAGAAAGAGAAGGATGTTGGACCTATACATAAAAAAATTATCTCTCTTAGGAGAGTAGTTTTAAATACCTAAATTCTTCACTGCATACGCTTTCATTTTGAAAAAATATGCATTTAATGGAAACAAACACTTATGAATTAAACTACTCCTTTCATTTTTTATAATACCATTGAGGGAAAAATCATAATACTTATCCATAAAATAATACCTCACAAACACCTTTTATAATTATTAAAAACTAGTTGACATGAAGATTATAATTTTCTTTAAAAAGTACTCATTTTCTAATTATCCGTAAAAATCCAGACCATAAAAAAACCAACCTGAGCTTCAAAAACGCAAGCCCCGGCACACAAAATCTGTGCTAGCGGGAATCCAAATTGCGAAGCCGTAAGCTGAAAATTCCCCCGGCAAGCAGTCGGGGTTTCTTCGGAATCTCATATTTTTTACGCTCACACGTGCGAAGAAGGAAAGAAAAATAAGAGTTCATTCTTTTTTTTTTTTCGATTTCTTTCGCGTTTCCGGTAGTAAATTTTTCTTATTGAGTAGAGAAGGGGGGGGAGAGAAACATAATTCTGCGCATAAAAAAGAAATTGAGAATATATTCCATTGATATTTATTTATTATTCGATTTTTGTTCTACTTTTTTTGTAGGTGTTCACGTGCTCCTGTGCTCCTATGGACGATCCGCCACTGCCTGGACACCTTTTGCATCAAAAGTGGACACCTCTCTTTTTCTGCCTATATGAGGGGGTTTATGCACGAAATTGAGTAGGTATGGTCGTTTAGTTCTAAAAAAATCATCCTTTCTAGCGAAATATATTTTAGATCAAAATAAAATTAGTTTATTTGACTTAAAATAACAGACTTGATGGTTTCCGGCCCATAGCCTACGTTGTAGCTGATTTGAGAGGCATTTTGAAATCTTGGTTCCCGAAGCCAGAATCAAACCTAATTCGTACAACACCTGTTTTAAAGCATAATCAACAGTTTAAGAAGAAAATCTGATTCAAATTAAAAATTTCTTATATTTCTTTTAGAAGCCATTGCAGTGACCACTATTGGAAAATCTAATATTTTGTGCTGGTAAAGTGGCCACCCCCCGTAAATCCTCGTAAAGTCAAAATTTTCAAATAAATTTTCTTCAATATGATTGAAATACATTCTACTTTATCTTAAAATGAATTTAAAAGTCAATTAAACCGTAATAAGTACAAAAAAATCAGTTTCAAATTAACCGTTTCCTAACGCGATTCAATATAAGCAACTTCAAATTTCAGTCACTCGGCCAATGGTGTTATTTTCAAAGACTTAAATATCCTTCCCATACTGATCGGTGGTTATTTAACTGATTACCTGATAGCATAATCTACTATGCCTATGAATTTTAACGCTATTTGATAACTCTAACTCGTATTATTTAAAATTAATAAACTAGGTGGCCACTATTGGGACAGTGTCCACTATACCCACATTTACCTTAACTAATCAAACTTTTGTTTGAGATTTTCAGAGCTGTCCAAGGGCTACCTCAACCTTAAAACAAAGGGGAAATAAAGCTATTTTACATAGATGCCTCTTAAAGCTGACCCTTAATTTCTGAATTAGGTATCAAAACCTCAGAGTTATCTTAGAAGTTTATTTTTTCCATTCAATCTGTAACAATAGGGGAGAGTGGGGCACCTTGGGACACTCTAATTTTCGGACGCAATTTTATAGTTATGAACTCATGCTTCTAGGTACTACTAGTGGGTACTAGGTCACTAGTGGGCACCTTGGGACATTAAAAAAGTTTTTTTAAAATTGTTATTATGAATTCCCCAAAAGAGATGATTGGTCGGAAAAAAAAATTTATTACATGCGCAAAGGACTATATTATTTAATATATTAGCTGTGTTTGAATGAATATAAGGGTATAAATAAATCAGAAAAATAGGTAAAAAGTGTCCCAAGGTGCCCCACTCTTCCCTATGTTAAAAATTAGTCTAATAGACTACAAGCCCGTGTCAAAAAATGATGGGTCATTTGAACCACCAGAAGACCCATATGGAATGATATAAGGGCATAAAATAACAAGATTCAGCACTATGCCGTCACTTGTAAGCTGTCCAACTGAGTGCAGGTGAGAATTCAAAAGCACAGGTAGAGTGAGTAAATTTTGGTCATTTTGGGTCAAATTTGTATTTTTGTACGGCATTCTTACCATCAATAGATCCATGAAAAATAATGAGAAAACGCGCAGTGCCGTACAAAAGTAGTGCGCCACAAAGTCGGAAATTTTTGTTGATTTTCCGGCGATTTTTAGGGTAAATTTGGTTGGTTGGTTGTTTGGGGTTTAATGGCTCAAGGCCCCGATAGAGACATTTTAGGGTAAATTTGGTCATTTGATTGTGTACGGCATCGGTTCCATACAGTTTCAATACCTCTTCTAATCTAAGAATCCTCTTCTAATCTAATCCTCTTCTTCTCTAAGGGGGGAAAATAGAGGGTTGCAATCCCCTCCCTTTCAGTGGTCTGGGGGGTGATTTGACACAAAATAAAATTAATTTATTTTGAAAGTATTTTATGCATAGATAACAATTTCTCATATGCCGTACATTTTTGTTGGTCCAAAGGTCAGTAGGAGTATATGACCAGGAGTATACAAAACTGTTGATACTGACATTGACAGTTTTCAATTCTTGAATATATTATACACACTGTTTCACTTCAGATAGACGGCATAATGGTTAATGCATATTATCAATTGTTCTTTTCAAAAATATGCGAATGCCGTATAGTATCAGATGACCATAAAGTACCCCTAAAATGGTAGTGCCATTTTCATCAGCCTGAAAATATGGTTCGCATTAAAATGTACGGCATCATTTTTTTCCGAATTATTTACCTGAATACTATTTAAAACCACGATAATATGTAGAAAATTGCAAAATTTCATTAATCTATGATTACACTGTTCAACAATAAAAAAATTTCTTTGATGAAAATAGTCATTTCTTATAGATTTTGGGTCGCTGAAAACGAAAATCACCATCAAAATTCTCAATTGGTTCGGGATTTTCGGGGAACGGCCCCTCCCCCTTTTTACATTTTTTGATGACTTAATGACTTTGAATTCGATTTTCAGTGTCAAAAAGCATTACTGAAGTCTTGAAACTACTCACAAGCGGACAAGGAAGGTTTAAATTTATAAAACGTGAAATTTTGTAGCAAATGGATAGGTTTAAGGGGTCATTACCCCCCTAAAAAGGCGAAAAAATAGCTAAAAATAATAGAGATTTTTATACGATATTTTTTCCTATTATTTTTTACGCAATTCACCTTTGAAGGGTCCTAACCCATCCCCAAGGACCCAAATTTGATGTCAATATGCAGCAATAATTTTTACTAAAAGTGGTTGAGGTGTTAGCGCCCCAAAAGCCCCCGCGGAAGAGTCCGAAAGACCCTCAATCCCTTTGTCACTCGCGCGCTCTGGAATTAATATTTTTGCTTTGAGAAGTTTAAAATAGACATAAGGGCATATAAATGTATGGTATACTGAACCTTTTAACTTAATTGGCCACTAAATCAGTCAAACCGGGTGTTGGTACTACGCGGGCGGAATAGAACTGGTGTAGAGACACTATATATGAAATTTTAGCGTCAAATTTTTTAGAGATAAAAATAGTCATTTCTTACAGATTTTGGGTCGCTAAACACAAAAATCACCCTCAAAATGCTTAATTGACTCTGCTTCTTGAGTAATTAATTTTTTTATTACTCTATGGGGCGTTATAGTTACGAAAAAGTTCAAGTAGTGGCAGTAGATAAATAACGGAATATAAAAAAAGGAGATACATTACCATATAAGTTCATACCTCCAGTGGTAACATCCAAACACATCCAAACCATGTATTAGCTCTGTTTATATGACTGTCTCATAAATCGCGTTATCCGAGGGTGAAACACGAATTGAACGTGAGTTCCAGAGCGCGCGAGTGACAACGCGATTGAGAGGGTCTTTCGTACTCTTCCGCGGGGGCTTTTGGGGCGCTAACACCTCAACCGCTTTTAGTAAAAATTATTGCTGCATATTGACATCAAATTTGGGTCCTTGGGGATGGGTTAGAACCCTTCAAAGGTGAATTGCGTAAAAAATAATAGGAAAAAATATCGTATAAAAATCTCTATTATTTTTAGCTATTTTTTCGCCTTTTTAGGGGGGTAATGACCCCTTAAACCTATCCATTTGCTACAAAATTTCACATTTTATAAATTTGAACCTTCCTTGTCCGTTTCTGAGTAGTTTCAAGACTTCAGTAATGCTTTTTGACACTGAAAATCGAATTCAAAGTCATTAAGTCATCAAAAAATGTAAAAAGGGGGAGGGGCCGTTCCCCGAAAATCCCGAACCAATTGAGAATTTTGATGGCGATTTTCGTTTTCAGCGACCCAAAATCTATAAGAAATGACTATTTTCATCAAAGAAAAAATTTTGAAAGTCAAATTTGTTGAACAGTGTTATTCAAACTTTTGAAATAATTTGAAAAATTTCATATTTTGTATTTCTCTATAATTTTTCTAGAACAGTTTCTTTTGAACGGCAATATTATATAACAATTGTATTTAACTATATCATGTTGAAAAAAAAGTTGCCGTACAGGATCAAATGACCTTCCAGCTTTATAAATCATGTATATGATGAAATTGAGATAACTATTGATATACATTCAAAAATGAACATTAATTTTTTGACGGCATTAATTTTAATAGTGCATTTGAGTGCTAGATAATGTTTTGGAACCTATGCCGTACTTTTTCAAATCACCCCCCAAACCACTGAAAGGGAGGGGGTTGCAACCCTCGATTTTTCCCCCTTGTCGCATGATTTTTTTGTACGGCGTTGCGGAATTATGGATTAGAAGAGGTATTGAAACTGTATGGAACCGATGCCGTACACAATCAAATGACCAAATTTACCCTAAAAATCGCCGGAAAATCAACAAAAATTTCCGACTTTGTGGCGCACTACTTTTGTACGGCACTGCGCGTTCTCTCATTATTTTTCATGGATCTATTGATGGTAAGAATGCCATACAAAAATATATGACCAAAATTTACTCACTCTACCTGTGCTTTTGAACTCTCACCTGTACTCAGTTGGACAGCTTACAAGTGACGGCATAGTGCTGAATCTTATTATTTTATGCCCTTATATCATTCTATATAGTTCTGGTGGTTCAAATGACCCATCATTTTTCGACACGGGCCAGTAGTCGGTCTATAAGGGACTTACACCAAAATATTTATAGAAATTTGACCCTAAATAACTCATATTTGGTCTTCCCCAGTTTTTGGTCTCCCAGTTTTTCTCATTTTCGATTTCCTAAAAACAAGTTAAATTAGGGCCTTTGAGGAACTCATTCTTCCAACCTAAGCCTGATGTCTCCTAGAAATTTAAACTATAATTTTATTTGTTTTGTGGTGTTTTTATCGCGTCAAATTTTGGTCACTTACTCGTACATCTGTATGCCCCGCGTAACACAAATTGGTACACTGAGAGATTGTTTGTTTTAAAAACTTATTAAAACTTATTAATAGGACTTATTTATGGGGAATAGGAACCGTACGGTTCCCAACTCGTAGATGTCCGCGGACCATCACTTAGACTGAATTTGGAACCATAACGCACCACCCCTCTTCTTTTAAAACTTTCACCCTCACAAAATCGTAAGATGCGAGTTTATATGCCCCAATAATTTTTGTGCGACACTCAAACATGGCGCTGGATATTTAAAACCTGTTGACTAGAGTATGATTAGTAAGTAGTAGAAAATGTCATCAAATGTAACAGTGACTGTTATCTCTACAATTTAAACAGATAAACAAGTCATTAACACGTGTAAAAATTCATCCTAAATCGTTCCTATTGGCAAATTTCTATGCTTTTGGAAACCTTTCTGTGTGCTACCGGACACCTTCACGGTCCATTTCCAAAGCTCTCACACAACACCGGTTGGGAGCCACTGCTGTAGAGGAGGCATAAAAAAGCACGAGTACTACTAAGAATGAGTACAAAAAAATAGAGTGCCCTAAACTCTACCCGAATAAGTATTCATTCTACGTTATGTAAATCACTGGAGGTTCCAGAGCAGGGGACGTGGGCCCACGATATTCCCATAAGCAAATATTTTTAACTCCTCTGAGAGAGTATAGAGCATTCGCACATGACGTCACTTGGAGGACAAAATCAACGTTGCTAAGGCTGTTGTTAGGGGCGGGACATAGAAGTATCCAATAGCAGCATTCGCACATGACGTCACTTGGCGAATAAACAACGTTGCTAAGGCCGTTGTTAGGTCCGAGTCATGTGATTGAAAATGCTCTATACTCGACAGCAAACGTTCCCTGAACCCAGTACGTCACTACGCGGAAGGAGAAAATGTGTAAACACAAAGCCTGTTGGGTTGCTGGAAGGAGTTAGGGTACGCAAATCGTGATAAAAAGACTATATACAAGGGTTTAACAAAATAATTATTTTTTTAAACTTACGTTCACTGTGAAAATTCAGACACCACGATAGGAACTACTTTGTTTAGTGACGTCATATGGTCAACTAACATTTCTGTCTATACTAGACTGCAACTTAACTTGACCCTACGACGCAGTGGCGTATATAAGGGGGGGCCGAGGGGGCCCTGCCCCCCCCCCGAAATTTGGACTAGGTGCACCAAAACAAGTTAAAACCCTGTATTTAAGGGTCAAATTTCAAAAAAATTTCTGGGGGAGGACCCCCAAACCCCCCCCCCTTTTGTACAGTGGAAGCTCTTATAGCGTAATTAATCCGTACCGAGTTTTTTGTCGCTATAAGAGCAAACTTCGAGTGATGCACTCGAGTGTAGAATATCACTCGTTTAAAAGCAATAAACTCGTTAAGCTAAACTATCAATTTTGATGCTTTTCGGGAAGGGGACTCGATTCCCTCAATGATGCATTTTTAGTAGACTAATTTATAAAAGTCTGGAGGAAATCTCAACCTGAAAACGATATCATTGGGATTTAGAACACAGTTCGAATCATCCAATTGATCTTTCCTCACTTTAAACAATTATTTCTTATTTTACGAAGTCTTGATACTTCCAATTTCATGTTACATTACTTTATTTTTTGCTTGTATTTGAATTTATATAAAGTTTAAGATCAATATTTTACAGAGTATAAATATTTGCTTTTTAAATTTTGATTTTGATATTAATTTATTGCATAGCTTAGCTTCCTTAGAAAGGTCTGATGCTTAACAAAATTTATTACATCAATTTCACCTGCATCTGCATGAAATTTGAAAAATTTATGTCTTAAATATAAGTCAAAAAATTGGAAATAAATAAAGATAAATGAATACCCTAATAAATTTAAATTCTAAAATCAACAAGGACATTAGGTAGCGAAAGGTTTCGTTTGGGATTGTAGCCGGTTACCCCAGGCGAAAGCAAGCGAGAAGAAGATGCGATCGTTACCTGGTGTTGTTGGTCATACTCTGATATTTGTTTATTGGCTAATTCTGGTGTGACGCACACAAACCAATCCAGAAAAGTATTCGATAAGCTGAATCGATTCGAAGATTAGTCTTTATAAGAGCACAAAAGTGCTCTTATAGAGACTAATTTTTGGGTCTTTATAAGAGAGTATTTTTATAAGAGCAGGTCGCTATAAGAGCTTCCACTGTACTTAGAATTTTATTAACTTCACTACAATAAGTTCATCCAAATCCTATCAAAAAATATATGTCCAAAATTAGGACTAAGTGTACCAAAAACAAGATAAAACCCTGTTTTTAGGGGTCAAGTTCCAAAAATTATCTGGGGAAGGACCCCCAGATCCTCTTTTGAACTTGGAACTCTATTTTAATAACTTTTTAAATATTAAGTTCATAAAAAAAGTACATCCAAAATTTGGGCTTAGTGTACCAAAACGAGTTAAAAACCTGGGTTTTTTAGTCAAACTTCCAAAAATTTTCTGGGGGAGGACCCCCAGAACCCCCTTTGGTACCTTATATTTTCATTACAAACAACTATTCCACTATTCCTATATTAAGTGTTTCGGACCTAAATTATCACCTAAAAAGCTGCATTGGACCTATTAAATATGTGGGGGAGGGTCTGGGGAGTAATTTTGGGCCCCTCCCGAAATAAATTCCTATATACGCCACTGCTACGACGTCACTAATAAACAAAGTAGTTCCCATCGCGGTGTCTGAATTTTGAGTGAAATAAAGAACGTGAATTTAAAAATATAATTATTTTGTTAAACCCAAGTATTTATAGTGCTTTTCAATCACGATTTGCGTACCAAAACTCCTCCTATCAACCCAACAGGCTTCGTGTTTACCGATTTCTCCTTCCGCATTTGTGACGTACTGGGTTCAAGAAACGTTGCAACCAACTATAGTATAGTGACATATCGAGAGAGGTGATAAGAATATCGTAAATATTCACATGCAGGTTAGGCCAGGGGTTCTCAAACTTTTGAACATCGCGACCCACTTTTCATGAATAAAAACTAACGCGACCCACCTCATCTTTAGCGGTTATATTTTTTTCAGAAACAAAAAATTTATATAAGTGTTTCTCGTTTTTTTCACACCTTACTTTAACTAATTTTTCCACTTCTCCCTTACAGGGAGGGCTGCAAATAAAACTTAAGTTTAGTCCTTAACATTTTTTTCTTTTCATAATAATAATGCAACCAACCATAGGATGTAAAATGTAGCTTTTCAAAAAATTGTGAGGCAGGTAGGATTTGAACCTCAACACATTTTAAGTTACCGTAAAACGGGGGGGAATCGGATAAGTGGGGTGAATCGGATCAATGTTGGAAAAAGTTTTTTAAACCATCATAACTCCGGTTGTGTTACAGTTATATAATCAGGATGAAAACTGGCTGATTCTACACATTCTTTAGAAGTTATTTCAGCCATTGAAAAATATTTTACGACTATATCTTGGGTCATCCATGGCTTTGAAGTTGAATACAAAAAATGTCACAAAAACTTGACTGTCAAAACTTTGCTGCGCTAATTACGATTTTTAATGAATTTTTTAGTGAAAGAAGTCCATTCCGACTACTAATGTGGGGTGAATAAGATCAGTCATAAAAATGCTTTGTTTTCTTCCTTTAGTCACTTTTTCTGGATTTATCAGCTATTATCAACACCTACAGTCGTAGACCGATATAATAGGGGTCATGAGGGAAGAAAATTGCTCCTTATTGTTAAGAAAAATTTTATTTTTTGAAGCTTTTTAATGGCAAATGATTTTTTGAGCAAAAAGGGACATTTTACTACCTAAAGGTATCTTCAAGGGTTTGTCAAAGCTTATAGAATTAAAAAAATATTCAGAAAAACAACTGACAAACTAGCATGATCTTTTTGATAGAAGATAATATATTTTCCTAATTCATTTCGCAATTTGTATAGCAGAACCATCATTCTTATGATGTATGTATTTTATGAAAAAAATATCTATTAATATAAATAAAAGTTATACATTTCACCTCATTAAACTATTAAAAGCCTCCTTTTATGATTCTATGTCACTTAAAAACGTTAAAATAGCCTTTTTGTGGGCAAAAACTGACAGTGATCCGATTTACCCCGCATTGCGGGTAAATCGGATCACGGCACTTAAAAATAAGTATAAAATCAACCGTTCATAGTAGAGTAATTTTTTCAAAGGGTTTTAAAATTATGGATTAGGACTCGAAATATGCTTTTTAAAGCATTTCAAAAGCTTTGTTACAAAATTTTTGGCAGCAGCTCAAATTTCAAAAGTGATTCGATTCACCCCGTTTTATGGTTCATGGAAAACTGAGTTTGACGATATAAAGGGGGGTCTGGGGGTCTTCCCCAGAAATATTTTGAAATTTGACACTTAAAAACAGCGTTCAACATTTTTTTTTGTTGTTGTCTGAGGGTAAATTGCAGTTACTTTATTTCATAAGAAATTTACCAAAATTTGTAATTTTGCAAATTAAAATTTTGCTTTCGATACACAGTTGTTTTTTTTTTAATTATTGCTATATTTTTCTTTCTAAGATCTATAGTACAGCAGTAATGCCAACATCACGTTTGTAAAAATTATGAAAATATATTATATTTTGATATAAATTTAAAAAATCTGAGCGACCCTGCGACCCACCAGTGGGTCGAGACCCACAGTTTGAGAACCACTGGGTTAGGCTATTTGGGGTTTTATGGCGCAAGGTCCATATAGCAGGTCATTTTATTCCCATACAGACCGTCACTCTATTGAACAAATTCATGCATCTGATATTTATGTGTGGACCTTAAGTGATCAAGAATATGATAAGGTGATAGGCTGTAACATAAGTTAAGGGGCCACAGGACTGTTAAAGTTATAGTGAAAACAACTTTACATAATTTAACAAATTAAATACGCACTATCCAATTTATCTCGACTAATGCTTTCTTTCATATTTCAGAAGTCCTTTTCTCTGTTTATTAGGAATTAATCTATCTTAATGTGTGGAAATAAAAAATAATTATGAATAGTAAGTTTTATCCAGGCATGTTTTTCATTAGGGTCACTTGGGGTAAGTGGGTCACCCACCTCAAACTAAGATAAATACATGACATTTCACACTTAATCTCATTGATCATGTTAAATTTTGTCACATTGAGGGATTTTGCATACATTAGAGTTTTGTTTCATTTCTTTATAAGATTATAGAACTATTGTAAAAAATATTTCCAGAATGATTTGATTGGAAAGTTAAAGCTACATTTTTCCAAGAAGTGTTCCCAGCTAAGTTTACATTATATTTTAATTTTTATTTAACTGTTGTGCAAAGTTTAACTTAAAATATCTACTGCAATTTGAATTTTTACAAAATCTCTTATTTAAAAATTTTTAAGAGGGGGATCCCACTTACCCCGTAATTTTAACCTAGTAGGGGTAAGTGGGTAGCCTCATTATGGGGTAAGTGAGACACCCTAAATTCACCACTTAAATGTTTATTGAAAAATTAATAAGTAATTTATTGAAATTTTATATTTATTTTGAGTTTTAATTTAAGTAGTGGTAAGTTAAGTAAAATATTAAATTGGGGTTTTTTATTCACGTTGCCGAGAAATTAATTAAAACACAGGTTCGAGGGTTTCTTTATAAGTCTCCTGAACCATTCGAACCTGAAGAAAACAATCTGTAAACATTCTGTAATGAGGGAATTGCACATTTTTTTTTTTAAATTTTATTATGATAGAGGATGAAAATCCATGAAAAATGACGTAAAAATTATTGAAATCGGAAAATTATTCCCCAAGATATTAATTTTTAAAATGTCGTTTCCAGTATTGGCGGGAAAAACAGTAATTTCGTTATGGCTGCTGTGTGACGTCACAGCGCTTGGACCCACTGGTTTCTCCATGTTATTGTATGATTAGCTTGCTTCATTCTGCTATTATTCACAAAGTTTTAACTAAAAAACTATGATATTTTAGACACACATACAAATATTTTTTATAAAAAGATAGGCATTTTGTTTTTCAAAAAATATTAATTGGTTTTGGAATTATTAGGATTCAAAGTTTAAATTTTTTCTTTTTCTGGCCGTTCACTAGAGAAACAGACGAGTTTTATCAAGTTTTATGCGTGTTTTGGTTTTATGATAAGTCTGATTTCTTTTATTTTCAACAATTCACTAGTTTCGACGGCGCTGTGACGTCAAATCCCGTTTTTTGATCACATAACTTTACTAGTGTTTTGGCAAAAATAAAATCGAATTTTAAGTTATTTAAAACATATTTTTGAACTTTAAAATCTGGTATTTGAGAGTTTTAAACTATTACGTATCAAAAAAGTGTAAAATTAAGCAAATCCCTCACCTATGCAATTCCCTCATTGTAGTGTTCCAAAAAGGGGTCCCACTTACACCAACCAACCCTATTAATTTAAATGGTAGTAGATATCTCGTGCATGGATAAAGTTACAATAAAATATTTTGTACCGAAAATACCTTCTGTACTATATCGAGTAAGACTCAGTTACTCCCTCTTAAGTTTTTCTTGCTTTCAATCTAAATAAAGAGGGGGTGACCCACTTACCCCTTCTTATGGGGTAAGTGGGACACCCATCTCATTTTTTTTAAAAAAAAGATCAGTTAAGAAATATGTAATTCGTTCTTTTAGAAACTAATACTAAATTTTTGTTTATTAATGTAGTCTTAAATAAAATATGTCAATCAGTTAAAATTTAAGCGCTTCAAGAAATTTTTATTTGTTACTGTTCCAAAAAGGGGACCCACTAACCCCAAGTGACCCTATCATTACTTTCTGTGCAGGATTTTTCCCAAACTAAATCATAATAATTAAAAATTTTAGTAGATAAATGTACATATTGGTAAATAAATAGCCCTTACAAAAATAAAAGTGATACAGAAAAATTAATATCTTTAAAGCATAATTTAACTTAGTTGTTCCTAAATTATGATAAATTTTACAAGTTAAAAATCAGTTAAAAAAATTTAAAATTCAATAACTTGACACTAAAATGTTAGGGAGGTTGTGCTTAATTATACTGAAGATATTTGAATTTATTCAAGAAAATTTCAGACTAAGTATTTTAGTAATCATGTTCTAAACATCAAAAATTAACATTCAGAGATAAATGACTTTAAAGTTCACGAGATACAATAAATTGGTTAGTTAATAATATTAAATGGCGGTTTGTTTTGTAGTAAGCAGAAAATATTTTAGTCTAACATACATGTTTTCATAGAATCTTTAAGAGTAGTATGCCCCCTTGTTTTCAGACATTGTCTTAGTAATTAAAAAAAGCAACTTCTACAATACCTATTACAATTGTAACCAAGACGCTTTAAAAAGTAGGTAAGGTTCCTAAGTATTAAAACTAGTGATTTTAAGCTGAGGTTTTGCTGAAAATAAAAAAATAAAACATTATTTACCTAAAACAGGTCGAGAAGTTGAAGTGTTCAAAGACGTGTCCACAACAAAATTACCGATGAAGTACCTGTAAAACATTCAGACGAGTGTAGTACCAGAAAGTAAAACACTTGATTCTTTCAGGAACTTTTTATCAATGGATGAGAGTGTTTTAACTTACAAGGAGAGGATCCCAACGTGTCATCACCGATTTGGTTCATTTTTGGTGTGTAAGTAGCATGACTAGGACATCAATTTGTGAAAATATTAAGAAGCAACTTTCAGAAATTTTGGAGAAAATCGCGATTAAAAATTTTAACATGTACTTATAAATTTAATAAGATTCGTATCTTGCAAGCTAATTGTGGTGTAATGGTAAAAGCTGCGATTCCTAACCCAAAGGTCCCGGGATCGAGTCTCGCTGCATACCATAATTTTTATTTTCCACGCAATTAAGAGCACAGATATGAAATATGCTGTACTTAGAAGGGGTTAACATACTTTCAGACTACCAGTTTGGATTCAGAAAGGGAAAGTCGTGTCAAACAAACCTGTTAAAGTTCTATGACGAAGTAACAAAGGAGTTGGATAAGAAAAATAGTGTAGATATATTTTGCAAAGATTTTTAAAAGGCCTTGGATAAAGTTTCACATGAGGCACTGCTCTTTAAATTGGAAAAAACGGGTATCAGGGGTAAAACATTATTGTGGATTAGGAACTGGTTGATAGGTAGGAAGCAGAGGGTGCAAGTCAAGGGTAATTATTCTCAGTGGGCAGAGGTCAAGAGTGGTGTACCTCAGGGGTCAGTATTGGGACCGATTCTCTTTATAATTTTCATCAACGATATTAGTCAGGATATCAAGAACAAAATTAGCATCTTTGCTGACGACTTGAAAACTTGGGGGAGGGTAGATACTCAGGAGCAGGTTCAAAATTTACAAAGCGATCTAGATATTATATCGGTATGGGCAGAAAAATGGGGTATGTCCTTTAACATAGGTAAATGTCGGGTATTGCACATGGGTTGTAGCAATAGTAGGGCTGAATTTTATCTGCAAGGGGATAAAATAAGAGGGTGATAGTATCAGAGATCTAGGGGTGATAGTAAATGAATACTTTAAAATGAAACATTAGTATTCAGCTGCAAGTAAAAAAGCTAATAGGATGTTGGGATACATTAAAAAAACTGTTTCTTCAAGGTCCGGAAACATTATTTTGCCATTATATAGAGGCTTTCTAAGGCCTCATCTCGAATATGCTGTTCAGTTCTGGTCTCCATACTTAAAAAAAGATATAGATTTAGTTGAAAGGGTTCAGCATAGGGCTACTAAATTGGTCAAGGGTATATCTAGTTTTAGTTACGAGGAAAGACTAGAAGTTAAATATGTTCACTTTAGAGAAAAGAAGGGCTAGAGGGGATTTGATTCAACTTTTTAAAATGTTAAAACAAGGGGACACAGAGGGACTAGATTTCTGTACGGGTAATAGAACGAGGGGTCACAGTTTAAAATTGAATAAGGCAAGTTTTAAACGGGATTGTAGGAAGCATTATTTTTTTAATAGAGTAGTGGATAAATGGAATGCATTACCTGAATCGATAGTTAACTCAAGTGGGGTGGACGAGTTTAAAAGAAAAGTAGACGAATACTGGAAATCGGGGGGGGGGGGGGTTGAATTGAATAGACTGGATCAACCTTGCTGGGCTTTTAGCCTGTAGTTAATCGACTATATTTGTATTTGTATTTGAAATAAACTCATAATAATATTTAATTATTATTTTTTAAGTATTTTTTCTTGTGTATAAAAAATGGTTTTGGTAAATATTTTATAGTATTTATAATAGGATCATAAAAAATTGGTTTTAATAATTATTTTTTTTGGGAAACAAGGAATGAAAAGATTTATTTTAAAACAAAAAAAAATATTTTAT
Organism: Tetragnatha montana; assembly: GCA_963680715.1. Classification (NCBI taxonomy): domain Eukaryota; kingdom Metazoa; phylum Arthropoda; class Arachnida; order Araneae; family Tetragnathidae; genus Tetragnatha; species Tetragnatha montana. The sequence goes on from OY796680.1 coordinate 26,218,139, forward strand.
AGATTAAGTTTTACCTTAATTTATCCCTAACTATCCAAAAGAAAGTACGCAATTTTGTTATGCTAAAAGGGTTTGTAATGTGTCTGATTTGATAGCTAAAATAATTTTTTTTGGTAAATATATAATATTTACAATAGGATCATAAAAAATTGGAGTTATTGGTTACCAGGTATTACCAGTTAGAAAAATTGTATAATTGCAGAAAATTTGATTTTTCCCACAAAAAAAAAATTAAAAAATGTTTTAAAATTGATAATTATAAATATAAATATGTATGTACTACTTTATTTCATACCTGTGCTCTAAATTGCGTGGAAAATAAAAATAAAAATTATGGTATGCAGCGAGACTCGATCCCGGGACCTTTGGGTTGTGAATTGCAGCTTTTACCACTACACCACGATCCGCTTGCAGGGTACGAACTTTATTAAATTTTAAGTACATGTTGAAATTTTTAATCGCGATTTTCTCCAAAATTTCTGAAAGTTGCTTCTTAATATTTTCACAAATTGATGTCCTAGTCATGCACTACTTACTCACCAAAAATGAACCAAATCGGTGATGACACGTTGGGATCCTCTCCTTGTTAGTGACATTTAATTGAGTCAATTTGAAAAAGGGAATAAGTCCAAAATCCAAGTCTCGGGAAAAAAAAACTGTAATATGTAATGGAATTTTCATTGCATAACCACAAATTTTGAACTGGAAATTCAGGATCATATTTAGAGTATAGAATAATAATCGAAAAAAAATATAACTATAGTCAAAAGTATTTTACAGTTGAAAAAAGGTGATGGACTTATTCCCTTTTTCAACCTCATAAAATTTCAGATAGGAAAAAAATCTTTAAAACCACTTTAATCGACAGCTAAATTATATTTCTGCTCAGTTCACAGCAAGAAATACTAAGAGGAATAAAATTAAAAATTATTATGAAACTTGGTCATTAAAGTACTATCAATGAAGTAAGTGAATATTAATGGAAAATCAACTTTCATTGGTTAAAAAAAAACATTATTAAATTAAAATCAAATTCAATCAATGTACTTCTAACTCTGTGTCTCACCCACAATTTTTAATAATTCTAGTTAATCAAGATGCAAATCTTAATTTAAGGGGTCATAGGACCCAAATCTTCAACAACAAAAAAAAATCGATTACTGTATTTATGTATTTAAATTTCCTAAGGAATACAGAAAATTTTTATAATCTTAAAAAATAATAATAAGCAATTGTTTTGGGGATGCTTGAGATCCCCTTCGTCAGTATAAGTTCCAACAGTCTGACGGAGAATATAAATAGAAAAAATATACAAAACAGTTACAGTGAGCACACAAAAGACACAACAAATCATCAAGTTATATGTTCGAGTACAGAGAGTCAAAAAGTATTAAGCCTTCCAAATATCCGAAAGAGGAGGCACGCTTGAGAAATCATTTACTAGAGAGTTTGCGTTTTTATAAATCAAAAATGCCTCAAAAAAATCAAGGTCAATGGGTCTATTACAAGGCAGCAGAATTGACGCAGAATCAAAATCAAATTTATGGTTAGAATTCCAAGCGTGTTGGGCCATAGAAGATTTATCTAATTCCTGTTTTTTAATATAATTTTAGTGTTCCTTTAATCTAAATCTCAACGCTCGTTTTGTTTGTCCAATATAAGAAAGACCACACTCACATTGAATTCGGTATATGCCACATCGATTAGATTGGTCAATAGGATCTTTGAAGTTACTGAAAGAAATCTTGTTGACTGGAGAGAATACGGTGTAAAAACCAAAACTTTTGAGAATGTTAGAAATTTTATAGCAGGTTTGATTGTAAAAAGGTAAAATAACTAAATCAGAGAAATTAGGTTTGGGCATTTGATTACGATTAGGTTTTAGGTTTTTGTTTAAAATTTTATCTATCAAGTTGTGACTAAAGCCTCTGTCAATCGTTACAGCTTTTAAATAATTGATTTCAGTATTTAAAAAATCAGTGTTAGAACAAATGTTAACTGCTCTGAATACATAAGTATTAAAAGAAGCATAATTTTGGCTGACAGGGTGATTGGATTTTGCATGGGGAGGTAAACATACAGAAAAAGGTTTTCGATAGACAGTAGTTAATAACGTAGTGTCAGTGCGAATGACCAAAACATCAAGAAAAGCAAGGCGATTATCTTTTTCAACTTCATATGTGAACTGAATACATGAATCAATAGAATTCATCAAAATTAATATTTTATCGATGTCGAGGTCATTTTTTAGAAGCGCAAAGGAATCATCAACATAACGGATATAAAAGGGGAACTGGATTAGGTTAAATAAACTGATTTCAAAATAGTGCATATACAAATCACTCAGTATTGGGCTTAGAGGGTTACCCATTGCCAAACCGTTAGACATTCTATAAAATCCGTTGTCAAATGAAAAAGTGCTTTGATTTAGACAAGAGGTAGTAAGATTTATAAGGTCATCAATTTCAAATTGGAAAAAGTGAAATTCTCGTAATCTCTTTTCAAGGCAATTTAAATACTTTACTTTTTTTATTATTTACTTTTTGACTCTCTGTACTCGAACATATAACTTGATGATTTGTTGTGTCTTTTGTGTGCTCACTGTAACTGTTTTGTATATTTTTTCTATTTATATTCTCCGTCAGACTGTTGGAACTTATACTGACGAAGGGGATCTCAAGCATCCCCGAAACAATTGTCTATTTTAATGTTTTAAGTTGCAAATAAAAATCGTTGTATTTTAAATTCATCATATTTTGCAACGTATTGGATTTTTATTTTAATAATAAGCATTCGTTATTTCTTCCACATCGAAGCTAACACTAATTGTTTCGCAGATAGAGAATATACATAAATGTACTTACTCGCTGCTGACGATTCTCTACAGATTTGCCATCTATTTTCTTTCTTTCCAAAAGATTGGCTCATCGTTCGTACACCTCCCTTCACTAGACATCCTATCGTAATTGAAGTCCGGAGTAAAAAGCTCATGCAAAGAAACACAAACAAATATGTTTAAAGGAATGAAAATGCACATAAAAATATTATCTGCAACACCAATACCTTAACTTTACAGAAGAGAAACTGAGGCTTTTTTTGTCAGACTTGTGTGCAGTTTAAAACCCATGTTTGTTAACATAAAAGTTCTGCATTTTAAGGCAACTATGATAGGAAATGTATCGCTAAATTGGGAAATCTAACTTTAAACAAACTTGGTTTGACAGTGGCCCGGTTATTGTCCCAAAGTACTCAATTCGTTTCTGAAAAGGTAAAAACTACAATAGCTAAAAATGGACGTGTATTCCTCTCTTGGATACCTCTACAGAATAAAAATGTGGGAAGTGCCAATTCTAAGCAGCTCATCCTCACAGTGCATTTTAAGAAGAGAAATTTTGATAAATATTTTAACGATGCATATTGAGATGCAACATACTTAGATCATAGTTTTAGATACTCTGCCTTATACGAGGTAGAGCCATGGGTAGAGCCCAAAAGTTCCCGGAATGGTCGTCTACATTCATGCAGGTGTTAAGGGGGAAATCTCTTTTGGAGGTTTGCAGGTTTGCAGCCGAGCCATCTGGAATTCATTTCCGGTACTGTCGGTGTTAGCTGCAGATCCTTTTTGATAAAGCGAAGATTTCATTCGTCGGATATTGAAATGTTGTATTTAGAGCAGCGTGAAAACAAAATTCTGCGCTTTCTATGAGTAATCACTCTCTGAGGCGCTCGAGATGCTGATGGAAGCATACGTAAGCAATGCCATGAAAAATGACGAGCTGTATAAACGTTTTTGTCAAGGCCACACGAACATCCTCGGACTGGGCGCTATTGGAATATGATGGAAAAAGCGACAAAGCAACTGAAGGACATCTCAAAGAAATCCCAGAAGTGTTTTAAACAGTTATACGAACGAAGAAGTGTGTGGATGTGCAAGAGGAAAGCACTTAGAAGGCAAAGAAAAAAAAAATATTGTTCTATTTTTTAATAATTTGTAATAGACCAATTTCGGGAACTTTTTGACCCTGCCTCGTAGTCACTTTTCTTGAAAATCTTAAAATTTTCATAAACACATATTGTTTTAACTGTTTCCTTGAAATTTCTAAATACTTAGTTTTTTCATAAACCAAAACTGTGATAATTGAAATTGATCTACAAGTTTGTCTGAGAATTTCTCTTATCAGTTTATGAGGTACGTGATTTCTCAGTTTAGTGCACTTTTAGGTGAAACCATTGAACACCTATGTTCATCTAACTAACAGCTGTATTCACAGCATCAATGTAACGACTAACTAGTAGCTAAAGAAAAAAATTAGCTTTTTGCTGACTGATTGGTGGAATCCTTCGTTGACCAAGGATTTAAAAACAGACTATGATTATAGTCTGTTCATTTAGAACTGGTGCCTAGACGAAATGTATTAGAAGCAGTTACTATTGTAATTATCCTCGAAAGCATTTTCTTCTGCAATGACAAGGCAGCCGAAACAGAAGTAGTTAAAATACTGTAAAAAAATCGGTCACTGAAGTTGTGTGATGACCGTTATGAAGCATTATTGAGCGTTTTTGATCCTGTTTCAGGCGCCAGTTCTAAATGAACAGACTATAATATGGATATGGATGGCTTAGAGAATTGAAGGTTAAAATTCGGTTCAACGGCTGGCTATAAAGAACGCTTTGTTGAGGAAATACCTCTATATACTTATGTTGAGAACCGTTCAACACGAACTAAAAATAAAATATATTTATTAATTAATAACAGCTTAAATGTTTGCTCTGATTTCCTCCCGTTCGTACCAAAACTGTGAAAACTGTAGACACCACATGTTCACCGAAGTAAAATTTAAGGGGAGGTTTTCAACCCCTTTTCTTAATCTTATGGATTGAAATTTGGGAAATACATGAAATTACTTCAAATCGTCGCTTAAGATGTCTAATGTGCTATAGTATAACTTATATCGCAGCTAGTTTAGTTTCATTCAGGAGGCTTAGGAAGAGTTGTCTTTTAACTCTGTTTGTAGATATTTCTCGAAAATAATTTTTTTCCCACACCATCAAGTAACCACAACAGAATTTGCTACAAAGAAATTTTCCGGGTACGAATCTAGGATTACGGATTATTCGTTTTCATTTTAAAAGGAAATTACCATGCATTCTAGGCCGTAAGATAAGAAAAAAAAAATTCACTACACAAACGTTCACTTGCGAATAAGGCAGTGGTTCACAAATGCATAAGGCAGACACGGACGTAGCTATAGATTTTATAAGGGGGGTGTTCAAGAAACTTAGGGTCACAGTGGACACTGAAAGTTTAACTAAAACAGGGTTTTCCAACTGGAAGGCCGCATGCGGCCCGCGAAGCTCCCTGAAAACCCCCTAAAAAGTAGCTTTAGAAGACATTTTAGCATACTAAAATTTAAACATTTTTGGGGGAGGACCCCGGAACCCCTTATATACCTTATTACATTAAGGAGTAGCTTTGCTTTGGTCGGTCGTTTTCTATGGAGAAAAATTATTGAGTTAGAGGTTTCGAAAGGGAAGTTGTATACCTTGAATTTCCCTCTGAGCGTAGCAAGGGGTTATAAAGGCTTAGGTTAACCTTTATCATGAGGAGGGACAAAATGGAGTATCATAGGCATAAGTTCAACTTTTTGACTAAGTGGGGGCAGAACCTATAAGACCTCAGGACCAAGGAAGCCGTTACTAGACTGTTTCGAAGGGGTTCTGGCCCCCCAAATGTTTCTAACAGTTATCCCTTTTGCGAGTAAAATGTAGGCCAAATGTGAATTTTCGTGGTTAGTATACATGCTCTCAAGCAAAAAATGGGGGGTCTGGGGGTCCTCCCCCAGAAAATTTTGTGAAAATTGATCCGCAAAAGTTGTATTTTCATGCATTTTTTGGATATTTGGGACAGGAATCTGACATAAGGTTTGGGCTAAGGGGTGGGGGTCTGGACCCCCTAAACCCCCCCCTTATATACGTCCATGAAGGCAGATATTTCTCCTGACGTTGACAACTAGAGAGAAAATTCAAATAGCACGGAAGTTCAAACAAATCAAGTGTAACAATTTCACTGAGGCGTTCAAGTTGCCGATGGCAAACATGAAAGACATAGGACCAAGTTTGCGTTAATAAGGTTCATGTTTATCAATACCGGCTGAAACCGGTATGTCATATTAATCTTTCCCTAACTCTTTGGAAGTCAGCTCAAAATACCAAAGAACAAATTAAAAGACATCAAATTGTTGAAAAAATGTTTCCAGTTTACTGCCACCCAATCTAAGAGGTTGAACTAAACCTAAGTTGACTAAAAAAAAATGAAAAAGTGAGGAACAATTTATCTATTAAATTATAACTAAAATCTTAATCGTTTTCTTGGAAGTGGGAAACTATAGAGTACTAGAACAGAGTCCATGACCTTAAGCGATAATGGAAATCGCTTTCCCGCTTTTTCGCTTAATGGAAGGTATTCCTTGTGAAAGGGGCCCTGTTGGCGCTCATACATATGCCTCCCTTGTCACGTCACGAGGCAGGAAAATAGAGTCCCAATCGCCTTATGACGTCATATTGTGTTATAGCTTTATTTTTCCTTTTCTGTGCCCATACAACGTCATGCTCTGTTTTCCGAAATTTCGATTTTCCCAAATTTTTTGTTTTTTTAAGATAAAGTAAGAACTATGGAGCCTAGAGTCTTCATTAAGGGCTTAAATTAAAGCTAAACAACTGTACTACAACTTAATTGCCCTTATTTACCTTTTGCAACGAGTAATATAACCTATTTTTTTATATAAAAGCGACTTAGACTCAAAATTTTGAATTTTGGGAAAAAATTGCCCATTTTTGAAGAGATGTAACTCGGGATCTATTAGACGTATAAACTTGGGAATGGTCTTAAATTATTGCAAATTTTATCTACTTTAAATGATATATTTGAAACTTTTTCGTGCGGATGCATTTTGTAAGAGTTATAAGCCAAAAACTGAAAAAAGTCGGAAAATTTTTAGGTTTTTTGAGGATTGCAAAGTTAACTCAGGGCTTTCAGGGTTGCAAAATTGGTTATTAGCTACTGGGATGGGTCCTAACAACATAAGACAAAAATTGGAGATACACGATTTTTTGCAATTTTCGATGTCGTTATTGACTGGCCTATTACTAGAAAGACCAAAAATCTTTCCTCATTAGCACAATTTAAAAACTAAATGGAATTTAAACAAAATGGAATTTAAAAACTAGATGGAATTTAAAAACTAGATGGAATTTAAAAAACTAAATGGAATTTAAAAACTAAATGGAATTTAAAAAAATAATAGCTGGAACATATTTTTGATAAAAATATATGAAGCAAGTAAATCTGGAGAGTTCTAAAGGCCTGAGATACATTTCAAATTCAATACGATAGTTTAGTTGATAGTGCTAAGTCATTTTTACGAGTGAATCTGATTTAAATGCGTATGAAATTGGTGTTTCAAAGACGCTTCCATGCTTTAAGAGCCAATCAAACAGCTGTAATCTTACCGTTACTCTCAATTATAGAGAAATTCCTTCATAATTAAATTATAATAAGTTTAAATACTGTTTCCTGATCAACAGATTATATAAGTGCCTTGCCTTGTCAAAATTGGCACCGAACTCCCGCAGGAGAGCTTACCGATACCCACTGAAACCCTAAAGAAAGTTGCCCAGAGAAAAGTACAGGAACTTCAAAATGACATTCATGTCGATCGCTCTAGAGGAAAAACATGGGAAGACATTCAAAAAGACTGGCCTAAATTCTGTCAAAGACCAAGAAAGGAAGCGGTGGCTTTCTTCAGAATCAAAACAGGCCACGACTGGCTTGCAGAGCAACTACAAAGACTGGGTTTCCTCAACTCTAAGGACTGTCATATCTGTGGAGAGGGCACTCTGAATGCAGCCCATCTTATTTCATGTAAAGGACTAAACAAAGATACCCAACTGAGGGGCGACCAGTGTCAACTATACTGGGAAGCCAGGACTCATCTCTTTGAACTCCAGCATAATGTTCCTACTTGATACTCTGTTCATGTTTTCTCTTGTATTCCTTTATATGTTAACCCAGACTCTTTTTCTGTATGTATTTGCCATTTTCAATGGATTAATATTTATTCCAATAAAGCCATATTAAAAAAAAAAATTATATAAGTGCACACAGTGACAACGAAAACAGCTTTACAGAATCGTTAGGCTTGGTTACTTAGCGACTCAAGTATAGAACGACTTAGTTTCAATTTCCAGTTTTATATAGCCCACGTGACATCTTAAGCGACGAAATGTAGTTCTCAGCTGAAAACCGAATGATCATTTGAGATGTAAAAAAGATTAGTACTAATAGTGATAAAATGCTCTACATCAAAATTTTTTGAATTGAGAAATTCACTTTTTAAGAAGCCATAGTTTATATTCGTGTTTGAACTTTTTAGTAGCACATACCTCTAATTAATTACTTAAGGTGACATATAACTTACTAATTACTTATTACTAATAAATTATTTAATAACTCTCTTACAAGAAAACGTTAGAATTTAATTCCCAGTATTTTTTCATCCCCTCTTTTAGACTTCTATAATTATGCATATTTTTGAATCATTTTCAAATACATTTTATAACCCTACACATTTTTATGACATTCAGCTCATACATAAAGTTTCTGAACCCTATTACAATAAATTAGTTTAAAAAAAGTTTTAATAGTTTAAAAAAATAGAATTTAAATAAAAAATATAACACTTGTGAGAAAAATGCATTTTCTCTCCTTAATAGACAAGCACATACAAAAGTTTGAAACCTTTGTAATAAGTAAATAAGATAGAGCTATGAAACTTAACAAACACATTTAGAAAGATTCAAAGCATTAAATGAACCATTATTTTTGCTTCAAAATTTATATATTTTTGTAACATTTCTGCACACTCATAAAAAGTTTTAAATCCCCCTATTACAATTAGAATTAAAAATATCTTAAGGTTTCAATAAATAGTATTTAAAAAAACATTTGGTACCGAAAATCCCCCCTGCATACACAACACTAGCAAACTCTTTAATAAAAAAAGTTTTAAACTTTTAAACAAATACCTTGAGTTCAGAAACTTTGTTGACACATTTAGTAACATTTACAGCCATATTCACAACCATAAGCGTTGGTGTTAACCAGCAGCTAAAGAAAGAAAAATTTACTTTTCTCTGACTCTGATTGGTGGAATCCTTCTTCGACCAAGGATTTGACACCGACACTGATGGCTATGAATATGGCTGTTAGACTTCAAATGAGCAATTAATTTCTCTTAATATTTTGACAACTTTTATAGTACTAAGTCACCTTAAATAATACTGACATTAACGTAAGAAAATTGAGATAATTTCATTCATTATTTTAATTCTAAAAATAACATTTATAAATGCGTAAAATCTTAAATTTGGAGTTTGCAACCGTTTAGCTGAATCTTGATTACATTTTATTAAAAAAATTAATTGAATTTGTGAATAGCAGAAACCAGATCTTTTTAGCTTTCTAAACAATTTTTGCATTTCCACAATGTACTTCTATAGACTGTTTGGTGTAGGATGAAAAAATCCCATTAAAATTTAGAATTGAATTTTCAGCATGCAATTTTAAAGTAGAAAATAAAACTACATTTATCTTAATGGCGGCATGGGGTCTTTATAACAAATTGTGTATTTACTGGGGAGGGATTTCTACAAGATTTATTTTTTTAACCAGTTTAAAATTATTAGATGCAAAGCTTGATTTTGAAAAAAAAAATCTTGATGTATGTCTGGTTTCTGACATTCGTTTTTGTTTTGAGTACCTTAGACTTGGAAAATTTAGATAGTTATGCGTAAATTAGCAAAACTTTATAAAATTGTCTATTTGAATATACAGAGGCATTGCAAGTAACAGCAATGAATTGACTAGAGCTTTTAATAATATATAAATAAAATTATGACACTCAAAAGGAAAATGTACAAAAAATCACACTAAACATGAGCTGCTCATAATGACAGTACTTATAAGTCCACGGTACATAATTTAGTATTTGAAGGTTTTTACTAACAGGGCTTGTGTTATTCCTATGGAGAACCAGCATTTTTTTACCAATTACTAAATTTGGACAATTACTAGAATGATATGAAGGTGCTAATGGATATGTCTATATTCATTCTTATCTCAAATTTTTGTATTTTAGACTTTTAACTCTTTACTGACCCAGTAGTCATTCTGGGCAGCTCAAGTGAGTCCAATAAATCTATTGGTTCAACAGTTAAAATATTGTAATAGAGTAAAAAAATAAGCTAGTTACATGCAAATAGAGTTAAAGATGAGTTCCTTGCATACTTATAAATTTTTATCTTAATTGCTGAACAAACTGATTGCAAAATATATAATAAATGTTCAACATAGGGGCTGAGTGCACCAATCCTGATTATGTACCAGTTTCTAAAAACCTCAATTAGTTTTGAGTTCTTAAATATTCTACCAACGATGTATATAAGTATAGGGTATCCCAAAAAAGACTGACACATTTTAAAAATTAATAACTCGAAAACTAAAGATAAAGATACGCAGGTTATTGCATCCTACTCCTAAGAATCTCAGAAATAGGATGCAATAAACCGAGTAGTTATTTTTTTTATAGTTTTTGACTAAGTGATTTTTAAAATGTGTAAGTCTTTCTTAGGACACTAATTGAAGTGGTCAAAAACTTGTTGGGTTGTACCCTTATACCCAACATCATTACCACTGTTGTGTATAAGGGGCATCAACATTATGCAAGTCCTTCGTATTTTCTCCTTCATGAAAGTGCATGGGGGTATAACAGTGCATTAGTCACCTCCTTTCTACCAGAAAAAAAATACCCCACGGGAAGTTGGTTTTCCCCGAGACACAAAAGTCGTTGCTTTTGACCACGAGCAAAAGAGTGTACCGGCGTCGCGCACGGACGTTTTGAGATTTCGATACCGAAGGATTCAGTCTTTAGGAGGTGGCGAAGGGCAGAAATGGGCGCGAGGTTCGAAGCACAGGTGTCTGCGGAAACAGGTGCGGGGTCTCAAGGGGGATGGAGAGGGAACCACGAGAACGATCGAGATGAAACGATTGAGTCGCAGTCTCGCGAAACCGAGAAGTCGGCGAAATTTAGAGTTTGAGTAGTGAAATGATGAGTGTAAATGTGAAATTAGATTTATAAGAAGAATTTAGATTTATGCAATATTTATTACATCAGCTAACTAAATTCTTCTACTTAGTGAAATCTAATTTTACATTTACACGCATCATTTCACTGCTTAAACTCTTAAAAAGTGTTAAAAAGAGAAGTTGTCGACGTACTTTGCTTGAGAGAAAACATATGCATGTGACAGAGAATAACAGGTGTCGGTCGGTTGGTTGGTTGGTTGGTTGGTTATTTGGAGTTTTATGGTACAAGACTCCCATTGGGACATTCAATAACAAGCGTCAAGTGGGAAACGATAGCAGACAAACACCCTCTACGATGCAACTACAGGACAATATGCCACTGATTTTAGAAAGTACTTTTTTTGTGGAGAATATTGGAGTGGGAGAGAAACCAAGGGATACAGTCAATGATGAGTGAAAAGATGCCTTTGATTTAAACACTGAAAGCTTAATGTGATTAACCTCTGGGGTTTGATTATTTGTACTCAGGTTTATGAATGCTCTGAACACACCCCTATGGAAGAGGAGAAAGAAAATTCGTAGCGTCAAAAAACCATCAAAAGCGTAGAATAAATCTCTGCAAGTTTGTTCACCCATCTCGTACACAAAAGTTATCCAGCATTGTCACTTGTACCCCATGGCTTAAAAAACTATCCAAAAAGATTTAATTAGCGAAAAAGATAGTAATAATCTCTTATACTGATTTGATATGATCGTGTACTAAAAAGTATTTTTAACAATCATAAACTTAGACTAACTTTTAGAAATTCAGAAAGTTTCCATTATGCCTTGTGTCTAAAATCAATTATTTCCAAGATACATCAATTACATCAATGTCTATAATTTGAATAACTACCATGAAATAATTGCGAAAGCGGTTCCAAGCTTGGATTGATCTGTTTATTTTGCACTCAAAGTTTATTTCAACTAAATTTATTTAATTCCGAATATTTGTCTCAAAGAGTAAATTGGATTTTGAAAATATGAATTAATATGATAGTCTCATGGGCGTCATTTAGGGGGGGCAGGGGGGGGCAATTGCCCCCCCCCAAGGTTTCCCCTCTTAAGTGAAAAATTGCTGAGAGTCCCTGGAAAATTTTGTAACTTACACAAGGAGCAACAGATTTAACTCAAAACATCCCAAAAGCAGTTAAAGCACTACTTTTCAGGGTCTAATTTCAAAATTTTCTGGGGGAGAACCCCCAATCCCCCTCCTGACCTTTAATGTCTGTTATACAATTTGTCTCCCTTGAAAATTCTGCCGCTTACAAGAAGCAGTTCCTTTTGGGAACCAAAGAGTTTGAAACCCCTAGGAGTCTGGTTTAAAGGGTAATTTTCAAAAATTTTTACTGGGGGAGGATCTCCGCCCCCCCTTGAAAATTTTACGTTTATTTATAACTTTTTCCCCCTAGAAAATTCTATGCTTTACAAGGAACTGTTTTTTTTTTAATGTAACCCAAAGGACCTCAAAATGAGCTGAAACACTACTTTAAAGAGGCAAATTTCAATAAATTTTCTGGGGGAGGACCCCCAGACCCCCCTTTAAAATTTTTAAATATATTATGTTATACAGTATATTTTCCTTGAAAATTCTGCCACTCACAACAAGCAGTTCCCTCTGGGTGCTCCCCAACGAGGTTGCAAGGGAGATAAAACCCTAGTTTAAAGGGAAATTTTCAAAAAAAATTCTGAGGGAGGACCTCCGGCTCCCCTTGAAACTTTGACGTTTATTTGTAACTTTTTTCTCTAGAAATTATGTGGTTTACAAGGGGCTGTTCTCTTCAGATGTAACTTAAATGTTGTAAAAATGAAGCAAAATTTAAAAATTTTTCTGGGGGTGACCCCAGACCCCCCATTTTTACTTAGAACTTATGGTTTGGTTTGGTTTTGGTTTTTTGGTACATATATTTTCCGGTCTGTGTGCTTGATCTCTAGGATCCGCTTATAAACCTTCGTCAAGTAAGACAGACACAACAGAATATTTTTACTGACACAAGAGAGAGAAAATACACCCAGGGCAAAGGCCGGAATCGAACCGACGGCCAATACAGTGCACACACTGATAGCGTGGTTGTCTGCACGTTAACACAACCAGGCCACTTGGCCCCCTAGAACTTATGATGTTGAGTCACCCCCCCCCCCCCAAAAAAAAAACAAGTCTGGTTACGGCGTGGCTCAGCCCCACTTAAAAAAAATCCTTGCCCCCCCTAACCAAAAACTGAAATGACGCCCCTGGATAGTCTGTTTCTTCAAACAGAAAATGTAATACCTTCTATGGTGTACTTTCTAGAATACATATTATAAGTGTTGCAGTTGTTGCATAAAATTTAGCTCAATTCATCTGTGAATAATTAAAATCACAAATTGATAGAGTGTTTTCAGGTGACGTCACAACCGGTTATTTTCTTTTAACTGTGTACCTTCTGTAGGGCTTTTAACTGTTGCTAAGGCCGTTGTTTATCTGTTGCTAAGGTGGTTTTTAAGTTTGGGGTCATGTGATTGCAAATGCTCCAATAGAAGAATTCCACGGCCAGTCATTTTCTGTAACTGTTAACCTCTGTAGGGCAAAAAACTAACATTTCTGTTGCTAAGGCCGTTGTTAGGTCCGAGTCATGTGATTGAAAATGCTCTATAGAGTAAGAACTGGTGAACCAAGAAATTTTACATTAAATCGCACAAATGCCATTTTACATATTTGATTATCTTTATCACAGTTAAAAACTTTAATTTGAATTGAATTAAATTATTCAATGAATTTTATCATTTGATGAAATATTTAATGCTAATTTGATGATTGATACAAGAAAGCTACTTTGCATATATTTCCAAGAATGCAGTCAAAATTTGGACCATGAAGGATTAAACTCTAAGATTTACTTATATTATTGATGTTAAAAATACTTAATATAATTGGTCACTTAAAACTTTTAAAGTTATCTTACAAATTCCTTTAAAGATTTTAAACCCAATTTTTGAATATTGCTTTTGGGCATCACACTTTTTATTGTTGAAAATATAATAGGGCTGTATGAATTTATTAGACACACGATTAGAAAAATGGGCAGTAAGATTTAAGCTAGAAACAATTACATAGCATAGGGATTCAAGAACTGAGCTTGTCGCCCTTTGTAGCCACCTAAATAAAACTGAATAGTGTTTTTTAAGTTTATTTCTGACACTTAAGTGGTTAATTATTGAACTCCCTTTGTTTAAACTTTCTCTTCATTTTTTGGGGGATGATGGTCTACTGATGACAGGGTTTAGGATTAAAAAAAAGATAATTGAAATTGAAGATGTATAGTTTTTAGGATATGTTAGTATGTCCATCGTAAAAGTTAAAAAAGGAATGCATATTATAGTCCTTTCTTATCTTAACATAGCCATTAACTTTAAAACTGCTTAAATACTTTTTAAAGTATAGAAATACTCCAGTTCCAAAATTTCCTTTATTGCTTTGGAGATAGTGGTGGAAACTTTTGGTTAACAGTATATTTCTTTAGATACTACACTAATAAATTTTTTACAAGACTTTTCTAAATTTTCGTCACAAGTTACCTGATTTCAAGTAAAACAACCTATAGAATATTTATGTCCAACTTTCAATACTACAAAATTTAGTTTTATATGTGTGTGATCACTTTATTTGATGCGTTATTGCAATAGGACCGAATTATTTTTTATTTAGTAAACTTATTTTTAATAAGATTTTGCTGCTTCTGATTTTTTCTTTTTTAAGGGTGAAAAAAGAAAATTGTATTCATATTTTCAAATAATATTCGAAGATTGATATTGTCGCGTAGGTTTGTAGAAACTAATAACTTAAAAGAAATTGATTTATTGGCAAAAAGATCAGATCAAAGAATAGCATAAGACCTCCACACTTGGGATTGCATTGCTTATATACAAGAAGAAGCAAAATGAAATAAACATAAGCGGTTGTCTTCTTGACGTTAACATTAAAAGTAAAGAAACTAAAAGTTCCTTTGGTTTTATAGATGTTCGAGTCCGGAATGCTTCAATATAATATTATAAGACAATAATATGTACATTTGCAATTAATTTCAATATTTTCATTCACATTAGATATTTTATCCTTTTATGAAGAACAGAACAAAGGTGTTTAAAAGTATTCTTTAGAGATAACTGGTGGAAAGAATTATAACCCATCGTTTCAAAGATTATGCAAATTTTACTAATTTGAAAATCAAGCTTGTTTCTATTTCCAAACATAATAATCTGAAAAGTGAATTATTTTTAACAAATCTTAAATTTACCCTGAACACAGTTCAGAATAGTTTATATGATTTATTCAAGTTTATAAGAATATTTTAGCAAAACTTTAATCACTTAAAACTTTGAAAATTACGTTAGATTTCGTAGTTAAACTTAAAGAATGTGTTGAATACATTCACAATCATATTTATCATACCAAATTAATCTTATTACGGCTTCCCATAACAGAAAAATTAGAGGAAGCGACTGTTTTGCTCAAAGAATGTCTTAGAATTCTTTCATAAGACAAGAAGCCATGGTTTCATAATTTTGCACTAATCGTAGTCGTTTTCTTGTGCTTTTTTTTTCTTCAAGAGATACCGTTTACCCTAAATGCTATCAGTTTGTACAAATAGTAATAATTGTTTTCAGTTACAACAAAGGTAACTCATTTTTCCTGACATTTTTGGTTTTTTTTCAACCCCTCATATCATCATCGCAATAAGGTTCGGAAGCATCGAAAGGTGAGGATGGGGCTCCGACGACGGGTCAGAGGCGCCTTCCGGATTTCGTTCAAAAAAAAAAGTTCGTCTATATGAGACATTTCGACTCCTCCGACCAAGTTGTCGAACGGAGTCGCACCATCCTCCAAACTCATATTACCTAGTTGTCTCCAGGGTACTACGTGCCGACTCCCCCGGAAGTAGAAGCCGGTCACTAACCATCCGGCGTTAAGAGTTAACATTAAAACCCGGAGGTGACCCGGAGGTGGTGTAGTGGTACTAGACACAGGCTTCTGTTAAGGAGTCTCCACCCCTTCGCAGTCGCCATCATCGCTAATCTTCGTGCTTGAAGGATTCTGAAAAAGAGTCTCCACCCTTTCGCAGTCTCCAAAGCATCGTTTTCACGAGAGCCCCCACTACACATCCGTATCTCAGTTGAAGAAGTCAGGGGTTCTCCCCACTGACCATTGTGCAACACTCAGTTACACTACGCCAAGAACGCAAACTGCGAAGACCTTTGGGGGTTTCAAGATGCAAGTTCATCTTATATGGCATCATTTTTTCAATTTCCAAATAAATTCATTCACATCCAGCATTAAAGGTGGTGGTACTCTAACTTTCCACAGTCATTTTCTTTAGAAACGGCTAGGATTAGGTAACTATTTAATTTTCCCATATTATTCGAAAGTTTACTTAGGTTTCCCTCTTTTCGTCGCTTCATCTAATTTTTTATCTCTATGAAAAGTAAACTATTAAAATTTTGATATTTACTTTTATGCACTTTCACAGTATTCAGGTCATGCCTGTCATGGAATAACGATCCACGTACATTGCTTTGTTAGTGCCAGATATTACAAATATGTTTAACCACGAAATAAGCCTATATTCTTCAAAGTTGAAAGTGATTAAAAAATTTATATGCCTTTAAATATATAATTTAGGCATTAGCATAACAATTATTTAAGTTGATACACTTTCTTTTCTTTTCAACATAGTGAAATTTAATGATTTTTCAAAATTTTAATTTTTAAAAACACACCCAAAGGGAATGTTGTCAGTCATAACTCAAATCTGCCTTTCAAGTGTTTCTTCAGGTAATAGAAACAATATTGATTCATCAAGTAAAATCACAATTTTTCAACAAAATTAAAGCTTTGATGATGCATTAATTTTTTATGTATAGTTAAAGCTAATTTATGTTTTTAGGTATAAATTTTAAAAGTTCCAAATGAGTCTTCATCTTTGAAAAGGATAAAAGGTCTTAAGAGAATGAAATATTGTCTATAATTCGATAAATATTTTTTAAATCTCACAATAAAATTTAACTCGATCAGAGCAGCAATTTGTGAATTTGTTTAAACGACTCAAACTTCATCTTTTTTTTATATGCTCTCAAATACTTTCAATATTAATATTACAGTTCATTGATTGAAATTTTGATTCTATATGTCTATCAAATATATTTTTAACTTTAAAATGTTCGGCACACTGCAATAACTGTACAATTCTTCAAAAGTGAAATTGTTAATTTTGAAGGACAACATTGTTATACAATGATTTATCCCCAATTGAGATATTATCTTACTCTGAACTAGCTGAACGGTCTTTTTTTTTTTACCAATACTTTATATTAGGTTGGTATTAAGTATGGAAATTAAGAGAGACTGGAGAAAAATTTCAGACAGTTGGTCAAATGGGTTTTACATCATAGTCAAGTCTAACAGGTTTTTTTAAAATCAGGTAACTATGCAACTTCAAATTTTATTATTCAATGAACTACGATCAAACATCAAAGAGTGAATATTTTAAAAGTGAAAAATCACTTTTTTAGCCATTTCTAACAACTTTAGATTTTTCAACCAGAAGAGACATTGTTTTGGTTTCTAAACTCTTTAAAAGCTAACAGTTACAGATTTGTTTTTCTTACATAAAATCATTAGAATAGCAAATTGATGGAGTTTTTATTCAGTTAGAAACATCTTTTGTCTAAAAATCTAATAGCTCTTAAATTTTAGGAAGCTTAAGTAAACATTTCTGTAATTAAGATTAAGTTACAATTGGCGTTTTGATAACTGGAGTAATTTCTATTATTTGTTATTCAGTTAGAAACATCTTTTGTCTAAAAATTAATAGCTCTTAAATTTTAAGAAGTTTAAGTAAACATTCATTTTATTAAGATTAAGTTACAATTGGCGTTTTGATAACTGGTGTAATTTCCATAATTTGTGATTATTTCATTTTAAAGAAAATTTTCACAATAGTTTTGAAAATTCATGACATTAAATCCAGCCATATTTTGGAGTCTTTCTTAAATTCTATTTCAACATATCCTAAAAAAAATATCCATTCCAAACTCTTAAAATGTTTTTGTAACTCAATTTCAGGGTTTACGTAGATATTTTTTGCTTTTAATCTTTGAAAAACATAATCAGCCACAATATAAGGATTATTTCTACGAAATAAAGTGTTGAAATTTGGCTTAAAGCTTTTGACATCGATTAGCCATAATTCTCCACAATTCAATGCAACAAATCAACAATGAAGGCATTCGGATTTTCTCAAAGTAAACCACCATAAAATTTAGAAGGGGGCTATAAAACAGGTTTGCTGATCAAAACTATTTATAACCTTAAAGGAATTTGCAGACTTTTTTAACTCATAAAATCTTACGATTTTGACAATATTAAATACACATATAATATTTTAAATTTAAATAGAAAAGAATCCAAATCTTTATGTTAATCAACATAAAACCAAGAGGGTCAAATTACACATGTGCGTTTATTACTTAAAAAATGAAAGTGCGTGTAACTTTAAATAGTGACTAAAATTAAGTAGTATGTAACATAAAGTTCCTTTTTTAAAAGTACAATTAGTAAGTTTTGTCTTCAAGAAGTTGTATTGACATCAAGCTCGTCTTACTTTTAACTTTTTAATGGCAATTTCTGGGTCATTAAGAATCTTGATTTGAGTTACCAAAGTAATTATTTTTAAAATTTTTTTTGATTCTTTGGTTCACCAAGTTCTCATCATACCACAGAGTGTTCACTCTAAAAATTTTCATTAATGTAACTTCGAAAACATACTTAAGCAAACCCATTACTTAAAATTATTCTGATCATTATCTTACAATTTGATTATGTGACTCCCCTTGGGGATTGCATCAAATAGCATAGAGTGTTTTCAGGTAACGTCACAACCGGTTAATTTCTTGTAACTGTGTACCTACTGTAGGGCTTTTAACTGTTGCTAAGGCCGTTGTTTATCTGTTGCTAAGGCGGTTTTTAGGTATGGGGTCACGTGATTGCAAATGCTCCAATAGAAGAATTCCACGGCCAGTCATTTTCTGTAACTGTTAACCTCTGTAGGGCAAAAAACTAACATTTTCTGTTGCTAAGACCGTTGTTAGGTGCGAGTCATGTGATTGAAAATGCTCTATATCTGAGCCAAAAAATGTTTTGCATAATTTTACAAAAGAATATTTTTGTAATTGTTAACCTCTTTTAATAAAAATTTTCTTTATTTTTATGATTTTAACAATGGCAACATAAACTCCCCAATACCATATCAAAATATTTTAGCACCTTTTTAAAATAACAAAAATAGAAATTATGTTATCTGTTCAATACAATTTTATATTTAAATTCAACGATTTCTTTCAGTAAACATCATTTTATATTTCTAAGTTAAAAAGCGCAAAGAAGTTAATCCAAGCTTGGAATTATCAACGCAATTTTCAAGGCAATAAAAACTTAACCTTAAACCAGAATTCACACGGGCTGCTAGAACAAACTGTAAATTTTTCAGACTTTTTTACCGTTTACTTATAAACATTAAGGACACATAAATTGCATTATTGATTAAATGTTATGCAGACTATAACATTAAATTTTCCCATTTCCCTAAAAACCTTTATGGTTAATAATAGGAAAAACTTGAATTTCTTATACTTTAAATCATTCATGGGAAGTAAAACCCACTCCATAATTCTCCATAAGAAAATTTGGAATTACTCTATGGTTAGATAAACTTTTTAAATGTATTCGCTTTAAGCAGGTTTCGGAATTTACATTAAACCTCTAAAGTAAAAAATTTCCTTCTAAGCATATCAACTCTCCATAATAAATTACTTACAATAAAAAAAAATCTACTATTTGCAGAAATATAGAAGAGTAAATTAAACTTAAATACCTTCAAATATAGTTTTATGTACTTTTGGGAGGATTTATTTGAATTAATCCAAATTTAGGGACTCTTATTTTATTTTAAATTATTACTCGATAGTTCTCACTACTTAATTTCTCATCAATTTTTGATATTTTGAAGGAAATTTAAAGTTTTATATAAAATAGAGGGTATAATGTATTTTATTAGTATGAAAACTAAAGCACATATGAGGGTCTTTGTGGTGTATTAAGATTACCCACAAAATTATCAAATATAAACAACTGTGTTAAAAAAAAAACAAGAAGCTTGTTAACTGTAAAGCAGCTATTTACAATGTATCTGTATGTGACATATTGAAAGATAAGAGTTAAAAACTCATAAAATTGCTTATTAAACTGTTCGTTTACTACAAATGAAGCCATTTTTCCCTTTATGATTGAGTACTGAAATAGGATTTTTTTCTTCCAATTAAATAAAACTTAGAGAAAAATTATTTTTTTTCAGAGTATTGCATCGATGCATAGAAGCTTAGATTTTTATGGCATAAGGGCCAGATTAAGTCATTCTACGCCAACCATGCATAAAAGAACTATTTTTATCTTTTGCATTGCACAAGTTGTAGCTCGTGAATTGGGATATATTAAAATTTTCTTCCCAACACTTTTTTTTGTAAATCAAGACACATTCGTTTATAGTGATTACACTAATTATATAGAGATGGCCTAAAAGTCATTAGTGTTCAAAAAGTATGTGACATGTTGAGGGTTAGAGTTAAAAACTGATAACATACTTATTGAACTGTTCGTTTACTATATGAAGTAATTTTCCCTTTATATGATTTAGTCATTTAAGTACTTAAATATGATTTTTTTCTTCCAGTTAAATAAAACTTGGAGAATATTTAATTTTTTGTTTCAGTATATTGCATGGATGTCTGGAAGAACTATTTTTATCTTTTGTATTGCACAAGTTGTAGCTTGTCAATTGGGATTTCTGTCATTGAAATCTTCTCCCCAAAACGTTTTTTGTAAATCAAGACACATTTGTTTATAGTGATTGCACTAATTATAAAGAGATGGCCTGAAAGTCACTAGACTCTTGATAACTTACGATACATTTTGCTTTTGTAGATCGCTTTAGTTGGTATTTGATGTAAATGTGGGTAAAAATTCATTAAGATATGGATTAATTCTTGAATGTGATCAATGTAAGCAAAATCTCGTGATCATACGCACATAAAATAGTCTTTAACAATCGTTAAGTTTTAATACGGTATTTTCATTTCATTGAGAAGCTCTTTCAATGGCAGAATTTTCATTTAGATCTAACTGATGGCATTCACAAATTGAATTGCAAACCATAATGATTGATTTAACATTTAACTGCACCATGCAGAATTCAGAATTTAAATTATGAGGTACTTTAGCAAACATCGGACCTGGAAAAAGTTGTAACCTTCCCCCGAACCTTATGTATTGCTCCTATGGAGCTGGCAGGGGCTTCCCCCGAACCAGGTTCGTAGGTTCGGGCACTTTTTCCAGGTCTGGCAAACATTGAATTATTTCTTACAAATACTACTGTTAAGGAATGTGTCGAAATATTAATTTAAATTTCCAATACTATCACCAAAGCAGGACCACCAACCATATTTTTACTAAAGTAGGACCTTGGCTGAAGGAACCGAATTTAACAGAAATTTAGAATTTAAAAAAAAAAAAATAGGAAATGAATCATCCATACATCACGTGATTTTCCATTCTACCAGGTCTAGTGACTTTAGGCCACCCTGTGGACACAATATAGTTTGATTTGTCAACAATGCATATATATGCATTGTTGACAAATCATTGTCTTGCCATCATTGACTTGCATTGAGAGAAATATATATTTCTCTCAATGCAAGTAACTATGACAACCCTTTTCAACATTGCCGATATCCCGATTTCGGAAGAATGTGACTCAAGCGTTTCATCTCGACTGTTCTCGTGATTCCCTCTCAACCCCCCTTCAGCCCCACAACTGTTGGCGCAGACGATGAAACTGTCGAACCCCGTGTCCATTTCCCCCTCCAGCGACCTCCGAAAGAAAAGACCCCTCGATACCGAAACCCAAAACGCCCGTGCACGATGCCGACAAGCTCTTAACCCGCAGGCAAAGGCGACGACTGAAGCCCGAAGAAAATCAATTTCTCGCGGGGTTCCTCTGGTAGGAACGAGGATATCCACTGCATTGGTATACACTCATATACTTTCATTAGGAGAAAATAAGAGGGACTAGCATAGTGCAGTTTCAACCTCAATAAATCACAGAAGGAGCGTTCACACTTCTTCACCGTAATATCAAACGCTACCATCTCCCTTCGGCAAACTTCGGGAATCCCGATCCTGGGTGATCAGATCGTTGGAGAAGCTCATTTGATTGGTTTTTTCCAGCTTGATGATGTCAACGAACCAATCAAATGAGCTTCTCCAACGATCTGATCACCCAGGATCGGGATTCCCGAAGTTTGTCGAACGGAGATAGTAGTGTTCGATATTAAGGTGACTTACTTGCGGATGGGCAATACGGCGAAACCAATCGGACCAATCACAGCGAAACCTCTCAAGATAAAAAATTTTGTCTTTCTGTGACAAGGGCAAATTGGTATCGTCGGATTGCCCTATCGCGTAAGACTGAGAAAGTGGAACCTCCCCATTAACAAGGGCAAAATATCAAGTCCGATCAAGGGCAAAATATCACGATGGCTTAAGTTGGGTAATGTGGTGATATTCTTTCAAGCCTGGACTCAAAACTGTTTTTTAAAGGAGTGGAAGTCTTATTACAAAATGGTCGACATCAAAAAGCTCCTACAGATGATCATAATAATAAGAATTAAAGATGAAAAAAAAAATATAATTTTAGCACGCGAGAAAATTTAAATTGAAGGTAATTTTACAATTAAAGAGCACTAAACATAAAAAATATATTCATTTGATCATTCCAAGCTTATGTTTACGATTTGGTTATCAAAATCTTCAACTTGGTTGACAACCTAGATTTGAAACCTGGTTGATTATCTTTGGGAGCCTTCAGACTATAAATAGGGAATCCAGGCTTGAAAGAAACATTTGGTCTAAGCTGAATTCCCAATCTACACGATACCAGTAGATGCTTTCATTAACAGGGATGAGATTGGAAAAAGTCTTAAAACTGACCAAACATTTGATCAAAAGAGTATTTATATTAATACACAGCATTTAGCTTTAAGCATAGATTTAGAATAAATTTGAAAGAGCTAATAACAAAAGTTAAATTAATTTTAACAAGTTCTTTTGCTTAAAATTTTACTGAGTTGTAATTTTGATCTGAAAGAAATAAAAACTATCCTTTAGAAAGCATAATTTAAGTGGAGAAAATATAACCTAAGTACTAATCCATAAGTACAAAGGCAAAATATTCTGACTAATATTTGAAAATTCTACTGAAATCACTGAAAAAAAATAGTGTATTTTCAAGTAAAGATTTTTCACATTAAATAAAAAGTTATAAAAAAAGTATTTTTAGAATCTCTGAATATGAGGTTGAAAATTTTAAACTGATTATTCCAAAATGCAAACCAACTAAAACCAACCTTAAGCTTTTAAGTCTATCGTACATAAGTCTGAAAAATCTCATCCATGCTTTAAGCCCTAAAATGATTTTTGGGTATTACAAGTTACAAGTAAACGCATTTTATTTCTGAATCACTTATACAAATTAGCTATAAGAATTTGCACTTTTTTTAATTTTAGGTAACCAAAAGCTCAACTGACCAACAACCGACTGGTATCATGTAAATTGTGTACACCTTAAACATGACACCTTAACACATAAATATAACAATAGAACGCATGAATGCTCTCTGGAATCAAAAATCATAAATAGGTATTGGATACCTTGAGATAAAAATAGCAAGGTGTAAATCAGACAAGTGAGGTTATGTGCACTAAAAGAGTTCTAACATGAATATCTTGTACTTAAAAAACAGTTTCAGTTATATTTATATTAGTTATTCACCCTAATATGGGCAATTAATTCTATGATTTATGAAGTTAGTGAATCAGAAGTATTTAAATTAAAGGAATCAAGGAATGAAAGAATAATTGCAAACGAAATATTTACATAACTACTTGCAATTAGTAGGATACTCTAACATAACATAACATAAATTTAAATATAACAATTATATTGCGTCAAAAAAATCACAAACAAATAATCAAAAATCATGAGAACTGCTTTAAATCTTACCTGAATTCGCGTGAAGCTTGCGTTGACAACACTTTTTAATCCAAAAAGCTGCTATGGTCAAAGCACGCTCTGGTAAAAATGTCCAACTTCGATAAATTGTTCTAAAAAAAATACGCAGGTTTTTCAATCTAGTCTGTGGACCCGTAGACGATTTTGCTTCGGCGGGAGAATCCGCGATTTTGATTGGATGCGGAAACCAGGTGATGTCATTTTGACCAGAAGGATCCAGTTTAAGCGTCCAATTAGCTCGTGGATTATGGGAGAATTTCAAATGAATCATGCTGTTTGCTCTTAGCAAATAAAAAAGGCATTTTTAATTTGGGAAATCGTTTTCTAAAACTGAGAGGAAATAATCTAACGAATTTATAGATTATTTTCGGTTGATATTAAATGGCGTTGGAAGATTTGGATTTTGTAAAACAAGTTACAATTAATAGTTCGCATCGGGTTTAATTTGGTTGAATTAAATTTTACATTTATTTATTCCACAATGAGAACTGTTGATCGCGATATTTTTTAATCTTTAGAAGATTTTAAACAAAGCTAGGATTTTTTTTACTCATTCAAATTTCAAAAGTTGAATTTAGTCCTTACTCATAATTGAAGGTTTCTCGATGATTTTGATCACAATTCATTAATCGTGTAAAGTAAAACATGGAGATCATTAAATATTTTCTAGCTGAACCACACGACACAAATTCGAATTGTCTTCTTAATTATGACAAATTGCGATTTGTTATACAGATTGCGAAATTTTTAGAAAAGGAAATACTTCGTTTAGGGAGCATAACTCATTCGTGCAGTGGTTCCCAAAGTGGGTTCCACGAAAAAATTTTGGGGTTCCGCGTGACAAATTTTAATTCCTTAAAGAAATTAAGAATGGTGTTTTTTTATTATTAAGTTCATCAAAATGCAAATCCTAGAAAAATAGTTATTAAATTCTTAAAAATGTATATTCGAAATTCGGATTAGGTGTACCAAAACAAGTTAAACCCTTCTTTTTTTAGTCAAATTTCCAAACATTTTCTGGGGGGGGGCAGATGGTTCTTGGAACTCGCTTAATCAAAACTTTGTTTAACACTAAGTTGGCTTGTTTCGTTTAATATCAGATATTAAATTTCGAAAAGTCGTTGATTTAAAAAATATTTAGGGTTCCGCGATCATTGGCAACAAATTTGGGGGGTTCCACAAGCAAAATAGTTTGGGAACCACTGCATTAGTGATTAACGCTACAGACAATTGGGGTTCTTACGCATTTCAGGATGATCCAGCCTAATATTTTTTAGAACAAATTGATGTATAATTCCATTTTCCTGCACCTCAGAGCAGCCTTTTCTCTGTTTCGCTTATACTCGATTGCAACGTTTCCGTACCTTCTACTGTCGTACCGCGAGGAGAAGAGCTATTGACGTCATACGATGATGCTGCGGTTGTTATAGAAACGGATTATTCCACTGAATTTTGGGGGTGATGGTAATTCACTTGGCGCTAAAATAAATTTTCCGAGCCAAATCTGAGTGGCTATCTTTCAGCTGTGTACTTCTTTCGATTCTAGAGTAAAGGATTTTGGAATTTCCTTTTGCATTACATCTGATTTGATTAAATATTTCTAATCTGACCTTTTCAACTGATCTGATCTATTTTAACAGATCTTATCTATTTTAACTGATCTCATCTATTTTAACTGATCTCATCTATTTTAACTGATCTCATCTATTTTAACTGATCTGATCTTCAACTGACCGAAAATATTTCACCGAATCTGATCAATTTAATTTGATATTATGTTATGTGATTTACATCAATTTATCTGATTTTATTTTGGATATTTTATAATTTTTTGGATTTATAGTTACCGTGTTCATTAATCTTTCTTTTTAAACTCTCAAGTTGCTTATCATTTATCCTATCAAGTAGTTACCTTTAATTTTATTTGATCTGTATTTATTTGCGCCTTAAATTTTTGCAATTTTTGCACCTTGTCCATTGATCTTTTTTTAAACTCTCAAGTTTCTTATCATTTATCTTATTATGTAGTTATAATTAACAAAATGACAACATTCAAAAATGAAAAGACTTTGAATTCTCAAGCACGTGCTATAGTTCACAATGTCACGGAGTTTTTTGAAGAAGAAAACGCACGAATTCTCTAAAAGTGCCCATTACAAATGCCATCAAGAGTGCCCAAGCAACAGGAGTTTCAGAGTCGTCAGTTAAGAGGACGTACAAAATATAGAAAGCTATTATTTGAAAAAAAGATGGGTTGATCGAAGATATTGTAGACGAATTAGTGATTAATTTGTCGGACAGCGATTCAGAATCTTTGTCAAACACTGACAGTGACTGCAGTTCTAGTGAAAATGAATTGCTTTAGATTGTATTTAAATGTTATAAAATATTTTTTTAAAAATTAATAAATACTTCTATATTTTGTCTCTTTACAAGTTTCTAACGCCTCTCATTTAAATTTCAAGTATGGTGATTAAATTATAAAGTTATTAATTTAAGTGATATGAGCTATTTTATATAAAACTAAATATAACTAATTCACTCAAAATAGCAATATAAAAGCATACTAAACGTACAAAAATGTTTCATGCCTGAAGGTATTTTCGATTTTTATTTACGAGAAATTTCAAAGATAATCTATATATTAATGTAGTTTAATAAAATATGATTATCTTATTTTCATTCGCGAAACACGTTTTCTCATTCGCCAAATGTACGCTTAAAACCCCAAATATTTCCGTTCAATTCATACCAGCTTCCCTCTTCTTTTGGACTCGTCTACTCACGGCAACCCTGTTCAAAGCTCTTCTCCTCGCGGTACGACAGTATGACGTCACTACGTGGAAGCAGAAACTGCGTAAACAGAAAACCTGTTTGGTTGCTAGGAGGAGTTTCGGTACGCAAATAATGATTAAAAGACTATATATACCTGGGTTTAACAAAATAATGATATTTTTAAATTCACGTTCTTTATTTCATCAATTTAATAATATCATTGTTTTGTTAAACCCGTGTATACAGGGTGTTTCAAAAGTCCGTTTCACGGCTTTTATTTGGAACCAACGTCTCCTAGGGTCCTGGTTGTAAGGTCTACCCCTAGGTAAGTGACCCTGGAGAATCCATTGAGAAGGCTTACAGCGCCCCTAGCGGCGAAATAAAAAAGTTAAACAAATTAATTAAGAAAGTAAAGGAGATAGAGCAGACATCTCAATGAGAGTATTGTTTCCACTGTTATAAGTAACTCACTGAAAAAAATTTCATGAAAATATCGTGAATATTCGCGGAGATATTAGCATGTGAATATAGCACTTTTTTTTCAGGCATCAAAAAAGAAAAACTTCAAAAATTTGCAAATTTTTCAGAGTTATTATGTAGTTTTGTATCTTTTTTAGTTAAATGAAGAAAAATTTTAATCAAGAAATCAAAAGAACTTGCAAATTTTTGAAGGTTTTCTATTTTGATGCCTGAAAAAGTGCTATATTCACATGCTAATTTCTCCGCGAATATTCACGATATTTTCATGAAATTTTTTTCAGTGAGTTACTTTATCAGTGGAAACAATACTCTCACTGAGACGTTTGCTCTATCTCCTTAAGTTTCTTAATTTTTTTTAACTTTTTTATTTCACCGCTAGGGGCGCTGTAAGCCTTCTCAATGGATTCTCCAGGGTCACTTACCTAGGGGTATACTTTACTTCCATGACTCTAGGAGACGTTGGTTCCAAATAAAAGCCGTGAAACGGACTTTTGAAACACCCTGTATAGTGTCTTTTTATCACGATCTCCGTACCGAAACTCCTCCTAGCAACCCAACAGGCTTTCTGTTTACGCAGTTTTTTCCTTCCGCATAGTGAAGTCATAAGGGTCCCAGAAAATTGCTGTCGAGTATAAGCGAAAAGGAGAAAAAAACTGCTCTACGGTGCAGAATTATGGTATTGTGCATCAAATTTTTCAACTTGTATTGCAATTTTGATCCCTTATGGATGGGTTTCACTAGTTTCGTTCTGCATCTGGCAGTGCTAATATATTATTTCCGGGTTACCACATTAGCGTTATCCTTGGCATTGCTTTGGCATCCTTTTCATTCTTGTTTGTTGTTTGTTTTTGTTTCGAAGTCAACTTCAACCACGTAAATTCGTTTTGCTCTTTTCGAATTAATTTTTTTTAATGTATTATTTTCTATTCATTCAGTAATCAGCCTTTTTTTGCATTCACTCTTTTATTATTATTATTTTATTAGCAAAGGGTTAGAGAGAAAAATAATATTTTTAACCTCGCCAAGTTGCCAAATGCATCTACTATGTTGAGGTTCTATACCGGAAGTCTCTAGCACTTTGTTTTTGTTTACATTTTTCAACCCATCCATAGGAAATCCAGATAGTTGAGTTTGAGTTAAGCATTCTAGCTGCGATAAAATCTTTACGATTCTTCAGACTTTAAAAAAAAATGAAACTTTCTAAAAAAAAAAGGGTCTGTGTAAACGGGCAGGTAAATAAAAAAAATCACAAAATCTGAAAATCTTAATTCAATTGGATTTCCTCAGCCAGAGAGAGGTTTCTTCCCTTCCAGCCTTTTTTTTTTTAAATCTTGATGTTAGAGGATTTTCTTTTTCAGTTTTCTCTTACATAATATACCCTATGAGGGTTTCTTTTTAATTCAGAATTTTCCATATATTTCCATCAACAAAATACAGTCAATCAGGGCCGTAACCAAACTTTTGTTTCGGGGGGGGGGGTTGACTCAAATATTTTCTGAGGTACCTCGTTACGGGTACTTTTATATGTTAAGTTTTAGATGACGACACTGGATTGAAATTTTGATGCACTAAATTCCAAAATTGTATAAACAATATGAATTCGAAGTAAAAGGGGGGTCTGGAGGTCCTCCCCTAGAAAATTTTTGGAAATTTGCCCCTCAAAAGAGTGTTTTAGCTCATTTCTAAAACCTTTTAGATTACACCCATAGAGCACCACTCATTGTAAGCGGCCGAATTTTCAAGGTAAAAAGAAGATATATTGTAATAAATGGCGAAATGTTAAGGGAGTTTTTAGGTTCCTACTCCAGAAATTTTTTTGAATTTTCCCCCTAAAAGTGGCATTTTAACTCACAAGGAGAGGAGAGGATCTCAACGTGTCATCATCGATTTGGTTCAATTTTGGTGTGCAAGTAGTGAATGACTAGGACATTAATTTGTGAAAATATTAAGAAGCAACTCTCAGAAATTTTGGAGAAAATCGCGATTAAAAATTTTAACATGTACTTGTATATTTAATAAGATTCGCATCTTGCAAGCGGATTGTGGGAGCTGCGATTCCCAACCCTAAAGGTCCCGGGATCGAGTCTCGCTGCATACCATAATTTTATTTTAATTTTCCACACAATTAAGAGCACAGATATGAAATAAACTTGTATAATAATATTTAATTATTAATTTTTTCTTGTGTATAAAATATTTTTGGTAAATATATAATATTTACAATAGGATAATAAAAAAATTGGATTTAATAATTATTTTTTTGGGAAACAAGGAATGAAAAGATTTTTTCAAAACAAAAAAAAATTATTTTTAAAGATGAAGTTTTACCTTAATTTATCCCTAACTATCCAAAAGAAAGTTCGCAATTTCGTTACGCTAAAAGGGTTTGTTATGTGTCTGATTTAATAGTTAAAATAAACATTTTTTTTGGGTAAGTATAATATTTTAATATTTACAATAGGATTATAAAAAATAGAATTCAATAATTATATTTTTGGGAAACAAAGAATGAAAATATTTTTTCAATAAAGTTATTTAAAAATATGAACGTGTAAATTTTCCTGGTGTAAAATTAAAATAAAAGTTATGGTATGCAGCGAGACTCGATCCCGGGACCTTTAGGTTGGGAATCGCAGCTCTTACCACTACCCCACAATCCGCTTGCAAGATGCGAATCTTATTAAATATATAAGTACATGTTAAAATTTTTAATCGCGATTTTCTCCAAAATTTCTGAGAGTTGCTTCTTAATATTTTCTCAAATTAATGTCCTAGTCATGCACTACTTGCACACCAAAAATGAACCAAATCGGTGATGACACGTTGGGATCCTCTCCTTGTCAGTTTGAGACACTTTAGGTTACATTAAAGAGGACCACTCCTTGTAAATCACACAAGTTTGAAGGAAAAACCGTATACTTAATAGATTTCAAAATTTCGAGGGGGGTTGGGGGTCCTCCCCCAGAAAAATTTTGAAAATTTTACCCTTAAAAGTAGGATTTTGACTCATTTTGAGACCCTTTTACACCCGAAGAGGATATCGCTCCTTGTGAGACATAATTTTCAAGAAAAATAGCAGTATAAAAATTGATGTCAAAATTTCGGGGGGGGGGGTTGAACCCCTAACCCCCCCCTTGGATATGGCCCTGCAGTCAATGATAAAAAGGAACCAACTTTAAGGGGACTTGGTACCAAAATTTTTTTTTCTCTAATAACTGGAATTTATTATCTTTTAAGGTGTTAAATTATGTATTTATTTCATACTAATTCAAATTTAGCCCAAAAAGCGAGTTCAAAAATTTATTTTTTTAAAAAATTACAAAAAACTTCAAAAAAATGCCCGAAATTACCCTAATTTTAAATTGTAACTCCTCCCTTAATATATGTTATTTTGACTTGATTTTTTTTCCACAACATAAATCAAACATATATAGTCTCTTGTAGGCATGGAAATTTGATTATCTATAAAAGTTTCTGAAAAATAAAAAAAACTCTGAAATTTGGCCTCTTTTTCGAAAAAATATCCTAAGTTTCCACTTTAATGCTCCGTAAAAAAATTGTAATTAATATAATTTAAAATCCATTCCTGAAGATGTTAAACAGGTGTTACTGATGATGACTACTAAGTTTGAAGTGGTTTGGATGATTAGAAAAAAAGCCTTTAGATTTTAAACATTAAAAACCTTGTTTTGAAAAAAAAGCCGTTTAAAGATAGAAAACTAGGATCTCAAACTCGATATTTTGACCAAATTTTGGTACTGAGTCCCCTTAAAATATGATTAAAATAATAATAGTTTTATTATTTAATTTACATCTACAGTTCTTTTAAGTTTTTCAGAGTAACAACTCTAAATTCGAGTTATAATGTGCCTTATTTTTGACTAACATGTTTATTGCTCAGTGCCTACCACCAGCTCAAACAATTAGCAAAGGCTTCGAAATCTGAACCAATCTAACCGTGTTATGGAAAACCGAAATGAAAACAAAAGAGCAGTATACCACCCATCTGCTCATGCGGCATCTGCAATCCTGTCTATATCATGGTCTATATGCTCGTATCTCGTATCAGAGGTCAAAAAGATCACTCAAGGCCAGCTAGCCCGCACGCTGTTCAAAAAAGCAGAGGGAAAGACATATTAAAGCAGCTTTCCTAATATTCTCTCTCGAAAACGTTGCTAGCTCTTAAACCAGTAGTTCCCAAATTATTTTGCTCCTGGAACCCCCCCCCCCCAATTTGTTGCCAATGATCGCGGAACCCTGAATATTTTTTTTTCAACGACTTTTCCAAATGTAAAATCTGATTAATTCAAACAAGCCAACTTAATGTTAAAAAAGTTGTGATTAAGTGAGTTCCAAGAACCATCAGGGGGTCCTCCCCCAGAAAATGTTTTGAAATTCGACTATAAAAAGAGGGTTTTAACTTGTTTTGGCTAATCCAAATTTCGGACATGCAATTTTAAGAATTTAATAGATATTTTTGGTAGGATTTGCATTTTGATGAACTTAATATATAAAAAAACACCATTCTTATTTTCTTTAAGGAGATAAAATTTGTCAAGCGGAACCCATAAATTTATTCGTGGAACCCACTTTGGGAACCAGTCTTAGACTAAACTTATCTTTTCGAGATACACTTTGAAATATTTTCATCCCCAAAATTAATCTCCTATACTAGACAGCAACTTAAGTTGACCCTACGACGTCACTACCAAACAAAGTAGTTCCCATCGCGGTGTTTGAATTTTGTGTGAAATGAAGAACGTCAATTTAAAAATATGATTTTTTTTGCTAAACTTATGTATATATAGTGCTTTTCAATCACGCGATTTGCGTACCGAAACTCCTCCTATCAACCCAGGGGGGGCTCATCTGGCTCTCCGATTACTTTCAGCCAGGATGACGTAATCGGCTGGAAGGCGTTGAAGTTTTGACAGGAGTGACCAATCAGGGTTACATAGGGAAATCGCGGAGCTTCTTATAGGTATTTTCTTACGTAGAAGGGAGTAATATAAGACGCGGAAGGGAAAATATAGACCTGTGAACTTGCCTAAGCAACA
Source organism: Tetragnatha montana (assembly GCA_963680715.1). NCBI lineage: Eukaryota > Metazoa > Arthropoda > Arachnida > Araneae > Tetragnathidae > Tetragnatha > Tetragnatha montana. The sequence continues at coordinate 26,250,790 of OY796680.1, forward strand.
AATCATATATTTAAATATCAATACTTGTGATCAATATGGTTGCATTCAATTTTTTAACTTCTGATGGGTTAAAACTGATTAAAATATTTCATTGAATTAAATTATGAGTATCTTGTTTTCCTTCTCATAAGCAACTTGAAGAACAAGTTTATAGCTTACCAAATAGTGGATTAAATACACACTATGAAATTTAAAACTGATTCCTATGCATCGGAGGTTCATTACTTAAATCAATAGTGATCGATTTGTAACAATATTTTAAAAGTTAAACAAATTCCCACTATCTGTATTTTAGAAAATATACAAAGAAAATACCGTTTTTTAAAGCAGTATTTAGTTACAATCCGATACTTTTAGATCACTAAAAAATCCTCAAATTGTGAGCTATTTTTGGGTTGTTCTTCTTTTGTATGTTTTGTATAAAATTGATTACGCTACTAATCGCTTTTATTACTAATTTATTAAAATTCAAAGTTAGTTTATTAGGTACTAATTAACCTGATCTTACTGAATTTATTATTCTAATGTATCTTATATTCTGATTATGATTGTAGTAACACTGATCTATCTAAGACATATTGATCAGTGTTAAAACAATCACATAATCAGATGATAATAAATGATCACTTAGATTCTAAGTGATAATTACATGAAGAAAAAATCAAATAATCTGTTGATTTCGAATTCAATTTTGATTAAACATGACAAACATGAAGGAGATAATTTATTGGGTATAAACCTTCACCAACTTGACGACTCCCACATACGATCGCCGAAAGAAACTCGAACTGAAACAGTTAGTTTTGAAGTTGGATCAGTGTTCCAAAGTTACGATATTATCATTTTATAAGATCTCCAAGGTGGGGTCACATTGATCCTGTTTTAGTGTAAAATTTGAATAGTCTTTAAATTAAAAAATGATACATAATAATAATTAAAAAATATTGCCAAGCTTTAATAATATAATAATTAAGTCTATAAATTGCTGTTAGTATTTTATTTCAACTCTTTTCAGTTTCCATGAAGGGAACTAGAAATATATTGTCCCTCCCAAATCAAAATTGCTTTTATTCTAAAAGAAATTAATATGTTCCTAAAACCAATCTATGGATTCCTCTTGCCTTTGGGACGATCTACTTCGGTTCAGTGGCGGATCCACGGGGGGGGTGATTGGGGTGATCACCCCCCCAACAAAGTGACCTCGCCGAATTTCCGGCCGAAAATCACATCCCCGATAACATAGCGATAAACTTGACTTGTGAATAATCTCTACTGAGAAGCCGCTGTCACCATCTGAGCGAGTATTTCTTCCGGTTTCTCGCAGTGCCCCTTTTCGGCAATAGTAGCAACTCGTTAAATGATAACTTCAATGCATCGATCACTTTTCAGAGGAGCTCCCTTCCCTAGCCCTGATAAAAGGGTTGACAGAGGGTCCGCGCTAATGACCACTTTTTCTGGCTTTTTCCTCTCGGTACTCTTTGGTCACCGGAAATTTCAGCCGGTGTTAAAGAAATCTGTATCCGGGTGAATTGGACCTCATATCGAGGCTGATTACTGGTATAATTGCACACAAAAACCAGAGCGGGCGGCTTGTTTGTATATTTTCTAATCTCACTGTTTCTCAACATCTATTTCAGGGCTATTCAAAGCTTTTTCAGAGCGATTGACAATCCCATATTGGGAGGGGATAACAGCTATTTGTTGGCAGTGGGATAGTCAAAACTTGTGGGCGGAGCATGTCGTACATATGCCAAGCTGTACTAGTAAAAAATTTAGTTGATTTTCTTTCCAACGTTTGACTTGTCTCGTTTTTTTACACTGATTTGCTGTTTTATTAAAACTTGGCGTTTTACTATCACAAAAAATGGATTCCGGAAATAGTGAACATGGTCGTGCTCAGAAACGAACAGGCTTTGGCTTTGCGGTAATTTTACTTTTAGTTTCTTTTCTGTCTCTCTAATTTTTCTTTATTTTGGTCTGTCTTGTTATATATTAGTGTATACTTTATGCATTTAAGTAGAAGTTCCATTTTAAAAAGGGAAAATGAATTATTTTAATCATGCATTTAATGGTTTACAATTAAATCAGTAGAAAGTGGAACTTTCCACCAAATATATTTTATGTGTCTTCCTCTTACGAATTGAATGTAAAAGTGAAAATTGATTGTAATGTCGAATGCGCATATAGGTAAAATCACCCCCCCCAAACCAAGTCTCTGGATCCGCCACTGCTTCGGTTTCTTACTTCAAATTAACAATAGATATTCATTCAAAAAACCCTTTCAAACATTCACGAAAACCCTTTTAGATTCATATCTTAAATGCTTCAAAACTGAATTGTTGGATCAAAGTTTAAATTTCCCTCTCTCCTGTCAAAAAAAATCCCTATTCTATCTGACCCAATCGAAGGAGAAGCTGGGGTATCACGCGAATTACGTAATCGGCTGGAGAGCAGTACGTCACACGAATTTTCGTTCCTATGTGAAGAGCCAACCTTATCTTATTCTATTAACCTTGCTATCAACCCAACAGACTTCGTGTTTACCGATTTCTCCTTCTGCATTTGTGACGTACTGGGTTCAAGAAACGTTGCAATCGTTACACTATTTTATCACAAAAGCAGCATATATAACACTTGGTATTTTGAAAAAATATTGATATAAATTGAGTAAATGTATTTAAACGTAAGACAGTAAAAACTCAAGTATTAAGTTAAACAAATATTTATTATTAGTTTGAAATCCACATTTAAAAATTTACAAAGTATTTTAACATTTGTACAGATGAGAAAAAATAACGAGCAAAATACAACAAATGAAAAAACAATTAGACATTAGTCTCCAAGGGGTCAATTACCCATTCAGGTGACCAGTTGAAAGGGATAAAAAATTTGCATTAAACAAAGGGGGAAAAACACGAAAAAAGTAAAGAAAAACATACAGATTTGTAAATATTAAAAGAATAAACATATTATTTTCAGATATTGGAGGAATGCTGTAGGGTGAGTTTCAAAAAAAATTACATATGAGCATATCAATTATTGTAAATATTGTTCTATTATGAATGAAATACATTATACATTACACATACATTTAAAATCAGTGATAACAATTTTAGTAACCAGACCAATCATCGAAAAGAAATTAAACAGTTTAAAAGTGTTGGACTTGTTCCCTTTTTCAAACTTATGCAATTTCAGCTGAACAAAAAAGATTTAAAAACACTTTAATTGACAATTGAATAAAATTTCTCCTTAGTTCATAGCACAAAAGGGAGAAATCGAACGACTAAGATAAATAAAATTAAAAATAAATTATTATGAAACCGAGTCATTAAGGCAGTATCAATGGAGTAAGTGAATATCAACGGAGTGAAACATTCACTAGATAAAAAAAATAAAAACTCTTTTCAATAAATACATATTTTCTTTTGGCTTAGTTTACAGCTCAAAGAGAAGGCAGATTACACTGTTCAACAAATTTGACCTTCAAAATTTTTTCTTTGATGAAAATAGTCATTTCTTATAGATTTTGGGTCGCTGAAAACGAAAATCGCCATCAAAATTCTCAATTGGTTCGGGATTTTCGGGGAACGGCCCCTCCCCCTTTTTACGTTTTTTGATGACTGAATGACTTTGAATTCGATTTTCAGTGTCAAAAAGCATTACTGAAGTCTTGAAACTACTCACAAACGGACAAGGAAGGTTTAAATTTATAAAATGTGAAATTTTGTAGCAAATGGATAGGTTTAAGGGGTCATTACCCCCCTAAAAAGTCGAAAAAATAGCTAAAAATAATAGAGACTTTTATACGATATTTTTTCCTATTATTTTTTACGCAATTCACCTTTGAAGGGTCCTCACCCATCCCCAAGGACCCAAATTTGATGTCAATATGCAGCAATAATTTTTACTAAAAGCGGTTGAGATGTTAGCGCCCCAAAAGCCCCCGCGGAAGAGTACGAAAGACCCTCTCAATTCAGACCTCCTCAGTTTCAGAATATCCCTCCACTCTTCTCTTCCCAAACTCTTCTGTGCTAGTAATAAAAAAGATGTCAAATTGCAACAGACCAATAATTGAATGAGGCATGCGTTGTAGGTAGATTAAAGTTACAATTGTCCCTTAGTCAAACTTTAGTTCTTTGCGCCAAATAACTCCAAACAACCAACAAATATCTAGTATTAAGATGTTTTTGTCGTGACACTTTCTACTGCAGTCTATCAACTTATAACGCATGCCTGTTTCATTTATTGGTCTGTTTTTAATTAGAATAAACACTTGCATCTCGTTTTTACATGAAAAATTTGAATTGGTTGAATGTAAAAAAAGCCGGAATCGAACAATTGTATCTCTTTCTGCTCAGATATGCGAGTTTTTTTTGCTAATTTTCACCTGTGATTTTCACCCCTTAGACCCCACTTGCGACCCCCTAACCTACATCGATTCTGTTCGTCTTGATGTACCTTACCTCCCCTAGAAGTTATGAAGCACTTATCTGAATCACCCTGTATTTCCAAGAGATTTTTGGTGCTTGCCCACATTGTCTATGTGGACATAGAAGTTTCGAAATGAGTACGAAATTCCGGGAAACTTCATTGTAAAAACCATGTAAAAACCAAGACCCTCTATATAATGGCCTCACAATTCGGACGGGTGACGTCACACTTTCCGCCACCTTTGACGTCACATGCAAAACGACGCCATGATTTATATTTTTTGACCTCTTAACACTGAACAAGGAATATTCGTGTTTTTGTTATTAACATTAATGTATCGATGTAAAAACATACGCCGTGATATTAATTTTTATTGGCTATCGCTATTCAAACCAGAGTTTAATAAGTATAAATCTGAAATAAGCATAAAGTATCAAAAATGTCTTTTAATTCAACAAAATTGATGGAACAACAAACAAAAACGTGATGCCATCTGAGAAAAATGTAAAAATACAAATCAAAAGAATTAACTAGAACTTAGTGCCACTAGTGCATTTCACGCAACAATAAATATTATGCTTGATTCTCATCAGTTTAATCTTATAATAAATTAAAGAATTTAGTGTAATTAAATAAATTGTTTACTGTTGGAAGAATTCGAAAATTCAATGATTTGTTTTAATTTTTAATAGATTTTACTTTTTATTTTACTAGTGAATTTTTTTTAAAATTTTTTAGATAAACTTAATATTGTGAGAAAAACCTACATGACATGCATTCATTATTTGCAAACTGAACTAAAAGCCATGTTAGTCCTAAGGCTAAAAAACTGAACGAAAATACAAAAAAGCTGTACAAAAGGGACAAAATTTTGATTCTAAACGAAAGATTTTGAGTTTCCAGAACAGTATTATCAGCCTTGAAGGCATACATAACGCGAGGAGTTAAGAAAGTAAGTTTTTATGCTCCATAGACTTAACATGGGAAATTTAGCGATTTTCCGCCACCTTTGACGTCACAGTGACGTAGTTGTCAGGCTTTGTATATAGAGGGTGTTGGTAAAAACGCACGTGCTAAAGGTTGTGGTTAGTTTGGACAGCGCTATCTATCGGTACTTTGAGTCGACTTCGCCCACTGACCGGTCTTTGTCTGTGATTGTTGGCGGAATGGTACCATCTATTTCATTTTATTCTTTGGTAACACTGCTAAACCACGTTTGTTTTGTTTTGTTGGCTATTTGAATTGAAAGGTTATTTCTTGAAAGATAAAGCTACTTTTTGAGGTAGAGTACAAGAAACTTACATTATTATATCATATTTCTATGCATAGTGATAGTTATTGGATTGGTTACTTATATTTTCCGGTCTGTGTGCTTTAGTGATTGTTATTTAAACGCCTATAAAATAGAAACGTGTGAATAAGCCGGGAGCAAGCGCCAAGAGTTCTAATATATCGCTAAATAAAAATCAATCAATAATGTGTTACGGGCAAAGTGATAAATTGGGGCCTGGGCATTATTAGGAATGGGTTTTCTCTTTGTCTGAAAAGTCCTAAGTTGCATGTTTCGTCTGGGTTTTGTGAGTGCTAAAATCAAAGGGGTGCCATCACCGCCTGTTTATGGGCGAGGATAAATTTCTGTCCCTCAGTGTTATCCCCCCGATCTTTTTTTTAGTGATTCATTCTTGTAATATTTGTGTACAATTCATTTTGTATAAAATAGACAATTCTCTACAACTTTGTCATTGACATTTTTCTCGTATCTTTAATAGTTTTTAAGATAGGCAAGCTAATTCCTAAACTTGCCGCTAGGGGCGTTAAAAGCGGTGTCATCGGGTCGGCGTCTTACTAGGGGTAGGCACCATGTTTGTGGAAATAGCTCCCGGCGTTCAAAGCAGCGTCAAAGAAATTCGCGTCATTGCTGGGAGGTTTGCAAACCTCCCAGCGATGACGCAAATTTCTTTTCAACCAATCAGAGTCCGCTATATTGATGTCGTTCTCGGTCTCGAATCGTTATCGACTCGTTTCATAATCGTGTTAAAAGTTTCTGAGTACGGCCCTAAAGCTAAAAAGCAGGTGTTATAATCTCTCACAAGGAGACTAATTTTTTGTTCCATCTGGCTTTTTTCTGATATCCTCGTGGATCAAAGGCATAGACCAAGAGAGAACTGTTTTGTTATTTTTATTATGTGAAGAAACGTTTTAGTTAAATTGCAGGTGTTAAATCAAAGCAAAAGCTTCACTGCTCCTAGGGTTACAGGATGATTACTGGTGTTCCCAGTGGAATTGATTTAACCTTTGTTTTGGCGTTAATGACATGACACTCGCAAATAAATTTGGTTGTAAGCCTATTGGATACCTCATTGGCATCTTTGGCGCAAAAACACACACTCGCCAATCTAGAATACAGCATCTGTCCCGACTGCGATTTATCAGGATTATACGAGGTTTTCTCCTGATGCCATCGATATTATGTATACAGGGTGGTGCAACTGGTTTTTTGCACCCCCAAACCCTTTTTGTGAAGTTAAATATTTCAGAATAGCATTTCTTTTATTCAACTAACATAATTGTAATATTTTTTTAAACTGAAGAAAAAAAGACTTGGTGGTTGGGTTTCGTTTATTATGTATAAAAAATCAGGGCGGTGTCCAAGGGAAGGGCGACTACCGCACAAAGTTTGCACAAGAAATCTTTATGCTGTATACTTTCTTTAAAATTATGTACCTTGCAAAGAGTGATCTTCTCTGAGTATAATCCAAAGCTTCACAAAATGAGTTAAAACACACTTTTAAAGATAAAATTTCCAAATTTTTCTGGGGTAGGACTCCCCTAGACCCCCACCTTTATTTAGGAATCACAGAAGAAGTTAAAGTATGGTGACTAATATAGTGATAGTAAAAAGACTAATATAGTGATTGCATTTTTAATTTAATTTTTGTCCACTTTACAGGAGTGGTATTACTGATTTGCTTTCATGAACCTAGGGGTCAGGGGATTTTATGGTTTGAACACAATGTTATTTTTTCTATTAAAATGAGGTATCAAAACAGTTGAGAGCATTATCTCTCTCTGAAAGCTGTGAGTTGCATGAATAAGACTACTGTCTTTGAGCACAGGCTACAGACTATTTCCAAGTTTACACAGTCTTTGCAAGATCCCACTTTTTTTTTACTTACATGACCCTAGAAGTCGCATCAGGACCTTGTGCATATCAACCAATCAATCAAGTTTTAAATTAACTTGCCACGTCCCGCCCGCTCGGTGACTTTGTAGTCCTGGGGGCGCGGGGGCAGGGATCTCGGGTGGCCTTTTGCCACTTGTTTGACCTGTGCAGGCCAATGTAGCCTCTGTCAATAGTAGTCAATAGTGTCTCTGTAGCAATGGGTTGCTGTCAGCGCGTCTGATGGTTTTTCCTAACCCCGCGAGAGGAGCCCTTTGGCTCTAGGACGCTGGTGGGCACGGCACAAACTAAGTCTTTATCAACCAATCATATCAGATCAAAATATCAAGAATTTAGCATGCGAATCTGCTGAAGAGGAGGTTTGCTGATATCTCGACAGCTTCAATACTGGTGCCAACCAAATGAAAGCGTTTTTGCTTTTTGACTGTGGTAATGTAATATGGTAATGTAATCTGTGGTAATATGTAAGAAGAAAAATATTGGATCTTCATAAATCACATTAGGATCAAATTTTCCTCTCTTATAAACACTGTATTTCACAAAAAAGATTCGTAATAATTAAACTTGGCTTATGTATCCTTAATATCTTGGATCAAGAGCTCAAGAACACCTCTTGATGACTTCACTTCATTACAAGAATATTTGTTTTAATCATGCTAATTATATTTTAGGCATTAACTAGCTTTCTTTATCTGTTCCAGGTTCTAAACCACAAAATGAATAGGTTCCGACTGGAAATGAAACTTGACCCTGAAGAGGAGAAGCTTACACTTCCATCGTCTTCGGAAGATGAAGATGGCAGTGATGAAGAAGAACATTCTGATTCTGTTCTTAGTGATGAGGAAGAGCCTGAGATTAAAGATCCTTTTGAAAAAGAAGAATCTGACTTTGGTGACTCTGACTCTGATGGAGCCCCTGAGGCTCTGACCTTCCGTGATGCATTTGAAGACCGCAAGGCCCAAAAAAAGCAGGTGACCCAAGTAATAAAAACTCATTTAGAAGAAAGAAAGAAGAAAAGAAAAGAACTTCATGATGATTTTATGGTTAAAAAGGAAGAAAAAGTAAGTAGATTCACTGTTTGGCACAGTGAATCTTAAAATTGTGATCTTCCTCTGAACCAGGTTCAAGCATTTTGAACTCCTTAAATTACTTTTTTATACTATTTTTAATTTTCACATTCATAATAGAAAAGGGCCTTAAATCAAATTTACTTTTGAAAAACATTATTGCTTTTGGTTCTTACATATTATCCCATTGACCAAAAGTTTTAGCAGCACAGTTAATGGGCTTTAGCTATGTATTTTTGTTTTCAGCAGCAGTGGCGGATCTATGGGGGGGGGCTATAGGGGCTATAGCCCCCCCCTTGGGACTTAAGTTTACACTGCATAAAATTGAATTTTTTCGAAAAAAAATTAAGTTTTTAGGTTTGATTCGTAATTTAAAGGGTCTATCCAATGAGCTTAGCCCCTAAAAGCATTAGCCTCCTTGCGTTTTTATGTTTGTTACACAAATTTCCCTATCTTTAGCCCTATGAAACATTAGCCCCCTCCATGCTCTTTAATAGCCTTTACAAAGCTTTTAGCCCTCTTGCGTTTTTAAATATATTTAGTTCACTATTTAATGAGCTTTATCCTTCCATGATCTTTAGCTCCTAGATAGATAGATTCAATTCACAATTTAAAGGGGCCGATGAGTTTTAGCCCCCATAAAGAATTAGCCTCCTTGCGATGTTTTATAGTATTTAGTTCGCAATTTAATGAGCTTTAGCCTAAAAGCGTTAGCCCGCTCCAAGATCTTTAGCGTTCACCACTTTAATATAAATGCGATTCAGAACTTGTAGATTCCAATGAGCTTTCTAAGCCTTACAAAGCATAACCTCCAAAATACTTAGCCCCTTACATTTTTATAGATTTGTTTCACATCTTAAAGGTTATGAGCTTTAGCCCCTCTGCGAGATCTTTAACTCCCTGGTTTTTATAAGATTCACTTTTTAAAAGGGTCTAATGCGCTAAGTCTCTTACAAAACAATTACTCTGTTAAAATAGAGACGGGGTTAGGGAGTTCAAACCACTCCCATGAAATTCTTATATATTACAGTTTTTTCCTTTGAAAAGGAGTACCAGAAATCATCTTTTTCGTGTGACACTCAAAGAGTCCCAAATGACCAAAAATGAGTCAAAACACAACTTTTTAGGGTCAAATTTTCAAAAAATTTCTTGGGGGAGGTTCCCCCAAACCCCCCTTATGCCTTGGGATGGATGTATTATTCCCTAAACATTGAAATTAAGTGCACGAAAATTCACATTTAATCTATATTCTTGGAAAAAATATATTTGACTCAAATCATCGTTAAAAACACACCTCCCGGTTGACACACCCTTATTATTTTGATGTTTTTAATGATTAACTAATTTAATTACTAATTAATTAGTTATATTTAACAATACTAGTCATTTACAATCAACACTGACCTCAATATTTAAGACATTAATGAATATTGTAAAAAGCACGGCTTTTTACTTCATTATCATCCTCAATCAGATTAAGTTAGCCCCCCCCCTTGCTCATGTTCTAGATCCGCCACTGTTCAGCAGCACACGGGATAATAAATATGGAAGTAGCTTGTTTTTTTTTAAAGATGCATAATTAGTTGCATATTACATTTAGTTCATATTATTTGTCTTTCTTTAGAGACAGAAGATTGAATCTAAAATGTTACCAGAGGAGTTTTTAGATAATTTGGTAGATGGTCAAGATAAGGAAAAACCCTCAGAGGAAAGTGATGATGCATCTGAATCAGATGAAGGTATAAAAAGTAGTATAGTTTTATGTATTTTTTTGAATCTCAAAATTATTATTTCTGTCTAGATATTGTGTGGATTTTTTTTAAATAGGTAGCATAGGTTAAATAGGTAAACAGTAGAGCCCCGATTATCCGCGGAATTGGGTGGCAAGGGTACCCGGGGATAGCGAAAATCGCGGATAACCCGAAAAAAGACTAAAAATGAGGTGAAAACACGAAAAAAAATATTTCGGCATAAAAACCATGTTTTATTGTACAAAAAACATGATATGTAAAACTTTTAAAATATGTAAAGTACAGCAGAAACCTTTGCTCTACATCTAAATCACTAAAATAAAGAACAGTAAACAGTGTACTGTTAACAAAAAGTGTTCAGTTAAGCATTTTTAAAAAATCAGTCACTCGCTTTTGCTTCGGAAACACCTTTTTTTAATTAAAAACTAGATTCGTAAATAAAAGAATGATTTCGTGGCACTCGTGGATCATCCGCTCGCTGATAATCGGGGCTCTACTGTATACTAGAACTTGTAAATTTAATGTACTATGCATCTATTCTTGATCTTGTAAAAAATATGAATTGCATGTTTTAAATATTTATTTTAATATTGACATAGTGTATAATTAATTATATCATGTTTCTTAATCTTTTTTAATGTCATCTCCTCTCTGAGTTCTTCTGAAATTTACATGCCTCCCGCAGGGTTTTAAGTAAACTTCAGTTCCATTAGGAGAAATGGAGTTTTGGGCCCCTAACTATGTTTTCACCACTAATACCATGAGCTTGAGCATTAGAGATTGTTACCTTTTAGAAAATTAAAAAGTAGGAAATGAACCCTTTTTCACATCAAACTTTTAAATTTTGGTGGTAACACTTTGTCTGTTGTCAGAAAAGGTGGGTCTTACCTTAACAATGCAGCATTACAATGGAAAATAGAGGAAAAAGGATGAAATAGACGACATTAGTCATTACGTCACTTGCTTGTTTGGAAACGTTGATTCCATCCGTGATTGGTTCCGTACGGATTTACTTCCAATCACGGAACCAATCACGGATAGAATCAACGTTTCCAAACAAGCAAGTGACGTCACACTAATGTCGTCTATTACATGACCCTGATACAGCTATTTCAAATTAGTACAAAGACTTCTTTTAAGAGCACGACCTTCATACTCACTAAACATTTACCAATTCATGAAGATAATTTTTTAAATTAATTGAAATATTTTCTTTTATAGATGATGATATAACTATGCCTGCAAGTCCTAAAGCTGAAATAGTTCCTACAGAAGAAGTGGTTGCCATTCATGGGTATAAAATATTCATAATTATTTGACATAGTAAAAAATGTTCTTTTTACTACTTTATATCTATTCTATCTAGTCAGCTTTTGTAGTATCAAGTTTAACTGTAATTTTAATCTTGTATAAAGTTTATTGTATGCAATTCAAACTTCGAATATGTCTCAAATCTAATCTTATTTACTTCCTTTTGCAAATTCAAGTTTTATTGTATTATTTTACTTATTTATTACATTATTATTTTTGTTATGTCAGTTATATTGGTTTGTATTCTTAACTATCAAAATATTTAAAGTGAGAAGAAGTGCTTTCATGTTGTGTAAAAATGCAGGTGTGCAAGTGAAGGTCAAATTTTGCTCCCCTTAAATTATCCCATGCCATCCTGCTCCACAAATAAACTATGCCTGTACAAAAAAATGAGATTTTTTAAATTATTGGGTTCTTATCTTTTAAAATTCTTCCCAAATTTTAACTTTGAAAAATAATTCTATTGTAAAATAATTAGTTTTGATAGGGAAATATGCATCCCCAAAACAATTGTCTGTTTCTAACTTAATAATGTACAAATAAAAAACATTGTCTTCCTTTTGATGTAATCTTTCTACAGTTAAGTAGTATTAATCTACATTTTATTGTAGGCCAACTGTATTCAAATGTAAAGTTTTGAAAGATGGAAAGAAGAAAACTAAGCAAATACCTGAAAAAGTTCTTAATTTTAAAGAGCAACTTCTGTATGGTGGACGCATTCGTAGGGAGACAAGTGGTGAGTTTTTGCTGAAACTTATTATTTTCCCCCATCTTATAAAATGATATATGTGGCCAGCTAGATCATTTTAACTTTAATATGCTTAAAAAGAAGTTTTGTTGTTAAACATTTAGGTTCTTAAATATTACCCCATCTGCCATCAGTTTTAGCAGCACAGTTGATGGGTTTTGGGCATGTATTTTATTTCAGTCGATGGATTAAAATGGAAGTATCTACATTTAAACTAGATTAAAGAACAAAATATCTTTATAACAATCTAAATCAATTTCATTCTTTGTTGTCTGAAATAACAAGGAAGCTTGCTCAAATTTTTAGTTAGAGAGAAAAGAAAAAGTTTGCTGTTTTTTTTATTACCATTTTTTTTTTAATTCTGTGGTCAAATGTTACTAATTGTGTCCTTAATATTATACAAAGAGGTACCAAATTTTTCTAATGGAGTAAAAATGAGACTGAAAGGAAGCAAAGCTTCAACAGCAAATAAATTGTGACCTTGAATTAAAAAAAATTATGCTCCTCCCAAAGGCGGTAATTCCTCATTTGAAAATTTCATCAGCTCTTAATTATGAACACATGGCTTTTTGAAAGGAAAACAACTGCCTTAGCTTTTATAAGGGGAATTTACCAGCAAAACCAACAATTACAATGGCAATTAGGCTTACTAAATCAATTAGACTTGACCATAACATCAGGGGTGCAGAAAATGTTTTAAGGCCTAATATTTCCCCAGAACACAACTAACTTTGTCTGAAATTTCCCCCAAAAATTCTCGATATTTTCATCAAAATTTCCCCAAAAATGTTACTACAAAATGTTACAAAAATGTTACTCATGTTACTACTGAAGTACCAAGAGTTTTTATTAAAAGATATAGTTTCTTATTTGCTGAACTTCTGTAATGTTCAATAATTAATTAAATAATAAATTTCTTTTAGTTTCAATTTTTATGGACTTTATACCTTCTTTGATATACATGTCACCTTAGCTCAAAATATATCTAGTTAAAAATCTAAATAATAAACTCTCAAATTTGACAATACAGTAAAACTCTCCTCTTTAACTAAACTTTAAAAGTCAAAGAATATTGCTGTGATCAAACAAGGATGCAATTTTTAGTGCAACTCACTGATCCCATCACGATTACGTTGTTTTTCCTGCATATCAATCGAAACACAAGGAAAAGCCGACTTTCAAGTATTCACTAGGAAAAGTCCTTTTTTGCGGTGAAGATCCGTAGCTTTGCGCTATCATCCGTAATTACCTCTTAATTCCCATAGAATTTGGAGGGTATGATATTTCACAAGCAAAAATATTTGCTACTACTAATAACAACTTGGATTTGTAGATTTTTTTTCTAATTAAACTTGGGCAAAAATTTCCCCAGAGCTCTCTGAATTTCCCCCGAACATCGTTCGGGCGTTCGGACATATTCTGCACCCCTGCATAACATATGTACTAACCCATGTTGGTCAGTGTTATGATTTTGTGTCATTCCCTTTTGATGTCTTCCTATTTATAATGTGACTTCTCTTTGATCCCTTGTGATTAATGTTAATCAGCGTTAGAAATTGGGTAAAAAACCCACTGGTCCTGCGGACCAGTGCTTTTCCAATCTTACTGGTCCGCAACAAAAATCACTGGTCCGATAAATTAAAAAGGACAGGTTTAAATATTATTATAAAGTAACTATTGCACTGAATGTAAGAGTACCAAATAGTAATGTTAAAAATTAGTACACATTCAATAACATTTTTCTTTTTTGCCGGGGGCTCCCCTATCCGCTGCTAGAACTGGAGAGTGGGATATTTTTTCACCACACACACACTGGTCCGACGGACCAGTGATTTTTGATTCCACTGGTCCGAGCTGTTTTTTAGCTGTCCCGGACCATCAAAATACCCCAATTTCGAACGCTGATGTTAATTCACTGAAGTACTAATTTCCCCTGGTCCTGACTGAACTCATAATTAAGACAGGGAAACAGCCTACAGTGTTAAATTGATAATAAGCAATTTGATAATAATTGTGGTAAACAGTGCAACCAGAGTGTTTCCATTAAAATTATTTAATGCATCTAAGTATTTAAGAGTATGTATTTTGCAACTTAAAAATATAAGATTAATACATTTAATAAGGATAAAATAATCAATTTTTCTCTCATTTTAATAGCTAGTTTATCAAAATTATCCAGATTTTTCATTTTTGTCTTTTAAGCCCAAATCCTTTCTCTGTAGCTCTATTTTGTTTTCTTATAAACACTTCTCACAATCTAAATTCCTATAAACAAACTGCAACACCAAAATCACAAAGCATATGCAAAGCACTAAACCTTGGTCCGTACCTGATATCTACTGTTTATGGTTTGGGGGACCCAGTGTTTCCTTTTTCTGAAACACTGGGAATCTAGTTTTCTGCTTCTTAAAATCACAGTGCAAGGCAAGTGATTTTCAAAAAAAAAAAAAAAAAAGTGTTCTTTTTAAAGGGATGTGGACTAACTTTGATAACTTTAACTGTTGTTTTGATCACATAAAATGATACAATTTTGCTATAAATTGAATAGTAGAGATTAGTACCTGCCAACGTTACCCTACTAATAACATTAAGTGGAGTTGACTGTATTTGGCATTCAAAACAGCTTGGTGATATTTAATGGGACAGATAACAGAATTGAACCCATTAAAATATGCAATTCATTGACCCAATTTCTCTGTGTTATTTCCTATTGTTATTGTAAAAATTATTTTGAGAATGGAGTTAGTATTTATGCATAGAAGGTTTTATTTAAATAGGCAATTATATCTAGTTATTGTACAATGACATGGTGGTACATTTTGTTCAAGAGTGTTTTCTAATAGTTTCATTCTCAGACATTTATTATTTGTATTGTATTTTAGCTAGGGGAGCTATGCTGAAAATTGAAAAACAAATGGCTAGAAGAAAATGAGTATGAGTTTTGAAAACTAGTTTCCCATATTGGGGAACACTGTACATACAATAAAAGTTTTTAAAAGACATATTTTTAGCAATTAAACTATTTCTTAAAAATTCTATTTCATATTGTCTTAATTTTTGTTTATAAAAAAAGTGATATTTATTTATTTAATAATAATAATTTGTGAGGTTTTTTTTACACATTTTTACTTAACTTGACCCTTTAATCTGTACTACTTTTGTAGTTATGCAAAGTTATATATTTATGCTAAATATTCCCATCCTTTAACTTAAAAGTTTGATTATGTCATTTAGCACATTTGCAATGCATGATTTTTAACTGAATTTGCACAAGTTTGCTAATAGATATCTTCAGTCTTGGCCACCAATTTATATGAAAGTTGGATTAGGATTTTACTGAGTTGGTGCTGATTTGAACTCTTAAAAAGCTAGTAAAAGAGCATATGTTAATGTTTTTCAGCATTCAAATTTGGGCATCACTCAATACTTATGTAGCTTTGAAATGCAAACTGAGTATTTCTTGATTTTTTATGGCAAAACTGAATCATCTTGCATATCTGCAAAGCTGTGCATTTATGTTGCTTTTCAATTTTACAATTAGATTTATGGTTCATAGATTGTATCATTAGAAATACAGTGACATATAATGGAATTATTATTTTGAGAGAGCTAAGTCTTTTTTTATCATTTATATTTTTTGATTAAAAAATTGGAAATAAATTAAAAACTTATTTCCCAACATTTGAACACAGCATGTGAAAAATGCAACATGAACTTGAACTAAAAATATAAAATACCTTTTCAAAGTTCTCCGTAATGTAAATGTTTCTTGCTTAATGAAACAGTGTATAATAATATTCATTAATAAACGCAAAATAAATCCTATAGTCTGAGGCTAACAAGTTATCGATAAAAAAAATTGACTTTAAAAGAAAAATGTGCACAAAGGGTTAGAAGTTTTTGATTTTATCACATACCTATAAAATAAAATCTTGTTGCACAAATATTTTGTTTCCAGTTTTATGTAAATAATATTAGCAATATCTGTGGAAATAGGTATATTACTACATACTCTTTGTTTAAGTAATTACCAAGGCTCAAAATCATTCTATTTTAATCTTTTTATTTCTAAAACATTTACAATCTAAAAAAAAGTAAAAACTAAAGTGAGTTGTGACCCAGACCCGTACTACAGGAACTGATTAGTAAAGCTATGATGATATTACAAAAGACACAAAGTAACAGCTGAGTAGTGTAGACATCAAAACTTGAACAGCAAAACTTAAATAAGAGCCTCCATTGCATGCATCTTCAACACATTCACAAATGGTTTCTTTGAGATCGTGGTTTGAGTTGTAAAAGCAACTGAATTTAGGATGCTTTTCATACCCACATGTGCGAATGGTTCTTGATGATTGCATATCAACTGAAATACAATATAATAAAAATTTCAATTCACTTATTAAGTTGTTGGAATTTTTGTTTGTTTACTCTTTTAAGTTGGTTACTAAACCATTGTGCAATCTGCATTTGGGGTATGTTTAAATATTATGTAAATAGCTTATCTACTCTTGTCAGCAAAAAACAAGTAAATTCTTATCCCCCTCTTATAATTACATAGCCAACTGGCCCTTCCCTATTTTTTTTGTACCAACCTTTCAGTAATGATCAAATTTTAGAATTTTAATAAAAAACTAGCTAGACTTGAAACAAAAATGCATGTTTAATTTGTTTTAAAATTAAACTATTGGTGATATTTTCAAAAAATACTGCATTTAAATATTTTAACTTAACATCACTAAAACCTGTGTCCCCCCCTAGTCAGCAAATAGCAACCTCCCTCCTCCGTAGGTGCTTAATATTTAAACTGCCCCTTTTATGTTAAATTTAAAGAGAGTTATAAAAAATCCCCCTCCTTTTTCTATTAATTATGTATGCAAATTTAATATTTTTTATGCTTTGCCCTTAAAATGAAATCAATTTTGAATTCATAAATTGACTGATAAATATAAAAATTTACATTCTTTCATTAGTATAAGTATTTCTTTCAAATAAAATTTTTATCTTCAATAAGTTACTTTAAAAACATTTTAAATTCTTTATTTTCAATATTTTTTAGTTTAAATTTATCAAATTTTATTATTGGATGTTTTTTAATGCAAAACAACTTAAATGTAGGATATAAAAATAAGTTAATGATAGGTTGTTACAGCTTTAGAATAAGTCCGCTTTCCGCCATGTTTAACCACAACTCAATTTATGACCGACAACTATTGAGATCTAATTGTTAATATTATTATTATTAGATCCAAAGATCATAGTAATTAGTATAATATTGTAAGAGATCTAATAGTACGATTAGATCTCTATACTGACAACACTTAATCATGTTGTTTTCGGAGTTGTGGTTAAACATGGCAGTAAGCGGACTTTTTCTAAAGCTGTTCTGATAGGTTTTTTGAAGGAAATGGATCTCATTCTATTGATTTCCCTCTTTTCTGCAAATATTTAGAGTTGCATATTTTTAATGGATTTTTCTTCCATTGAAATAATTTTAATGATCTTTTTCTATTTAATTAAATGAATTTACTGAGCTGACACATGGTTTTCTCAATTTTAAAGATATACAATGTTCTTGTTATGCAATTTTCTTGGAATTAGTTCATGGAAAGAAAAATACAAATCAGGAGTGTAACAAAACTCAAAATTTTTATACTTACAAGCTGGTGAGGAAACACTGAAAACCTCCTTTCTGCAGATAGTATAGTTCTTAGTTAAATCTTCATTGATTTTATGGCAGTCGACTACATATCGGTGATCTGTCACTACTTCACATGACTCATTGTACATGGAGTTACAGACATGGCACTTCAAAGCATAGCCTACAGGATAAAACTTGTTTTAAGGCATGAATCAGTGAGAAAAATTGGGGTAAATGGGAGGCACTTCCGAGAAATATATTGTTTAAGACAGTGGTTCCAAACTGTGTGCTGTGGCACCCTGAGGCACCGTTACGTCTTCTCAGGAGTACCACAAACTACTGAAAGTAAGATTAATTTGCAAGATAAATTTTATCATCATTTAGTTTTGAAACAGTAGGATTTAAAAAAAATATTTTCACCGTCTGAAATTATAGCATTTCCTTGCTGAATATACCACGCTCAGATTTAAAAAATCTTGTAACACACGAAAAAGAAAGAAATGTTTAATAATTATAATTTTAAGAAAAATGTGAGAGGGAAAATTACAAATTTTTTAGCTCAATTTATCCAATAGTATATATTGGTTCTATTCACCAGGTACAATTCACAGGAATATTGGTACAATTCACCAGGTTATATCATCATTAAATGCAAAGATGGTTAGGAAGGGACGTAGATTTTTAAAAACAAATATTGATGAAAAAATTTTGAGAAAACTGAAACATATGTTTTAGTAAGTTTTAACATTTTATCCCTTTTTAGTTCAATGACATCACCAGGTTAACAATGGGAAAATTGTTTTATGATACAGTATAAAATTCAAAAAACTACCCCATGAATTGAAAAAGTTTGGGAACCACTGGCTTAAGCAATGAAATAATACTCTCTTTTAGTAATTAGTATACCCAGAGATATTTTTAACTCCTCTGAGAGAGTATTTCACTCCTTGAAAATCGGAAATACTCTTTAAAAAACTAGCCAGGAGTATTTTTACTCTGAATTTTTCACAAAGGTTTAGCTTAAAAAATGCACCTTTCCCCTCCAAAATTTTTTTGCAGTGATTCCAATCAATTAGACTTTGCAATTACCTATGAAATTTAACTTTGTACAAATAGTTTGTGGCCATAATGGTGTAGCCATAAAAAAATTTGGAAGGGTTGGATCTACTTTTGGAGAGGAATTCCTAGATTATATTTTTTTCACTTATTGCTCTGTCTGTATATGTAGTTTATGCTATTTTCGTATTTCACTCCTCATAATTGAATTTCACTCCTAAAAAAGTCAAGGAGTATTTTTACTCTTCCAAAAAAATCCTAGGAATAACACTGAGTATATCATTAAAAGAGTTAATTTTTGGTAATTTATTTCGAAGCCTTTTTAAAACCACCGTATCCAAAACTTCACTTATAAAACTTACTTTTATAATAAAAGTTAAAATTCTACAATTTTTTCCATCCCACATCCTTGTAAAATCATTTTTCTGGTTTCTACAGCATCAGTTACATTTTGTTCCACTCGCAGCTTATAGGGACAAACCAAATTTTTATAATTGAAAATTGTACAAATTAACTACCATTGGATTCTACAGCAACAAATGGAAACCAGCTTATCAGATTCTTGAATATTTTTTTGGTGCTGGTTGGTATCTAGTTAAAAAAGGAATCCCCCCCGACTTTTTTTTGTGGAAATTTAACTCTTAAAATTGGGCTTTTGATAAGTATCTGGGTGGGGGTACCTTCAGAAAGAATTTAAAAAATTGACCATTAGGTATCCATTATAAATTTGATAAAGCTAGTCCAAATCTCGGTTGGGGTCATACCCCCCTCCGTTTCTCCATAACATCGAATCGAGTGACCAATCAATAAGACGGTAATTTGAATTTCGTTAATACGGATTGGAACTAGTTATCGCAGGACTTTAGTTTAAAATTCCTCCTTATCTTCAGAACCTTACATTGCCCAAGAATTACAAGTAAATATAAATTAATTTCGGAGGTATACTTATAAAATTGGGAACAGCTTAAAAGGTCCGCTAGCCGTCATGTTTAACCACAGCTCTCACAACAACGATTAAGTGTTGTCAGTATAGGGATCTATTCTTACTATTAGATTTCTAACAATATTCTACTAATTACCATTAGGACTTAATAATAATAATATAAACAATTTGATCTCAATAGTTATCGGTCATATAAATTGAGATGTGGTTAAACATGGCGGCTACTAGCACACCTCTTCGTACCTAAAATTGTGTTGCCTCAGGCCTCTTCTGCACATTTATTAAAATACTTGAAATTTACTCAGTGGGACATTTTGGACAGTCCACTATTGTTTTGTGACTTTCTGAAGGTATTTGGCTTTATGGAGGTGGTTTAGCGAAGCCAAACCACCTGGGATAAGAAACAGCAGCTTATATTTTTTTCTTTTTTCAAATGACAAAATTAAAACAGCAAGTTAAAAACCAATCCAAAACCACCTCATTTTACATTTAAAAAACTTACTTGCTTGTACTTGAAAGACGGTCAGGATCAATAGGCACAATTTGACGGAATCGTAACTATCCATTTCGTTTTGAATTGTTATCTATTCACAGCTGTAATCAAACTTTGCATAAGCATTTAGGTTCCCGATATCCACCAAACAGTCACTCCAAAGATATGCTGAATCCTTCGACCCCAACCAGGAAATCACCTTATGAGAGTCGGTCATAAATTTGGGGTACTTTTTAATTGTTATACAGAGCACTATTAATGTTCACAGTCACCTGACTGACGAAGACTCCAAAGCGGAAGGAAATGAAATTAGTTTTGTTTTTCTGCATTTGTCATTCTTTGGTTTCATGAATGGAGTTTTGTAATGTCAGTGAAATAATACTGGAACAATCGATTTCGAATTGATTTTCCTTTCACTTCTTAATTCGAGTCTTTGTTTGTTTCAATGTAATCTTTCTTTTCCTTACCTCTTGATTTTAGTTTTATGAAATTTTAATTTCATTGCATTGGATTGGCATACTACAGGGTGTTTCAGAACAGGGTTAAGGCATCGATCCCGCGGAAAGAGGGGTCGGAAATGCACCCCTAAAGCCCTAGGGGTTTTTGTAAGCGGGCATGGGAGGTTGTATAATTACCAGTGGAAATTTACTCGTAACCTTTTAAGATTGGATTAAAACCAGCAAAATCGCTCGATTAAGACAATTAAGCTCGATTAGGCCTAAGGGGCTTAGGTAAGCATGAATTGAAATTTCAGCTTTTAAATTGGTTTTTATGTAATAAATGCCGGAATCGAACGATTTTGCTGGTTTTCATACAATCTTAAAAGGTTACGAGTCAATTCCCACTGTGAATTATACAACCTCCCTACCCGCTTATAAAAACCCCTTGGGCGTTAGGTTCATTTCCAGCTCCCTTTTACTCGTAATATATTATTCTGAGTCGTCTAGGTGTGTGTCCTACCCCTTCTAGAAGATTTTAAACATTTATCTAAAACACCATGTATACTACTTTTTAAAATTTCAGTTCACATTAAACATTGGTGATCTTGTATCTATCCAAACAGGCGCTCTTCCTGGAGAGAGTGTTATTGCTATTTTAATTTCAATGAATATTTTGATGAAATTTAAGGATCGTTGTAAAGGGGGGGTTCGGTAGTTCGACCCCCTCCCACCACGAAATTTCGACGACTATTAACACTTTTTTTATACATATAAAAATATGTGGCGTACGTGGACGTGGAAGCGATCCTCTCCAGGTGTCTCCCAAAGGGTCCCAAATGTCAAAAGAAATTAAAACAATACTTTTAGGGGTCAAAGTTCAAAAAATATTCTTGAGGAGGACCCCTAAATCCCTCTTTTAACTCAGCATTATGAGCAAAATATTTACATTAAGTACACAAAGATTCAAATCCTACCTGTAAATGTTCTAATAGGCTACAATTTAACTTACATGTACCACTGATGAGGGGTTAGCTTAGAAATAATTTTGAGGTAAAACCTTCTCCCTTAACAAAAATCTTGTTACGGACCTGTGAAATGACCCTCAAGTCCTGTTTTATTTTCTTAAAATTGGATTCAACTCTTTAGTACTATAATTTAAAGTTAAATTCAGATCAAATAGTTTCATTTAATAACATCTCGATTGAATGTTTCAATGCAATTTCTACAACCAGTTTCAGCCACAGTAAATTTTCAGGAGCTGCCTGCAGTGATTGTCCTTGTTAAAAGGCATAAATCACAAATAATTATAAGGATATTCGTGGCCCTCAGGTTGAAGCAGTGTTACAAGATGCTATAAACATATCAATTACGACTGAGACGATGAACGCAGCTACCATGGTTTGTCTCAGTTTTCTCACATTTTTGTTGTCAGTTTAATTGAGACTTATGAGTTCTTCCTGGTGGTGCTTATAGGATTGTTAAATAAAGTAGTAGGGGTTATAAGTGGTAGATACAAGGGCGTATGCAGGCAGGGGCAGGGGGGGGGGCAGCTGCCCCCCCCCTAGAAAATTTCAAACACAATTTTTTTACTAATACATCTCTACAAAGTAAAACCGCTAACGCATTTTATCCCCTCACTCCGTCGTTGTCCGTAAATTATCCCAAACACTAGTACAGTGGAAGCTCTTATAGCGTAACTAGCTGACTTACCCGGCCTTGCACGGGTTGAATTAATTCATAAATAGTATTTTAAAAAGTTTTTCAAGTTATGTCTTTTCTTTTTCTGGATTTCTTTTTCTGGAACTTATCATCCCGTCGTCCCCGTCGTCTTTTTCATCCCAGTTCTTAACTGTAAAAATATACCCTAACTCATCCCGTCCCGCATTTAAATTTGGCTGTTACCTTCGCTGTAAAGCACAATCAAATTGAAATCATCAGGTTTATCAAGTTATATGTCTTTTCTTTTTCACTTATCATCCCGTCACCCCCGTCGTGTTTTTCTTCCCGGTTCCTTACTTTGAAAATATACCCCAACTCATCCCGCCCCGCTTTTAACTTTGGCTGTTAAAGAACAATCCAATTTAAATCATCAGATTTATTGAGTTATATGGTTTTTCTTTTCCTGGTTAGCAATCACTTATCATCCCGTCGTCCCCGTCGTCTTTTTCATCCCGGTTTCTTACTCTGAAAATATACCCTAACGTATCCCGTCCCGCATTTTACTGTGGCTGTAAAAGAACAATCCAATTGAAATCATCAGTCTTTGGAAATTTATAGTTTAAAATCTTAAACAAAATTTCTATGAAATATTGCCGATGTTCTTTTCAAAAATTACGCTTCGGTTTTTATAAATCACTTGATAAAAACTTAGGAAGTAAAAATCACAACCCTCTTTGAGCCTCTTGGGAATAATTTCTTCCAGGATGTTACAAACCGTATATGAAGTTTCTATCGTTTTCCAAAAATGATATTAATTTAATCAAAAAATAATCCCTATGTGTAATTCAGTCAACAACTCCCGCCGCCAAAGCAAAATATTTAACTATACCTAATTTAATTTATATTCAAAGATGATAAAGAATCCATTTTTATTTGCATGATCCTACATCTCCAAAAATAAAAACATTTTTATCAAAATAATAAAATGCTTGATAAATCTCACTTTCCTTTTATCATGATAGCCAACTTCTTAGTAAAATCGGTTTGCTAGTACATAACAATAAAAATTTAGTGAATGGATGTCTAGTAAACCATGCCCCATGAAAAAATGAAATAATTTTAGCTCTGTTCCCATGGAAACCATTTATTTTAGCCTTTCCATAAATATATTTATAGAGCATTTTCAATCACATGACTCGGACCTAACAACGGCCTTAGCAACAGAAATGTTACAGTTTTTTGCCCTACAGAGGTTAACAGTTACAGAAAATGACTGGCCGTGGAATTCTTCTATTGGAGTATTTGCAATCACGTGACCCTATACTTAAAAACCGCCTTAGCAACATATACCTCGTTACCTAGCAACCACCTTAGCAACAGTTAAAAGCCCTACAAAGGTTAACAGTTAAAAGAAATTAGCTGGTCGTGACGTCACCTGAAAACACTCTATTTTAGAAAAAAATTAAAATTTCAAATAAAGGAAAATGTTGTTTCAAAAATAATTATTTGAATTTATATGTTTCCTGAAAATAGAGCATTCGCACATGACGTCACATGGAGGACAAAAACAACGTTGCTAAGGCTGTTGTTAGGGGCGGGAAATAGAAGCATCCAATAGCAGCATTCGCACATGACATCACTTGGACGAATAAACAACGTTGCTAAGGCCGTTGTTAGGTAAAGTCATGTGATTGAAAATGCTCTATTGTTATAATTTTGAAATAGAAATTTACACTGTATTTTTCGTCTTAATTTGTTATAAATTGTGAAATTTTTGAAATTACATTTTATCACATGAGGCCAGACGAAACCTCAAGAGAGAAATAAACCTACTGCAATTTACGCATTTCAACAATGCATAATGCTATTTCAATGGGAAAAACGGAGTAGAAAAAGCGCCGAAAAACAGGGAAGGAGTCGTTCGATTTTTAAATCCGTTCTTAGTGCGCGTCGCATAGCTGAGAGGAAGGTCTCTGTCAAATTTCAAGCCTCTGGGTCCAGTAGTTTCGGAGATTCCGTGTTGAGTGTTTGTCACTTACCAGTGAGTCAGTCAGTCAGTGAGTCAGTCAGTGGTATTTGGCTTTTATAGATATAGATTAATCCGTACCGAGTTTTTTGTCGCTATAAGAGCAAACTTAGAGTGATACACTCGAGTGTAGAATATCATTCGTTTAAAAGCAATAAACTCGTTAAGCTAAACTATCAATTTTGATGCTTTTTGGGAAGGTGGACTCGATTCCTTCAATGATGTATTTTTAGTAGACTAATTTATAAAGTCTGAAGGAAATCTCAACCTGAAAACGATATCATTGGGATTTAGAACACAGTTCGAATCATCCAATTGATCTTTCCACACTTTAAACAATTATTTCTTATTTTATGAAGTCTTGATACTTCCAATTTCATGTTATATTACCTTATCTTTTGCTTTTATTTCAATTTATATAATGTCTAAGATCAATATTTTACAGAGTATAAATATTTGCTTTTTAATTTTGATTTACACAGACTATAGAAAGGTCTGATGCTTAACAAAATTTATCACATCAATTTCACCTGCATCTGCATGCAATTTGAAAAATTTATGTCTTAAATATAAGTCAAAAAATTGGAAATAAAGAAAGATAAATGAATACGCTAATAAATTTAAAGTCTAAAATCAACAAGGACATTAGGTAGCGAAAGGCTTCGTTTGGGATTGTAGCCGGTTACCCCAGGCGAAAGCAAGCGAGAAGAAGATGCGATCGTTACTTGGTGCTGTTTGTCATACTCTGATATCACAGAGTACTAGAACAGAGAGTCCACGGCCATAGGCCATAATGGAAATCGAAAAAGCATGATTTTTGTTACAGGTTGGGAGAATTTTGGCGCTGGGATCGCACTAAACTCACTAGCTTCTGGATCCAGTCTGGATCGTTCGCTGGCTGCCTATGAGAGATCGAAAACATCTTTTTGCGCTTGCTCAGAGTTCTAATTTGGTGAGAGTTTTAAGCTGCTGGCATACGTTCCAGAAGCTTGTGTGGCGCCCTCACATCAGTAACCAGTTTGAAAACAGCCTCGTGGACCCTCTGTTAGGATATTTCTCTGTGTCTGATATTTGTTTATTGGCTAATTCTGGTGTGACGCACACAAACCGATCCAGAAAAGTATTCGATAAGCTGAATCGATTCGAAGATTAGTCTTTATAAGAGCACAAAAGTGCTCTTATAGAGACTAATTTTTGGGTCTTTATAAGAGAGTATTTTTATAAGAGCAGGTCGCTATAAGAGCTTCCACTGTATGTGAAATCCGAACTGGAATGATTAACAAGTGCTACTACGGAACAAGTCTCGATCAGGGGGCAGTTTCCCAATGAAAGAAATTTTTTGCTATTTGATCCCTTCTTTTCCCTCCCGTACTGGTCATGCATGTTCGTTCAGGTACGGTCGAAGAGTTCTATTTTCTTTACTGACCCTGAATTTTCGGAGAACTGATAGTGAGAAAGAGGGGTGGTTGGAACTAAATGCTTCCAGAAGGAGAAGGGCCACCGTAAACTTTTCCGCTGGATGTAATAAAACAATTTGCAGCCGGACCACCAGCAGTTTATCTCCCCTATCTACCTCAATCTCTTTGTATCTCCCCTCGCACTCGCGCCTGAGAGGGGTCAAAACTTAACCACACCAAGACACCGGCACCATAAACTCAGGTTTCTTCCTGGAGATAAGTGTTTTATTACATCCAGTTTAAAAAGTCTACGGTGCGCCGAAGAGAGGGGTGAGTGTGTGTTTGTTTAGATAAGATTCAGGTTTCTTCCTGTCTTTTCCAATGAGAGGACACTGGTCACAAACTTTCAGTTAAACATTTATACGAAACCCCAGAACGACATAGCAACTACTAGTACAGTCAAGCGCCCGAAATCCAGACGTCCAAAAACTAGAATGGCCTGAAAACCGGACACTTTTGACCGATTGATTTTTTAAGGCATCGTTGAATTTATCTCAGACCATGCTACGCTGTTTTTTCATTACGAACACCCAGTGGCGTATATAAGGGGGGGGCCGAGGGGGCCCTGCCCCCCCCCCGAAATTTGGACTAAGTGTACCAAAACAAGTTAAAACACTGTATTTTAAGGTCAAAATTCAAAAATTTTCTGGGGGAGGACCCCCAAACCCCCCTTTAGTACTTGGAATTTTATTATTAACAAATTTATTATAATAAGTTCATCAAAATCCAAATCCTACCAAAAAATATATGTCCGAAATTCGGACTAAGTGTTCCAAAAACAAGATAAAACCCTGTTTTTAGGGGTAAAGTTCCAAAAATTTTCTGGGGAAGGACCCCAGATCCCCTTTTGTACTTGGAACTAACTCTATTTTAATAACTTTTTAAATATTAAGTTCATAAAAATGTACATCCAAAATTCGGACTTTGTTTACCAAAACTAGTTAAAAACCTGGGGTTTTTTAGTCAAACTTCCAAAAATTTTCTGGGGAAGGACCCCCAGACCCCCCCTTGGTACTTGTATTTTATTACTAACAACTTTTCCTATATTAAGTTTTTAGACCCTAAGTTATCACCTAAAAAGCTACATTGGACCTATTAAATATGTGGTGGAGGGGCTGGGGAGTAATTTTGGGCCCCTCCCGAAATAAATTCCTATATAACGCCACTGCGAACACCTTTTCTAAAACGCAGTATCGGAATATAATAAGATCACTGATTATTTTCTAAAGTAGAACAAAATGTGCCGTTGCGCTGCAGGTGTATTCTTACTCGTTCTGGGTCTACTTAGATTTACATTTAAGTAGCAAAAATTGTTCGGATTGGGCTTTTTCTGAAGCCATTTGAACTTTATTCTCTATCTGGAAATTGCTGATTCTACACGTTTAATTTGAAGTCTAGTCTAGTTTGATAGCGAATTTTCTTCTACATTTGTACCGGAATTTTGTACTACATACTTCGATAGTTTAGTTAGTTCGTGAGCGTTTCTGCCGGCTGCAATGAAAAAATGAAAAGAAAGCTTACGGATTATTTTAAGCGAAAGGCGGGTGAAAACGGTGAAAATAAAGGACCGCCGAATGTTGAAAAGCCAGCTCCTGAGACTTCTATGGAAAAGGTAAGTGCTTGAGCTGATAAAATTAATCGAATACATATGGATCCATGTTTTTGTGTCATCTGGGACTTTTATATTAGGGTGATTTGAAAAAAAAGTTCTTTTCGATGTAAATCCGCTTTCGGATAGACAAATGGGGCTTCAATAAAGCATGATTTTTGTATGGTAATAAAATGAAAATTTCCAAGCGTGGGGGGTAATTCCCCCCACCTTTGGCTACTCCCCGGCGGCCCCCCCCTAGAAAAAATCCTGCATACGCCCTTGGGTAGATAGAAACTTATCTCAGTGGTGGTGGTTTCTAAGATGGGAAATTCTCCCCCCCCTCCGAGTATACTCGGTTTAATGTTTTCAAGCTACTTTTCTAAGGGTAACCTTAAAAAGTAGCTTGAAAACATTAAAACACTCTTTTGGCATGCTAAAAACCAAAAATTTTCAAGACAAGGATCCTTATTGACTCCCTTTCTCCTAAAACTCTAATGAAATATATTTCATTTTATATTTACTTCCCTCTGTACAGATATGCAATGTTTCTTTTTGCTAAGTTAATTTAAAATATATTCAAAAGGTTATATTTAAGATATTTTCGAAATTTTCCATTCTAAAGTTATTCTTATTTAAAATTATATATTATTCTATACTTAAAATTTCCTACTTTTCAACGCTTGGGTTACTTTAAAGATTTTCGTGGGCAACAGAAGTTCTGCCACTGCTCTACGTATGATTATGAAATACTCACCTTCTCTCTCCCGAAAAAATATCCATGAATAACACATGAGTTTTTCGAGTTTCCTTTACCTGTAAAACTTGTACTTCGAATATGTCTTCCTTCATTGTAAAATAATTTTTGTATTATTTTCAAATGAATTACTTGAATAAATTCTTAATTTATTTCGATTGTTAAACAGTTTTACGAGAAATAATTAAAAACATTAGAGAAAAATTAATTTTTACTAACAATAATAAACAAAAAAAAATTTCTTGTGAGAAAAAATTATTTAAAAAAGCACGCAAGGTGACGTCATAAACATTTCATAGTCTTTTCTCTTTTAAACCTCAACCGTACCTATTAAAAAGCAAGTCACTTTTACATTATTGACCAACACTCATGCTCTGATAATTATGTTCTTACAAGATTAAGTCGTCAATGCAGCTATTTCTTAAACATTGTTTTCACTAAAGAGTGCATTTAAATTGTTGTTTGATTAAAAAATAATATCAATTTTACATTACAATTATCATTTAAGTACGCCTGTAAAGTAGAAAAATTTCTCTCTGAATATAAATTATCTCTTTGGTCTCATTTCAAAATCTGCGCTACTTTGATGAAGGAAAGAACCCTACATTTAACTCTGCTGACTTATCCATCTTTCTCCTGTGTCGGAGAAGTTCGACGCGAGTGAAAATGAGACGGATCGGAGAAAAATTAGGCGATTGCAGTAACACAGTTCTGGAATAAGGTCGCGCTGGTGGTTGTCAGGCGTTCTACTACATGCACGTGTGATTTCAGTCGGTGACTCGGCTAAACGATCGAATGGATCGAGCAGTATCACCTATTTCTTCAACTTTCGAGTTCATTTGGGGATATGACTGAAATTCCACTTTTTTTCTGGCAGATTCAATAAAAGTGATATTACTTGTGTCTAGTTTTACTGTCGTTTGTTTGCTATAGGTTATCAGTTGATGATTGATAAAAAGCAAACCATACTTATGTTCTTAAAGCTAGTTATTAGTATAAACTTTATAGCAAAAATATATAGTAATTACAAAGTAGAAAAGGTATATGATATGAACTCCATACCTTTGTACACTAGAATTTTTTTTAGGGGCCGTTCAAATGCTGCGTATTAAGCACCTAAGGGGGGAGGAGGATATGAGTTATGCTTACGTTAGGTTAAATGTAACAAACAATGCATTTTCGAAAATATCTTGTTTCCTGCATAAGTAATTTCAAAATTCAACTATAAATTTTACAAAAAAATAAACTAGGAAAAAATTCAACTATAAATTTTACAAAAAAATAAATTAGGAAAAAATTTCAAGCATCTTGAATTTTCGGGGGGTGGGATCGGGCAGTTTTCTTACATAATTATGAGGGGGGTTTGCAGTTTGCTTATCTTTGCTGACAAGGGGGGAGGGGGTCAAAAATGACCAAAAACATACTTACGTAATATTTGAATTTCCCCTTATGCAGCTACTACTAAAATGAAAAAGATATGAACTTCGCATCTTATACAGCTTCTTTAAATCTTTCAAATTTTATAATATTTTCTTGTGTAATCCACTTTTACTAAATAATTTTAAAATTAAAAGTTCATTCTTCTATTTTTAGAGTGTAATATTTCCTACTTTTGATGCTCATGTATATTTCTTGGAAGTATCAGAAATTCTAACAGCAATGGTAAGCTAAATATAGAAAGTGACGTAAAACACGTTTTTACGACTCAACCCCGTTTTAAAGCAAAGTAAACAGGAATAGCATAGTTTGGATTTTTTCAGATTAAGTAGAAGTAGAAGAAGGAAGATGTTAACTTTAGATATTTGTTTCGAAATATAGATTTATTTACCTTTACCTCTCTGGAGAAACACCATTTCTATATTCTGGAATATGTTAATAGTGTAAAACACACTCTTTTCTCATTAAAACTTTGACGTCTATCGCATGCAACTTAATTTATACATCCTTGCAAGCATCATCAAAGTTTTTTTCTAGCCACACCAGAAAAGTTTAAATTAAAATTACAAGGCATAGGGTTTGAGTGAAAAGGAGTCTGAAAAACTCACCAAATTGATAGTTTGGAAATTATATGGCAAAGCTTTACAAAAGTTATAATTGTCTTAACTATTAAAATGTGAAACTTTATTTAAATTAAAGGCCTGAAGTATGGACTAATTTTATTACCGACAATAAATTGATCTTCATCTAGCGAAGGTCATTCAAGGTGGGAGATGTTGGGAGGACCCTCTGACGGATGCGCATAATATCTCGCACTTTTTTTTTCAATTATAAAGATATTTAAATTATTATTTGACTTTATTATTAAATCCTTTCAGTTATATTAAAACAAGGAAGTGTGTGTCTTCTAAGGAATCCTAATATTTTTATCTTTCGCCCATACCGTGCATTGATTGCATGGACAGCTATTTTTAAGAAGGAAAATTTGTGTCATTGTGTTTCGTTTCACAACACACGCTAAATATTGTTAGTTGATTGATTGATTATGTTACTCACGAGAAAGACAGTCAAAACAGGTTTTCAATGAAAGTATTAAGGAAATCCGGAAAAATCCTATAAACCCAGCTTTGTTATGGCTTAGCATGTTTATGAAGTCGAAAACCTTTTAAGGGTAATTCTCTAAAAATGTGAAAAATTGAGAACAAACATTTTGGAAAATTAAACTTTCTTCAAATGTTTGATGACCACATCCTATATAGGATCCTAAACGGCAGTAAAATTTAAAACATTTTAGATGAGAAAAATTTTTCGATTTAAAATTTCTGTCTATATAGTCAAGTAGCAATAGGTGATACTTGCGATTTTTGTGTTACAGTTATGATGGTTAGTTTTTCTGAAAGGTAATGGTAATAACATAAGGAATATGTTGGCAACCCCAAATATTATGCAGAGGGGCACAGCGGAAATTTTCCCAGTGTTCCATAAACCAGTATCAAATCATACTGGATCCAGTATCATTTATACTGGTTCCAGTATCACTTATACTGGATCCAGTATCATTTATACTGGATCCAGTATAATTTGATACTGGTTTATGGAACACTAGGAAAATTTTTCCAATAGGGGGGAGTTTAAAGAGGGGAGTCTCGCTACAGAAAAACAGCAATTTCTCTTATATTTGTCACAATAATAAGAACTTTTGCTAGCTTAAATATTAATGTATTACATGTATGAACATATTAGACCACAGTGGTGCATTTAAATGCAACTGGTAATACCGAAAAGCCGTAGAAAAGAAAATCTTTAGCCACTTTTTTAGTTTTTCATATTCAAGCCAAATACTATTTCACATTTATTGGATTAAAAACCTTCATAAATTATTTGATTGTAATCCTACTCCATAGTTAATAGTTCATTTGTTATATAATAATTTGTATAATGCTTTGACAAAATTTCATCCAAATATACCTAAACCTTAAGGAGTAGCAAGTGTAAACGTATACATAAACAACCAAAAAAACTTTTGTAGAAAGTGCATTTAAAGATTTCATTTTGAAAAAAATTAAAGCTTACTATTTTAGAAAACGCTCAAGATTCACCCAGTTTATAGGTCAGTCTTAGTTAGGCCCTTAAATTCATAGTTTGAAAGCTCAGTTTTTATTTAGTTTATAGTCCTTTCTGAAAATGACCATTTTAACGGAGGCAGATAACCTTTAAATTATACCATAAGATTTTATAGAAAAAAGTAGTTGTTTTTCGTAGTAGTTTTGTTTCATTATCTTCAAAAATGTTCATGTAAAAACAATAACAGAAAAACGCCCTAGTTAAGTGTTTATTAACAGATTAATTAAAGAATAATATTTCGGGGGTATACGTATAAAGAATCAAAAAAGTTTATTTAATGAGTGGACCTTAAAAAATTTTAATAGGGGGTGGATTGAGGAAGGAGCTCCAGAGGGAATAAACTCACCTACATGAAATTATAAAGTCCCCCTCTTTACATTAAAAAACGTTTGTTATGTTGAAATGGTTTTATCGGAGTCCTCCGATATATCCCCTTCTCAACCCCGACCATGATGGTAGGACTCCCCATGGACCCACTGGTTTGTTTCTCACAACTAGGTGGTCAAAGGGTTGAAGCGGGGTAGAAGAGTATACTCCCCTTTTCTCAGACTTAAAATCCTTTTGCAATCGATGAGATTAAGTAAATTATATTTTATTCTACTTTACAAGCATATACTTGAAGTGCTTCAACTATAACCTTCACAAATTCCTTACTTTTAATTACGTTATGTTCTTCAGGTGTTTGAGAAAAAAAAATTGGCTTGAGATCTATTCTAGACTCTTCCATCTACTTTTCTTGACAGAGAACAAAGAAAATATCCGTTGCACCCACTTCTCTATTTCAAAACAGACCCACTTGGCTTTGCTCCAGCGTTTTCGACTTGGGGTTGCAAGATGTCTCGTCAAAATGCTAGGTTAATATTTTTAGATTTGAATAAACAAAATGCATGCCTCTCCCTTGCTTGTTGAATCCTACATGTCACGCATGTTCTCATAAATATCCTAATATTTGAAATAGGTGAAATTTTTAAAAATCCTCGATGATAGGAGTTCATAAGTTTAACCTTAACAAATATTTAGTAAGCAATTCTCATAAATGAATAATTACATTAATATAACTTGTTTAGAACTGTGGTAAACATTAAAATTTTTTTTTGTACCACCGAAGATATATTAGCACCAGAGCTTGTTTCTAGCCTTTGACCCTTATAACCACTTAGAATGTCAACTAGTCCAACAAATTAAAAGACCCTTTTATCAAGAAATAAAGGTAAACAAGTACTACATTGGATAAAGTTAGGCATAACATAGGTTTCACTTGATTAACTTATTTGTGACATGAAAAGACTATTTGTCTCTCTAGTCCAATTTTTGCACCTAAATAATTTTCAAAGCTCTTCTTTCGACTTCGTAATCAACAAGTCAATTCAAAATACCTTAGTCAATGATAAAAGAGAAAAAGATTCGTCAATTACAAATTTTACTCCTCAGAAAAGGAATTAACCTTGATGGAGTGTGGTTATCAGCAAGAGAGGGATCTCTTTCTTAAAGGCTTTAAAAAAGAAACCATGGGGTATATTAGCTTCGAATCACACATTACCTGGGGAAGGGATCCACAGACAAAGTATGGCCAGCACCCAAATGGCAGGAAATGCTCCAAAAATGTTCTGCATGTTTATCACGTGTGGAAGACGACCCTTTTTTTCTTGGTTTTCGTGCAGAAGATGGATGCTGCCTCCGTACTGACGAAAGCCCCTCGTGGCAAAAGGACGATCCTCGTTCCCGCCGGAACAACCCGCGGTCGCTCAAAATAAGATGGCCAAAATTAGTTCCATTGCAGACGACGATGATGACGACGCGCCAGCGATGGAAAACCTCAGAGAAAACTCGGGAAATGCAAAGTTCGTGAAGACGAACACACCTTCCTGTGTTTTGGGGATTTTCGACGACAGTATACTAGCTGAATAAACACAAGTGGAAGCCTTCTGTTCGTACCACCTGCCAACTTCCAAGGTAAGAATGAATTTTCATGAGGTTGGGGGCGTATTCTTTCCTTATGGAATGCCAAATGAGGAGCATGCCAGACGAGCGAGGTTTTGTTCGGGAAAAATGCTGTTGCGTAAAGCAGATCAAATTAATTCCAGCCATCGCATTGCCTCGATGTATAGTGTTAAACGCTGATGGGTGTATTTAACTATTCTATTGTGAATTCTTAACGAAAGCTTCGCAATCCGGGAATTTGCTTTCCGTAATTATTTCCTTGTGAAGCCGTATTCTGATGAAATTCGCCGTAGGTATGTTACTCAAATATTGGTCGGATTTTAATGGAGACACTGGACTATTAAAATTGCTCTGCTCCATGTAGTCACGTTTGATTTTACCCCAAAATTTCTCTACTTTTCCTTAAATCCCCATCTTTTAATGAATTCTGGAATCCGGTAAGGAGTCAGTAAATATATCTATAATTTATTTGTTGGAAAAATGATTTTGTAAAGTTTAAACAAATCCAAAATATTGGTTTTTGAATACCAAGGCCCTTCGAAACAAATTCCATATAAGAATATATATATATTTTTTAATATGAAGTAAAATTAATAGAAAATTAATAATACTTTGCGGGAAAAAAACTTTATTTTTTTTTAACTTTTGGGTTTGTTTAAAAAAGTATATACATTGTTTTTAAATAAACGGTATATGTATATGCAAACATTTATTCTAAAAATATTCAAGTTTTAGATTTGCTCAAAGTTCAAATGTACAAAAAATGTGGAAAGAAAAAGAACTGAATGCGCGTTATTATTTCTATAACCACGGACGTAGAAACGTTTTAAAACAAACATCCCTTATTACGATGATTGCAAGTCTTTTTATAACTGGAATTGAACTAAAAAGATTCTGGTTATTTCCCCAAAAAACATTTTCCAAAATCACTATCCCTTCACCTCAAAAATTGAGGAGTCCGGTTTGGAAATTGATTTCCAAACCGGATACACGAGGACATTTTGAAACCCCCTATCCCACCTTACCAGGGGCGTAGTCAAGGGGGGTTGGAATACAAATCAAATCAATTTATTTACAAATTATAATTACAATTTAATAGAACAGCACATACACAGAGAAGGAAAAAACAATGAAATGAAACCACAATAAAAACAAATAAATACCAAATAATAATTAATTAAAAGAAAAATATTTTTTAAATGTGAGATATCATAAGAGCTATAGCTCGTACATGATATCAAAATTTCGTATTCCTATGGTTATGGACAACGCTATTGGGAACGCTATAAATTGGAACATCCCCCCTAAAGTTAAAATTTTTACTTTTTTGACCCTACTTAAAATACCCTATTTACTACTAAGTTATACCAACCTTACTCGCTTACTCCTATTTTAGGAAAACTGGCCTTTTTTTGTATAAAGATCTTAAATATACTGAGCAGCTTTCCGTGGAATTAACGCCTACTGTCTGAAGTAATAAAAATGCCAAATTTCTTTGAATAATTAATGATGATAGTCAGATTGGAATTTTTTAATCCATGGGGCTACCCTGTTCAAATAACTTAAAAGATGGACCATATGATTTAATAAATAATCCCAAATGATTTTAATGAAACGTGGTGTAAATTTCAGCTTGACACGACAATTCCTTCTGATGCTTCCTCTGTGCTCCCCAATTTTACAAAAACATTATTTTAAATACTTATGAATTTTTATTTTTTCGAAATTTGTTTGCGGCTAAATGTGAATTGTTTTTTAAATAGCTTCTTTAATAAAACGTGCAAAAAAAATTCAGTTTGATACAATTCCTTCTGCTATCGGCTTGCGCCCTAAAATTGGGATTTGAATAAAAAAATAATATATTATGTAAAAAAAAAATTTTTTTTCTTTAAAGTTCGCTTGCTGCTAGGGTGAATTGTGGGCCAAATGACTTCAATAAAACTCATAAAAATTTCAAATCGATATGGGAATTTTTTTCTGCTGTTGACCTGCGCCCACATTTCATCCTTGAGCGGGTTTAAAAACTGGGGTGTTTTTTTTTCTGAATTTTTATAATGTAACTTTTTTGTTCATTTCACAGTTATTTCAGGGCGCCGCAACAGCAGAAAGAACTGTAGTATCGAGTTGAAATTTTTTGAACGTTTTTTGAAGCCATATGGACGGTTAACCGATGTAAACAACAACAAACAGTCCGACATTTTTATCCGGTGTATCCTTCCGCTTATGTTATGTTATGTAGAATAGGTGTAAACTGGCTCATTTTCTCAAATGATTTTTAAATAAAGCACAGTTTTAAATGTTTCACGAATAGTACCATCCATAGGATAATGATGAGCTAAGTAATTTCGTTAAGCTTTCTATCCATCAACTAAATCACAAAAAGTGTTATTAAATTAACTTTAATAAGAATAGGTTGCTAGATTTTACGATTATCGCTTGATTTGGCGGTATTTACGTTTTGTTTCTGTAGGTTCGTTTCACAAGTTTTTTTGGTTATTTAGTTGATATCTTGATTTTTAACTTGAAATATATGCTGACCGATGTAAAATATCTTGTAAATATCTCAGTATATATCCAAGAAATAAGTTTTTACATATGTAAATAATAAACACTGGCGCACATTGGCGGTTGCTGGCGCTCTGAAAAGATGCCAAAGTGTAACCCGGAAGTGCTTAAAGACTCATTTTCACTACCGCCCTCTATACTGAGTTTGATGGCTGCTAACCATCCATACGTATTTGGAGAAAAAACCGCTCGATACCCTTAAAATGGATTTTGAAAAAAAAAATGGGTTTTTCGCCCCATCCTCTAATAGAGCATTTTCAATCACATGACTCTGCCTAACAACGGCCTTAGCAACGTTGTTTATTCGCCAAGTGACGTCATGTGCGAATGCTGCTATTGGATACTTCTATGTCCCGCCCCTAACAACAGCCTTAGCAACGTTGATTTTGTCCTCCAAGTGACGTCATGTGCGAATGCTCTATGGACAATTTTCCGGGTGTCTTGATTATTGGTGACAAAGCCAAGAGTGGGAATTTTTGAACTCCCCCCCCCAAAAAAAAAAACTCTAACCATCAGCCATAAATAAAACCTATTCCCATGAAACTCCAGATAACCAGAAAAACACACTCACCCACAAAATTGTTCAAATGCATCTCGACCTTATATAAGGCAGACCAAAACTAATATTATATTAGTTTTGAATCGTAGAACTGTCCATTTCAAAAATATAAACAGAAAGATTGGAAAGTCCGTAAAAATTTTAAAAATTCATAAAATTCAAAAAAAAAAAAAAAATAACCAAATGAAAAAAAAAAACGGTGTTTGGGCTCGGCATCGGTTGGTGGGGAGAATTTTTTAAATCAGTGAATGGGATCACGGAGCTGTGATCTGTTAGCATAATTTTAAACTAAAATTTTTTTACTGTCTTGAAAAATCCCCCAACCAACCGATGCCGAGACTAAAAACCGTTTTTTATTTCGGTAATTTTTCTAGATTTCATGAATTTTTAAAATGTCTACGGACTTTCCGATTACCCTGTAGGTTCACGTGGTTGACTTACGATTATGAACACGATATTTTAATAATCGTTTGATATTAAAAATGATACTAAATGCATGAGGTCTTCTAAGACCTCTTTCTATTAAAAGAAGCCCGGTGGCGTAGAGGAAGCGCTTTGCGCTCCGACACACATACAAGCCCGGGGTTCAAATCCCGGTTCACGAGCAAAGCAGGCTCAGCCCTTCATCCCTCCGGGGTCCATAAAATGAGTACCAAGGTTACTTGGGGAAATCAAGAGGGGGGGTTAGCACAGTGTCGTATATAAGGGGGGGCCGAGGGGGCCCTGCCCCCCCCCCGAAATTCGGACTAGGTGTACCAAAACAAGTTAAAACACTGTACTTTAGGGTCTAATTTCAAAAAATTTTCTGGGGGAGGACCCCCAAACCCCCCTTTTGTACTTGGAATTTTATTATTAACAACTTTATTACAATAAGTTCATCAAAATCCAAATCCTACCAAAAAATATATGTTCAAAATTCGGACTAAGTGTTCCAAAAACAAGATAAACCCCTGTTTTTACGGGTAAAGTTCCAAAACTTTTCTGGGGAAGGACCCCAGATCCCCTTTTGTACTTGGAACTCTATTTTAATAACTTTTAAATCTTAAGCTCATAAAAAAGTACATGAAAAATTCGGACTTAGTGTACCAAAACTAGTTAAAATCCAGTTTTTTTTAGTCAAACTTCGAAAAATTTTCTGGGGGAGGACCCCTCTTTGGTACTTGTACTTTTATTACTAACAACTTTTCCTTATTAAGTTTTTATAACCTATGTCATCACCTAAAAAGCTACATATTGTACCTATTAAATATGTGGGGGGGGGGCTGGGGAGTTTTTTGGGCCCCTCCCGAAATAAATTCCTATATACGCCACTGGGTTAGCATCAAGCTAGCCACTCCTCAGCTGACTGTGACTTTCAAGTCACACGTTCTGTAACAGTTCAGCTCATGGCCTCACCCTGTGAGGCTAGTTATACTGGAGTTTGAAGGTCAAACGACCTAGGTACTCCCTCAAAAATCCCCCTTGATTTTTTCTCTTTCTATTAAATGCGCTTTTTCCAGGCTATATCACGCCGATGCCGCGCCGTAAAAATATAAATTAATAATCAAGAACTGATTTGAATATCCATCCCTTGAACGGAGTCTTGTGGTGATCACACAATTTTTAGCTTAGTAAATTCAAATTCAATCGCGGAGCTTATCCAACTAAAGTTATTATGTTAAAACAAGGGTGCGTCCCAAAAGGAGAGGGCCTACTGGGGTCGACTGGGATGCTAAGCATATGGCATATGTCATAATTACTTTACTCTTCGTTTAAAGATTGGATATCCATTTTCTTTGAGTTTAAGGACGATAATTTTAGAGATTCTTAATCTTGGGTGGGGTCTCTTGTTTCCTCCCTTCAACCTTCAACCCCTTTAACACGCTCACAATAAGTGTACAGAGTAAAACTTTTGAGATTGAACTTTTGAGACTTTTGAAGTGTAGAATAAACTATACAATAATTTAAAAAATACCACAAGTTTCACAATGAATAAATTTTTCAGATAGTTTCAATCGCTTCAATTTTTAGAAAAAATACGCTTTAAATCGATTTTTACTTTTATCGATTTATTTTACCTCATTTTTGTTAAAAGATTTCCTGTTAGAGGTCGCGGCAATGAAGGACTTTTGCAATGCAGTAAATGTTAGATTGTTTTGAGAGGAGCGGACTGCATTTTCGGTTTTAAACGTGGTTCTGGTTTGTGTGCTTGGCTGTTGCTTTGCATTTTTTCTCAAAATGAATAAATACTATAATTTTGCCCTAGCAGTCTTGCTATTTGTCCTGTGTGAAGTTAAAATAGGTAAGAATTCGTCATTTTAAGTACACTGCATGCTACTGAATTTGGATGCGGGCTGGTTTTTAAATAAGTAAATTTAAAAGAGGCATCTGGAGCTCATTTTTTTAAAATAAAATGTTTATCTTCCTTTATTGTTTAAAGAACACGCTCAAAAATAGCTCTTGTTTCTTTTGGCTGCTACTTTATTATCTAATAGCTTTTACATACATAATTAAAGTATTCAATTTAGATCTTGCTCTAAGTATAATGTTGGTTGGTTGAAGTTATGCTTCATCTTCAAGCTATGGTTATTTTTCTGTACATACATTAAAAATTAAATGCCTATCTAGAAGTTTAGGTGGTTAAAATATAGAGAAGTAATTCATTGACATATATAATTTAAGATGTCCTGAATTTTTTGTTTAAATGTTTCACTTAAATAGCTGCCAGGTTTTATAATTTTCTGTTTCCAATTTTATCCTCTATTAAAATTTAAAAAGATTAAATACTCTAAGGGTTTTAGTATTTAATTTAAGTAATTTTAAAATTTAAAGAGTTATCTGAACCAGAACTCTTTTTTAGAGAAATAAAGTAGATTTTATCTAAGGGATTTCTTACATTTTGAAAGCAAAGTAACCAGCAATCTATTCTTACTTATTGTTAAGGGGTTTTTAAGGCACCTTTATATTTAGGTCATTAGGTATCCTAGATTTTGGGATGCCTCTTACACCTCCTGGATTGCATAATTTTTAAAATTTAGTAGATTTATTGTTCATTGCTGTTATAGACTGGGCTATATTGCAAAAACTGGGCAGAAAGAGATACAATGGTCCGATTCCGGCACAAATCTTTGGATGTGGAAAGATAACTTCCTGTGAAATTTAGAGTTAAAATTACAATTGTCCTTGGTCAAACTCTAGTATTGAGATGTTTTAGTCGTGGCATATTCTATTGCAGTCAATCTAACTACAATGCATGCCTTTTGCATTTATTGGTCTGTTTTTCAATAGAATAATTAATTTCATAAGATTTTTACATAAACCATTTATTTGGTTTTATGCAATAAATAATGAAATCAAACCCTCTTTCTGCCAAGATATGCGAGGTTTTTTGCTAATTATTTCCTGGGATTTTCACCCCTAGAACCCCACTTGCGACCCCCTAACCCAGTCATGGGCAAAGTACGGCCCGCGGGCCAAATGCGGCCCTTCGGACGAGTCAATCCGGCCCGCGGCATGGTTTTGAATAGCCACTACAATTACACATAGGACAAAATGTTCTTTATAAGACCACCATTTAGCTTCACTACTGCGAATCAGCTCATCCCAGTTTCTACCAGATTATGAAAAACTTTTAGAAGTTCAGTATCACAGTTTCATCTGTCACATGCGCTTTCATTCTCTTCTAAAGAACAATCAATTTTGTAACTTTTTTACCATTGTGGCATATAATATAAGTTGTGTGTGATGTAAAAATCAACTTTAAAAACCATCACTCATAAAAATTTGTTTTGTTAAATTTTTTTTTCCGGCTCGCCTAGATAATTTTTTTATTTTATCTGGCCCTCCCCTAAAAATGTTTGCCCATGTCTGCCCTAACCTATACCAATTCTTGTTCATCTTGATATGCCCTACCTCCCCTAAAAGTTCTGTTCTAAAATGAGAAACATTTATCTGAAACACCCTGCATATTAATTTATTCTATGACAAATTTTTGCAACATTTAGATGAAAGGGAAAATATTTTATGAACATGAATGATATCAAAATATTTTAAAGTGAGGCAAAATCTTCCTATTACTTTTTTAACTATTCTCTAGTTAAATGAATGTTGGTAACTTTGGATTATAGTATGTTTTGCAGCATTTAGTAATGTTAAGCAAAAATGTCTGGAAATCCTGGAATTGTCAGATTTTAATTCGACCAAAAAAAATCAAGAAAAAATTGCTTATTTTTTCTTAAACCTGCATATTTGCATTTCCTTTTGGCTCTGGAAAAGAAAAAAATCACAAAAAAAGCAAGAAGTATATCTGTAAAAAGTGCAGTGAAAAGCTAAGTTTTCAACTAGGAAAAACTTATCTACAATCTTTAAGTGTCTTGTTAAATTAACTTCAGTGCAGGAGTATGCAAGCAGGCATAGCGCAGAAGGGCAGAAAATGTTTCATGGGCAATTTGTTTTGTACAAAGTTTCTCAGTTTTCTCATTTTAGTTTTAAGTGCCTATATCAATCAGAGTACAAAGTTAGTAATATTAAAGAACTATTCTCAAGACAATTTACTTACACATTAATTTACTTCATTATTTAAATGTTTAACTTTTTACTAATAAATATGATTTTTTAAATTACTGATCTTCTTTCTGTAACGTTGAATAATTTCCAAACAATCCACAAGTTTTAATTTTAACTGACTTTATCTTTATATCCACTGTTATTCATCTTAATAATGACTTATCATCTTAGCCAGGGCTTAAATTCTAACCAAAGAAGTACCGGAGCGCTACTATTTCAGCATTACAAATGATTAATAAATAAATTAACTGTGTTACTGATTAATAAATAAATATCAGTAAATAATTACTGAAAACCAAGAAGTACCGGGGCTCTGCTCCAGTGCAATTTAAGCCCTGATCTTAGCTCATAAGAGCTTTTCATCTTAAAATACAGGTTAACTATTTTTCTAAATTTTAAGCTACCACGTCAACCATGTCTCTGAAAACGAAACTCTATTGCCAAATTAAAGAACATCGATGTGATTAATCTAGAAGGTGATGTTTAGGGAACATTGTTTTTCCTGCATATGAATCAAAATTTAAGGAAAAGTCAACATTTGGGTATTCTGGTATTTACCAAGGAATTTTGCTGTTTTCAGTGTAAATCTGTAGTTTTCACCTAATTTTCATAGAAGTTGTAGGTACCACCACCATATTCACCTGACAAAATATTTATTTTTTACTATTAAGTTACAATTGGTTTTGCCCAGATTTTTCTTTTTAAATTTGGGTAAAATTTCCCCACTCCTGCCTAAATTTCCTCCAATTCTTGTATGGGTGTTAGGACATTTTCTGCACCCCTGGTGTATCCTTCATCAGGCTGGCAGGTAATTAATATTAGGGGTGTGTTTTACAATCAGTAGCATAAACAGAACTATTTTATAGAGGGGATATTTAAATTTCAAGAGTATGCAGGAAAGTTTTACTCGTTCTCAAGTTAAAAAAAGATTATTTTGTTTCAAATTTTACTAGCAAGTTAAAAAAAGATTAGTTTGTTTCAAATTTGAAAAAAGGAGCAAAATTGTAGGTTTATGATGCTAACATGTTATGTACATTGTTTATGTTTTACATTATTGCTAGACTAAATTTTTCAAATATTTTTTAAAGGAGATGAAAAATAATTTTAATTAATTTTATGAATTTTTTTCTTCAGGAAACAGCATTGAATGCTATGTTTGTCAATCTGAATCAGATGATGGTTGTACAGAACTTACAACTGATGCGAAGTACTTGAAAAATTGTAGCTCCTTGAAAGAAGGTCCTAAGTATAGTGCTTGTCGAAAGATAGAAAACTATGTGGATTTCACTGTACTTGGGCGTAAGAATATTTTTAGAATTTTTTCTGTATAATTAAAATGAAGAGTAACAGTTGACTCTTGTACCTATAACATAAATAATGTGTCTTGTGATTGAAATCTTGTTATAGGACAGGCTTTGAGGGAAGAAAATTTGATTATTGCAGTCTTTGAATTCTGCTTTAAATTTAAAATATGGATCTAGATAGTATATTAACATAAATATTTAGTAGTAAATAATGCTGAGGGGTATCCAGGTTTTTTGCCTGGTACCTGGTTTTAAAATTTAGTAAAATGATTTTCATCAATAAAATTAGTTCCTACTTTAAAAAAAAATAGAATTAGACAAAAGAGAAAATAATTTTCTTTTGAACCTTTTTATCAACATCATAAAGCAGGATAAATCTAAAATTTTAGTTCTAAAGCAATAAGGAACTCACCTGACTTAAATATATATTTCCCCTCATTTTGTAAGACAAAATTAACTTGCCAGCCTTAAATATTTGCTCATCAATAACAAGCTGAAATTTTCTGCCTTATAGTAGTTGTATGTCCTAATATGGGCCTAGTACCATAAAACCCTATATTGCAATTTTAGTATCCTGTATCCTGCCCCCATCAAATCGGGAAAAATCAACTTTTTAGGCAAAAGCCTGAAGAATAAAAACCAAAGCCTGTAGATATTTTTTAAAGGATTGCATTAAAACAAAGGACCCAAAGTATCAAAATTTCATTAACTTGGTATTTTAAATTGTTTTAAAGTGTAAACATTTTTTCCAGCATTCTTATAAACTCATTTTCCCCAGCTTTTTGTTTAATCAAAAATTTGTAATTACTCATCTTGTATGCATATGCAGATAAAAAAAATTATGCATATAGTGAATAATTTTCTATAATTAGTATTTCTAGTTATCAAAAATAAATTATTTATCTAAAATAAAAAATAAAATAACAATAGCAACAACAGTAGGAAGAAATAAATTTATTTATCAAAAATATA
Organism: Tetragnatha montana; assembly: GCA_963680715.1. Lineage (NCBI taxonomy): Eukaryota > Metazoa > Arthropoda > Arachnida > Araneae > Tetragnathidae > Tetragnatha > Tetragnatha montana. The sequence continues at coordinate 26,294,789 of OY796680.1, forward strand.
AATTATTTCAAACGATTTCCTGCAAAATCCTGAAAGTTTCTGCATTTTGCATGCATGTGTGCTTCTATATTCTATCAAAATCTGCATCTGATGGAAAAGTTTTTCAATAAAATTGCCAAGGAAATATACCTAGTCTATCCTTAAAATTTGCTCTGATGATAAAACAATTTTGATTTTTTATTAAATAAAAGTTAACAAATAAATTATGCTTATTTGACTTAACACAATACCCTAAAGAGAAATTACGTTATATCTGTTTCAAAAGCTATATGGTCATTAGTTTTTAAATGACAATATACTGACAAAAACCTATTCTGAAAGCAAAATTTAAGTGACTTTGGAACTTTGTTCTTTAGAAAGGATCCGATTTAATGGATCAGAGTTTGTGAAGGGTCTATAAGTGGACCCAATTTCTCTTTAGATCCACCTTGTACTCCTGATATGCATGTTAGTATCCCTGTCTAATATGAGTAAATGTAAATTGCCAATACACCTACAAATTTCAATTAATTTGAATTACTTTTTTAGAAAAGCCTACTAAAAGGATTATTAGACAATGTGCTGCTGATGTAGATAAAGATAGGCCTTGCTACTATCGGGCTGGATTTGGTGGCCGTGCCAATGTCTGTGATTGCTTCAAAAACAAGTGCAATGATGCCTCCATGCTCCTCGGGCCATTCCTTTACACTATCCTTGGTGTGGTTGGTCTGCTCATGCTGTGATAATGTCCAACACCCCCCACAGAGGAAGAGGACTGCTGACTCCAAACGACTGTTCTCACTCGTCTTTTTTATACAATGCAAGTGGGGGAATTGCGTAGAGAGAAGCAAAAGCTTTTCTGCATGCTCTTCCTTTTGTTCTGGATATAGGGTAGTTGATCTAAATTATAACACACAACTGCTTCTTGTTTAAGTTTGGTATTAAAATAATTCAAAAGTAGCTTCTTTTAAAAAAGTTGCTATTGATTTCATTGGTGAATAAATTTCTTTAGGTTTTAATAAATTAAAACATTGATTTAGTACAGTGGATGCAGGAATATTTTAATGTATTCCGAAATCTACATGGTTAAATTAAGTTTTTGTTACTATTATGCAGTATGATATGGTCTAAAAACAATTTGTTGTTGCTACCTATTTTATTAAATTATGTTTGGAAAGATTTTGATTTTATGGAACTAGGTTCATTTAAAAATATATAAAGAGCACAGGACAGCAGCAAGAAAGAGGACTGATAACAGCTTCAAGTTTCCAATTTCAGAGAACCTTAAATATTTTCTCGCAAATTCTTTTTCGTTAAGCCTGATAATATTAAAGTTCTCCTTTTATGGCATAAGAAACATTCACTTTTTAAACTTATGTTTGGTAATTCAGAGTAAATGGGAAAATTTCACTGATATTGAACTAGTAGCTTTTTCATGTCCTGTGATTTATTGTCAGTATTCATAGTATTTTCTTGTGTTTTTATTATTTTCAATAATTTATTGATAATTTTTTTGTTGTTGTAAGTATAAATTACATATATTTATTGACTTGGTTATTACATTTTCGTATTCCTTGATTTATTATTTCTCCTGTATTAAGCATTCCTCTTAAATGAAAATTGCATGTTATACTGCCACTGTTTTACCTTCAAGTATTAAAGGAATTTTCTTTGATCTCGAATAAGTAACCATTCCATGCAAAGGAGGCACATACTTGTTAATTTCTGTGTGATACATTTTTTGGGTTATCTATTTTTTTCTGTTGCAAAATTTATTAATGAGTTATGTTGAATATTTTAAATGTCTAAATTTGTTTTCAAATCTGTTTCTTCAGTTTTACTTAGATTTTGTTAAAGTTCAAAGGCAATTTGTAGTCTTGACTAATATGTGAATGCCTAGTAACTTATAATTTTTAAATACTGTGTGAATGAACTTGAAAGGTTCAATATTAGTCCAAATGCAAAAAGTTAAGTTTGCATGCTTCAACACTAAGGCCACTAAATTTAAAAGGAAATATTCCTTTGTTTTATTTTAAAATCAAAAAACCCCTACTGATCTATTTTTAACATTTTTTCTGTAAAATGATCTGTGAGAAAATATGTATATGTAAGGTTAAGGTTTTGATAAATTAGTAATTCCTCATGCATGTGCATAAAAAAGAAATGGCATTCTCATTTTATCAGATTGTTTCTGTACTTAGTTGTATTTTGATATTATGTTTGGAAATTTGTTTAAGTTTTTGTAGTTAATATTGTGCTTAATATATTGTTGAGCTTTATTGTGATTGGCAAAACAGGTTGACATTTTTTTTACATTGTTGAAAATTTTAAAAAGGTATTTAAAAATAATTATAGTATTGTTATTTTGTACTTTATGTTAGGTACTTATTTTCAGTTGTTGCACCTGTTACTCATACTGCCAACATCGCCAATGCTCTTTGTTGAGAAGAGACTTGTAGATAATTTCCATGTGTATTCTTCAAAACTTTTGCAAGGACCCATAAACCTATGGAAAGTTAAATGTCTTAAAAGCATAACATAATATGTGCATGCAAAGAAATGAGCAATCCAAGCTTGTGAAAATGTATTTTGTATAATTATTAACCTATCATTTTACTTTTTAAAACATGACAATTTCTTTATTTTGTTGTATAATTTTTTTTCAAATTGCTTCACAATTTTGTATTTAATGTTTTTTGTGCAGTTTTGTTGACCAGAAACTAGTAGATATTGTATCTATTACTTCTCAAGTTTATTCATTCTTGTTTAACTATAACTCTAATTAACTATAATTTAACTTAACTTAACTTGTTAACAAAATTTGCTGCATAAATACATACGTTTTTCTTTTACCATTTGTGTCAAAATTAACCAATATAGTATCATTGAACTGTGCCAAGAGGCAATGCTACTGACCTGTACTGCCAATTTCTAGAAATTAATCAGAGCTTGCTAAAATGTTTAGCTATTTTCTTTTTAGACATTTACTTTGTTTTTTAAATTAGTTGCTTTTAAAGCTTTTAGAAATCATGCTTTTAAATATTAAGTATTTTAAGAGCCTATACCTTGGAAATGTTATGTCTTTGTTGAAATGCTTACTAGAAAGCATTGTATTTAGTCTATTGTTTTTACTTAACTAGTATAGAATTATTTCTCCAAGTATTTTAAATATATTTTCTACATTTTATGTTTATAGTTTAGTAGAATATTTTTATTATGAGGAACGATCAAATCAAATTCCTTTTATTTTGTTAAAAGTTTATTTTCTTCCCCTAACAATGTTACCTTTTAAACAAAATGGGAGTCAAGATTATAATTTCAATGACTTTTTTATTTTCAAAGTTTTAACTTTTCTAATGTTTCCATTACCGAAATCTCTGTAGAATGAACTTACATTTTCATCTTAAATTAGGTCCGAGTATATTTAATATTACTCTTGTGTTAAGACTCATAGCTTGTATCTTAATATATACTGTACATATCTACTACTTGTTAATTGTACAACTCAATAGTTAGCATTTCTTTAAAATTATTTTAAGTTGGTGAGTATGTTAGGGCCTAGTGCATTCCCTCACTGTTAGGAAGTTAGAAAAAGCTCAGACTTTTAGTACTTAAACTGCTTATTTAAAAATGAATTCATTTAGTAAACTTTGCTCAATTGTAATGCCAAAACATTTTCTTTTGTTTAAATGATTCAATCTTTGATGTGTTTTTCTAACTTTTTTTTTTTCAAAACCTTTTCTGCTATTACTGGCTGACATTTCCACTTAATCATAGGAAATTTTGGCCAACATGTATTGAAAAGGATTATGTACTAAAGAAAAAGGCCTCATTTTAAAGTAATTTGATTAATTTTTCTGTAATTTGAAATTTTATATTATTTAGAGACTGAAAGTTGGGGAATCACTCTATTAGATGTTAGCTTTTAATTTGTGAAGTGTTAGGCAGCTGTAGATAAAATAGATTCACCTATAGGTTCCCATTTCAAATAACTTTGGTCATCTGGAAAGCTTTGAAGTTAAAGGGGAAGTTGAAATTAAGCTGGGGCCAAATGTGTATCTGAGATTATCAATCAAATTAAATCCAATACTGTTATAGTTCTCAGTGTTCTTCCTTTTTTCACTTTGCTATGAAATGGTTGAATAAAAATGTATATTTACTCACAGCTAACCATGTGTTTTTGCAAACTTGTTTTGGGATATTTTTATATAAGATTGTAACTGTAAACTCTGAAATGGGTTATACAATTTTTTCCAAAGAAATTTTTGAATTATAATGATTTTAAACCTTTTTCAAGGGACAATGTATTAATTATTACTGGCCAATGTAACAATTTTAGCCTGTTGATGAACAGTGTCTGTTAAGACACTCTTTTTTGCTATGAAAAATTTCTGAAATTTTAATGTTAATACTGAATCTACTACTATTTCATAAATACTTATCTTGCGATGGAGTATTGTTATTGATTGTAGATAAAATAATGAACTTGATTGAAACTGGTTGTAATTCATGGTGCTTAGATTTGGAAATAAAAAAAAAAAAAGATGGTGCTGCATGCCTGCACAAGTTTGCTAACTCAACTAAGATCAGGCATGTAAAACAATATGGTTTGCATTAATACATGGTTAACTGTGGTATGTCTTACCCTGAGAAAAAGTATGATTAAGAAAATATGTATACATTTTTCAAGTGGGAAAGATGCTTTCAATGTTTCTATACACACCCCAATGTGAGAAGTCTGATTTTATGAGATATTTAGAAACTTTAAATTTTGTACTGTTAACACACTCATATGTATTTGTCACTTGCCTGTTAAATCATAAAGAGTTTTCTCTTAAATCGTATAGAATGTGGTAGTGTGCAAGTAGTAGGTACTGTTGAACATAGATTTTGTTTTAAAAATGACAATTTTGATTTGCATTTATTTTGCATTTTTATAGACACTCTTTTGTAGGCTACAAAGTTATCTAGAGTACATTAAGTTTGTACATATATAACTATCTTCTGTAATTCTGTGTTTACAACATTGAAGTGATTAGAATAATAAAGGTATTGTGTCCATTTGTGGATGTCTAAATTGTGTAAAGTATTCTAAAAATTACAACTGAATCAGTTTGTATTAGTAATTTTAACCTTTTCTTTTCATAAACCTATACATTTATTTAACATCTTTATTATATTTACTTACAGAATCAATATAAAATGCATAGAAATATATTGAAGGTTAAGCTTGTTTAAACTTTTTTAAAATTATGAACCAAAGCGTTAAAGGTGACTATAAGTGAATCTGGAGAGAATAAAACAAATGGAAGTAGTGTTTATTATGTAATTGGATGAACAAATACGATCTTATTTTTTACTACATAAATGTTCATTTTTAATAGGTTAGTGAAATGTTAAGTAATTTGATAGTGAACAAATCAATGTCTTGAAACTAGGGAGGACTGGCGATGCTTTTTCTTGTGGCTCGTGACTTTGGTGATCCTTGGCACAATTATCTTGGCGTCTTTTTTCGTTTTCCGTTTGCTTAGTATGAAGGAAAAGACTCGTATCGCCCCTTCAATAAATTCACACAGTGCTAGTAAGGAAATTCCAAGCCAAATGCCGATGCAACCGCCTATGTGACTGAACATTTCTAAAGGCTGAAAAAAATTCGTTACTGCAATAGTGAAGCCTTGAATGTTTCAAACGAGGAATTGAAATCTGAAGCATCAAATGAAAAAGATACCTGATATTTGGGTGAATGCTTCAAAGTAGTATCTTCTAAAGATGTGAAATAAGCCCTAACGTGAGCCAAGTTGTTCCTGTAATTGTAAGAGTAAGTTACTTCATATTCATTGCTACTCATGAACCAGACATAGGACTAGAGAATTTGCTGCTTTTGAATTATGACATCAAACCGAAACTATTAATTTGTTCAATTAATGGTTCATTGTTTAAAATTACAATAATTCTAAGTCAAACGTTTTCGTTATCATTTTTAACTTAAAAAGTGAATACATTACGTTATTTCGTAATAACTTCTTTTTCTCCATTTCCCCAACTCAGCTTCTTCGGATACCTAAAATTCAATGAAACGTCAATGGTATCTCATATTTCAGTCTTAAGAATGTTGCTTAACAGTTGTGGGGTTGGTTAATTAGACCCAAATTTGAGCTACTTTAATATGGCCCACTTTATGTTTTCATTAATTATTACGCTAACATACATTTATTGCTGTTTGGTAAGTCAAAATAGTTTTGCCCTCACTTACACGATTGGTTTTCGTATTATTTTTTCACATTATGTTAATAATAGACATAAATAATTTTATATTTTATCTAATTGAATTATAACACGTTATATAGATTTGAGAGCATCGAAATGTCACTTGCCAAAGTACACTAGTAAAATTTTTGGAAGCTGGGGCCGACTTCCAAGTTTGGGAACCCAGGGCAGAAGACCCATTTGGGAGGCCCCGGCATGTCTTAAAATAAAACTTAAATTTTAATTTGACTTAAAATAAATCAATTATCTTTAATAGAAGTAAAGTGTAAACGTTATTTATTTAAAGCTTAACATATTGGTTTTAAATTCATTAGTTAATAAATTTATTTTACACTTTTTCACATTTTCTTAGCTTTTTTTGCGGCCCCTATCCCCTCCCAGAAATCAGGTTCTGCAAGTGCGTCACGTTCATGATGTTCAAGAACTGTTATTACTTTAAAACATGTAATAACCCTTTTAGCAAATCATGTGTATCAATATTAGGCTTTAGTTCATCGCTTTCAGCGTCAAAAACATTGAAATCTACCTTTGCTCTACGAGGCCATGTTGACGAATCCATTGTCACCTCGTAATTTGATTGCCTGGAAAACAGGATGGAACATTCAGAAAAATGTGTTGAAATGCAAGAAAATAATTGAATGAAGTTAATCTAGAAATATTTTCGTTTGAAAAAGATTCGATCAGTTCAAATGTTCTTTGAAAGTACGCCGTGACGCTGAGATTTTCTAAAGTAGTTTCTCCTGCATCAAGAGTGCTAACAAGGAAAAACAAGTTTTACATATCAATCCAAGCTTTCCCTGCCATTGATTTCTACAGATGTATAGATTATTATCGATTGACTGATGATGACATTTCCAGCACATTAGCCTAGATTGGTTCTAGTACCATTTAACACCAAAACAGCACAGTACAATGATTGTTTCACATCAAAATTAATTTTTAGGATAGAGAGATTAAAACAATTTGTTTAATTTAAAATATTTAACTTTGTCACACATGAGGTAAGTGTTGCTTTGCATCATATTTGAAACTTAAAGAACTATTTATTATGAAGCAAAATTTCGATTACTTCAAATTAAGAATTTTCATGTTTTACCAAACCCTAAAAATTTAAAGGCAATGCATTTTCCACACATACATAACAATTTAACAACTTCCTTTTTATCCAAATAGCAAAAATATCCAATATGGAATTGCTGAGTTAGTTTCCAACATAGCTATATGGAATATTTATTTCACCTTAAAAACTAGTTTTGCTAGCATTTTTATCTGTCCTTCAGAAAGTAAGCAAAATAGAATTTGACCAAAGATTGTTCTCAGATTTTATGAGAAGAATTTTTTACATCACAAAAACATATTATTTCTATTATTTGATAACTATTTTTAATGATTTCCATGCTTACTTGCAAGGAACTCTGCACAAGGATCTACAATACTCTTTAGTGTCATTTGAAACTCTTTCGGCACATTCTATCTTCTCTATAAACAAATCAGAACACATTTTATAATAGCTAAAATTTCATTTTTTACATTTGGGGGGCTAGGAGCCAAGGGGTTCAAGTAATAATTGTTGGAAAGGTCACTATGCATGATGAAATTATAAATACAATTTAATTTAACCAACATCTAGGAGATTTGACATTCTGTAACTTTGATTTATCACCAAACTACCTTTGGAAATCAAGGAAAACTCGGCGAGTCACCTCGTAAACAGAAGTTATCTTGCTCTATCGCTTGGGGAGCTTGTACCCTTTGGCTTCTAGCATACTCATTTAAGGGTTGGTTTTGGGACAACACATTGGTGATTTAATTACTGATTAGAAACTTCTTTAAAGAGTAAGGGTGCACATGCGGAAAAAATACAGGTTGGTCATAAAATAACGACCCTACTTTAAAATTATCTACATACAAAACTATATTGGTAAAAAAAAAATCTGAAATTTTAAAGAGGGCATTTTGAAATTTCAGATTTTTTTTGACCTATAGTTTTATCTGTTGAGAATTTAAAAGTAGAGTCTTTCTCGTTTTTTTATGGCTACCCTGTATTTCTTATTATTAATTATATAATAAATAAATCTATATATCACTCGAAGTTTTGTGTCGAAAATAGTGTGTTTTATTACCTGGATCATAAGATTCTTGTTTCCATGGTAGTGCATCAAAGAAAAGACTAAGCTCTACCGTAACGTACTGACATTCTTTTAGTTGAAGGCTTTGAGAACATTCAGCGGTACACATCTTTGCAAAACAAAAGAAATGACTCCAACATTGAATTAGGGAAATATCATGTTGTAAAGCAATATATTTTATATGATCTAAATACGTACTCATCTCAACCAAAATATTGTATGCAACTAAAACCTCTTCCAAAAGTATTTCTAAAACATTGTTATGTATGGATATTTTTGAGCGAATATATTACTTTTTAAGATGATATTCCTCATTTAAAAACATCTTTTCTAAAATACTAAAATATTTTGATAGTATTTATATAATATTATCTTTCGAAACATTAAAATTTAGATATTTTTTTTAAAAACATTGAGTTTTGGTGTTATAATCCACACTTACAACTCAAATTTTAAGCTATCATTTAAAGTTCATTGGTGAATTTAATAGGGAATAATTTTACTCTGATTAACTTATTAATTTTTTTACCCTTTTAAAAAAGACAAAAAGTTAACAACCTGAGGTAAATTTACCTTTTACGGGTTACTTTGCCCTTGCAAAAAGATACACAAAGAGAAGATTGGTTGACACTTAATGGCCCTTGCAATTAATAAGTGTAATCCCTCTTTTTTAATGTATTTCAATCTTTCTTTTTTTCCCCATATGCAGGGACCCCAGAATGGGGCGAATTTATATTAGTTGACGAATCTATTTTTAAAATCAATAATAAATAAACAATAACTTTATGAGTATAGTTTTCTTACCCTAGTGCTCAGAGTCTTGTCGTGAAGCCTCTCCCAAGGAAGCTGTTCATAATTCGTGCAATTTGAACTGTAAGGTGCTGGAAGCATTTCCACATTGTTCTGCAATTGTAATTGATTTTTTACGCTTAATATATAGTTATGCTTAGTAGTTGTCTACTGATTGTAAGTAATTTAGTGCAAATTTCAATTGAATCATTTTCATACGTTAACAATTATAATATTTCTGAAATAGTTACCACCCATACTGGAGCTTTCAAAAATTAACTTTAATCAATTTTATTTTACCTATACCTTTTTGAGTCCAAAGTTGTAAGAGTTCCCGGGCTTAACCTCTGTTCCGTCTGAAAAGGGATCAGGGTACACTTCAGGACTGTGGAAGGTGACAAGGACGGAAGCATCGCGGTCGGGCTCCAGGTACTCGTTTGTCTCCACATTCACCACCAGAACTAAATCTACAAATTATTTAAAAAATGACCATGCGATTAATGCTTAAATACAAAAGGCCAATAAAATAGATAGTTTTATAACAGTCTGCAGTGCGTTCGTATTATAATAATAAACTTAAACCTTGATGGGGGTCAGGGCTAGATTTAACATTATTTCAAAAAATTTCGAAAAGTTGAATACCATAAAAATGTATTGTACTGAGTTCTGGATATTGTGAAAAATTTAGAACTTTAACTTACCACTAAGTTTCTGCCATACGTCTGCTTCCGAAGATCGCAGTTCCTCTTCGCCATCTTGGGCAGTGGGTGATAATGTGTAACAGTTTCCTAAGTCTGGGTCGTAAAACTCTTTGAAACGTCTAAAGAATAAATATTTCGATTTCTATGAAAATACACGAAAGCTTGTCGCAAGTATTACAAAACCCTGTTTGATTATAAATGCCCCACACTATCCTGTTTTGAAGCGTTTAAAATTGATTGAAGTATTCAATATTAATGATATACAAAAGAAGCTTGTGAGCAATGAGGAAATTCAGATATATAGATAAAAATATAACCCCTATTTATCGATTTGTACAGTTCAAGAGCTAAAAATGGAATTATTACTAACCTAAAACATGTCTCCCCTCTTACGCTAGGAGTGCCAGTGAAAGCGCAACTGACCACTAAATCTTCCATTGAGTGTCCCAGAGAATGCCTTAAATCAGATCTGCCCTCACGAAGAATGGCCAGTTGGAAATCAAACAGTTCTTTTTCGGTAAGAGACTAATGAGAAAACATGATGCATCAGTGACTGCTAAAAGGTTTTCTGTTTGTGTTGAAAATAAAGATAAACCCTTCTATTTTACATGCACCGTAAAATGGGGTAACTTTTTGGCCCTTAAAGGGAAACTTTGGCCCAAACCTCAGAAAGAGATCCCTTGCTGTGCTGTATGCTACATAAAATATGTGATTATCACTTATTCAATGCTAGGACGAATAAGGTGAAATTGTTGTTATGATATCTTCAAAGTAGTGTCTTGATATTACTAAAATACGATCTGAAGGAGGCTTCCAACTAAAATGTCAATTTTTGTTAATCTTACAACTTTTATTTGGAAAGGCGATAAAGAACGGCTAGGTCATATTTTTCAATCAATTATAAAGTCCTAACTATTTAAAGGCCAATGTGTTGTTTCCTTTCTTTGTTTGACAATTATTGAATTTTTATTTCGTTGGGGTAACTTTGTCCATGTATTGAGCTTACTTTTGCACAATGGTATCTGCTGGAATGAGTGAAATACTCTTTGAGTTTAAAGTAAAATTGGAGTAATCTGGATAAGAGAAATTAACTGTTAACTTAAAAATTGTTAAAATTATAAGTTAATAAACCTCAAAGACTATATGGTGTAGATGGTATCATTACTGTGTAATCGATGGGGTTCACTGAAATATCAGTTTTTATTGGAAAAGTGAATTTTCTACCCAATTTTGGTAATTATTTCATCAATATATTTGTATATACACCAAGAATGTTAAAGTACTGTTTATAGTTCATCCATGTCTTTTCTTTGAAAATGTCTCTTGGTAACTCTAAAATGGAATCAGTTTTTTTTTTATAACAAAGCATTTTTATTGATTGATTTTCTCATAAATTAAGCTTGAAATGAACTTGGAATATATTATTATTATTGATAGATAATTTAGCAACAATTTCAAACGGTATAGCATTGGCTAAAGCTGAATCAATGCCTTAATTTTTTTATTTTTGATGTTTGGACCAAAGTTACTCCAGTTCATGCAAGGTAACTTTGACCCAAAATTAAAAAAAAAAAAAAATTAAAACTTGAATTCACACATTTGAAACGGTTTATATTACAGTCGAATATGTTAAAAATAAAATAAACCAATGAACTTAGTTGAACCATTGAACCACAAATTTGTTTTGATTAACAACTATTATTTACTTTTAATGTAAAAAAAACCCACTTCATTGGGACCAAAGGTACCCCATTTTACGGTACTGAAACTGTTTATAAAATGTTAGATTTTCTTGGCATGCACAAAATGAATCAAACTGTTCTTTCTAATAACTGCTCTGTTCTAAATAGAATTACATGATAGAGATAGAGTTTTAAGTCTTGCAATATTTAAACTATCGAAAAATAAATATAACTGTGAAAAATATTTTACCTCCATTGCAGTAATATTTCGAGGACAAAAATCTCTAAATTTACTGCAGAATGTTGTCTTCTTAAACCTGCGGAGATAAGTATTCGTTTTAAACTGAATATACTTCTATTTAATATTTTCTTCAGAATGTTAAAAGAAGAACACATTTATTTTATTCACTTTTAGTAACTATAGGTATTTTATAAAGATCCCTAAATTTTTTAAAACTTAAAGTGATATTGTATTTTAGAACGGATGATAAAATATTTCATGCTCGGGATGATGAGTAAATAATGGAAATCGTTATTATATTTTTAAAAAAATACCCACTGATTTAACAAAGATGAAAATTTATGATAAAGTTTTTTCAAAAAATGAAAGTTTCTGAAACAATAAATTAAGAAAGTTGGCTTTCAAAGCAAGACGGCCTTGTCAAGAAAAAAAACCCCGCTATTTCATTGCATATTTCGAATTTAAAACCTAATGTGACCAAATTTGTCGTTTATTCTTCATACCCGCCTTTTCAAATAACACAAGCAAAATACAAAGCACAAGACCTGTTTGCGTTGCAGAGAGTAACAGCTGGAAAAGTGAGTGTTCCTGCATTCTGTATATCAATCTGCACGATGGACTGAAACTGCCTGTACTGCACTAAGAAAGCTCCGAGTTGGTAGAAAAAGCCGGTCAGAGAGCATAAGAAGATAAAGGCCCAGAAAAAACGCCTGCGCTTTGTATTGGCCAAAGCTATGTGGTTGACTCCGCTCACTGAAGAACTACCAAACACTTTTCGGCAGTACTCCCACACCTAAGAGAGAAAAAGAAACCATAATCAGTTAAGATTTAGATGTTGATTGTGTAATGGAAAGTTTAGAAATGATATTTGAGTTTTACATATAGACTCATTTTTTAGAGGAATCACTTAAAAGATCGTCCTTCGAACTTTGTAATTTAAATAAGTGATTACACTAGATAGAGTTTTTTTTATAATTCAGATCTTTGAACTGTCAGAGAATTTATTGCTGTTCTTGGATATCTTAATTCGTTTTATATTGTTTGATAGAGTCAAAAGTTTTTAGTGGTCATAGAATGTGATGATTATGACTATGAACTATTTTTATTTTTCCCTGAATTGAAGATAGAAACTCGTAGCTCTATAGAAAAGTTCTTGTTAAATTTCATTACAACGTGCATTTTCCTTTAAGTTATCCCACCTGTTCATTTGCTTTTCCTCAATACCTTGCCGCTAGTTCACGAACGAGGGTTTTGTAAAGTAGGTTCTTCTGCATTAAGTGTACTACCAAGGAAAAACAAGTTTTACAGGTGTCTTAGCTTTGCTGCCTTACTTTCGGTCAAAAATCGTGTAAAACTAATGTGTACATTGTACAACGATTGTTTTACTTTAAGCTTTAAGGTAATATCAATAAAATTTGGATTTATGAATTAATATCAACATCCTAAAACTGAATTTTAAAATTTCATATTTTTAATTTTACATTTTTTATCAGTTTAAAGGCAGTCATTTGTAGACTTTTCCTTTCAATTAAAAATGTACTACCTTAACATGTACAAACCTGAAAAGTAAGAAATATTTATCCAAAAAGGTTTTGTTGGTTGTTTTCATAGTTAAATCTCCATCTTAACTCGCTCCAAAAATTACATATTTTTATAGGTGTAATGTACAATTTCCAGAGCGTGCGATAGAGGCATTCAAACATGATATTGAGAAACTGACTATAGCAGGTTGCTTTTCATGTATGTTGTAGAATTTACTTGTGGATGCCTGGCAGTGCAGTCACTGTAAACAAAAGTTACAGTAGCCATTTTGAGTGAACTTAAAAGGGGTAAAATAAAAATTTTGGTGTCTTTTTTTTATGTTTTAACGTATTTTTAAAAGCAACGTAAAATTTTAGTTATTAAGGGGGCCTTTTCTTACGTTACGCAAAATGCACTTTTGTCCTACTGTGTCTCTTAATTTTAATTTAATATTCTAAAAGAGCAAGTATGAAAACACCCCCTTAAGGACTAAAATCGTATGATGTTTTTAAGAATGCGTTAAAACATAGTAAGACGCGATAATTTTTTTAGTTTACGTACATCGTACATACCTCCAGTAATTCATTCAAAACGGCTACTACGTATATCGAGTTTTCTTCCGGCGGCTGTATACATCTGACCTGCTGATGTAAAAAATGGTTTTGTTTTTTAATGGTGTGTTCGTATTATTTTTTTACTTAATCCATAATACTATCTTGCAAAAGGAGATGATTTTAGAACCATTCTAAGATTTTTTGGCTAGTTTGTTTGAATTTATTATTTGATTATTGGACGTTAGATATAAATGAGCAAAAGACTACTTACAGTTTTCTCTTCGTCTGAATCTGAACCATTTGGGTCTTTGGTTGGTGGAAGGGCCCTGCTCTTTTCAGGATACCATACCCTACCGTGCGTCGGGCATACTCTGACCGTATATGCCATTAGGCAGGGTATAAACTTACCCTCATGGATGCTATAATATATACCATACGTTAATTCTTTTAATTGCAGTCTTGAATATTTTTCTTTGAAGTTTAGAAACAAATGTGAGAAAACGGGATGATTTGATACACAAATTCAAACCCATTTTTGAATAGAAAAAAATAATTTTATAAATTTTGTATCGATGTGCCCCACATGCGGGGCAGTGTGATACATTGCTTAGGGCACATTGATACTGTGATTAACTTGCACATCATAAATGTAATGAATTACTGACATTTTGGAAAATAATAAATGCTTTTGTAATGAGAGAGATTATAAGCAGTTTTAAATTACCTATTTTGAATTTACTAGATCATAAATTTTCCCATTTAACTTTCAGGAATAAAAACATCAAATAATTTAACAAATGGTCATTTTAACAAATCTCTAATTAAGGTAGATGTAATTTTAATAGGATAATTTTTCCCTGAGTCAGTATGTTTGCCTAAATGCATGGTTCTAAACAATGCTAAACAGTGCTTCCAAGTTCTTGATTTGATAATGTGTTAATAAACAACTGCTTTCAGTATAGATAATTACTTTGAAGTAATATTAGTTCATAAAAGATGTATCTCTATATTCAAGAATATTTAATGTTTTTATTTATAATTTTTGATATTTTTGGAAGTTTAGAATACCTGAGGCTAAGAGATAGACTACTGACACATGTTTTTTTTTTTTTTAATTTAGAAATACACATAGCTTGCAGTTCTTGTCAATCCAAAAACGTGATAAGACCCAAAATTTACAAAATTGGCATTTCAAGTTTTGATGGTTTCTGATAGAGTTAATAGTGTAGATCTCAAAACCGGTTGATGCCACTCTGCAATTGTTGAGGAATTTTTAAAAATTAAAAAATTTTAAAAATGGCCCAAAACAAATTTCAAAAAATCAAATTATAGTAATTGGGACTTATAATACAAGTTTATAGGCTATTTTTCAGTGCTGAATACGAATATTCCAATTAAAATTTAAAAAATTTAAAATTTCAATTTTTAAAAATTATTTGAAAAATTGGATATTCGAAAAAATAAAACACCGCTCAAAACCACAAAATAAATGCAAAAGAAGTAATTCAAACGGTTATCCCTTAGAAATGACTTAAATAATGACATACTAAAATTAAAAGAAAATCAGACAGTAAAAAGTTTTAATTTATTTCAAATTTTCAATTTTTCTGGCCTCAAAAATCGAAATTTTTAAAAATTCTTGTTAAAAACGTTTGAAGCATTTTCCAAGGTCATTTATCCATGGATGTTGTAGTTAGATAGCTATATAACATAAAAAAACCACAATTCATGATTAAATCATTAGTAATTAATTAATTTATTAAAATGAACATTAAAAATACAGGTAAAATCATTCAATCAAATATAACAGAAAATATTTTATTAATATTCAGTGACAAATCATCTAATAAATAATTAAATTAAAAATAGACAAAATTTAATTTAAAAAAATTAAATTTTTAACAAATTAAAAAATTTTAAATTTTTTAAAATTTTTAAAATTCGTTGTATAGGCATGTGATACATGTCTGTAGGCTATATTTTAGTGCTGTTTACGAATATCAGGCTAACTTTTAAATAAAATTTAGAATAAGTGTGGAAAAATTGAAACATTTAAAACAAAAGTATTAAGATAAATGCTTTAATTTTTCCACACTTATTTTAAATTTTATTGAAAAGTTGGCCTGATATTCGTAAACAGCACTAAAATACAGCCCACAGACTTGTATCACATGCCTATACAACGAAATTTAAAATTTTTAAAAAATTTAAAACTTTTAAATTTGTTAAAAATTTAATTTTTTTTAATGAAATTTTGTCTCTTTTTAATTTAATTATTTATTAGATAATTTGTCCCTGAATATTATTAAAATATTTTCTGTTATATATGATTGAATGATTTTACCTGCATTGTTAATGTTCATTTTAATAAATTAATTAATTAACTAATGATTTAATCATCAATTGTGTTTTTTTTATGTTACATAGCTATCTAGCTACAATATCCATGGAAAAATGACCTTGGCAATTGGTTCAAACGTTTTTAACAAGAATTTTTAAAAAGGTCGATTTTTGAGGCCAGAAAAATTGAAAATTTGAAATAAATTAAACTTTTATTGTCCGATTTTCTTTTAATTTTAGTTTGTCATTATTTAAGTAATTTCTAAGGGATAACCGTTTGAATTACTTTTTTTGCATTTATTTTGTGGTTTTGAGCGATGTTTTATTTTTTCGAATATCCAATTTTTCAAATAATTTTTAAAAATTGAAATGTTAAATTTTTTAAATTTTAATTGGAATATTCGTATTCAGCACTGAAAAATAGCCTATAAACATGTATCATAAGTCCCAATTACTATTATTTGATTTTTTGAAATTTGTTTTGGGCCATTTTTAAAATTTTTTAATTTTTAAAAATTCCTCAACAATTGCAGCGTGGCATCAACCGGTTTTGAAATCTACACTATTAACTCTATCAGAAACCATCAAAACATTTAAGCCATACGCGATTTCGAGGTTGACCCCTTTTTTGCCATTTGGCACCCTGACTATACCTCCAAATGATTTTTTAAAAAGCTGCTATGAAATATTCTCCAACATTTATAGAATATAGTTATTTTGGTATGGATCAATGTGCCCACTAATGTATTAAAGTACCCCATCGGTTATCTTAGAACGAAAACCTTTATTTAAAAAAATATACGAAGGTTATTTGAAATTTAAGTATACTCCCTATAGACTAACCAGAATGAACTTTCTTTTGGTATTTACAGATATCTGTATTCAAAGAGGAAAGCGTCAGAAAAGCTTTTACTTCAAAATTTAAGTTTAGAAATTTTTTACGAAAAAATAACAATGGTTTAGTTCATTGAAGGACTAACTGCAAAGCTATACGGTTTCATATGTAATAATTATGCATGTAAACCCAACTTTTAGTAAAAATGCGACCTAAATAACCTTGATAGTTTTTGAGTTAATAAAGGTAGGTGTATCAGTGTGTCCCGTGTATCAAATTGTCCCATTCCCCCCTATATTTATATTTTCCATATGCTTATTGAATGCATCATAAGTTTGTAGTTCCATTTGAAATGTTTTTAGTATTATTTTTACGAGATATTGAATTTCTTGATCAACAGATGTGGTTGGAACTGAATCTTCACCGATAAATCGGAAATTCCCGGCAAAAGAAAGTAAATTCACGAGTAAAAGATAATTTTCGTCCACAACAAAATCTTCAACATTTTCATAAGCATTATAAATTACTGTAAAAGTGATTCTACCAAGAAAAAATATTTTACCCTGCGCTTCCCATAAAGTTTAACTCTTACTGATTTAGAAAGTTCTATAGTGAAATCATATTTCAATGACATTTACGTACTTCTTACTAAACCAAACAAAAAACAGCAGTTAAATCATTACACTTTTATTTAAATTGTTATCAATTGTTTTTTATTAAAAAAATTTTTTTAGAATAAAAATTTATTTAATTAATTTACCTACAAATCGTAGAAACTTGTAGAAATCATTGTGATAAAACTCAAGAACATAAATCCTTAATTTGGTAAAATTTTCTCATACGTTTGTAATTAGTAATATCAATAGTTCCAAATTCTAAATAAAATGAGAATAGTTAATCACTATAAACTATGAATAATTGTAAATTAAAAATAAATTAAAGTAATTCACTTACTGAGTGGAATATGATTAAACTTTGGGGATGGGACGTCCATAAATTTTTTTCTCAACTCCAGTTTTCTGATCTGATCTCAAGATTTGAGATATGTCGAATAATATTGGCACTAAACGTCATTCTGTTTCAAACGTAATTAGTATCCATAGAAACCCCTTTTGATGGAATTTAGAACCCTTAATAGAGCCTTCTTATTAGAAATGAATCTCATTCCTTTTCTTACCAACTTACCTACTTTTTGTTTTTCTGGGACACTTGTGTCATAAGTTCCAGTTTATTCTTATTAAACACCATGCTTTTATGAATTTAATAAAAGAGTATAAAATATTCTATGTGGCTAGTATAATTAATCAAATCACAGGAGAGAGGTAATTAAGAGTTACGATATTTCGCTGAATCATCCGAATAAGAAAGTAGAAGAATTTTTTGTGTTTAATGGTGAACTATGTGTTTTAATTCCTTTAAAATTTCTTTTAAAAAAGACCATAATTAAAATTTTAATTTTTGAAAAAATCATAAAACTTAGTTATTTCTTCATTAAATTTAATTTTACATTGTATAAATTTTGTTTCATTCATAATTCAACTTATTATATTTTGGTAAAGTATGCAAAAAACACAGTTTTACATCCTGACACAAAATGTGAATACGCAAAAGACTTGAATTCTTTTTAAGCAGCTCATCATTATATCTAGGAATTGAATAGGCTACCTACCTATTCAATACCTATTATTATTATAGGGATTTAATAGGAAGAAAAGGAGAATTGAAAATGCTTTTTCTTTTATTTTGAATTTTTTCAAGTAACAATAAAATATACGGTGGGTGAAAAGTGTTAAAAATTAATGCCAATTTTACTAGTGAATTGCTGTTCATTTTAAGAGTTATGTTAAAAGTATAAATTTATTGTAATATTAAACTTAGAATATAACATTTAATTATTATTTGGTTACATAAATTATTTAATACTATTTTTTTCTCTTAAATTTAAACTGAAAAAATTAAAACTTCTCTTAAAATTAACAAAAAAATGGCATCAGTCCAATTATTTAACCATTCCGATGATTTGATTTATTTGTTTGTAAACAAGTTATTTTAATTTTTCTAGTTTTTCTTACCTAAAGTGTTTAAAAAAAGTGTTAAAGTGTTTACCTAGTGTTTTACTACCTAAAGTGTTCCTTCCTTTTCATTAAAAGAGCTTATGCTTCTTGATTGATAATATTCCCATCTATGTTTGTGAATATTTCTATATATTTTTTGGGAACTACCATAAAATTATTATAGATACTTTCAAAAAATTGCAACCCTGAAGTAATGGGGTTTATGGTTCAAACTGTGTGTTACATGAACAGTTAACTTGAGGCAATATCAATTTTAATATGTGGTCTAATTTTTTCTATAATTTATGAAAAACTGTTGAATAGAATCTATATTTTTAATGGAGTAACAAAAAAAATGTTTGAGAATGAGAATTACCTGAACAAAGTATCTTCGACGAATAGAGTAAAAATTTTAAGGTGTCTAGAAGAGAAGAATACACCTAGACAAGAAGCATACGTTATAAAATAAAAGTATCTTGCTTAATTGAAAAACCGATCTAGGAAGTGTCTAACTTCTTTGAAAAGCTTACTTTTATGATTAAAAACTTAAACACGAATAGCTGATGAAGATTGTGTTTTTAATAGCACTCTGCATAACTTCAGTACCGAAAACGTCTACTGCAGAAGGGAGTGTCAACAGCACATATGAAAACTTAGTAAGTCATTCATTTACTTATTCAAAACGTTGTCACAGATATAATAAAAGAAAGCTCTAACGATAAATTATTTTTAATTTCAAATTATTTATATTATTATTATTATTATTATTATTATTATTATTATTCTTATAATGGGGCACATAAATGTATTTCTTTCTTACTTTCCTACTTCTCGTAGTTAATACTTAAAAAGTTTCTCTAACCTCCGATTTTGTTTAGAATTTGTAAAAAAAGTATTGTATTTATGAAGATACAATTCCGTGATTTGTCCCTTTAATAATCTCCAAACATAAAAATAATACTATCGCCAAAAATTGCAGACTAACATATTAAAATATATTGTTCTGTTTAAATTAGCATGCAGCGAGCTTTTGTGTGTGTGGTTTTAGTTTAAATTTGCTGATTCAAATAATACTTTCTTAGTTTTTTAAACTGTTAGATTTTAAAACAAACTTTTACTTTAGGAGGACGACACAGATGTATTCGATGCTCATCAGCTGAAACAGCGCACCACTGATCCCGAATATAAAAAAGCGGCCGTGCAACTGATAGTAGTGACTGTATGTGCTGTTTGGATTATTCTTCTGAACATATTTTTTTGTTTTAAGTACCACAGAGGGAAGATTGCTGTCATGGATATAGAACGGAGACCATCCCACTTTAAGGATGACCTCAGTTCGTGCTCTGAAAATAGGTCCATCATATCATTAGTAAATGCTGATTTCAAGGATAAAGCTGATATCTCCACAGAGGAGCAACATGATTCTATCAGTTCTACAGGGATTCAATCTACCGACAGCGTTTTCCGAACACTTAGAAAGGGGTACAGTCCTTTGAAAGCTCATTCAAGAGGGAAAAGCCGACGTAAAGATGGCTATGTGAGTTTAAGAGCGAATTGTAGTGATGAAGAAGAGGAGTGGTGCTATAATAATGCGTTTTCCTTCAGACCGGTGAAAGAGAATAACGGAAACGATCAAAAATCTTTGAGTGAGGATATGAAACTTGAAAATAAAAGTCCAGTTAGAAACAGAACGCAGAAGACTTTAAGTAGATCTTTAGAAAGTTTTTTTGACTCTCGTCGGACATTGACCAAGCTGTACCCACCAGAAACCTACCGTTCTCTAAATGCATTCCAAACAGATTCTTTGATAGCTAAAGAAGGGTCTTTCGATAAGGACGTCCCAGCTGAGAAAAGTATGCTGGGAAGTAATCAGAGTGCCTTCAAAATTAAATGCAAGTTTGCATGGAAGAGGGTTAAGAAGAAACTCACACCTTCTAGTCACTCCTTTCGTATCAAAAAAGGTTCTTATGAAATGATACCATGTGAAATACAATTAGACAAAGAGAAAGAAAACGATAAAAAAACTTAGATGGAAAAAGGTGACTAAAAGACTGGATATAAAACTAAGTGTAAATATTGTAAATAGAATATCTTATTTTCTATTTTTTGAAGTACTTCTAACCATGTTGTTCATTAAAAAATTTTAATAATTTTTCTTTCAAAGGATTTTTTTTCAACTGATTTAAATCTCTTCTACACCCTATCAGTCGAAACCTATAGAATCATTTTGGCTGTAGTCATCTAGTAATAAAAACATCAAATGAAACTATATTACACTTAATTTCTATAACAGTGATCTTCAAACATTTTGGCTACAGCCAAATACAGCTCTCTTAGTTTGTATTCCAAATGTCTATAATAAAGAAAATAATAATGTTAATAAATATTATTATTATTATTATTACTACTACTACTACAAAACAATGAAAATATCTTAAATAAATATAAATAACTGTGTAATCTTTAAGATTATCAAGAAAAAAATAGATTAAATGTAGGAGAGTCACCCAAAGCGGGTATGTCGCGGTTCAGATCACAGTTCCAACAGTTCAGATCACAGAGGAAAAGCCAAACACAGGGTTCAAAACACTATTTTCAAATCCCATCGCATGATAGAGGACAGCACGCCAAATGTCAATAGCTGTGATTGATAGATGGGTAGGCATTACCATTTTGGTGGTCACCAGCTGTGATTGGACGTGAGTGAACATTCAAAAACGGTCGGGCTATTCACTAATTCACTAATTTCATAGGTTCTTGAATCCATCAGCAAGCGAAGCTTGCTTTGGTCGGGCTATTGGAAGATCAAGCTTTTTTATTTTATCTCTCGTGACGTGACGAAAGAGGCGTGAGTTGCATGAGTTGTGAATGCGATTCCAGCGCCATCAGAACCCCTATCAAAAGGCATGCCCCACGGTTTTTTGATTTTCATTATCGCCTATGGTTCAGATTAGTAGTGGGACCAAAAATTGTTAGCAATAATTATTAATTACTACTCTAGTTTGTAAATATCCTTTAACAACAAAGACAAGATTATATGAATCGGCAGTTTGAAAAAAAAGGAATAATTTTTATAGGGCACTGTCTATTTGGATGGTAAATATACAATAAATATACAAATAAACTCTACTCTTATTTACACGGCAACGGTTCTGATTGGAGCGCCGGGACTTCTATATGTAACCGCGAGACCTACGGCGCATGGGCGAACTGCCGTTTTTGCCGTCCAAATAGACACTTCCTTTTCCATAGACATTTGTAGGACTCTACGTCTACACCTCTGTGGTGGACCCTCTGTTAGGATATTTCTCTGTGGTCTACACGACTCCAAAGGAAACCAAAATCAGTAATTAAAAACGACCCATTTATTTAGAGAACAACGTGAGAAAGACAGAATGACAACTTATTTGCAATAACTACTTGTTTCAGTTTAGTTAAAACCAGCAAAATCACGCAAGTATATTCACAGTCCGTGCGGCACTCTGAAACCTGGCGGACTCGAACACTTGTCCCATTTTTTTTTAGAAAATTTACAAATGTATACAGTGGCGTAGCCAGAAAAAAAATTCGGAGGGGGATATTGATATTTCGGGAGGGGATATGGGGTAGTTTTAGTGGTTTTCTATGGTCAAAAAAAGGAAATTTCCGAGTTCGGGGGGGGGGGATATATCTCCAAATCCCCCCCCCCTCTGACCGCTCCCCTAAATGTATAAATAATGAAATTTGTACTCTGTTTAAATCAGTTTTTATTTAAAATTATATTTTTTTTTCAGATTAAAGAATATCAAGTGAAATAAAATATAGTCAATTGAAAAAAAATCTGAGAAGTTAAAAATTTTATTGAGTTACTTCCTTATAAAAGCAATGGGTAAAAGAACTATTACAGAGCCTTAACAGATTTTATTTGAAATTTAAATTATATTTTTGATTACTTTATGTAGTTTAATGCATAACTGTGAAAAATAGAAATAATCACACGAAAAACTGAAAAATAAAATAAAATCAAATTAGAATCCACTAGTTTACAAGAGTGCTGCACGGTCTTTGAATTGCGTATATTAAAATGAACCGAAAAGCCACAGAGTACGGAAAGCAATGATGTAAAAGGTGAACTGAAATGAAACAATTTGTGAAAAGCTGTATATATAACTGTGTGTGTGCTGCTTGGAAAAATTCCTAACGATCAACGCAGTGCAGTCCAGTCCAGTCCAAATCTTTTTACTTGCTGAGGATAATGGAGTTTCCATCCAATCCAAGGGCTCCAATCCAGTTCCCAAGTGCGTATAGTATAAAATTTATGTATTTATGATCTTTTCTCCAGGGTTCCAATCCAGTTCCCACGTACGTATAGTATAAAGTTTATGTATTTATGATCTTCCCTCTTTACATGTTTCTTGTAGGGGCTCAACGATGGTCTTAGAGTTCTGGCCTGATTACGTTGTTTCTCATTCTTTAATTCTAATTAATCTAGTAAATTGACTTCAAAATAGTGTGGAAGATTTTATGGCTCTCCCAGAAAATTTTTTCAAA
The DNA here is from genome assembly GCA_963680715.1 of Tetragnatha montana. NCBI lineage: Eukaryota > Metazoa > Arthropoda > Arachnida > Araneae > Tetragnathidae > Tetragnatha > Tetragnatha montana. The sequence continues at coordinate 26,318,411 of OY796680.1, forward strand.
GGCTTATTACTACAAGCTTTTAAGATTGATAAATTACGATGGATCTGGTTAAAAATTTACTGAAATTTCAGCTCTTAAGATAGTTCTCGTGTAATAAATGCGTGAATCAAACAATTTCGCTGTTTTCAATCCAATTTTAAAAGGTTGTGTGATAATTTCCACTTGGAATTATGCAATCTACCATGCCAGCTTAATAGCCTCTGGGGGTTACAATTTACGACCTTCCATTCCTGTGGGATTCTGAGTCTTCTAGGTGTGCCCAACCCCTCTTAGAAGATCTGAAACACCCTGTAGAGATACTATATTACAGATAATTAAATTTCCATGCCTTATTAGATAAAATAAACTTTCCCTCTTATGAACTGATAATTTTGTGAGTGTGGATGATTTTAGTCCAAAAAGGTGGTCTGTAAAGGTTCTAATTTTAGGCTTAATGGTTCGCGTACACATTGAGAACCACTGGTCTAGAGCACTACTGAGCTATATACAGTGGCGGATCTAGAGCGTGAGCAAGAGGGAGGGGGGCTAACTTAATCAAATTGAAAATTGTTGTTGAATATGAACTTGTCAGATTAATAATTAATTGATTAATAATTAAGTTCATTAATTAAATTTTTATCAAAATCAATATTAAGTGTGTGTACCGGAAATTTTACGATGATTTGAGTCAGGTACAGTCGACTCAACTGTGTATTCCTAATTGAAGTATTTAAAACTATTTCTAGTATGTATTTTGCAACTAAAACATTCTTAAAGAAAATTATAGAGTGGATCATATAACACTGCTAAATTTATGACTAATTCTGTATGTTCATGTAAATACTTCAAACTGAAAAAACGGAGGTTTTTAGGGAATTTCACCAAAATTCGATAAAATTAAACAATATTTTGATCACATAAAAAGATGCATTTTGCGTTAAATTAAGTAGAAGTGATTCGGGCCAGTCAATTTTGATAACATTATCAGATTTGGTAACATTGACCTTGAGTGATCACATTAGAACATTAAACTGTAGGAAAAAAATTATTTTTCCATTGGCACTTTCATTTTTATTCTCTTTTTGAAAGGTTAAATAGAGATGCGATATGTACACACAGGGCTTCAAAAGCAGACTATCTGGAGAGATTTTGTCCCAAATATTTTTCTGAATCCTCTTTCTCGATTATATTACAGGGTAAATGTGAACATTCGTGCACTTCTTCCTCCAGATAATGTTTGAAATTTGACCCAAACAGTAGTTTTGACTCATTTTTGGTTATTTGGAAGCTTTCTTTTCAATATGGCATCCGAAAAGAATGATTTCTTTTACTTTTTTTCCAGGGAAAAAAGGATATAAATAGTTATGAGAATTTCACAAGAGGGGCGGTTTGAATCCCTCTGAAAATGTCAGAAAATTAACACTTTCTTTTTAAAGATTTAAATATCATGAAAAAATATACTAATAAACTTTTAACAACTTTTTAAAATATTACCTTAGTTTGGGTTTTGCTTGTTGGAGCGGTTTATTAAGCTTCCCCTATTGACTAGTCTGTGTATTTTGCCCGATTTAACTCATCCAAGCAGCAAAGAACTACTTCAACTCCTGCTGTAGGTTTAGTTTTGTTTGAGAAACAAAAGAAATGGCATGACGCTCGAAATCGAAAAAGTTGTTCAGTGGTTGCGAGTGCGGTTTATAGAGCATCTATAAAACTTTTCCCTTTTTTTTCTTTTGAATAGCTAGAGTTTATACTATTTATAGTTCGGTAAGTGTGATCTGTTATTGGGTTGAGGGCTTTTAACTTTAGAAAAAAGGTTTCATCTTTCAATTTTAGTTTTGTTCACACGGAAAGGTTAATTTATAAAAAAAATGCAAAATGTAGTACTTATAGATTAGCAAGAAATATACACTCAAAAAATTAACCACTAAATGTGAGCCAACAGATCTTTATTACCCAAGCCTCAGTATTTTGGATATAAAGTAGATAGTTATACTGAAATGTCAACAGAAAGCTTATTTCTCATGTTGACAGTAAGTATCAAAAAGTGGTGTCCATTCAGAGACTGTTTGAAATTTTGAGAACAGTGTGCATCTTGCTGAGGCGCTAAATCTGGCGACCCCGCCAGAGGATCGTGCTTTCATTTTCTCTTTTATTAGTTTCAGATTCATCTGTTTAAGTGCTTGTTGTGACTATAGTAAACTATATTACTAGACTTCAGCATTATATTTGACCCAGGGGAAACAAAACAAAAAAGCAGTGTCTGAATTTTGAGTGAAATTAAGAACAATTAATATTAATTAGTTTGTTAAACCCATGTATCGATAGTATATCGTCGGCACAATGACAAAGGCGCTGTCAAAATAGCTAAATGCAAGTTACTTAAACGGACGCCTTATAACCAACTCACTCAAATGAATTAAAATTCTACAGATGAATGAATATAATTTAATTATTAACTGAAGTTTTTGCGTCGAAAAGGGAAAATACAAACTCTTGTTTCTAAACATCACAAAACAAAAAAATTACAAATCGTTACTTCTTTTGGAATAATCTAAAATCATTATTTCCAAAGATATTTTCAACAATGCCAAAATATAAAAAGTAAAAGATAATAAATAGTTAAAGCTAATCTTAAACACTAGTTCGGTCCACTAGTTTCACATACTCCCACCTTGCAAAGTGATCCCTACAAATAGCACTTTGCAACATAAATTTAGCCTTACTCAATTTCCAAAACTAATGTTACCTTTGACACTGCATGAAAATTACACAAGTTAACAGTTATTAAAAAAATCTTAAATTTAGAGCACACTAATATAAAGTTTATAAGTCCAAACGCTGTGGAATTTTCCTGGTTCTTCCAAATCTGCTCTTGGTAAGTAAGCTACCTTCAGTATCAGGGAACTGAGCAGAATCGGGAATATTATCAACCTTTAAGTCCTTTTTGCTTGAAGTAGCTTTCAGAACATCAACCTCACACTTTGCTGATACTTCTAAAGGATAAAGTCTTTGGAGTGGGCGGATTCTTTCACCTTGGGAAGTTCTTAATTTTGCAACTCTAGGAATATTGTCCTTTCCAGGATAGAGTTCCAAAATGATTCCAAGAGGCCAATCTATGCGTCGTACATTGTCATGCCCAATTAGAACAATATCACCTACGCGAATAACATCATTCCTTCTCATTCCCTTGTGAACTAGTAGTGCAAGATACTCATTTCTAAATCTTTGTCTGAGGTTCTCACGTAATTTTTGTAAATATTTCACACGGTTTATCATAGAAGATCGATCCACACAGTCAAGATCAGGAATTTCGCTGCTACCTTCACCATGAATAAACATCGCTGGAGTAAGAGGTACTAACTCAGAGGGATCTTCATGGAGGTATGTCAGCGGTCTGGTATTTATAACTGATTCACAGTCACACAAGATCGTATTTAGTTCTTCGTAATCCACTACCGCTTTTCCTAGAATGCGACGTAGAAGCTTCTTCAGCATACCCACCATCCGCTCCCACCAACCTCCCCACCATGCCGCTGTGGGTGGAATAAATTTCCAAGTGATTTTCTGAGCGGTTGAGTATATGACAATCTCGTCCCAATCGATGTCCTTTAACACGTTGTTTGCTCCCACAAAATTCTTCCCGTTATCAGAATAAAGAACCGAGATCCTGCCTCTTCTCGCTATAAATCGCCGCAATGCTTGCATGAAAGCTTCAGTAGTGAGTGACTGTACTAATTCGAAATGAACTGCTCGGTAGACAGCACATGTAAATAAAACGATCCAAGCTTTTCCTTTCGATTTTAGATACAAAGGACCGGCATAATCCACCCCAGAGACTTGAAACACTTCCGTCTGAGTAACTCTTTCTTTAGGCAGGGGCGCAAATGGAACTTCCACGGATCTTGATTGGTGCCGCTTACACTTCACACATTCAGACAGAACTTGTCTAACTAATTTTTTAGATTTAAGAATCCAATATCGCTCTCTTAGCCTGGAGCGCAAGATAGAAAGTCCGGCATGCTTTGCCTTTATATGCTCTTCCCGGATTAACTCTAACACGATATTGTTAGCAGGTAAAAGAATTGGAAATCGGAAATCTTCATTTTCATCACTATATACAAGCTTGGTTTTTATTCTCAGCAGTCCTTCTTCATCTATAAAGGCTTGCATTTTAGTAAGAAATTTCTCGTCTTGAAAGAATGCTAATTGTATGGATTTAAAAATCAATATTTCTGCCCTTTCGAATTCACTATAGATCAAATTTCCTGCCAACTTATTTTGATGTGAAATATTGTGTATGAAGCGTAAGATCCAAGCTACTACTCTAATGTTTCTACTGTACGTGGAAAAGTACTCACCCCATATTCCTGTCATTTCAATATTGACCAAAGATGACACAACCTGTCTTCTTTTTTCTTTGATAACTTCTTCTTCATTGACGTCATTTCCATCCTCAACAACCGGCCATTCCCCAGGTGAAAGATAAAGCCAACTGGGACCCTCCCACCATTTTGAGTTGCAGAGTTGCTGCGCTGAACAACCTCTACTTGGTACGTCTGCTGGATTCAAAGATCCTGGTAAGTGTCGCCAGGCTTTCACCGGGGTCAGTTTCCTAATTTCTTGCACACGATTTTGGACAAATACACCCCAAGCGTCTTCTCTTCTTAGCCAAGCTAATACTGTAGTGGAGTCAGTCCAAAAATAGATGTGGTCTGTTGGAAACTGCTTTAGGACATCGGAAGATAGACGAGCTGAAATAGTGGCGCCAAGAAGTTCCAATCTAGCAATCGTTGTTTCCTTTTTCCCACAAGGAGCAATTCTATTTTTACTTTGTACCAGGTGAACTTGGACAGTACTTTCATCATCCACTCGCAAGAAAACTACAGTGGAATAGGCAACCTTGCTCGCATCACTAAAGAAATGTAACGAGATGTGCTTGAGTCCTTTGTCACAATTCAACCACCTAGGCACTTTCACATGCTTCAGACATTCGAGCTGCCTTATCCACTTTAAAAAATCTTCACGCGTTTTTACATCAACTTCATCATCCCAACCAATTTTGGTTTTCCACAAATTTTGTAACCAAAGTTTTGGCCGTAGTGATACTGGACTAGTTATCCCCATAGGATCAAAAACTCTGTGTGAAGCAGCTAGAATGACTCTTTTGGTGATTATGTCATTGGTCGCTTCTTTTAGATTGGGAATGTTCACTGAAAGAGTATCCGAATGCCTATCCCAATTCATTCCCAGAATGTTGGTTTGACTAGTAATGGATTCCGCTGGGTCGGTGTACTCCCACCCTCGCAAATCAAATTTCCTCTCAGCCAGAACTTCAGTGGCAACTTTAATAAAGTCTTCCAATTCCGACTTCGTTTTTACACTGGTGAGGCAATTATCTACATAGAAGCTGCTCATTAGTTCTTGCAGAATCTCTTTAGGATATTTTTCGTTTCCTACCATGGCCTCCTGCAATTTTTCTTCGAAATGGTATTGGATAGTTGCTCCAAGTAAAAAGGGGCTACACGAGACGCCAAACACAACTCTTTGATGACGATAATGTTTGAGTTGTCCATCTTCACTATACCACAAAAAACGCAGAAAATTTCTATCACTTTTATAGAGACTTATTTGCAAAAAAGCTTTGCGTATATCGGCGGTCACACCATATTTATACCGTCGAAATCTGTTTATTATCGAAGGGATCACTTCTATCAAATTAAATCCTTTCTCCACACAATCATTTAAACTAGGAGCTCCCTTTTGTTTTGAAGAAGCATTGAACACAGGCCTAATTTTAGTCGTGCTGTTCTCCTTAACCACGTGTCGATGAGGCAAGTAATGACAAGCCGCCCTCAGATCTTCTTTTGGAACCTCCTCGATAATTCCCTCTTTTTCCCATTCTTTGAACACTTCTCCGTAGGCATCATACAGTTGGTCGCTCTTTAGCTTACGGGCTGTCGTTTCTAACCTCTTTAAGGCCAAATCGAAATTATCTGGTAAAGGCAAATGCCCATTAAGCCATGGGAGACTTACCATGAATCGGCCGTCTTCTTGGATTTTGACAGTATTTAAGAAGTGTTCCATTGAGGCTTCGTGGAGTTCCTCTTTTGTTTTTTGTTCTGAAGGATCCTCTATTCCCAAGGAATCTAATCTCCACATTTCAGAAATATCCATTTCTTTCACTAAAAGAGAAGTAACCAACATAGCATTGCTCGAACGTAAATTACATTCCGGTACTCTCCCTGTTAAGGTCCATCCCAGTAGTGTCTCTATAGCTACAAGCCCACAGTCTAAAACTTTCCGTTGACCAGTCATCAGTTTTCCTATAACATCAGCTCCGAGGAGTACTTGAACCGGTTGCGGCTGATTTCCGATGTCTGAGAGCGTTATATTCATTTCTTGTAGCTCTTTTAACCAGGAACCAGGACTAACAGGTGTAATATTCTCGCATATAGAAAACTGATCCAACGCTTCCATATTACAGGTCAAATTGGTTTTTGGATTTCTTAACCTGATTCTATAACAAGTGTGTTCATACTTATCCGATTTTTGTCCACCAAACAAAGAGTGTATAAGGGTTTCCTTTCTCAGGGGAGCATATCCCATTTCTTCAACTAATTTCTTTAAGACATATGTCTTTTGAGACCCAGAATCTAACACGGCTCTCACAAGAACCTCCTTACCATCAGCTATCAGTTTTACTTTCAAAGTTTGAAGAAATACCTTGGGACCATAGGTGATGTTAGACATACTGATTTCAGAACTTTCAGATTTTTTAATAGTCTTATCTGGCTCATTATTTCTGGTAGCTAGACTTTCACACATGAGTGGCACATGCCTTTTGCTACACACTACACATTTCACAAAAACCTTGCACTTACGGACTGGATGTCCTGGCATTAAACATGCAAAGCAGCACTGCTTTTCTCTTACAATGCTCTGTCTTTCCGCTAAACTCATCTTTTGAGCTGCAAAACAGTCTGCACTTGAATGTTTACCAGTACAAAAAACACAACTTTTCTTCGTATCTTTTAAATCGGTAGTCAATAAATTTGCGGCTGTAGGCACTTTCCTGACGGCTAAATCTCTGTCCTTTCTTTTAAAGGATAGTGGCTTTTCATTTGCACCTAAGCCAAAACCAGCCATGGCCAAATTTATCCTCTCTTCACCCTCAACTTCGGTCCTGAGGAAATTCATTAACTTCTTAAGACGCTCTTGAGAATCCATAGTCGAAGAGGAAGCATTACTTCTATTCCAGGCCTTCAAAAACTGGACTGGGAAACATGACTCTACCATAGGATACAATATAGCAGCGCATCTGTCTGTGGTAACTTTCAAAGTATCTAGATTCCTCAAATGCGACTCTAATTTATCGTAAAGAGACGTCAAGCATACGTTATCTCTCACTTGAGCAGAGAGTATTAACTTCAGTAGCTCTCTAACGTACATTTCCACTAAAAGATCATCTTTCCCAAATCTTGTTCTTAAACTGTCTACGGCCTTTTCATAATTTTCACCAGTTGGAGGAAAACTTTCAACAACTTCTCTAGCTCTCGATCCCTTCACCGTAGCCTGTATTAAGTATTGAAACTTGTCTTCGTTTGCAATATCATCATCATCATGTATGCTCTTAAATTGACTCCAAAATGGCAGCCAATCTTTCAAATCATCACTAAACTGACGAAACTCGAGTTTGGGTAGAGTGAACTTTCTTTTATTTTCCCCAGATGGGCTAGGAAGAGTAGAATTCAACTCACCCCTTGAGGCTTGTACTTTAGCCAACTCAAGCTCGTGATTCATTCGTGCTTTCTCTAGCTCCAATTGTTGTTCTCTTTCTGCTTCTTTTTGTTCTCTTTCAACTTTGCGTTCTTCCTCCTTGTTTTCTCTTTCAATCCGAGTTTCTCTAATAGTAACAAGTAACTCTTTTATAAAGTCAGCTTCATCTGTGTAATTGTCGATAGCTTGAATGGCTCTTTTTATCTCAATGACTGTGGTCGAAGCATCCACCAAGATACCAAGTTCTTCTGCCAACTTTAATAAATCTATTTTAAGAGCCTTTCCCCAAAACGCCATCTTCAAAACTTCCAAATCAAAAGGTATATCTCACCACAAAGATCCTGTCGCGGACGCCAAAATGTCAAAATAGCTAAATGCAAGTTACTTAAACGGACGCCTTATAACCAACTCACTCAAATGAATTAAAATTCTACAGATGAATGAATATAATTTAATTATTAACTGAAGTTTTTGCGTCGAAAAGGGAAAATACAAACTCTTGTTTCTAAACATCACAAAACAAAAAAATTACAAATCGTTACTTCTTTTGGAATAATCTAAAATCATTATTTCCAAAGATATTTTCAACAATGCCAAAATATAAAAAGTAAAAGATAATAAATAGTTAAAGCTAATCTTAAACACTAGTTCGGTCCACTAGTTTCACAGGCGCGAATCTGCAAATTTGTTTACATCGGGATTAAATGATATTTCAAATAACCATACTCCAGTCTATCATAGGAAAAAATGACATCCCAAAATATCCATGGGAACAGCAAAATATTTGAGGTCCTGAAACACGAAACTGCTAAGTTTACAATATCTTGCAATGACAAAAACGCGAATCTCAGATTCGTGGTTTTGTTGTTGCAAGAATTTGGAAAAGGAGCAGATTCGTCTGTGTGCCGTTGCCGTAGTTCAATCAGATTCGCGTTTGTTTTCGTCTCGATCGCAGCGGTGGAATCTGACTCATTTTCATTTTATTCATTTCAAAGCCATCTTGGTTTCACCTTCGCTAGTGTTCCCACTTTTTACCGTGATTTATTTATTATCGGTGTCCTTTTGGGATCTTGGCTTTCTTCCGACCTTGGCTTTCTTCTTAAACTTTGACCTACAAGCAGTCCTATGTACACCAAAGGGACCTGCAGGCCAAATATTCTATCTGAGGAAGCTTGCAGTTTACAATTTTACAATTTTTGATCTAAGGTCCCACGATGGGCATTGCTTTTTATGGGACGAGACTCAGGGGAACAGAGGAGCAAATGAGATTGCAACTTGTATTTTCAAGTACGTAACTACCATACTGGAAAATTCTCCTCAGTTGAAGGACCTGAGAATGATGTCGGACTCTTGTGGGGGCCAAAATAAGAATTCCATCGTGGCAGCCATGTGTCTCTACTTGCTAAAAACAACTGTTTTGGAGAGCGTCCGTTTGTCATTTTTTGAACCTGGCCATTCCGAAATGGAATGCGATTCAATTCATTCAAAAATTGAACGCAAGTCCAAAAATGTACCGGTTTATTCTCTCGAAGGCTGGGCTCAGATCATTCGGTGCGCAAGAGTAAACCCCAGACCATTCGTAGTAACTCAGCTGAAGCACCCAGATTTCAAAAATTTTGCGTCTCACTCTGAACCCTAGAAAAAAATTGTCCCTTGGAAGAAAATTTGCTCCATTTTGCTCACCAAAACAGAAGATGGTTCCGCGGAAATAAAATATAAATAAAAATACGAAGATGAGTACATAACAGCTCAACCGTCGGGGAAAAAAACGCGAGGTCGACCGAAGAACTTCAACACCAACTTCACTGTACAAAAGGCGTACCCCAATTCTCTAAAAATTTCAACCGCCAAGTACAATGATTTAAAAAAAAATGTGCACAGATTTGACAATACCTTCAGAATACCATGAGTTCTACTTGGGGTTGAAACACGGAAATGATCTAGCGGACAGACACCCACTTTCCCACCATGATGACAGCACCAGCTGCACTACTTCCGACGAAGAATAACTGATTTTCTATCTTAATCTTCTTGTTTTTGTGAACCAAGTTTTAAATTCACAACCAGAAAATGTTTTTTTCACAAAATTTAATCAAGATTTTATTTTCGTATAATTTTTGTAACTACAAAATTTTCAAATTTGATTTTGTCCATTAAAGATTTTTTTCTAATAAAATTGAATGAATTTTACTCAATACCAATAATTAATGACAGCTGTGACTTGTATAGATGATTATTGCATCATTGTTTAGATGTCAACATCCCTGGTAGAATTATTATTCTAAATCATTTGGAAAACATTCGGAAATAAAAGAGTTGATTCACGAATCTGAAGTAAACAAAAGATTTTACCACGACAAAGCGCACGAATCTGCTTCCGAGCAGCCCCCTGATATTTTTTCGCCCAAAAAACTGGTACACATCGTTAGTCTACTTCAGTGTGAATGAAAAACTGCGATAAGTATCCTAGATACGCATTTACTGATTTATAGCAGTCACCTGAACTTCAAACATAAATATCTCGAAACTTGAATTTTGCAGATTCGTGCCTTTGTCATTGTGCCGACGATATAGTCTTTTTATAATGATTTACGCACTGAAACTCTTATTAATCAAACATGGTTTCTGTTTACTCAGTTTTTCTTCTGCACAGGGGAGCAGAAAGTGTTTCAAGATCCAATATTTTACTAGAATACAATTAGTTTTGTCCAAAATTTCCCCAAAAATGTCTCCATAAATTATCATCTAAATTTCCCCTTCATTTCTGTTTATGCTATGCTACTAAAATGTAACAAAATGTAGTTTTCTTTATTAATAAGCTTTTCTAAGATTTGATAATTACCAAAATGTCCATAAACATTAAATTTTTTGACTTTATACCTTGTTTTAATCTTTCTCGTATACATGTCACCTTGGCTCAAAAATATCTAGTCTTAAAATATGAATAGTAAACCCTCAAATTTGAGCTGGAGTCAAACTTTCCTCTTTAGCTAAACTTTAGTCAAAAACATTAATGTGGATTATAAAAGGTTTTTAGTGATTTGGTGAAAATTACTGATCCTGTCATGGATGCGTTGTGCAAGGGAAAGCCAACTTTCTGGTTCACCAAGGAAACTTTTGAATGAATCGAGGTAGTTTTCTGCTCTAGTACATCCGTAATTCCTTCCTAATTTCCATAGAATTTGGAGGGTATGATTAAGAGAATATAGCTTCCTATATAGAAATTTCGGTACAATTCCGTTAGAGTCCCCGCTAAATATCGCCAATATCCAAATCGCTAAATATATCCAAATATCAAAAAAAAATTTCTGACTTTTATTAATAAACTGAATAGTTATTGATGTAAATAAACATTTTAATTCAGGAGTTTGAAATTATTTATGAATAATTCTACTTTTTGTTGTCTAAAAGAACCAGGCGATATTTAGCGGGGACTCTAACGGAATTGAACCGAAATTTCTTTCAAAAATTTAATCTGTGAAGTTACCTTTTTACTAAAACTGAATTTGTGAAAGTACCTATTTATCATTTGGTGAAATTGTGAAGGTACTGCAAAACGGTAGTAAAATTGCCTTGCACAGACCACTGAATTTTAATTGTAAAACATAGCGTCGTATCCAAGTAGGGAGGTTTTAAGGGTTAACATTTCATATTCGTAGACCATAACCAACTGGCGACAGTTTTTTTGACTTGGTAATTATTTCTGGATTCTGGCGACTTGGTAAGCTCCTAGTTTCAAAATACAGAATCTCTGACCTTTTAACAATGGTCTCTGATAATGGAAAAATCCCACTCCAGTATGGCAGTATGGAGATTAAACCACTCCTGAAAATTTGATTTAAATTTTTACTGTTTTCCCTGAAAATTTTGAAATCTATAATGGGGCCTTTCACTAAGTTTTCAATGCAGAAAGAGGTTTTCAACAAAAATGCTTGTTTCTAGCAATTATAAAACAGAAGATTTAGATAAAAAATGAGTTTTTTTATTTGATAAAACTTTATTGGTTAATTGGTTGTATCTTTTATTATGTAGAACTTTTTTTAGAACATGCAGATCTCAAAATGACTGATATTCCTGTACCATTACAGAAAATAAATTCTTTTTTAAAATTAATAATTATATAATTCCATTATATTTGGGAATTTAATTAAACTTTGAAAGAAGTTTTTAATAAAACTTCCCCAATAATATGTTGAAAGTAGTGAAGTAATGCAAATAAAATATTGAGGTTTCTAAAGAGAATTTAGATTTTCTGTACTAGTAGAGGAATGTAAATGTCATTTTGATCTACACATCCTAAAATAATGTTCTACCTAAAAAAACCTTTACTAGTTATATTTTTATATTTAAATAAATACAAGTTGTTTTTTAGATAAATTTTGGGTTTCATAAGCTTGAAACGAGCATTTTTTGAAAAGCACTTCTTACATTGAAAGTATGGCGGAAGGCCTCATTGGTCATTTCACTGACCTTTATAATTTAAAATATAAATTTAACACCGATTTACATCATTTTAGGGAGTTCCTACAAAGATATTCAGAATTTAGTTCCTTTTTTGTTCACTGTAGTGTGTAAAAAGCTTTGGTGAGCGCAACGTCCTTAAATAGTACTTCTTACTTTTAAATTATTAGCACGGGTACAGTTAATAAATGCAATTAAATATAATCCGTATAAATACGTCCTAAGTAACACATTTAAACCAGTTTTACCACAGTATAATTCATAAAATAAATTTCAAAAATTCTGAAAATTGGTAATTTTTTTCACTTTTTTCAAACTTTGGGACTACAGGCAAACCCAAGAGTTGACTTAGGACTAAAAATTCACACACTTATCTTTTTACTACCAAATAGAATAGGGAAAAGCCCTGGGAGTGTGGGGTGGTTTTTTTTGAGACAACCTGATGGTTCCCTTACTTCCATGTTTTGTTTCCAAATAAAAGTTTTTCCAAGACTTTTGAAAATCCCTGTAACATGTAATTGTATTGAAAGATAAACAAAAAAATTATTTATTTACAGTATTCAAAACAGAAATGAGTAGTGTTCGACACTAGTTAACTAGAACTAGTTACAACTAGTAGTTAACTACTGATCAACTAGTAGCTAACTACTTTTAGTTTAAAGTAGTTCAACTATTAGTTTAACTACTTTTTTAACTAACTACTAGTTAAAACTACTTTCAAATTTTCAACTACTTCAAAAAAAATTTTATTTAAAATTTAAAGAGATATTTAAAATACCATAACCAGAAATAAAGACCATTTTTGCACTAAGTATAAACTTTTTTTGTGATATAGATTAGAAAGATGTATTAGAATTTTGCCAAAAAGTAGGTTATGATATTAAATAGACTAGTGAACTGGTATATAAGTTAACTACTTTGGGAAATATTCAACTACTAGTTGCAACGAGTCCCAGGAAAAAATAGTTAACTACTAACTAGTTACAACTACAATTTCCCGGACTAGTTAGTAGTTAACTATTTTTTGCCCACTAGTTGCCGAACACTAGAAATGAGTAATAGCTTAATTTTCTAATCAGTGTTACTTTATTTCTAGGGACTAGAATGCCTCCCCCTGGTGAAAGGCTTACTCAATTGGAGCTTCTTGAAAAAGATCTTGCAACTGCTTTGCATGCTGCAAGTAAGTTTTTAAAACCAAGAGTCTTCAAGTTTGTAATACTTACCTGCGTAAATTCATGGACCAACTTGTCAATCCTAAAAGTAGTCCATAGTAGCTTTTAGTGGTTCTAGGTCATCTAATTAATATTATAAGTGGTTCATATGAGCCGAACCAAGTGCGTAAAATACAAATTTTAACCAGTTTTTATCGTCCACTTGCCCTATAGGGAAAGTGATACTACACAAGGCAAAATTCTCGTCTAGTCTTTATACTGGTTTTTCAGAGTTACTCTTAATACCTTTTGCACCCAATGATCATGTTAATCTTACTCATTTCTTCCCACATCAAATGAACCGCCTCTATCAGCCAACCCTTGTAGTGTTTTAAAGTTATTTTTACCCAACCAATACCCATAGGAATCAGAGTATAAAAAATTAAAGTGAATTAAATTTAAAAAACTTGATTCTGTAATTTTGGCAGGTAAACTGTACCAGTGTATAATCGGCAAATATTTTTTTAAACAGTTTTTTAAAATTTCAGCGAAATTTAAATGTGATGTTTTTAAATAAAGATCTTCAGCGGGCACCAAATTACAAATTTTTTTTATTTTACAAATTTTGATGCATCTGAACTTTTTCTAGGTCAAGCTATTGGTGAGTTATCAAAGGAAAAACCAAGTGTGAAGCAAGCTGAGACTTTCAGCCAAACCTTTCTCAAAACGCTAGAGAATGTGGAGAATGGTTTATCTAAGAATATCACTTATCTCACGCAAGTTTCAACTGGTAAGTTCTCTGTTACTTGAAGTTACTAGTTTTTAAGAGATGTACTTTGCTTAACAACTCGGGTTAATCTTTGCCATGGATAAAAGTTTTGTTGTAGAAATTCAAATCTGGCCTATCAATTGAGGGTAATTTGGAAAAAATTTGGGACTGTTTTGTAGCCTCTTCAAAAATTTTAAATTCATATAAATGGCAACTTTCTGACACAGTGAAAAAGCTTTAAAAAGAAAATAGAGCCTCATAATAGTATGCCAAATAACTTTATTTATGAAAAAATGTAGAATTTCTCTTTATGAGGTAGCTTTTATCAAATGGATCTGAAAATTTTACTTTTAAAGGAAGTTTTAGTTTTTCAGTTACAATTTCTGGATAATCTACTATTCCAGCTGTGGACTTAAATAATAGGTACTTATGTATTATTCTGTCGACCATGCTGCTGAATCCAAAGAGCATTACTAAATTTCATAGTGCTACTGAATCTGACGGTTGCTGAACGGTTGACGGGATAATACATAAGAGAAGTAAATTTTACTGTTGTAGCTTATGTGTATTAATCTATCAACTCTAATTTTGTTAAGAATAATTTGAAGAATCAAATTTTTTAACTTAACTCTCCTAGGAAATCGTTTGCATTGTCTGGCATAAATTAATTTATAAATAAATTTATAAAATAAATGAAAATTGGATACATTTAAAATTTTCAAGTACTATGGTTAGTGTTATTTTGTGTTAGAACTTCATTTAATGAACTATAAATGTTTTTGCAGGCCAAGCTCATGAAGGATCCAGTTATGCATCTCAGAAAATGATGCAGATGGCATGGCATAGGTTGAAACACTCTCAATCTAGGCTTACTGAACTGGACAGGCTTAAGAACCAACATATCCAAGAGAATAATGCTTTGGTGGGAGCCCCAGTTAAAAGAAATCCTGAAACCTCCTAATTTTCAAGTATGATGCGTAAATTTATATTTTGTTTACAAAAATGTCATACAAGATATCATTACTTGAATGAACACTTCTATAAGGTGTTTCAGAACTAAATGTAAAAGATGATAGGGTGGTTTGAGTGGTCCTAGATAAGCATATTTAAAATAGAAAGGTCGAAGTGAAGATGCATCCTTAAAGGGCTAGGATCAAGGTTGTTTTGTTTTAAGCTTATTTTAAATGTGTTTAAAATAAAGAAAAACACTGTCCAGAACATGTATTTTTAGCACAATTCTTTCTTCCAACAATACAGTGATAGTATCGAACTATTTATTTCCACTGCATTATTTAATTATTTGGGGGAAATAATTTAATAAAAAAACATATAAACTTATTTAAAATCTTATCTTTATACCTAATCAAGTGAAGTAACCTTTTCCTTATATTTGATTTTAATATTTTATTTGTGTAAAGAAAGCTAAAGTGAAGAAAGTTAATTATCTGTTTTAAAGAAATCAAATTCAAATACACAAATTTGATATGTAAATTCAATTTCAAAGAATCTGAATTTGTATATTAAGACATAATTAAATATTCACTTAAATATAGCTGTTGTGATGTAATATATGTTAACTGTTATTGTTTTAATCTTAATTAGAAATTATAGCTTTGTTAATGTAATATAATTTCTTAATCTTTTTTAGCATTTCTGTGTAAAGTATAAAAAATAGTAAAACCCACATTGTAAACAAAAAGAAAGTTTAAAACAAAAAAACCTTGTGTTGGGGGTACGTAGTATGGGGGGTATTGGCATTACAAAGAGCTATTTTCTCGAAGCCTGGTTAACTAAACTTGACATTTGAGCAGGGTTGTTAGTTTTAAATCTCTTGATTTTTTAATAAAATCATGTGGTTGAGATCAATAATGTCAATATGCCATAATTTAAAATAGTCAACAAAGTACTATGCTTTTAAAGGGCCTTCAAGATTATTTGCATTATAGTAATTTGTTAAACTCTGCTAGATATGTAATAGAGATAGAAAGGTTAAAGATTGTCTACAAATTGCCTGTGTGCAGTTTCAATAAGTTTTAATACCATATTGATTGACCCTTAATGGTGAAAAGGGACAAATAGCTGGGTTTGGAATCAATATTTATGATAAAAGAAACAAGAATTAAAATCCTATAAAAATTTTACTTGCTGTGAATTGTTTAAAAATGAGATGTTTTATCAAAAGCTTATTTTTACCTAAGTTTCCAATCCACTTTTATTTTTTTGCTTGACTATCAATATTTAGATTTTTAATTTTAATTTTTATCTCTCACTAACCATTATTTTAAAGAAATGAATTTATATTTTGAGTAAAATTAAACAGATTAAATTAATTGATTTAAATTTTTTATGCAAAAATCATGCATGATTTTTTTCAGTAATGTATCCTTATAATGATTGTCTTAATTTTAAAAATACTAATTATTGATTTCAAAGTTTGGTTAAAAGTTACTGAAAGAACTTTATATGTATTAATTTTGATGCATTGGGAACAAAAATAACTTGGGTACAATAAATAATTATGAAAATTTTAAAGCCATGGGGGTGTTTGATGCACCCTAGTATATACATTAGGGTTGGACGAAAATACTTTTTCATATATTCCCCAAAAACACAATGAGAAAAAGGTGCTAAATGGTATAAACTAAACATGTGGAAAACATTAAATTACAGTAACTCTAACCGCCTCCGGATTGACTTCAAATTTCAAGCAATTTAGTAATTCCATATAAAAATGGATAAATGAAAACCGGGCATTTACCTTGATTGCACGAGTCTGTCGTGAATGTAAATGTGTAGTGGTATAAAAATATCATTGAAGAGTATAAAATGATTAAAAATGAACACACACATAGGGGAAATACTTGAGCTGTACAATATCTTTTGAAATATCTGAAATAGAACATGCAATCAAAGATTTCTTGCTTGATTCATAAAGATGTGCTAAGTCTTCTTGATGGTTGAATTGGATGGTAAAAACATTAAATTTATTAAAAATGGATGAGTCAGAAAGGTGGAATCTGTTATGGCAATGTTTAATCTCCCATAGAAAATATCAATAATAGTTTATACATTGGGGTTTTCCCTTGAAATTTCAGTGGCATATAAGGGGCGGTTCACCACAAGTGTCCCCAAAAGAGTCCCTAATGTGTCCAAAAATAAATTAAAATCCCTTTTTAAGAGTCAAATTTTTTTCTTAAGGAAAGTGGTAGATCCCAGTTTTCAGCTTAGAGCTCAGTATTGTTTTCAAAATTTTGAAATAAGCTATAGTAATTTTCAAAACATACTTGTAATTATTTTAAACACCTGACCTGACCGAAAGGTATGTACATGAAAGGGAATGCTAAGAAACTATTCTGGGTTAATCCTCCCTCCATAGAAGTATAATCTTGGGTGTGGCTTTCGGGCCATTGCTATTGTATTGCCTTTTTTAGAAGTTATTTTTGTACTAATAATGCATAAATATTTGACTATTATGATGAAATTGCTTTTTTAAACCCATGTTTGTAAGCTTTGAAAAATAATAAACAAAATTAAAATTTTGGAATTTAAATATTATGATAAAAGTACCTACACGCATACTTTTGTTCTATTTGAGGTAAATCCGAAGATGGAAGATAATGTCTTATTTTAAAAAAAAATTACGTGTGAACTTAATATACCATTTAGCACATTTTTCAAGCTGTGCGTAATAGAATTTGTGATTTTTTTTGCCATTGGAAAATGACCCACCCTGTAAAGTCTGTCTGTCCTCGCTTGGCACAAGTGGCAAACCTAAAATCCGTACCCACAGCAGAAAAAACAGTGGCGAAAAAGCCATAAAGATGGTTATCTCACTTCTATTAGATACCCGATACCCTGCACTCGCCACTGCTTTTCCTGCCGTGGGTAGTGATTTTAGGTTTGCCACACGTGCCAAGCGAGGACAGACAGACTATACCTGTATGCATACTACTTTTACCATATATTTGATCAAAATTGGAACATTTTTTAAACCGTGGGATTCAATTTTCTTTGTTTTTTAAGCACTTTTTGAAAACTTTTTTATATTTACATTATTTTAACTTGCATTAGTTATTAAGTTATTGTGCTTTTTACAATTAGTAGTAGTAATTTTTCTCTACTTTAGGTGGGGCCATGACTGAAGAGAGCATTGTTGAAAATTTTCTTTTAAAAATTTTAAATGAAGAACTTTTTGCTTCATTATCAATATTTAAATTACACTTTAACTTTGGAAAACATATTCTAACAAGTAACAAATGAAAGTTGTGCTGTTTAGTTTTGAGGAAATGTATTGCTTTGTCTTTCTTTACCGTCTGAGTTACCTTTGTCAATAAAGTGTTTTGTCACAACTTTGTGAGACTTTTCTTAAGTACTGCCTAGCAACCATGTAATTTTTGCTGACTCTTAAACTAAAACTTCCATATTTATTTAATCATGTTTGCTAATGTTCTATTTCTATACTATACTAGACAGCAACTTAAGTTGACCCTAGACGTTACTAACGAAGTAGTTCCCATCGCGATGTCTGAATTTTGAGTGAAATGAAGAACAATTTAAAAATATGGTTATTTTGTTAAACTTATGTATATATGTTACGGGCAATGTGATAAATTCAATGGAATTTATCTATGAAATTCATCACTTTGCCAGTCTCCACTTCAGGCGTTATTAATAATGACTGATTAATCTAACCGTAACATATATAGTGCTTTTCAATCGCGATTTGCGTATCGAAACTCCTCCTAGCAACCCAACAGGCTTTGTGTTTACGGATTTCTCCTTCCACATTTGTGACAAGACATACTGGGTTCAAGAAATGTTGCTGTCGAGTATAACATTATTTACTACTTAATTATAAACATCTTTAAAAATAAATAAGAAAAACAATCTCCCTAGACTTGTAAAAACAATTTGTTAATCTTAAAAGTAATATCCTTACGAAATTTTAATAAATTTGTTTGCTCCTCTGTAAATTATAGTATGCATTATGAAAGAAATCTGAAAGGATAAGGAAAGAAGAGAATATTTAAAGTTAAACGTAACTTTTATTAAAAGAAAAATCTGACTCATTAGTGGAACTAAAACTTTAAAAATAAGTAAATTTTACTTTGAGCTAAACTATACAGGGTGATTCAGATAAGTGTTTCATAACTTCTAGAGAGGTAGGGTACATCAAGATGAACGAGAATCGGTATAGGTTAGGTTAGGGGGTCGCAAGTGGGGTCTAAGGGGTGAAAATTAGCAAAAAAACTCATCTGGACAGAGATGAGATACAATTGTTAGATTCCGGCATTTTTTACATTCAACAAATTCAAATTTTTCATGTAAAAACGAGATACAAATGTTGATTCTAATCAAAAACAGACCAATAAATGAAAAAGGCATGCGTTGTAAGTTGATAGACTGCAGTAGAAAGTGTCACCTACTAGAGTTTCGTTGGTTGTTTGGAGTTATATGCCGCAAAGAACTAGTCTCACCAATGGACAATTGTAACTTTAATCTACCTACAACACATGCCTCATTCAATTATTGGTCAGTTTTTGATTAGAATAAACACTTGCATCTCGGTTTTACATGAAAAGTTTGAATTGGTTGAATGTAAAAAATGCCGGAATCGAACAATTGTATTTCTTTCTGCCCATTTATGAAAGTTATTTTGCTAATTTTCACCCCCTTAGACCCCATTTGCGACCCCCTAACCTGTACCGATTCTTGTTCGTCTTGATGTACCTTACCTCCCCTAGAAGCAGGGTTTAAATTTAAATTCTAACCAAAGAAGTACCGGAGCGCTACAATTTCAGCATTACAAATATTTACTGATTAATGAATAAATATCGGTAAATATTTACTGAAAACCAAGAAGTGCGCTCCGATGCTAAGTCCAGCCTAGAAGTTATGAAACACTTATCTGAATCACCCTGTATATGTCATTGCTTCAAGATTCTTCTTGTGAAAGGTTTGTTCTACATAAATCTTTTTGCCTTATTCTGCATGAATTGTGGTTTTACGTTTACTTTAATTTCAAATATGTAAATCAAGTATAATTATTTTAAGATTTTTTCCCATAACTTAATTATTGATCTAAAGTGGCAGACAACATTATTTTCTTTTCCTAATTTTTAATAGTTTATCATACACAGTGATGTAAATATCAGGATATTTAAGATTTAAAAAAAATTCCATAGAGAATCCTTTGAGATGAATTTTACGCTAATAGTGCTGAAATAAAAATGTAAAAATTTAATTTAAAAAACTAAAGGAGAAATGGAGTGAGAACTTCAATACATATATTGTTGCCAATATTATGAGAAACTCGCTGGAAAAATGTCCATGAAAATATCTTAAACATTCAATGAGTTGATATTAATGATCAAAGTTAGCACTTTTTGAGCTTTGAAAAGGGTCCCTCCACAAATTTAGAAACTTCTCCCATGTCATGTCGACAATTTTAAGTTCAAACAAAAAAGAAATCAAATTTTTGAACTGGAGATTGTTTTTCAATTTTGGAAGCCCCATTTTCAAGGTTCAAAAAAGTGCTTACTTTGATCGGATGTATTTCATAACATTTTCTTTGTACCTTAGTAAGATTTAGCCAACAAATTTTGTTGTAATCTGTCTATCAGTATTTCTGTTAGCACTGTAAGTCATCTCAATGGATTCTCCATGCTCACTTACCTACGGGTACTTTCCTTCTATGACCGTAGAAGACGTGTTGTTTCCAAATAAAAGCCGTGAAACGGACTTTTAAAACAGCCTGCATAATTCACAAGTAACTATATTACTGAAAAGTTGTAATAAAGTTAATAGTATAAAAAAGTTAATTAAAAAGATTTTAGAAAGCCCGGCTAGGGGTTTATTGCAATGTTTAAAGTGATTTGGGAGAATAAAATACGATATTACTGGAATATCTGTAAATGTATAGTAGGGTGGAGCGAAAAACACGAAAGTTCGAATTTTGATTTTGGGTACCTCCAAAAAGTTGCCTTTTAGTGCCAAAAATACACCTGTAAATTTTTATGAATTTTGAAAAACTCCTTTAGGGCTCTACCAGGGCCTTTATGTTTTCATAAATTGTTTTTTTTTTAGTGTGAATTCCACATTTTGCATTGTTTATCGGCAAATTTTTTTTTCGCCCTTTTGATTTTTAATATAAGATGTAACTTCCCAGACCGACTATACATTTTTTACCCAAAAAAGTTCATGAAAAGACACAAATAAATGTATAATAGGGATATTTTATTTTTTTAATATACTGCGTACTTGGGTCAGGCGCAGATCCAGCAGGTCTCCAAAGGGAGGGCACTTTTTGAGGATCACCTCTACCTTTGCACGCAAAATAGACTACATTTTACTTTTTTTTACAAAGATCCTCCTAATGAATTTTATTTTTGAACCCCAACATGTTTGATAAACAGTGTAAGCGAAACTATTTTTGA
The DNA here is from genome assembly GCA_963680715.1 of Tetragnatha montana. Lineage (NCBI taxonomy): Eukaryota > Metazoa > Arthropoda > Arachnida > Araneae > Tetragnathidae > Tetragnatha > Tetragnatha montana. Next base: position 26,339,983 of record OY796680.1, read on the forward strand.
ACCTATGATCGGGATCTGAACCTTGTAACTGTCTTTTAAGAACGCACATTTTTTAGGGGGTCTGGGGATCCTCCCCTATAAAATTGTAGGGATTTTGACCTTGAATAATTCATTTTTGATCCGCACAGGCGCTTGATGAACGAAAAAAGTTTGGAGAATCTGGGGAAAGTGGCACCTTGGGCTAAAAAAGGGGGCCAAGAAGGGGAAAAAAGGTTAAAAAGAAGAAAAAAATAATTATCTTTTTTTAAATGACAAAAAAAAAAAAAAACTCTTGATCTTTCAAAATCTACTTTCTTTTTTACGCCTTTTCTCTCTTTTTCCCATCTTTCCCTTTCTTTTTCAGCCCAAGGAGGGGGCATTTTCCGAAGTGCCCCCCATTGAATCCGCGCCTGGTTGAAACGTATTTTGAAATATTAAAAATCCGTCTTATACCATTTTGTTACCTGCTAATCAATTATTTTTCTTGCAGGGATAATGACACAATACTCCTATCTCTATAATGAGCTATATGAACTCAATTTGTTGTCAATAATTTGTTTAATGTCAATAATTTTTTTTTTATATTTTAATGAATACAGGGTGGGCAAAAAGTCGGTATACTTTTGAAGATTAAAATAAAAGAAAAATCGCAGTAAAAATGGTTTTCAGTCTTAGCATCCTTTATTCTTAGGGATTTTTTAAAGCAATAAAAAATTTAGTTCAAAATTATGATAATAGATAGTTTCTATGGCACTTTCAAAAGTGTATCGACTTTTTGCCCACCCATGAATAAAGTTATGGAGTGGTTGGTTGTCCTTCATACACACTCAAATTCATAAAATTAGAAAAAAGCATCGAACCGAAAATTTTACAAACAAATAAGAAATAGCACTCACTGAAAATAAATTCAACAAACATATATTTTAAAAATAAAAAAAAATGTTCTTTTTTATTAGATAAAAGTTTTATTTTTAAGCTATAGTCAGGTTGTATATGAAATTCAAACTTAAAAAATAATCTGTAAAGATCGATGCATTTTTTTTAAAGAGAATTGGAGTTATTCAAGATAAAAGAGCTATAAAACTTTTTTTTTCAAATTAAAAAAAAATCGCCAAAAAATTCAAATAAATATATTTTCATGTTTCTTTCACAGTAAAGAATAACCTCTAAAAGTGTTAGTGAAATTCACACATGAGGATCAGGTTGCAGGTTGACACAGGATGATATACAAAATTTATACAAAAAATAAATTATAAACATAATTGATAAAAACAAGATTTGGATAATACACACTGCATGTTTCTTATTGTTTACAATATCGAAATTAATAATCTCCAGTAGCTTTAAAATTCTTGGAGAGATGTGAGCGAATGGCCTGGACGTCAAGATTGTGATGCTACAAATCGAAAGGACCCGGGTTCAAAGCCGGCCTACCACTTTTCAAATTTTAAATTTATATATTAACCATGAATTATTGAAATAAACCAGAGGTTTCAGGAACGGATGGTACGGTTGGTTAACGCACTGCCATCTCAGGTAAGTGACGGTTGTTTACAAAAAGTTTCGGGTTCGATCCTCGGCAATATTTTCTGTTTTTTTTTTAAATGGTGAAGTATCAACTTCAAATTAATTACAAGACTGTCGCAGCTGCAGGAACGGATGGCTTGGTGGTTAGCACACCAGACTGCCATCCGAAAGGCCCTCAGATCGAATCTGAGCCTTCTCAGCGGGTATAGCTCTCGGAAATAAATACTGATTGGTATTTATAAATTTTCCTGCTTAATTCACGGGGGGTCTTAATATTTCTAATTTTCAGCGTTAACTGTAACCGTAACGGTAAAATTAATTGAAAATATTACTATTTTTGATGACTTTTACACTCTTTTTTGTCATTCATTCATTCAACATTTCAAGACTTTAACTCTTTTGCCCACGACCGAAACTGAAAGAATGTAAGAGTCTTAAGAATGAGGAGGACAGTAATAGGTCAATCCATCCACAAACCCCTACCACCACCCCGGGCGTTTCATTTAACTTAGGATTTTTATCCTAATTTTTTAAGTGGTAACAAAATTTCAGTCAGAGTTAATGAAGATGCTCTACTTCATATTTTTTTTTCTTAATTTAAAAAGTGGTGACTAAAAACCACATCCACTGATGTGAAATAACGGATATACTTCTAAACTAATATTTCACAGGTTATGGAAAGCAGCCCTGGACTGTTATATTAACAGAGCCATATTACTTTTTTCTCATAACAGAGACATAATACTTTTGCTCTACTTAATAATTTTCACTTAATTTAAAAAGCGGTGACTAAAAACCACTACCGCTAAAATGAAATAATCCAAACCGATTAAGAACAGAGCTCTTAAACTTATACTTCACAGGTTATGGAAGGGATGCCTCACGGTTTTCTCATGCGAAGAGAAACACTTCGCACGCAGGACGTTGATCCCGTTACAGAGCAGAAATTTATGCTCAACTTAATACTTTTCACTTAATTTAAAAAGCGGTGATTAAAAACTACTACCGCTAAAATGAAATAATCCAAACCGATTAAGAACAGAGCTCTTAACTTATATTTCACAAGTTATGGAAGGGATGCTTCACAGTTTTCTCATGTGACGCAGGACGTAGATCTCGTTACACAGCAAATATTTATGCTCAACTTAATACTTTTCACTTAATTTAAAAAGCGGTGACTAAAAAACACTACCACTTAAATGAAATAAACCAAACCGACTAAGAACAGAGCTCTTAACTTATATTTCACAAGTTATGGAAGGGATGCTTCACGGTTTTCTCATATAAAGAGAAACACCTCTCATGCAGGACATAGATCCCGTTACAGTGTAAATATTTATGCTCAACTTAATACTTTTCACTTAATTTAAAAAGCGGTGACTAAAACCCACTACCACTTAAATGAAATAATCCAAACCGACTAAGAACAGAGCTCTAAAAGTATATTTCATAGGTTATGGAAGGGATGCTTCACTGTTTTCTCATGTGAAGAGAAACACTTCTCACGCAGGACGTAGATCCCGTTACAAAGCAAATATTTATGCTCAACTTAATACTTTTCACTTAATTTAAAAAGCGGTGACTAAAACCCACTACCACTTAAATGAAATAATCCAAACCGACTAAGAACAGAGCTCTAAACTTGTATTTCACAGGTTATGGAAGGTTCACAGGTTAGGACTTATATTAAGCCAAAGAAGTGAGGCAATTACAATTGAAATTTCAGCTACAATTGATGTTAATTAAAAACAAATAGCAACTGCTCACAATTCTTAAAAATATTTATTGATTCATATTAAACCTATCAACTTTTTAAAAATATACTTATTTACTTTTTATACTCTTAAAGAATTAAATTTATAGAGAGATTCTGGGAATATCTCTAAATCGTTATATGAAAACGGGAATAATTTTAAAATACAAGTTTCGAGAAAATCGAACCTTCCCTCTTTAAACTTCCAGAATTGTGTTCTATAACTATCAAATATTTACTGGTAATTTAAAATTATCTACTATAGAGTACGGAGTATAACTTTAAAGTATCCTAATAGGAAAATCAAATCGTCAGTTTAAAAAAGGGAATGAGTCCAAAAAATGAAAAATGGACTTGTGCTCAAAACAATCTCCAAGCTTCGCTCTACACATGAGTGGCAAGAGGGAAAAATAACTATCGATAGGCAGATATAGCTTCTTGAATTTGGCGAAATCTATGTCCAAGTCCATTCATTATATTTTTTTACTTAGTTAATTTTTTTCTTTTCATATTCTTTGTGCTTTAAACTAAGTAAAATAAAGTCTGTTTTTAATATACAAGTGTTTTTACCTTATTTTTATTCATTGAATACATATGATTCTTTGATATTCACTTACTCCAATGATACTGTCTTAATTACTCAGTTCCTAGTTTTTAATTTTACTTGCAAGCAAGCATAAATATAATATCGATTAAAGGGAGATAAAGTGAGACTTTTCAGCTGAGATTTCATTAATCCATGAAATTTTTTCAACTGTAAATTGCTTTGAATATTCTTACATTTTTTTTTCGATGTATGTTCTGTATTCCAAATAGGGTCCTGAATGTTCATCAAAATTTTAATTGTTGTACAACAAAAATTCCATTACTTGAAATTTTTTTTCTTCGATTTTTCTAAAAACTTGGTTCTTAGGCTTATTCCTTTTTCAAACCTACGATTCAATTGTTCTAAAGGAGCAATTTTTGGGCAAAGGTTTTGTGATACAAAATTATAAGAGTGGGGTAGATCGGCAGTTAGTTTATACAGTTATCAGAGGGTTTGTGGCTTGTTTAATTTTGCTACTATGGGGAGGGGGGTCAAAAATGACAAAAAAAAGTGCTTACATAACATTTCAGAGGTACCTATAAATAAAGAAAATTTAATTGTATTTTTTTGCGTAATTACTATCGCATAAGTAGAAAATAAAGAAACTAAGACAAATTAAGTTCAAAAACAAATTGTAACTAAGTCAAATTAAATTTAATGAATAGTTATGAACTCTTATCAATAGGAGGAAGACTGTAATTTATATTTTATTTCGCTTAATATAGAGCAAAAATTTGAAAATAGAAAAATTAAAATAATTTCAATTAAATAATTATATTGGGCTTGTAAGTCTTATTAATAGATATGCCGATATTCCATAGAAATTACACTTTACCTTTCAAGTAGAAATATCTCATAGTCACGGGAAGCTGAAAAACGTTTTCAAAATCAACTGCATGTTTGAAAACAAAACTTTAAAAAATATCTATACAGTTATCAACGTATTATCAATTATGTTTTCTGATAAACAAAAAAAGAAAAAAAGTATCAAACTTCCTTTCCTATTTAAAATTGGCCTACTGAAATTAGCTTCCAGTTTCACTTTGAAAATAAAAGCCATTGTTTGTTTTTTATCTATTGCCCCAAAACCGCCCAATAGATAGTGTAATCAAGCTATAAAGGATTCTGGTAGATGGATAACGACTGCATTACATACATAAGATCGGATATCAAAAGAGCAAATTCACTGTTTTGCATCATCTGTGGATATATTGATCTGCGAATATTATTGAATATACTGAATAGTATCGATACTTTTTGTCAAGTTCAAACTTATTTACTAAATTTAACAATGGGTAAAGAAATGTCTAAAAGTGGCGAATTGAGAAGGTAAGTTGCTTTTTACCGACTTCAAAAAGGAGGAGGTTATCAATTCGTCAAATATAAATGTTGAATCTTTGCCAGGCCCTTTTGGTATGTTCTACTGGACCGATTTGGACGCGGTTTGTTGCATTAGATTAGAATTGTTTTCAAGTTGGTCCCATTTAAATTTAAATGCCCTTTAGCGGATACCAGAGGAGTTATGATAAATAAATCAAAAACTTGTGGCAAGCTTACTCACCACTATAAGAGTCAGATTATTGAAACGGGGAATAAATACCGACTGAACCTTACAAAACTCTGAAGTAAAGAATCTGTTTCTTAAAAAGAAAACTTCATTTAAACGACGCCGAAGGCGTCGTGGGTCGGGCGGATAAAAATTTTTTCTTTTGGCATGAAATTTCTGGAGCCGCAGGCGACTTGATATGAAAAGAATGAAATAAATTAATTTTTTTAAAAAAAAAAAGAGACCGACTTCAAAAATGCGCCTAAAAGTGAGAAATAATTTTTATCCAAAAAACAACAATACTACTTTTTAACATAATTTTTGAAGTCGAAACACTTTCACAATAAGTGACGAAACCACATGTTTGATAGTAATAGACGACATTAGTGTGACGTCACTTGCTTGTTTGGAAACGTTGATTCTATCCGTGATTGGTTCCGTGATTGGAGGTAAATCCGTACGGAACCAATCACGGATGGAATCTACGTTTCCAAACAAGCAAGTGACGTTATGACTAATGTCGTCTATTCTAAATACAATACATATTACTAGTAGAGAGGTCTTAACTGCACTCTTTTCGTCAAGTCATTCGTCATTCATTTCGTCAAACAGAAAATAATATATTGTGCCAGAAATTGTTAATCTTCTTTTATCTTATGTTATATGCTAATAACGTGTTCTTTTTATAATGTTAGCGAGGAATGAGGAATGTTAATTTATTGTGAAAGTGTTTCGACTTCAAAAATTATGTTAAAAAGTAGTATTGTTGTTTTTTGGATTAAAATTATTTCTCACTTTTAGGCGCATTTTTGAAGACGGTCTCTTTTTTGAGAAAAATTAATTTATTAGTTTATAAAAATTAAATTTATTTTCCTCCATGTTAAATTAATTTAGGGATCATAATTACTGGACAAAAGTTGCCAGGAGCAATAAAAGAGAGAAATTGTGGTCAAAATGGCTGGGGGTAGAAATAATAATCAGTGTACCATTTATTATGGTTTACTTATGAAAAACTGGGCAAAGCATTTGTAATTAACACTAGGAGCTCTGGCTGATTCCTCATACCTAGAACCCTCAAAGGTGGACATTTTGACTGCTAGGATTTTCGTAGCGAAAATAATCTTTGGAGCTAGAAATTGAATGATATGCTTGTATATATGTTACGGGCAATGTGATAAATAGGGCATTGTGATAAATTCAATGAAATTGATCACTTTGCCCACCTTTACTTCGGGAATTATTAATAATGCCCGATTAATCACTTTGCCCGTAACAAATATACCATTAAAAACATTAATTAGATATTTAAAAGCATTTTTATATATCGTTAATATTACTTTTTTTAGTAAATTACACAAAATCAATTATTTTAAACCATTTTAAGATAAACAAGATAAACAACATTTTAAGGAACATTTACCACTCACTTATTTTTAATAATTTTTGCATACAACAGGAGCTTGGTACAGTCCATACCTTTCATTTTGGACCCTGGATTAAAGCATATGATATAATAGGGAGAAGTAATAAACCTTAGATTCCCTAATTGTCTCTCTATTCCAAAACAAATGGATCTTTACCAATTATTTTATTAATTTTCTTTTTATATTAATTGGCACCGGCATTTATTTATACACCCAGCCCCCAACCGCGTAGATTTGGGGACTTATACCCATCACGATCAGTAAAGTTTTAACTCCATGTAACTTGCGCTCAAACCCTTCAATATTTTTTTGAGTTTATTTTCATGTTAACAGTATCTTTCCAATCACTTTTGCAGTGAGTTTTAGGATAGAATTAGATAGTTTTAGGATAGACAGTTTTCTACAATGTGAATTTAATAAATATATTTCTGCTGATCATTCATGTCGGTCTGCTACTATTTGGCGCGAGAATTAAAATAAAAGGAAATAAAAATCCAAAACTTCAAAAAGATCAAGATAAAAAAAATATGGTTTCGTACCGAGCAGTCCCATTCCGCATTATTGTGTTCCCTCGAGTCTTCGATTAAGGAGTCATATTGGTTTTAGCATTTTAAGGGATCATTTTCTTTCATATGTAATGTGCTCATTGTGTGCACTTAAGTGGTAACACAATCAAGTAAATTCTTTTGGTTTTGGCTTGAATCTATATTCACTACTAAATAACCTATACAAGATTTAGTTGCAATATGCTCAGATATATTTTTAGTTCACAAAGCAAATTTAAATTAAAAACATATTATACTTTTTATACTGTTTTTTTAATTATTCACTTTTGCAGGGGTGTCTCTTATGAAAATTTTTCAATGGAGGAAGATATTCAAAAATATCTGAACAGCATAGGACAAATTAAATTTGGCGAGAAAGCTCTGCAAATCCTAAAAATAGCCTCGTATTTTACCTCTTCGATCATAGAAAAAGGTATATTTTCATCTTTGATGAGTAACGAACAGGAATTAAAAGAAGCCTTGAAATTACTTGAAAAACATTCCTTAATCGAACTTCATTGGGAAACCGGTGTTTTTAGCGTTGAGGAAAAAGTCAGAGAAAATGTGATAAGTTTTTTATTTGAAAGTAAACAAGAAGAATCTGTTCTTAAAAGGGCTTTTGAACTTTTCTCTGAATCTTCCGGGTCAGAACTAATGGTAGTTCATATTAATTCAGTTTTAAGCTGCTGCAAGAAATATCCTGATTTGTTAGAGGAAAATAGCTCAGTACTACTTAGTATATTGAAAGGTCTAATAAATTCGAAGGATTTTGCCGAAGCTTATTTGTTAGCGTCCAAAGCGTTTGAAGTGTTTCAAGAAACCTTAGGAGACTACCATATACACACCCTAGAGATTCAGAAAAAACTGGTTGAATTGTCATTCCTTTGCAATAATTTTGACAGAGCTCTGACACTTTCCATCGAACTCTACGAGAAGGAATCGAAGATCGTAGGCAAAAAAACTTGTTCAAAAACTCTGCAACTGATAGCAAAACTGAAACTGGAAGTTGAGAAGAAACCAGAATCGGAAAAACAGCTTCGAGAATTGGTTTTCGGTGAAGTTCCCGTGTCTGAAACGAAGAACAATTCCGTCTTGAGCGTCTGGGATAGTTATGCGTTACTTTTGGTAAATTTTGATTTACTTGACAAGGCTTTGGAGATTCTTGAGGACATTTTGAAGAGGAGATGCGAACTTCTGAGCCCAGATGACGACGACATAGATGAAGTGAATGTTTCCATTGCAGCTGTTTATTTGAAGCAGAAGAATGCCAAGGGTTTAGATGTAGTGGAAAACATTCACAAAAGAAGGAAGGCACGCTATGGCGAGTTTTCCTTGAAGACTTTGAGTGCGTATGAATGCCTAGGACAAGCGTATCTAGTGCAAGAAATGAATGACAAAGCTTTATGTGTTTATAAAGATGTAATAGAAAAAGTGAGAGGAGTGGCGGGGAAATGTTCCATTTATTACCGAGCTCTATCCCAATTAGGCAAGATTTATTTTATTATAGATGACTACGAAAAGTCATATGAAATCAACTCTGAATTGTATGAAAAGCGGAAAGCTGATCACGGGGAGAAGGATGATATGTGTTTCGCCTTGAAACAGAACATGATGTCTTGTTTAATCGGACAAAGAAAAAGTTCGGAATGTGCGCAGCTCTATAAAGACGTTTTAAAATGGTGTCTTGAAAATTATGGATTGGTCCATCCAAAAACATTGAAGTGGGTTAATTTTCTAGAATCTGAGGGATTAGCTTATACATATTGCCAAATTGATACCGATGAATGAACTTGGTGTTAAGTTGTTGCTATTGAAAAGGTGCATAAAAGCCAGTATAGTCCCTCAACATTATATGATACATCTTTTCATGATAGTCTCTCTCAAGCTTCTAATATAAAAATATTATATTCTTTTATAAACCTATTTTCCTTCACATTCAAATACTTCACTAATTGTTATGTCAATACTAGAAATTATATAAATTTTTGTGCAAGGCATTTTATGAGTAGAAATGTATGATGTTCTCATCCACACAACATTTGCGGTAAAAGTTAATTTCCAAAAACAACCTTTTTGTAATTAGATAAAGTTCTTTTATATATTTTCATATAAATTACTTAGATGATGAAGGCTAAAATAAATAGAGTGATAATAAAATTTATATAACAATATTTAAAAACTTTATACATACATTTTCACTAACTTTGTTGCTTATGTAGAACTTTAACCAATATTTATTTTCGGTATTAGTGTCCCTCTAAGGATCATCAAATTAAAACTAATAAATTTTAAAATATGTGCACCGGAAGACCCTCCTGGGGATCTGTTCCCCAAGATGATAAGGTCTTTTGGTGCACGTATTTTAAAATTTATTGGTTTTAATTTAATGATTCAAGCGTTACTGCTTTAAGCGCATACTTCTGAAAAGTATAGTTTAGGTTTATCTAATTTCAATTTAAAGTGTTAATATGTTATCATTTCTCCCTCTAAGAAGTTTTGTAGTTTAAAAAACAAACATTTAAGAATTTATCCTCCATTTTCGTTACTTCGGAATTAGGGGCACTTTCATAACAGAATGTTTTGTTGAATAAAAAACTAGAAGTGAAAACAAATCCTCCTTGCGTCCTATTGCGGTAAACATAAAATGTCTTTGCCCCCTCCAAAAGCGTAAGTAATTAGTGAATGGACCTCGTATGTAAGCTGTTCAAGACTCTATAGGCTCAATTTAAGTGTTTGCTTCATTTCAAAAACTTATTTTACTACCATCAGTTTTTAATCAACTGATCAACTAAAGTTTAATTTTGAATACGTTATTTATATATATCTGAAACTTATTTTAGTGTAGAAGTAATGATAATGTTATAACAATATTTTTTTTTCCAATTCATTGATTGTGTATTTTGTTTAAAATTAGAAATGCGTATTTTCATTAAGCATTTGTATAATATTTGTCTATATTGATTGTATGATGCATTATATAGTTCAAATAAAGCTACTATATATAGATTTTATAATTTTCTGTAATCTCTACCATTCCATTAAGTTATTTACACTACAGTAGAACTCCAATTATCCGAATCAATGGAGAATTGTAGTAACCCTTAAAATTCAAAGTTTTCAAATTTAACTTATTGAAAATTCTCTTCTGAATCCGAAAATACGCTTGTATTTTCCGAGAATTTTTTTTTTGTTTGTTAATTATAAAGTATTTCATTACAGAAAATTTGACGTCAAAAGTGCCTCTCGGAAATGTGGAAACGCCGTTTCCATGGAAACATTAGGCTGTAAAAACAAAACAAAAACTAGAGCGCAATGTATATTTCAAAGCGGAATGATTCGAGCTATGAGCTCTTTTGGTACTCATAACTATATTTTTTTTTTGTATGTATGTCTGTGTTTGTCTCCCCATTTTTGTCTTTTGTTCTTTATGTATCTTTGTGTTAATAAATTCTGATTCTGATTTTAATAAATTCTGAAGCGGAATGATTGTAAACAAGGCTCGCGTGATGTCACAAGCTGTTTCAACTCAGACAGAAAAGAAGCTGTTTTAAATTGAAAATAACTTAAATTTTAGCGCTTTAAAAGGTATATTAAAAAGTTTTCACATTAAAATTTAAAAAAAAAAAAAAAAATGGTCCCTTTTTTGTTAAAAATTAATTTATTTCATTCTTTTTAGTGAATTTTTTAATAACGACGCGCTTGCCGGCCTTGTAAATAGGGTAGAATTTTGGAAAAGTCTCTAAGAATATTATGGTTTATGCGTAATTAAATAAACCAAACAAGCCTTATAAACTTTTACAAAATACTAAAACCGGTGACTAATTTCAGAAAACATTTATTCTAAAAAAATTACGTTTTTTTACTATCTTCGGTAATCTTTTAATTAAATTTTTAATTTGGCCACTAAGAGCGCTGTTAAGCCATACCAATATATTCATTATGGCCACCTTATTCCCATGATTCTACGAGGCGTTGTTGTTTACGTAAAATTAAAGTTCTGAAGCGTACTTTCGAAACACTTGTATTAACATAGACTTTTTGATTAACACATCCCGTTCATTTACTGGAAGGACACAATTTTAAGCCTTGCGCATTACACCTAAATTTTTTTTTTAGACTTGTAAAAATTGTTTTCCTGCACGAACCACGCCGCCTTCGGCTGCGTTTACACTCTTCTTTTCTTAGATTTTTTTTTACGTAATATGATTTTAATTTTAACTTATAAAGTCGCCTGAGGGTCCAAAAGCTTAATGCCAATAGAAAACTTTTTCATCTACTCGACGACTTCGGCGTCATTTAAATAAATTTTTCTTTATTGCGCATTTTTAAAGTCGATTTCTTTTTTGTTAAAAATAATTTATTTAATTCTTTTTATAACTATTATCAAGTCACCTGCGGCTCCAACAGCTTAATGCCAATAGAAAAATGTATCATATGATGATGTGATATATATGATAATATGCTATTCAGTGTGGTCCAACCCGTGGCACGCGGGCCACAAGTGGCACTCGAAGAAATATTCGTGGCACTCGGCCTCAAAATTAAATTTGTATTCTAACTATATAGAATATAATCCACATTTCAATTTTATTGCAGAAAAGTGTAAAAACCCGGTTTTAGAGTCTAATTTTCAAAACATTTTCAGGGGAGAACCCTTGACACCCCTTGGAAGTTATTTATGGTTTAAAATTCACTTTGGGAATCAGAACGGTGTGGTCCACTCGACCACACAATTAAAAGCTTATTCAAACTTCAGAGAATATAATCCAGATATCACTTTTTATTACAGAAATCAGCTAAAAATCTGCTTTTTCAGGTCTAATTTTCAAAAACTTTTCAGGGGGGAACCCCTGAACTCCCTTAGGAGTTTTCTTGACTTAAAATTTTAAAGGGACATTAAAACCACATCAGTAGAAACTCCAGTTGGAGCAATAGTTTATAAATTTATATTTTATCTTCACTTATGGCTATACCGTTTCAACAACTTATTAGTTTCTTTTAAAAAAAGTATACATCAAATTGAAAGGAGTTTATACAATCTTTTACAGATGCCGTGAGTTGTAATTAAAGTTTAATCTATAAGTATTATTTCATAAATGTTCAGTACAGGGCAACAGTTTTCTTATATGTATGTCTATGTGTTTACAACTCAGTTTTGAATTTTTTTCTAACCTCTTGAAAAAAAAAACACCCAACCTTTTTTTACCAGTAAACTTAAAAAACACTTCTTGCTCTTTCATTTTCAAAACATTGTAAATGGCCTAATTTCGAAGAAAGGTTTTTCTCTTTACTTTGGATTAATTATTCTTTTAACAACATATTTTCAATTCGATTAAGCAAGGAAAATTTCTTATTAAATTAAATTAAATAAATATGAACATCAAATAAATAGTTTTTAAAATATTGCACCAACTATATCACCTTGCATACATAAGAATAGTTTTAATGACCCAGCCAATATTTTTGCATTGCCGACTTAAAGTGAGAGAATCCTTAAATGAAACGCATCTAATCATAGTGGAAATATATGTTCCACTATTGAAATAAGCTTGACTTGCCTGTGTTACATAAACTAGAGATCCGTAATTTTTTTTTTATTGTCAGTGGCACTCCACTCCCTTTAAAAAGTTAAATTGGCCCTCGGGTAACTAAAGGTTGGACCACACATATATGATAACCTCCTCCACTTTGAAGTCGGTAAACCTTTTTGAAGTCGTTAAAAAGCGATTTATATCCCACTATCCCAATGATGTCAGAAATCCTCTAATCTAAAAGAGCTGGTTTTATTACAAAGCCCGTAACGCAACACACTCCGGAAACATTTTAGGTGTTTGCAGTATAGGTATAGAAAATAGTTAATTAATACAAAATAATCTGCTAAAACTATTGTGGAGTTGATATAGGAAAACTATAATATAGTTAATACACCTAGTTTTAATTCATGATCAATAGTAGTTTTAATTAAAGATGTGTTTTCACTAGGGGTAGGAGGATATGTTTAAACAAATTCATTTTAAAATTCTATACCAACTAAACTATCAGTAAAAAAACAAACTTTGTAGAGGACATTGTGAAATGATGGGAATGGGATTGCGTTATACTACATAGTTAATTTTTTTTTTCTCACAGAAGACGCCTTACTATAAAATTCCATTTTGTTTTTGGATGGTTCTTAATATCCCTTAACGGAAAAATTCATCCTAATGCCAAATAATAAGCTTTGAATATCAAACACAGAAACCAAATATTTTCGAAAATATATTAGGAATACGAAATTCGTATTAATCTGCATTTTTAATTTTTTTGAGTCTAACAAATGTCTTTTGGTTGTTTGAGTAAACAGTTTCCTATTGGGCTTCTGTGATGGTCCAAAAATGAAGATAAAATGGTAGGTAATTTTTTCAAGGGTACCATCTGTCAGAAAAATACGACCTATTTTTTTTTACTTTTGCTTAAACAAGTCCGCATTTATTCATAATTTCCAATAAAATTTTTTTTGACTCATAATTTTTTTTGTCAAGGGAAAATTTAAAAAAAGAAAGTATGGACACTAAGTATATTTAATATTAAATGCATAAAAATAACGATTTAAGGAAATATGAATGGACCTATCATGACCTAATTTAATAGCATAAAAATTATACCAGAACATAACTTTCAATTAAAAAAAAATGCCTTGACTACTTGAGGGAAGCATTATAACACATTATATGGATATATAGGGTGTTTCAGATAAATGTTGCAGAACTTCTAGGAGGGGCACACCTAGACGACTCAGAATCACATAGAAAAAGGGGGTCGGAAATGCACCCCTGACACCCTAGGGGTTTTTATCAGTGGGTATGGGAGGTTATATAATCCCCAGTGGAAATTGACACGTAACCTTTTAAGATTGGATTAAAACCAGCAAAACCGTTCGAGTAAGACATTTATTACATAAAACCAATAGGTCTGGGTTAGCATAGCATGTACTGAAATTTCAGCTCTTAAATTGGTTTTTATTTAATAAATGCCGGAATCAAACGATTTCGCTGGTTTTAATCCAATCCTAAAAGGTTACGAGTCGGTCATTGTATCAACTTAGGTCAAGTGTATTTTAGAATGTTTTTAAAGAAAACTGCTAATTTTTCTGACATTAGAAGAATTAGAACTTCGGAAATACAGGTAAAATCCTTCAAACAAGTCAAACAAAAAATATTTTGATGTAATTTAAATTTAAAAAAGACAAAAAAAAAAAAACTTAAAAAGATTTAAATTTTAAACAAGTTTCAATTTTGTTACAATTTTTAAATTTTGTAGTGTAGGCATGTGATACATGTCTGTGGAATATAATGCAGGTTTAGATCGGAAGCAATATGGGTTCAATAAAAGATTGTCAATCATAACTAGAAAACACGATTTTGACTACATTGAACTGTTAACCTTAAAAGGAAATATTTTCTTTGTTAAAAGTGAGCTTCTTAAAAAAATTTCTAATTGTAAGTATTATTTTAAAATAATGATTTATTTATGGCCAAATAGTTCCAAAATTATTAGGAAGCCGACTGCTTTAGAATAGGGGGGGACTTCAACAATATTACAAACGGTGTTATCAAACTTAAAACTTAACAAAACTTTAGTTGAAATTTTTACATCTCTGATATTAAGATGAAAGAACTTACTTTACTTCAAACGACAGGTAAATAGTAGCACCAATCTTCACCTAACATGAATTGATGCCACAAAGAAAACAAAATGATGATTTAAAAGTTGATTGCAAGAACCAAGAAAGTCCAGATTATCTTTATCACTTTAAACTCGGACTATTATAAAAACAAAATCGTTTGATTCCGGCTTATATTATATAAACCCTACTGAAAAGTTAAAACTTCTGTTAATGTGTAACCCTTAAGATCAAATTCTTTCAAACTTTCTCTGCTTAAAAGGGTTAAGGTTACAGCAGAAGATGTGCCTAGCGATAAAATGTCAAGCGATAGTTTCCTTAAAATAATAATGAGTCCTTGTTAGACCTGATCCTTTTGGCTTACTTCGCTTTCTGTTCTTAAGAGCTAACAAGTCGAGATCTGTTTCTAGAGTTTCTCGTGAATAAAATGTTTAATCACCACAGGAAAAAAAAACAGAAAAGCTTTCAAAATTTTAGGTACTATTTGCAAATGCATTTCAAACTGTTTGGAAAGAATAATTGCTGTTTTAGTATAAATGACTTCCTGATTTTAGGTTTTGAATTTATCCGAAAGCGCAGCTTGCTTTTAATCTGAACGTAAGACTTTATGGGCTTAATTTGAAAGACTGGGAAAGATATTGAGCTGCATGTCAGTCTACTTAGAAACTACGCTAGAGGGAGCTAGTTCATGTTGAGACGCACAGAGGGGGTTTGTTCTCTCTGGCAGTGATTCTCAACCAGTGGTCCGTGGGGAATTTTCATGTGGTCCCCGAAGAATTGAACTACATTCGTCATAATAATACA
The DNA here is from genome assembly GCA_963680715.1 of Tetragnatha montana. NCBI lineage: Eukaryota > Metazoa > Arthropoda > Arachnida > Araneae > Tetragnathidae > Tetragnatha > Tetragnatha montana. The sequence goes on from OY796680.1 coordinate 26,355,810, forward strand.
AATAGTTTGAAGTATTAGTGGGAGAAAAGAAAAATGAATTCTAAACCTTTTCTGGAATTTTAAGTGCGCACTTTCATCATAAGGAGAAATTAGTGCCCTATAAAAAGTTTGGCGCTTTATTTATCCTATTTAATAAGTAGAAGAAATCTACTAAGCTTGCACATGTTTTCATCATTTAGTGTAGGTGATTCATCGCCATTGATTTGATGAGGCATCTAGTGGTCCTTGGGTATGAAGAGGTTGAGAATCACTGCTCTATGGAACAGAGAGTCAACTACCACATTGTATTTTGTGTCCGCAAAACATGTTCCTACATTCAAGGCATGTGATAAATTATTTCTTACATTTATTTATACCAACTAAAGCTACTGTTCAATTATGCTACTTTAAATACTGAAGGATATTCTTTTTATTTTAAAAATATTCCTCATCTAAAAATGAGGGAAGTATTTTCTGAAATGAATGGTCTTGATATACACATTATTACTTTTGATTTCATACAACTGAAATTTTTAAACTAAAAATACTGTTGTTGTTGTCTTATGCCACTTGGAATATCCAAGCTCCCTCCGCAAACTGTGACCCCCATATGAAGTAAAATATTAAAATAAGACAAAACGTTAGAGGAATTAATTCCAAAATTTAGTTAATAGAGCTTACTCTCTAAAAATTAGAAGAGTGGAGGTTTCATAGAAATTTTTTGTGTGTGGTATAAACACAGAAAATGATGTTTGGGTTATAAGACGACCAGAATTTCTTTATTAATGTCTCATACTCATGTATAATTTAACAAAAGAGTGAAAAAGATTGGCACAAAATCAACACATGATGAAGAAATACAATACTAACTGCTTACACTTCATTCACTTTCAATGATCAAAAATACATGCAAAAATGGAATGTACAAAATGAAACAGTTCGTGAGTGGATCTAAAACGTATATAAAAAGGAACAGAATCTGCTTAATCTCACGTCGTATAAATTAACAGAAAAATGATGATGACGTAGCTGCAAAATAGTGAGCAATATATCTTCTGTCGTCTCCTTTAAACTGTTTCAGAGTTTCTTCTCCACCTGAACTTCATCTCCTGATAGTCGAATTTTTGTTAGAAGCACTCTTTTTGATGAAGTTATTGCTAGTAAACTTTAAGTGCGTAAAATTAGTTTAAATAATTATCTGTTTAGGCAGATGAGTGTTTAATACACAAAGTTTTACGACATTGTAATGGATTTACTAAATTGTATCCCAGATAATTTTCTTATTTAGTGACTTCAACAGGAGATCATGAGATTCAATCGCATAATGATTTCAAGTTGAATTTTAGCTTTCAGTACTGAATTATTTACTGTAGTATATGTATTAAAATTTTCACATACTATAACTTTAAAATTGCAATTTTTGACCGAGTTTTAGCCGGTATTAAGTATATTTCTTAATATATTGTAAGATCAGTTGTACCATATTTTGCTATGACTAGGATTTCAGTTTAACAAAATAAGTACTGTAATTTAAATTCACCAAGTTAAAATTTAGGTTCTTAAAAATGTATGGGGAAAAATTCCAGAACTAAGGACTTTATTAAAAGGGATTCATACAAGTTAAAATTAGGATTACTTAGAATACCCAATTATTTTTAAGGACAATGAAGGCATAGCGCTTTTGTAATGGGAAATTTTTTTTTGTCTGGTATAACTTCATAGTTTCTCTCTTTACGAAGAAATAATCTCATAAATATCAATTGAGGTAACTTATTACACCTTGCCGAATATCTTGGACTTGTTGGCAAGGCATATATTTCAGGAACATTTAAATAAGTGGTAGATCTTTCCTATATTTTCAACGAGTTAATATTAGACTATTTCAATTTTATTCATGAACAATCAGGTGAATAGCCGGTCCGCGAATTAGAGTCTCCACCATCCTCATGAAATGCATGACACTGTGACTAGCCTCAAAGTGAATGAAATGGATTCGCCTCCACAATATCGAGTTGCAACATAAATCAATTGGATCTAGGGTAAGAGTTCGCGTTAAGTAATTGTGAATGAAGTATAAGGTGCATTCTAAAAACATGTTTGTCAAAAGATAAATCTAAGGCTTTTTTTTTTGGACCTGTATATATTTTGGGTGAGAATGGATAGCCAAAGAAACCAGCCGTTTCATAGCAAAGAAAACCTTTAGTCGTGCAATCATATCTAATTAATTTTTCATCGGTGCAAGTATTCTGGTCAGCTACATTGTGAAAAAATTCGCCACGTTCCTCAAAGGGAAGATTTTTTCATTTGATAAGCCCAAATAACTTCATTTCAACGCTACATTTTACTACATCTTTTAAAAAATTAACCCATGTATTCGCATACACTCAGCTGTATGTAAAAAGTTCCGATTTTTACCTCCTAAATCTGCTCTCCTCAACCTCGTACACGGGATGTTACATAAATAACTAGAAATTACGTACAAATGCGTTCGGGCTAACTGTCTGGTACAAAAAGAGATGAACCGAGAAAATTTCTTTTACAAACGTGCCAGCGAAGTGTACTAAGAAATACATGGATAATAACGTGGTTAAATTCTCAATGTTTGAAATTTTCAAATGCGTTTTATAAAATAGAAAGGTTTTGAGTTTCAACGGTCGTTCAAACTGCAGAATAAAAACTGGAATATAGTTTGAGGTCGGATAAAAAAATTTCTCTCAAATCGGAGCTTTAAGTAATATTTTTTCACTCCCTTACTTAAATACGGTTTAATTTATTCTTTCAGATTGCGATCCTCAACTTTTCCGCATATTTGAAATCCAGAATAAAGCCGAAAGGAAAGAAAAGTAACTGTAACTTTATCGCCCGGAGTTCAACGAAACCAAATGGTGGAGGCATAAGCATAAATTCTCTAAGTTGAAGAAATACATTCAAATTGACAGTACAGAATATACATATTTATACACAGCATTTTGTTAACTGGCATTTCACATCCCATCTTCGGACAAACACTACTAAATGTAAATATAGTTACGAAACAGGTGACAGACATGAGACTCGGGGTTGAACAGAACTCGGATGGGGTCCGCAACCGCTTCCACTCGTCTTGCTGGCCGTTCCTACGCTGAAATCAGACGATAAAATAGTTCCAACTCAACCGAAGAGGTTAGACGAATGGAAGCAGTTTTGGGGGGACCAACCTTCATGTGGGGAGGGGGTGCTAGCTGATTCCACCCCCGCTATAGTGATGAGTTCGAGAGCACTTTGAAGTGTCTGTTGTTGACGTGGCGTAGAGTGATTGGTTCTTCACGGTTTAGAACGAAACACAACGAACGAAAAAAATCACATGATTGTTTCACTTCTTTAAGTCTTTGGATTGAGATAAATATGATTTCATTTACGAAGTGCAAATTGGAGAAAACAAAACAAAATCCTTTTTTGGTTCCACGTTTAACACAGATTGCTGACAAAGCAAAGTTTTTCCAAAAAAAGCAACCACGCGCGCTGGAATACAGTGCGTAATTCCCTAGAGTGTTTTTCTCGCATGGAAGGTTCCTTTAGATTTCTTCAGTAGTTGCTTCTGCTGCATCTACGACTTCTAAACATGCACACACACAAAATATAGACGCGAGAAAGAAACGTAAGAACGGCTTCTAACATATGGATATCGAATCGGTAGTAAACTTTTTGGAGTCGAAGCACTTCTCGTCGCATTATTTGGTGGAATACGAAAACAAAAACTCCATACAAAGTTCGTGTTTAACACGATGAACTTAAGTGAATGGCTTTTTAAGTACAAGTTTGTATCAGAGGAGAAATAAAACTTTCTACCATAAATACTTCGACGTGGATTCGTCGGATGGAAAACGACGATCCTTGTGTCACTACCTATACTTTGCTGCAGAGTAGTTGGTCATAAAGCACTCAGTAAGAGGAAGGAAAACAAAAACCAACATGGCAAAACTGGCCGAAGCAAGCTTCCTTCGACACTCCGCTATCGAGGAAAAGATTCTGCAACGTCGTCAGGCTGTTGCTGAAGGAGCCACCAAAGCAAACGCCCTACAGACGGCATCGAACAGATCTGAGATCATAATCTTCTCTACCAAGTGAAGTTAGCAGTAATCACTCGGTATCGATTAAGCAGCGATGCCGTCCTCAAAAAGCCAGAAAAAAAAGCGATGGTCTCAAACGCGGTGGATCGTTCAGTGCTGACTATCGTAGCTCTTTCTTGGACTAGGTTCTCCTCAATGGAAAGCAGCGATTGCGTGTCGAAGAGCGAGCGAGCGAGCCAGGAAGGAACCAAAGACGTAACGGAAAAAGAGACAAGAAGACATGAAGGGGTTGTGGTGTGTGGCGTCTAGTCCTCCTCGCTGTCGCCGGGTCCGTACATGTCGGCGAGCTTCTGGAAGCGGGGTCCCCAGCCGTTGAGGTAGTCGAAGTCCTGTTCGTTCTCCTCGGCTCCGGACGCCAGGGAGCTGAGCGAGCCGGCGGTGGAGCCGCAACCCTCGTAAGCGTAGTTGCGCAGGTCGTCGAAGGGCGGCGCGTTCGGGTCGTTGTCGGCCTTGTCGAGGTGATCGCGGATGAAGTCGCCTACGCCGTCGGGCTGCGTGGGCACTGGAAGAGGGAAAAGACGAGTTAAACTCACTCAAACGATGGGAGAGTCACTCGCTAGTGACTCCTTGAATGGTTAATAATAACTAAAGATAATTGACTCAAGAGAGTTAACTCATGAGTTATTCACTCATAAGGCATGCGGTAGTAGATAAGACAATAATTCACTCTTGATAGAAATGAGTCACTCATTAGAGGGTGAAAGTCTTTACATATCAGGACTAAAGTTTCAATGCTTATAATTATAAATTCCCTTGGGATGGTGATATTTATTGAAGATAGATAACTCGAGAGAGTTAACTCTCGAGTCATTATTATCCAAAAGGCATGCTTAAAAAGAGAGGACTATAACTCTGCGAGTTACTAAATAGGTAGTCCTGATGAATCTCAATGGTCTAATGAGATTTACTCACTATAAATTTCGATACTATCTGTAATTTTCCTTGAGATGTTGACACTCGTTAAAGATAAACAATTCAAAAGAGTTAACTCATGAGTAATTCATATCTAGAGATAATTCTTTAACTACTTTCTCATTAGATGTCTCTCATATGAGTGTTAAGAGTTAAGGCAATTCTAATACTCGAGCTCAGACTCATAATGTCAAAAGAGGGCACTCAAAGTGGGTTAACTCGAAAGGTTTTTATTTTGTTACATACATAACACTTGAATAGTAAGTTCAGCATGTTTTTAAATTCAAGGGTAACACAATTTTTTGCTACTGTACTGGCAGGAGTCCCTGAAGACCATTCACGGAACAATAGAGGCTCTAAGAATTTAACAAAGAGCTAGGGCTAGGCACTCACTCAAACATCAAATATGACGTCTGAAGGCCAAATTACAATTACCTAAGATCACCAACTAAATTTTGTTGTAAAAGGGTCCTGAGCACTTCATAGAAACTTGCTTTATCCGATAAGGGATCTTGACTTGTAAAATTAGCCTTCAGCAGCAATGAAGGAGTTGTTCTAGAAAACACCACAATAATAATATACTCACTTTGCCTCTGCCGGTTGTCTTTGATGGGGGGCTTTTCGGGTCCGGGCTTGGCGCCGAGCGGCGTTCCCGTGGCGTCGATGGGGATTCGCAGGGGGGTGATGTCGTAGGCGTTCATGTCGTCCTCGCCGCCTCCCTCGTCGTCGTAGCTGATGATGTTCTCTCGTACGTCATCGTCCACGTCGCTGTGGCCGTACTTCTGGTTGGGGCGCCGGTTGCGCGTGTACGCCACGATCACCAGCACCAAGACTAGACGAATGGGGAAAACAGGGAATGTTAGATACGTACAGTTATGTTACTCTATGGTTAATGCGTTGTGTTCTAACGTATTACAAGAGATATCAATATCCACATTATATGCTTTTTTAAACAAAATGATTCTTTGATTTTATCTATTAATCTAAATCGTTAATGATGTTATAAATAAAAACAAATTATAGTTACGTTAACGTAATGAGCAAGGTTTAGTAGGAAGCTTCATTCATAAAGATAAAATTCCTTATTTATAGTATCGAATGAATATTTTCTAACCATCCTTGGGAGAATAGTTAACTTATTGGTCCACTTGAAGACCTATATAGTTTAAAAAAATACATATTTTTTTAGTTTTACATAATTTTAAGATATAATGTCAATGTAGTTTTCAAGATATTGTAACTTGTTTTATAGTAAGTGAAGTACAAAATGCGTAATTCCCTTTGAAAAGGTAGTTATTCAAAAACAGTTTATTACTTATTTAATTAAAATTAAATTTTTTGTTTTTATTAAAGTGTTCAGATTTCTCAAATAAATAATATAATCTTTTTAAAATATTGCAAATTAATAAAATAAATTATCTACAAGTATCAGTCATGTATTTTAAAAATGTATTTAAAAGTAAAAAAAATCTGAAGTCATTGCTATAATTGATTGTTATAATTTTTTAGACATATATTAAAGATTTAATATATCATACCAAATATCACTGATGCAATTTAAATTTGTTTTAAACATCTATATCTATAAAAGCGAAATACCACTGACTGACTCACTGGTAAGTGACAAACACTCAACACGGAATCTCCGAAACTACTGGACCCACAGGCTTGAAATTTGACAGAGATTTTCCTCTCAGCTATGCGACGCGCACTAAGAACGGATTTAAAAATCGAATGACTCCTTCCCTGTTTTTCGGCGCTTTTTCTACTCCGTTTTTCCCATTGAAATAGCATTATGCATTGTTGAAATGCGTGAATTGCAATAGGTTTATTTCTCTCTTGAGGTTTCGTCAGGCCTCATGTGATAAAATGTAATTTCATAATTTATAACAAATTAAGACGAAAAACACAGTGTAAATTTCTATTTCAAAATTATAACAATTTTCAGGAAACATATAAATTCAAATAATTAATTTTGAAACAACATTTTCCTTTATTTGTAATTTTAATTTTTTTCTAAAATAAATATATTTATGGAAAGGCTAAAATAAATGGTTTCCATGGAAACAGAGCTGAAATTATTTCATTGTTTCATGGGGCCTGGTTTACTAGACTTATACATTCACTAAATTTTTATTGTTAAGTACTAGATAACAGTTTTTACTAAGAAGTTGGCTATCATGATAAAAGGAAAATGAGATTTATCAAGCATTTTATTATTTTGATAAAAATGTTTTTATTTTTGGAGATGTAGGATCATGCAAATAAAAATGGATTCTTTATCATTTTTGAATATAAAATAAATTAGGTATAGTTAAATATTTTGCTTTGGCGGCGGGAGTTGTTGACTGAATTACACATAGGGATTATTTTTTGATTAAATTAATATCATTTTTGGAAAACGATAGAAACTTCATATACGGTTTGTAACATCCTGTTAGGAAATTATTCCCAAGGGGCTCAAAGAGGGTTGTGATTTTTACTTCCTAAGTTTTAATCAAGGTATTTATAAAAACCGAAGCGTAATTTTTGAAAAGGACATCGGAAATACTTCATAGACATTTTGTTTAAGCTTTTAAACTATAAATTTCAAAAGACTGATGATTTCAATTGGATTTTTCTTTTACAGCCACAGTAATATGCGGGACGGGATACGTTAGGGTATATTTTCACAGTAAGAACCGGGATGAAAAAGACGACGGGGATGACGGGATGATAAGTGATTGCTAACCACAGGAAAAGAAAAACCATATAAATCAATAAACCTGATGATTTAAATTGGATTGTTCTTTAACTGCCAAAGTTAAAAGCGGGGCGGGATGAGTTAGGGTATATTTTCAAAGTAAGGAACCGGGAAGAAAAACACGACGGGGGTGACCGGATGATAAGTGACTGCTAATCCAGAAAAAGAAAAGACATATAACTTGATAAACCTGATTATTTCAATTTGATTGTTCCTTACAGCTAAGGTAACAGCCAAATTTAAATGCGGGACGGGATGAGTTAGAGTATATTTTTACAGTTAAGAACTGTGATGAAAAAGACGACGGGATGATAAGTTCCAGAAAAAGAAATCCAGAAAAAGAAAAGACATAACTTGAAAAACTTTTTAAAATATTTATGAATTAACTCAACCCGAGCAAGGCCGGGTAAGTCAGCTAGTAAGCTATATAAATTCATTTTAATGTAAGTCGTTTTTTACTGTAAGCTTTAAAATATTTTACCTGAGCAATTAAAACTCTTGTAAAAGTACTGAGAATTTAAAGTATTCGCCACTGACTATATTCATGTACTAAGATAAATTTTAAGAAAAATCTTTTCACAAATTTAATGTTATCTTCTTTTGATTAAATAAACAATTTTACAACAGAATTTCTGCTCCATCGAAACTATTTCAATTTCCTAAAGAGACAAACAACCTCACAGTCTATTGAATCAGTAGTCTGAAAGTAACTCGCTTAGCCCAGCATCAGACCATCAGTCCCAGCTGCCCCCTTTGAAAACCACTCTACACCTTGCGTCCGAAACCGCATTTGTCCACTTGGTGGTCAAACTTCGCTCCCGATATAAATCATTTAAAAGCATTGAATCCGGCCAATCGGATTGGCGGGGCTCACAATGCGCCGGTCTCTGACCGCTCTTCCTGAAAAGGTGCGGCAGGGAAACTCTCCGATTGAATAAGGGATCGTCAGAAAGCGTCCGATCTAATTTACAGTGTCTGCCAACTACAACGCTGGGGGGAAAGATAATTCTGAGGTCTGAATTAACTTTGGCGAAGTTAGGGAGGGGGGTATCAAGGGATTCTGTTTCTAAGCATTGAAGGTTTTGAAGGTAATATGCATGCAAACGTGTTGGTGGTGTTTGGTATAGGGTTTAGGTGTTTTGTAATGGTTCTGGGGATTTCGGATGATCCTTTTGAGTTTATTTTCTGCGTAATGTCGATTATGGGGGGAATGTTGGGCTGGTAAGATTTCTGTCTTTTCATGTTGTCTGAATAGGGGCAGTGGTTTTGATGTT